>JAZGLO010002940.1:0-640277 GCA_036873155.1 Biomphalaria sudanica
CTTTTGTTGTTGTTGGCGGCATGCGTTCGAGTGTAATTAGACAGAGGCTACTTGAGAAAAGATCCCTTGACTTGAAAATGGCTTTAGATATTGCCAAGACACTCGACATGGCCCAAAAAGAATCCAGTTCGTTTAGTGCTCCTTCTCAGTTGGTAGAGTCATCTCTTTCGCCATCGGCAATCTCAACCGAAGAAACAGTGAATACTAAATGTTTCTTTTGCGGAGGGTAGTCGCATTTCAGAGGGAAATGCCCTGCAAAAGACTGCATGTGTCATTCTTGCGGGAAAAATTGGCATTTTTTGAAGGTTTGCAGGTCTCGCAACACATCTATAACCAAAACAAAAGTCAAAACATCTCCTAGCTACGAGATTAAAAGACAATCTTGTAGAGATTGTAGCTGCATTAAGGACTCTACACATCTAACATCACTAATTTTTACTTCGTCTGTACCTGGTTTAACTAAATCAACAGTACACATCTCTGTAAATGGCGTGAACCTAAAAGCCCTAATTGATACAGGTAGCGGGGAGAGTTACATTTCTCCAAACATACCAAGAGAGTATGATTGGTCAGTGACACATTCAAAGCACGAAATTCTATGCCGTCATCTCAACTGTCAAGGGTCACAAGAGGCCACATGTTTGCATCGCTAAAATACAAAGGGGAAGCTTACAATCAATTCAAACTTTCGTTACTAGATGAACTTTGCACTGATGTAGTGCTTGGGTTGGATTTTCTCGCATTACACAAAGAACTGATAATTCCATTCAACGATGGTCGACCTGCATTCATGTTTGCTAGCTCAATGCTGTTAAGGTAGAGGCACCACAATTGTTTGCAAATTTATCCCCTGACTGCAGACCTATTGCTACTAAATCTCATCATTACTCCTTCCAAGACTCACAATTTATCAAAGCTGAAGTTGAGAAATTGATACAAAATGGTATCATTGAACCTTCCAAATCACCTTGGAGAGCTCAAGTCCCTGTCACGACCAATGAGTGGCAAAAAAAGTTAATGGTCTTGATTGTAGCCAAACTATAAATAGATTTACTTACCTGGACATTTACCCAATGCCAAGAGTGGATGAAATGGCATAGAAAATTTCCAGGTATGAAATCTTTAGCACATTGGATCTGGAGAGTGCTTAGCACCAAATACCTACTAAGAAGGTAAAGCTGCTAGGATATGAAATATCCAAAGGACATTTGAAGCAGGACCCTGATAGATTTCAAGCTCTGCGAGATTTGCCACCTCCAAAAGATCTGAAGTCTCAGAAAAGGATTGTAGGATATTTGGCATATTATGCTCACTGGTTACCCAATTTCTCCAACAAAATGTATCCTATTATGAAAAATCAAATTTTTCCTGTACCTACAGAAGTAAAAACAGCGTTGGAAGACTTGAAACAAGAATTGCAGAAAGCAGCAATTTTCACCATAAAGTATGACCATCCTCTAATTGTGGAAACAGACGCTTCTGACATTGCAGTAGCAGCCACTTTAAATCAGGATGGAAGACCTATTGCATTCTTCTATAGAACTCTTTCACCTAGTGTTTTATTTGATTAATATTCAATTAATAAAGTGAATTTAATATTTCAGAACTTTTATGCTTTAGCATGGACTACACTTGAGGTTCCAGGACCTGAGAAGAGAAATGTCCTTGCTGTTGCTGGTAGGTCCTTAATCTTTTTTTTAAGCTGACCTCATTAGGGGAAAACGTTACTGTGTATGTGTTTTCTGTCTGTCACATTTGAAACTTGAAAACTAAAATCACTATTTTATTGGTTGTTTTTTTTTACAGGGGAAGGCGCGGCTATCAAATTGATTGACGTAAGTCAACTTCTGATGTACGCCATCATTCCTGGACACAAGAAATACATCAGTTGTTTACTGTTTCATCCCACACAGACTCAACTCTTGTTTAGTAAGTTGTCATGTCTCTGTTCACTTGCACTTTCAACTTTATGGATAGTCAAAAAATTTTGTGCCTTTGTATGATTTAGTTTTCTGTTTCTGATAGATAGTACAACTTTTGAATGATCTATTTTACAATAATGCTTGTGTGTTTTCTCTACTTCTCAAGGTGGAAGTAAGGACGGTTTTGTCTATCTCTGGGACATTGGAGTTCCAGATAAAGCTCCTAACAACCAATATGTGTGAGTATGCAAAGCCCTTTTATTCCCTTGTAGTTTATTGAAAAAAATAGTTTCCTAAAAGAGATTCGACTTAAAAAATGCTATTCCTTATAACAAATATTAACGCATGGATTTTCGACTATTTTCACTGCTGTGAATGCGGTTGATGTACTAGGCGTTAAAGGTTTGGTTATCAGCAAGGTGTTTGTCTCCTCCGTTTCCTTAAATGAACAACCCTGATGAAAATAATAAAATAGGTTTGTCTGAAATAACAAAGACACTTTTTGGCCTTCAATGGCTCAATAACATAGTAACATTTTGTTTTTTTGTGGGGGGGGGGGGGGGGGGGGGGGGGTCTAGTTTTAACAAGTGTCTAAATACACATTTCAAACCATAGGAAAAAGATATAGCGAGAGTGCTCATCACACTGGTCTGGTGGACTAGGGCTTTGGTATTGGTAGTCAACAAGGTATTGTCCCACACTCTTTCTGCAGCCGTGACATGGTTCCTATTGCCTTGATTATCCTGTTGTTGATATCTTTATCTAGTAGCACATTATTGGAAATGATGAAGCCAAGAAAGCAAAATGGTCAATTATTTCCAGTGATTTTTTAATAATGGCCATGTAGAGTGCATGATTTATACAATAGATAGGAATGTTTGATCATTTCAATCAGGATTTGTCATTCTTAAATAAAAATGTGGTATCTTGAAAAAGTATTAAAATATTGATAACATTTATGATATTATCAGTTCAAATCTGTTTCTCATGATTATTTTATAATTAACAGACAGATTATCTTTTTCATTGTTCTCATCAATATTGGAGGGCTCAGATAACTATACTTATTTTTTAGATAAGCAGCACTTTTGCTTGGTGGAGACACTTTTTTTTTAAATACACAATATATGATTTTCTTTGTCTACATATATAAAGGTATATTGATAGACTGTAATTTTACATATTTGTATTTGATCCTCTCCATCCACAGACCCTTGTTGAAAATCAGTCTGCAGGACACAGTGGGGGATGCCCTGAACTTAATTTTCAGTGAGCAGTCACAGCTGCTAATTGCCGGCTGTGAGAGAGGATGTATTGGCTGGGTTGTATCAGATTGCCATACACAGATGCCAAGAAGAAGGACTCCAGTCTTAGAGTAATCACAAACCTTTATACATAGATTTAGTTTGACATTTGACTTGTTCCAAATGTATCTTCGAAATGCCTTCTAGAAAACAATGCTACTGCTAACATTCAAATGAACTACGCAAGTAGCCAATGTGTTGAAGTTTTTTTTTCTCTAATTATAAGATAAACCTTTCATCTGTGTAATGCTGAAGGAAAGGAGTCTGAATAATATAGCAAGTATGATTAAGGGAATAATTATCAATTAACGCAAACAATATTCTCTGCCATAATTTAATCCGGAAAATACTGTTTACTGGGCCAGAAACTCAATACCTTATAACATTTTTATATATGGTGTACAAATTTATTCTCATTTATTGAGGCAGTTACAATAATGAAACCTTATAGTGCATCAATAGCTTTATTACAATAATGATACCTTATAGTGCATCAATAGCTTTATTACAATAATGATACATTACAGTGCATCAATAGCTTTATTACAATAATGATACATTACAGTACATCAATAGCTTTATTACAATAATGATACATTACAGTACATCAATATCTTTATTACAATAATGATACATTACAGTACATCAATATCTTTATTACAAAAAAGATACGTGACAGTGCATCGGTATCTTTATTACAATAATGATACATTACTGTACATCAATATCTTTATTACAAAAAAGATACGTGACAGTGCATCAGTATCTTTATTACAATAATAATACATTACTGTACATCAGTATCTTTATTACAATAATGATTCATTACAGTACATTAATATCTTTATGCCCCTAGTTAACTGTATTTTATTTTTGGCTCTGATCAATATCTTTATGCCCCTGGTTAACTATTTTATTTTGGGCTCTGATTTCAATCACAACTGACAATTTTGAATTAAATGTTTATTTTTTGTTGTTTTTTTTGCTACAATTTGTTAAGAATTGTATAGACTTAGTTTTACATTTGAAAAATTTTCTTTAATCTGTGAAACCTAATTAGTAATTCTCTTCTGCTTCAGAAAACCAGATGTTGTCTTTCAGCATCCTAAATCTAAGACTCATATGACTATAGATGGTTTGATCAATTTACCTAATGACAGGATAGGTAAGTTCCAGAACTGAATCCATTGCTTTATTATTAGTAGATGTCTTAGTGCTATCTTCTCACTTCCTTCCTTGATAGTAAGGTAAGATTTTAGTGGTCCAAACAAACGGAAATTCAGTTTACAATTGACCACCTCAGCATTACTACTATAACAACACAAACACGAACAACATTCACATACCTAACATAGGCACACACACACACTAACAGCACTTTATGAATTAGACTTCTATGTAAGTTAAAGTTGCAGTGGAGTTGTCTGTTACATTTTTTTGGAGTAAAAAGATATGTTTGTTATTTAGAAAATGTTACTTTTTAAAATCATAAGTAAAGTTCCCCTTTCAGACTTTGCAATCTATAGGGCAGATGATGTAAAAGTCATCTGTTTCTCTAGCCCACAGTTAACAAGGGTGTCATGTGGCCAGCACAAAGACCAACCGCATCTACTTTCCCCAACTAAAGTCAGGTACCCATTAGAGGTGGGTGGACTCATTGGTGCCCTAAGGATCATAAAATTAAAAATCCCAGCCATCAATAGGATTTAAACCCAGGACCCTCCCCCCCCCCCCCTTTTTACCACTCAGCCACCACATACCGTCTTGCTACAACTACTGACTCTTCTTGCCAACTTCTTCAACTAAAACTCTTTGACTAATTAAACCTCTCTATCTCTCATCCGCTCTAACTTCTGGTTATACCTATATTCTCTTCAGTATTTACATTTTGATATTCTGATTCACTTTACTTCATTCACTTCAAGTACAAGAAGATTCAATCAGTTTTAAATCTTTTGGCCTGTCACTGGTTGTTGGTTTTAGAATTCATTGAAATGGAAAGCTTGAATTTCATGTTTTATTTAAATAGTAAGTGGCACTCCTAATATTATACCTTTTTTTTAATTATTTCTTTACATTTCCAGCTACAAAACAGGTGGGATCAGGGGAGATCCTCATCTGGGATCTTGCTGACCATGTGGCGAAAGAAAAAAAAGAAGTCACCATCAAGCCATTAATGAGGCTTAAGTATACAGTTCATAATATCAAATACTTAAACCTTGGTTTCAGTAATGGTAAATAATGTTTCCATTTACTCAGAGTGATGTACTGTTTATTTGTTTTATTGTTATGTTCTGGTCCACCTTTTGCAAGTAAAATGTATACAATTTCTTTCCCTATATAAATATTGCAGAGACATTTGGAATCCTTTCGAAATGACACACAAAATTCTTTTAAAAAGCTTACTTTTACTATATATTGTACTTACTACTGAATAGAAATGTGTGCATATAATTAGATTTGAAAAAAAAGTAAAGTTCCCCTTTCAGACCTTGTGGTCTATAGGGCAGATGATGTAAAAGTCATGTGTTTCTACGGTTAACAAGGGTGTCATGTGGCCTGCACAACGACCAACCGCCTTTACTTTTCCTTAACTAATGTCAGGTACCCATTAGAGCTGGATGGACTCAGAGGCACCCGAAGATCCCGAAATTAAAAATCCCAGTCTTCACCAGGATTCGAACCCCGGTTCAGAAGCCAAGCGCTTTACCGCTGTGCCACTGTGCCTCCCATATTATTAGATTTTTATAGAACTACAAATTAAAAAAAAAAAAAAAATTCTTTTACTACTGATATGGGCATACACACTTCTATTCCCTGGATAAAGTTTCCTAACAATAATAAGTTATTTTGAAACTGTCAAGTGCACTTTTCATTCACATTAGTTTAGAGTAGCTTACATTCTTTTTTTTTTATTAATTTCATTGTTCCACTTTCATTTAAACATGTACCTACCAGATCATAATGAGATGTGGGTGGAAAAGATGGCATTACTTTTCATGACTTTCTGACTCTAGTATACTAAACTTGCCTGTAATACTACTTAGCATGCTAAATATATTTCTAATTATTTCTACTGAAGCTTTAGTGTGTGTGTTGTCAAAGTTATTTCTACTGAAGCTGTGATGTGTGTGTGTTGTCAGTGTTATTACTATTGAAGATTTGGTGTGTGTGTTGTCAGTTATTTCTATTGAAGCTATATGCTATATTTGCCTTGACCAAGTTATTTCAACTGAAGCTGTGATGTGTGAGTGTTGTCAAAGTTATTTCAGCTAAAGCTGTGGAGTGTGTGTTATCAGTTTTTTCTACTTAAGTTGTGTTGTGTGTGTTGTCACAGTTATTTCTACTGAAAGATGTGTTGTGTGTGTTGTCAGTTATTTTTACTGAAGCTATATGCTATATTTGTATTGACCAAGTTATTTCTATTGAAGCTATATTTGTATTGACCAAGTTATTTCTACTAAAGCTGTGTGTGTATTGTCCAGGGGTTCTGGGTGTCGGAGACAACAATGGAAAAATTTATCTGTATCAGGTCAATGAAATCTTAGAGAAAATAAGGCTACAAGATGAACATTTCTGGAAACCCTCAACAGTAAGTACTGTTTGTTCATTTTGGGGGTGGATTAAAACAAAAGATGAAGAATGAATTAGTACAGAACTATAGATTAGACATACTGCAGTCAATAAGTATCATCAGCTGTCTGTGAATTTTCGTCATAGGTGTGCTGTGACAGCTCACGAAACCAAATCCCTTAACTTTTCCAGGTCAGCAGTTATTAGAAAGATGTCAAGAGAGAGGCAGGTCCATTCTTTTATGTTGTCCAGCCAGCTTTTTTTCTTTTTGGACAACCCTTTTTTTTGTGTTTCTTCCACTGTACCATGAAAGGTGACTTTTGACAGTGATCCGTGTCTTACAATATGACTAAACCAGATCAGTTTTTGTCTCAAGTCAGAGTATTGACTTGTAATAAACTGATTTGTCTTCTTTTCGGATACCCAACATTTTTCTGTAGCATTTACTCTCATAGGCTTGAATTCTTCTTTCAGCCTCAGCTAAAAAGAACTATAGATTGGACATACAGCTACAAAGAACTTTAGATTGGACTTACTGCAACAAAAATCTGTAGATTGGACATACTGGTATAAAGAACTGTAGATTGGACATACTGGTATAAAGAACTATAGATTGGACATACTGCTACCAAGAACTGTAGTTATTATTACAGATTACTTCCGTATTCTCACACTATAGAACTATATGTAATATATACTACATTAAATCACACATATAGAACTTTTGATTGTACCTGCTGCTAGATTGTAACAATGTATAGTGCCATTTTCCTGTTTGTTTTTTATTGTCTCATAGTCATAATTTATTTCTTTTGGTTTTGTTGTCAGGTATTGCAGTGGCCAAACATAATTAACCAGCAGCCTGGAGAGTCTCAACGACAGGTAGTCATATTTGCTTGCATTTTTTTAAAGTTGTGTGTAAATATGTGTGAATGCTTAAAGATGCCTCTTTTGCCTTACATCTAAACATATAAGCATCTATTTCTTTTACCTTACATCTAAACACATAAGCATCTATTTCTTTTACCTTACATCTAAACATATAAGCATCTATTTCTTTTACCTTACATCTAAACATATAAGCATCTATTTCTTTTACCTTACATCTAAACACATAAGCATCTATTTCTTTTACCTTACATCTAAACATATAAGCATCTATTTCTTTTACCTTACATCTAAACATATAAGCATCTATTTCTTTTACCTTACATCTAAACATATAAGCATCTATTTCTTTTACCTTACATCTAAACATATAAGCATCTATTTCTTTTACCTTACATCTAAACACTTATACTCTATTAAGATTTTCCAAAAGTGGGTTGTGTAGCATGGGGACGAAAATCGCTTGCCTGCATGTCAAGGGCCTCCACTTAAAATCTGGACTTGAGCTGACTTGTGTTTGCTGAGTGCCTTTAAAAGTGCCTAAAGGCAGCACAGAAACCTTCTCCACGGGTCCACAAAAGAGATTTGACAGAGCACATTAAGCATGCTAATAGCATGAAATATGCGCTCTACAAAAGTAATACAAACATTTTTAAAAAATATAATTTGTTTGTCTCTTTCTTTCAGCACCTTAACTGTGGTGATTATGTTTTGTATATAATATTGTAAACGGTACGTCATAAAACCTTGGTTGTAAGACTGAAAGAATTCTATGTTAATTTATAAAATTTAATATTATTTCATTGGTTCATTGGTTGGGACAGAGTTACAGCGCTTGAAGTTTTGTTATTGTTGACAGGGGACCGGAGTTTTGTGATAGCATAGTAGGAGCCATTATAAGGCAGTTCTGATAGTTAATGTATATTTAGGAATTCAGCTTTTGGTTGACGTTATCTACAGTTATAATTTATTCCTATTTCTTTATTAAACATTTCTTATTTCTAATGCATCCCTGGTGTTCTTGAAGTATTGCATACGTAATGTATCCATGTCATAGTCATAGGCTAGGAGCTCACAACAATCACAACTTCTGAATTTTTTTGTCCTTGCCTTCTTTTAGGATGTTGCAGTCAATACGGTTGCTTTGAGCTCTTGCCTTGGTTATGTGGCTGCCGGGACAGACAACAACCTGGTCTGTATCTGGACCAGAAACAGCGAGGACAACCCAGCTGCACTGATGGAAGATGAAGAAGGAGCTGAAAAGTTTCATGCTTCTTAACGTGCTTATTACCATTCTTTGGCCAAGGACTCCCTAACTCGTGCCCATGATTTTGTTGTATCATAAAATATAAAAGATATGCCTATGTTGATAAATGTTTAAGTAAAATAGTATTTGTTGAATTGTGTTGTTATCAGCTGTACTGGTGTTGTGATACTTAACCCTCAAAACATTTGATCAAAGAACTCGATGCCAAACATCATTACACGAAGTATTCCCATCACACAGACATCCATGACAAACATCATTACATGAAGTATTTCCATCACACAGAGCCCCATGTCAAACATCATTACACGAAGTATTCCCATCACACAGACATCCATGACAAACATCATTACACGAAGTATTTCCATCACACAGACCTCCATGTCAAACATCATTACACGAAGTATTCCCATCACAGAGACCTGCTACATTTATTACGTTTAAAAAAAAACACGCTTGTAGTGATTAACAAATGAACACATACATTAGCATAGGAAGATCAAGACCACTATATTGTTACGATTCTCTCTTATTCAGATCTTCTGTAACCACTGCTCGTAATATACCACAAGCGTAAAGAACTTGACAAGAGTGCCAAAATGATCTGGAACTTTAATGAGTAAATAATAACTAAATAACAGCCAATATGACACTAATGGCAGCACATTAAACTGACTACAAATATTAACACGTTACATCAGAGTACTGCCGTACTAAACGCTACTGTCTCTCTAGATCAGGGGTTCTCAACCTGTGGGTCACGATTGACGATTTGCCAGGGGTCGCCAAAGACCATCGAAAAAATGGATTGTTTTTATCTATTCTTCTATTCCTGTGCGTGTGTGCTGGAGGGGGGTCGCGGCAGAGTTGTGGGTTGTAAGAAGGGGTCACCGAGCTTAAAAGGTTGAGAACCGCTGCTCTAGATCATCCTGGACACGTATTGTTTCAGTCGAGGATTCACGCCACCCCGGACATACCGTATGGCCGACTAAAAGTCCTGGTCTCTTCGCTGTCTTGTACTTAACTGCCTTACACTCTGCCTCTGTTTCTAATGAAGGCTTTTGATCACATGTCCAATCAAGGGTTAATTCTGCGTGTTATGGTCATACTACTACTGTCCCTTGTCCATTGACACAGTTGACTACGATACAGCACGTGACATTGCCTGTGTTACGCGTGTCCATTGGTCACACAAATTGAAATGTATCACTCCGCCAATACAGTTACAATAATATATTTATTAACAGAGAAGGCTGTAATTGAACTTTACACTGAAAGCCTCCCTACACTTAATACTTCCCCACAACTTATATCCCCCCACACCCAATACTTTATCAAATACTCTCCCACACCTAATACTTCCCCACAACTTATATCCCCCCACACCTAATATTCCCCCACATCTACTACTTCATCAAATACACACCCACACCTAATACTTCATCACATCTTATACTCCCCCACAACTTATATTCCCCACACCTAATACTTCCTCTTACCTAATGCAGTTCACTAATTAGTTGTTTTTTTTTTACATGTTTCGGATGTTTCTACAGGATTGAAGATTATTAGCGTTACATTCTAGCCCAGACCATCAGCAGGACGGCAGAGGATAAAGGGTTAGGGTTCAAACCTTAGACCATCGTGATTCATCCCATCCATCCCAGTGGCGCTACAACCCATGGAGGGCACTGACCTGCTTCAACACATCCCTCCATTCAGATCTCTCATGGGCCTTTCGTCTCCACGCCCTAAACCCAAGCTGAGGTAGACCTGCCTCCACATCATCACCAGACTATCGTGATACAGTTTAGAATGTGTTGGACACGGTCAGACCTCTATCTTAAACGACATTTATCAATTGTTCATTTTTTCTTCTATCGGAATTAAAAAATTTTCTCAGAGATTTTTTTTTTTCATTTAGGCCTACTAAATGACTAGTTTTAGATCTGAACTTTGTTTTAAAAAAATATCTTATGTTATAAATACAGATGTTACTTCAAAAAAGAAGATGACTTTGCACTACGCGTGTTCCTAGGTCATGCATATTAACCAATGACACAAAATAGAGCAGCGAAATTCATAACAAACGCATATTCACATTTGAATAGAGTAACACCTCTATGAAAATCATTATACATAAAACACTGAGCTATAATTTTCAAATATAAAAACAAAATCTAATAAATTAAATACTTAGAAAGACACATTCCTCGTTCCATATGCTAGAACAAATTTGTACAAATGCTCCTTCTTCCCTAGTGCTATTAGAGCATGGAATGGGTTGCCTGAAAACCAGTGACTTATCAGAATTTAGGTCATTAGTTAAAATGCATGACGCGTAGGAAGTAATCATCTTTTTTGAAGTAACTTCTGTATTATATAAGATAAGATAAGACGACTTGACAGAATTTAAGTCATTGATTCGTGTCTGGCTAAAGAAATATACAAAATATCTTGGCCATGAACATTTTCTTGACATAAATACAACAATTTGCGTTTTCTTTTTCTGTTCAAAGTTTATGTGGACCTCCCAAGACTTTTACTGCTTTAAATAATCCGCCCCTGAACAGTTAATTTGGGAGTAAGGTTTAGCTGTGCTTTGCGTTTTTCGTTTTTAATTTTTATTTGTGGACAGAAGTGCCGCTTAAACTGGACAAACATTAAACATGAATGTGAAAAAAAAAAACCCTATCATTTATGCCATTTGGCCTGGATAGCTATCTTGAAGAATTTCAAGTGCCGTCCACATCAGACGTCACGCTTCAAGTCAGGTGTCGACCAACTCACATAACTCGGACCTTGAGTAACATTGACCTGAGCTGGTTCATTAAAGCCCAGCGCTAACATCCCTGATCCCCGCTACCGAACTACTTGGTCATAAAGTTACCTCCGTGTGTCGGTGCTAATCTCCCCCCACTTAAGTGACCGTTTAGTTATCACAGACCACCGAGTAGTTGTGTCCTTTAGTTTTTATTGATTTGTGGGCCAGGGAGAAATGGATATTTTATGACTGTCTATTGAGTTTTTTTGAAACACCTTGCTGTAATAGCAATTCTGATGTCTGGTCTACACTTAGACTTGCTTCTGCACGCTTCTTAACTTTCTGGACATTGAATAGGGGTTGAACAATGAGTTTTATTTATACAATTTTGTTCGTTAAAATTTTATGCAGATGGCTGCAAACCATTTAAAGAGACACAATTACATAGTTAATTATCGTATTATGCACAACATAATCATTTCTAATGTGAGGAGTCTGTATTGTATACCAGACATACTGTAAATCATAATTAACTTATATCTAGTCCAGTAATTAACTCATGAGCTTACTGCAATGCCTTTAAGCCTCAATCTTGGTTTGATGACAAGTTAACATTTGGAAACCGGTGCCGGTCTGTCAACTTTTCTAGAAATCTCTACGAATGATTTGGAAAAAGCGGTCATAGTAATAAAGTCCCTTTGGACAATTCAGCCTGTATACAAAGACGCAGGATGCACGACTTATACACAACGTGATAATGACTGTGTGATGTATAGGAACTTTTTTGCGTTGATTAGACCAGTTCTAAGTACACTTATTTTTACATTAAAACATTTACAATAAGGAATTCATGCTTGTCGGCCGATAAACGCACCAACAAAAACATTTATGTTTCTCGTAATTTCTCGGTGGGAAGCGTGGTCGAGAGGCTTAAACTTCAACTTGGCTTGGCTACCTAGAATGGGGGCTCGAGGTTCGACACCCGACTCGGGCAGAGTTGTGTTTACTGAGCGTCTAAAGGCAGCACGGATACCCCCCCCCCCCCCAAATGAGATTGGACCAAAGCGCTCTGGGCATGTTAAAAGCATGAAAGTAGTGCAATATAAAAGCTATAAAGAATAATAATTTTCGGGCTACCATAGAAACTAAAGACTATTCCTTTCGAAAGAATCCCAATTTCAAGGACTTCGTTCGTTTGGCATGATAAACACATGGGTACGTACAACAGAGGACAATAGACAACCTAATGTTCGTCAAGTTTGAACAATTTCTGAACATTTATGCCATTTGGTCTGGCTATCTTCAAGAATCTCAAGTGCCGTCCACATCAGACGTCTAAATCGTTGTGAAAACATGGAACTTGCGGTTTTTTCTTATGTGTTTTTGGCAATATAACCTTCTACTAACAAGAAGATAATAATTTCTTATCTTATCTTATATAATACAGACGTTACTTCAAAAAAGAAGATGATTACGTCCTACGCGTCATGCATTTAGTCATGCGTTTTAACCAATGACTAAAATTTTGCAAAGTCACTGGTTTTCCTGGCTAGGTCATGACTCCTCTTCATTGAATCAAGTCAAATTGTACCAAATGAATCTTTTCTTCGATTCCCTTGCGAAGCGGCATCGGAATGATTATTTGCTCTTCTGCTATAGAAATTACAGTCGTTCCATAAAAAAGATAGTTACTTCATATGAGTATTTATATGTTTATCTTGTCATGCAAATTAACTTTTGAGTTTCGAGTTATCGGCACAATTTAGGCCATGTCGTGCCCGTACTCCTTCTAGGAGTACTCTCCCTTCGTATCACCAAGTTAAATTCCGTACAGTTTAATCATTAAAAGCAAGGTCTATTCACAGTTAAATTAGTAAAGTTAGTAAAAATTTAATAATTTAGTACAAATCTTTTGTAAATATTTTATGTTCACAATTTCACAAATCAAATCTTCGTAGACTGCCCCACCTCCCGGACAAAGCCCAGTACCGTCCCAGGGTCGACACTGTTTTTAAGTTGTGCACTCTAAAAAAATGTTCCCCTAATATCCTGGTATCTGGGGCACTCAATGAGGATATGTTCCCAGGGTGGACACTATCGAACAGTGTTTTTAAGGTGTGCACTCTAAAAAATGTTCCCCTAATATCCTGGTATCTGGGTCACTCAATGAGGATATGTTCCACAGTGAGACGAAAGTCTCAGTACTCACTCACAGTAGAAAATGTCAAACCACTGAGTCTTCTCTCTACTCGTAAGTACTATACTATACTATAGATGGAGGCGCGGTAGCTGAGCGGTAAAGCGCTTGGCTTCTGAACCGGGGATCCCGGGTTCGAATCCTGGTGAAGACTAGGATTTTTATTTTGGGATCCTTTCCTCTGAGTCTACCCAGCTCTGATGAGTACCTGACATTAGTTGGGGAAAAGTAAAGGCGGTTGGTCTTTGTGCTGGCTACATGACAACATCGCTTACCGTAGGCCACAGAATCAGATGACCTTTACATTATCTGCCCTAAAGACCATGAGGTTTGAAAGGGGAACTTTACGTTACGATACTATAGATAGTAAAATAAAAATAAAATATTATAATATAATATATCACTTTTTTTCGGATTATCTATAGGTCTACAATTTATGATATTTCACTTGCTATAAAAACTTTAACTTATCTTATAAATTACAGACGTTCCTTCAAAAAAAAAGATAATAACATAATCATTTATGTTAATCTTGTCATGCAAATTATCTTTTAGCTACAGGAAGGAGAAAAATTGGAAATTTTACTTTTTTAAAACTTTTTTACATTGTAGAATATGTCAAATCACTGAGCCTTCTCTGTATTCTTAAGATGCTCTAAGTAAGCAAGCTAATCAGAAATTTGATCAGACAGTTTTGATAACTGTTGAATAACAATTTAACAAACATTAACCAAACAAATCGCAAAAATTTAACCAAACATTTCACAAACATTGAACCAAACATCAAACAAACATTTCATTTGTGTTATTTTGAAATATGTTATTATTTATATCATAAACATACGAGCTGAACATTTAATAAAGTTCAAGGTTTATTGAAACATTTCATAAAGCTCAAGTCTTAGTGAAACATTTCATAAAGCTCAAGTCTAAGTGAAACATTTCATAAAGCTCAAGTCTTAGTGAAACATTTCATAAAGTTCAAGTCTTAGTGAAACATTTCATGTCTGTGTTCTAGTTGTTCAGTTCACTATCAGGCAGGCTACACACTGGCTGTAGTACTTCTCATACGCCTGAGCGGGGCCGTATTTAAGGGAGGGCATGTGGGGCTACTGCCCGGGTGCTCCACAAGAAAGGGTCCTCCACAAAAGAGATAAAAATATATACGAATTTCAACGGGTCATAAACTTTTTATTCATTTATTTTTTTTCTAACATTTCTTTGTCGGCTGGCAAAACATATACAAAATAATTAAGAAGTGTGTAGCATGCTCGGAATAAGTAAATACAGCGTAACAAGGGCCTTAACCTCCACAAACTCAAAAATATAGACTAAAAAATGGATTAACTATTTTTTCTAAAAGAAAAGTGAGATTAACTCTTTCTCTCCGCAATTATTAATCACATTCTAGTGGAATCTAGTGAAACCCTGCCCCGAGGACTCAACACACTTAAATCCGGCCCTGCGTCTGAGAGTAAGGAAGATATGAAAGCAAAGTTTCAAAAGATTTTGTCTGAAGTAGAACGCAGGTCTAAACGAAGGTGGATGACCTGATAAAGTCAAGACCATTTTCAGTAGGTTTCCCATTGTCTTTCTGCACTGGAGTTTGATAGTTTTGTTGAAGACATTGTGCAAAGTCGCTCTCCACAAATGACGTCTTCGTGATAAAACTTCCCTCCGAGTCTGAAGAGTTGAAAATACAATGTACTTTAGTGAGGTGAGATTATATAGTAATCGGATATTACCCGCGGCCTGCGGGCCATAGTTTGGGTATGACTAATCTAGTGGATTGGATTTAGATCTATGTCAAACTTGGCTAATGCTCAATTTTTTTATTCTTTCGCCACGAAAATAAAAGTAGGTTGCGAGAATGGGTTTACCCGATAAGATTATATATTCATAACAAATCTTAAATACTGTGAAAACGGGTTTACCCGATTTGTTTAAAAGTTTGTTTCTTTAACAGAGATAAATTTAGCTTTTTATGTATTTTTTGCTCCCGGTCGTGGGAGGGACACTTACCATGCACTATCGACTCCGCTATGATCTAAGAAGCATTTATGCCAAGTTTTACCCTGTTTAATCAAACGGTTATGACTTCTATGTGCGACATACATATATGCATACACCTTACTTTCTGCTATGTATATCAGATTTCGTGAATGTAGCCACATAATGGCTACTTTGGTGAGGTGAGATTATATAGTATTTCTTGATGTGACCACAAAATGGCTACTTTAGTAAAATGAGATTATATAGTATTTCTTGATGTGACCACAAAATGGCTACTTTAGTGAAATGAGATTATATAGTATTTCTTGATGTGACCACAAAATGGCTACTTTAGTGAAATGAGATTATATAGTATTTCTTGATGTGACCACAAAATGGCTACTTTAGTGAAATGAGATTGTATTTCTTGATGTGATCACAAAATGGCTACTTTAGTGAAATGAGATTATATAGTATTTCGTGATGTGACCACAAAATGGCTACTTTAGTGAAATGAGATTATATGGTATTTCATGATGTGACCACAAAATGGCTACTTTAGTGAAATGAGATTATATAGTATTTCTTGATGTGACCACAAAATGGCTACTTTAGTGAAATGAGATTATATAGTATTTTATGATTTCACGACATATAGGCTACTTTAGTGAGGTGAGATTATATAGTATTTCTTGATGTGACCACAAAATGGCTACATTAGTGAAAGAGATTATTTTGTATTTTTTGATGTGACCATAAAATGGCTACGTTAGTGAGGTGAGATTATATAGTATTTCATGATGTGACCACAAAATGGCTACTTTAGTGAAATGAGATTATATAGTATTTCATGATGTGACCACAAAATGGCTACTTTAGTGAAATGAGATTATATTGTATTTCATGATTTCACGACATAATGGCTACTTTAGTGAGGTGAGATTACATAGTATTTCGTGATGTGACCACATATTGGCTACTTTAGTGAAAGAGATTATATTGTATTTCTTGATGTGACCACATAATGGCTGCATTAGTGAAAGAGATTATATAGTATTTCATGATGTGACCACATAATGTCTACATTAGTGAAAGAGATTATATAGTATTTCTTGATGTGACCACAAAATGGCTACTTTAGTGAGGTGAGATTATATAGTATTTCTTGATGTTACTACAAAATGGCTACTTTAGTGAAATGAGATTATATAGTATTTCATGATGTGACCACAAAATGGCTACTTTAGTGAAATGAGATTATATTGTAATTCATTATGTCACGACATAAAGGCTACTTTAGTGAGGTGAGATTTTATAGTATTTCATGATGTGACCACATAATGGCTGCATTAGTGAAAGAGATTATATAGTATTTCATGATGTGACCACATAATGTCTACATTAGTGAAAGAGATTATATAGTATTTCTTGATGTGACCACAAAATGGCTATTTTAGTGAGGTGAGATTGTATAGTATTTCGTGATGTGACCACAAAATGGCTACATTAGTGAAAGAGATTATATTGTATTTTTTTTATGTGACCAAAAATGGCTACTTTAGTGAGGTGAGATTGTATAGTATTTCATGATGTGACCACATAATGGCTACATTAGGGAAAGAGATTATATTGTATTTCTTGATGTGATCACAAAATGGCTACTTTAGTGAGGTGAGATTTTATAGTATTTCTTGATGTGACCACAAAATGCCTACTTTAGTGAAATGAGATTATATTGTATTTTGTGATGTAACCACATAATCGCTTCCGAAGGAGAAGTAGAGAAGGCCATAAGCATCGGCCTGGAGGGTCTCTTTAACTTAGTCTGACTACCCACCTATGATAGGGAAAAAAATGTAAGCCTTGGTTGCGGTGTGGCCTACAACTTTGGCCACAGAAACAGATGATCTTTACATTATCTGCCATATAGACCACAAGGTCAGAAAGGGGAACTTTACCTTGCTGCACTGCAGTTGTACCTAAACACGAGAAAGGCTTCGGGAGAGAAATCTGAGAAAGAAATCAGAAGCCGGACCCCTTAGTCAGCTTGCAGCACATTGTGGTACACCCTGGCAGAGAAATGGGACGCCACTGATCCCAAATTGCATAGGCAAAAGCCGTTCCTTTGAACACATCAGCTCTTTGGTTGTGGGGGTGGGAACAGCTTTGTGGATGGCATCATTCTTGCCACAGCTAATGCCCAGACATCCATCTAATTACTATAAGATAATCCTTTGTCGTTTCCATAGCTTAGATTGACGTGTTTCCCATTTAGGGATGGTACAACAACAGTGCTACATTTTGAGTTGGTGTAGAGTTATCTTTTCTTATAATTACAGATTACAGATGTAAATCTAAAAAAGAAGAAAATTACACCCTACGCATATCCATGTGTCAATCTAGTCCAGCGGTTCTCAACCTTTTAAGCTCGGCGACCCCTTTTTACAATCCCCCATTCTGCCGTGACCCTCCCCCCCACACACACACACTGCAATAGAAGAAGAGACAATAACAATCCATATTTTCGATGGTCTTAGGCGACCCCTGGCAAATCGTCAATCGACCCCCAAGGGGGTCGCGACCCACAGGTTGAGAACCCCTGATCTAGTCACTCGTGTTAATAAGTGTCTTTAACTCTGCTAAGTTGTTGGTTAGGGTGATTCAGTCAAGTCCCTTTGTTTGTAAAATGTTTGTAAAATGTTTGACATGTTTCGGATGTTGAAGAGAGTTTACTTCCAAGTCCAAACCTCCCGCAGGACGACGGGGGATGGGAGCGGCAGGGTTTGAACCCTCGACCGTCGATAAATCCGAACGACAGTCCAGCGCGCAAACCGCACGACCAGGCTGCATGAATGAGATGCTAGTCAACAGAAAATTAGTATTGGCGAGAGTACCTTCCTTTGTATAGTTAGCTGCTATGCGGTACTGCTCTAACTCTGGATTGAACTTGATCAAAACAGGCAACAGGAACTGGAAGCACTCTTTACGGAACCTCTGTGAGTATGCGCAAGACAGATACAACGGCGCTGCCTGATTGGCCAATATCAAAGCTTGGCTCGTGTGCAAAGCTGAAACAAAGCAGAAGTGAAATAAATGTGTCTTTTTTTAAAAAGAAGAGTACACTTAAGCAATGAATAAACTACTGGCTATTTTTAGGAACATGGGATTCAATCTCCTCATTAAACGAACATTTTAATTAATTCCCTTTCGGTCGTATAAAACGACTCAGATTGAAATTGTGGAGCATAGTTTCATGTGACTGTGTAGCCTTATTATGGAGACACCTTCTAGTCTACTTATATCGTTGGTTTAATGGTAGAGCCTACAGTAGAGGAACCCGCCATTTTACTTTCGGCATGCTTTTCTTCCAAGGCTTTTTATCTGTCCGTAGCTTTCTTTGTCACATTTCTCTTCACGTATGGCTGCGTCTTACCAATAGTCCAGAGCCGGGCTTAACTAGTAGGAGGCCCTAGTCGAAGTGAATAGGGTGGCCCCAAATGAAACAAAATATGCAATGATTTAAAAACCTTTCCTGTATCTATATCTAAATCAACAAATAAGTAGAATTCGAATAGCACCGACAATGACAGCATTAACCACTGACGATACATGATCACCAGACTCGAAATAACGTTTTGACATTTCACCAAAATGGAAGAAACATTGTCTTCTAACATATGTAGTCTAACAAGTAGATCTAAACATTCGCGAATAAACCTTGAAACATAGAAGATATAGAGCTAGTAGACAAGAGACATTGAGTTCTGCAATGTTTCGTAATATTTTTCTTGTGCTACGCCCCCAACAATCAAAGGCCCTATGCGGCTGCCTAGTTTGTCTATGCTTAAGGTCGGCCCTGAGTAGTCAACATCTATGTCACTTGCTTTAAAGTCCCGGATATTTAAACTAGTATAAAAAAAAACGTGTAGTAATGAAATATATCTGACTCAGCTCAGATCTACTTACCACAGAGGCGTAGCTAGGGTGGGGGGATGGAGGGGGAGAGTTGGAAAATCTTTCCGGGCCCCCAATTTTAGGGGTGCCCCCAAATGGGTGTTTTTTTTACATTTAGTATTAAATATTACGCAAAATGCAAGGGGCCCCCAATGAGGTCACGCCCCCGGGCCCCCAATGATGACAAATTCATTTGCTACGCCACTGATCAAGTAATGCAGTAACGATATATATCTGACTCCGCTTAGATTGACTTACCAAGTAATGCTTTAGATTCTTTCACTGTTGAAGTTGCTGGCAGCGTTCTATTAACCGTCATGTTGAGGATGTAAAAAGGAAATATGGAGACGACGAACATAAAATTGTAGATGACAATAATCTTCATCAGCTTGTGTCTCACTAGATACAAACACATCATACAGTCATAGATTAGCGACAAACAAAAACTAGATATAAACACATCACACAGTCACAGATTAGCGACAAACAAAAACTAGATACAAACACATCATACAGTCATAGATTAGCGACAAACATAAACTAGATATAAGCACATCATACAGTCACAGATTAGCGACAAACAAAAACTAGATATTAACACATCATACAGTCATAGATTAGCGACAAACAAAAACTAGATATTAACACATCATACAGTCATAGATTAGCGACAAACAAAAGCTAGATATAAACACATCATACATTCATAGATTAGCGACAAAAAAAAACTAGATATAAACACATCGTACATTCATAGATTAGCGACAAACAAAAACTAGATATAAACACATCACACAGTCACAGATTAGCAACAAAAAAAACCTAGATATATACACATCACACAGTCACAGATTAGCAACAAAAAAAAACTAGATATAAACACATCACACAGTCACAGATTAGCAACAAAAAAAAAACTAGATATTAACACATCATACAGTCATAGATCAGCAACAAAAAAAAAACAACTAGATATAAACACATCACACAGTCACAGATTAGCAACAAAAAAAAAACTAGATATTAACACATCATACAGTCATAGATTAGCAACAAAAAAAAAAACAACTAGATATAAACACATCATACATTCATAGATTAGCGACAAACAAAAACGTCGGTCGACCTTTTTCTACACATTGTAGACCAATGGTTCCCATACTTTTTTGTCCCCTAGACCCTTTGCCATGTTTTCTGGTTTTAGGTAGACCCCCTTCTTAACTTGTGTTGCTTTTTTTAAAACTAATTTCTAACTGTAGTGAGTTCAAGAGTGAAAAACTAATTTAAAGCTACATATAAAGTTAGAGAAATCTGTCGTTTTATTGATAAATTTCAAATTTAAACCAATTAAAATTACAATTAATATTTATTACTGGAATCAGCAAACTGACTGGAATTTTTTTTTTTTTGCAGGTTCATCCTCATTTGCTAGGGATAGGCCTATTATGTTTCATATAGGAATTTATTGTTCTATGAAGTAGTCCTTCAAACATTAAATATTCGAAAGTGTTTTCAAATCTTTATCATTTTATCAGGGTGACATCGCCTCAAATGATCCTCCAGCGTAATTGGTTTCATATCGTCATATAAGAAGGCACTTAGACAACCGCTTGTTTGACAAGGAATGAATCCCAATGTTAAATAATGAGCCCCAATTTTAAATAATGAATCCCAATTTTAAATGATGAATCCCAATGTTAAATAATGAATTAAATGAACCCTGAACAGTCTTCATTTCTATTGTTAATCATTAGCTACATGTAGACAAAATTAAGCTTTTTAAAGAAGTTTTGTTTTAAAATTAAATACATTTGTTCGTTCGAATAGCAGGAAACATATCTAAATGATTGACTAAGGTACAAATCATATTTTAATGTATGAAATAATTACATTAATGGGATTTAAAAATTCAAGTCAAGACCTGCTTAAATGAAATCTATTAGCGTAGACCCCCGTGGACATCTCATAGACCTCCAATTGATTTCTTCTCTTTCGTGAAGTCTTCGTAGACCCCTGGGGGGTCTATTATAGACCACTTTGGGAATAACTGGTGTAGACCAATCTTTTGGTCAGCTAATTTAAAATAGTTTACTAAATAGTTTATTATTTGTTTCAGAAGAAACAGAACAATTTTTTTATTTTACATCTAATAATTAGAATGAAGAAAGGTACTTACTACTTATAGAAGACGGGCCATTTCTTTTAATGACTAGATTTGTGGGATGAGATTTAAGGTGCATCAAATGGAGATTGAGGACTACAACAGTTACAGCTGGAAGCACTGCGTTGAAGAAGAAAAGCAGAAAAGCCCATTTCTTGCTTGGGCCTAGCTCACAGGTCACGAAGTGTCTGGAGAGGGAATCTACTAGAATGTATTTCAGACAGAGAGAGACGGGAGAGAGAGAGAGAGAGAGAGGGAAAGAGAGAGAGAGGGAAAGAGAGGACAGAGGGAAAGAGAGAGAGAGAGGGAAAGAGAGAGAGGGAGGGAAAGAAAGAGAGGGGTATTGAGAGAGAGAGGTATTGAGAGAGAGAGAGGGAGGGAAAGAGAGAGAGGGAGGGAAAGAGAGAGAGGGAGGGAAAGAGAGAGAGGGAAAGAGAGAGGGGAGAGAGAGGGAAAGAGAGAGAGAGAGAGGGAAAGATAGATAGAGAGAGAGAGGGGGGAAAGAGAGAGAGGAAAAGAGGGAGAGAGAAGCAGAGAAAAAAGAGAGAGAGAGGGAAAGAGAGAGAGAGGGAAAGAGAGAGAGAGGGAAAGAGAGAGAGAGAGTGGGAAAGAGAGAGAGAGGGGGGGGGAGAAAGAGGGAAAGAGAGAGAGAGAGAGAGAGAGAAGCAGAGAAAAAAGAAAGTGAAAAGAGACATGAATGAGATTAAAGAGATGGGAAGAGAGTGAAATACAATTATCATTAATTTAAAGACAGAGAAGAAAGAGAGAGAGAGAGGGGGAATCATAAAAAAAAGAATGCAACAAGCAAAATACACAAAAATACTTAAAAGACAACAATAAAGCTTATCTAAAAGGAAAAATTCCACATTTACAAAAAAAACAAACTACAATACTGTAAGATTTATTTCCCTTTTTGCTATCAAACAAAATTTATTAATTTTGCAATTATTTAATTAGTCAACTTTTTAAAAAATTGATTCTTGTTTTATTAAGAACAATGAATAATTATGCAAAGTTTCAACTTGATCAGAGAATCAGAAGAGGGAGAAAAAACGTGTACAAAATATGTACCAGACAGACAGACAAACAGACAAAGTTGATCTAAGCTTTGTAAAAAAGAGAAGCAACGAGAGAGAACAGCGAAGAGATCGGAAGAGGTAATATGTCAAGAGACTCAGAGCCAAACAATCAATATAGAATGCACAGGGTGAACTAGAAAGAGTAGTTCCCCTTTCAGACCTTGCGGTCTATAAGACAGAAGACGTTAAGATCATCTGTTTCTTTGGCCAATGGTTAACGGACCAAGGTGTCTTGTAGCAAGCACAACGACCAGCCACCTTTAAGTCCCCCAATTAAGTAAGGTACTCATGGGTGGACTCAGGGGCGCCCTGAAAACCCCGAAATTTAAAATCCCAGTCTTCACCGAGTTTTGAACCCAAGGACTCCAGGTTCGGTAGCCAAGTGCTTAACCACTCATCCACCGCGCCCCCCTGAATTGAAGATTTTTGGTAAAGACAAAAAATATAATCTAAATCTACTTTTATAATAATCTTACTCATATTTCATCTCCCCTTCTCTTTTCTGCGCATTCTCTTCCTGACCATCATCAGGTCTCTCTCTGAATGTGTGGGTGACCCCAAAGTTGGTGATGAAGACATTGTACACACCACAAAACAGACATATCGTGGTCACTGTATAGTGAGGTGGCCATTTTCTCTGCAAATCTTTAAGCCTGCAGGGAAAATACGTAGATGTAGTGGCGACGTTACGACGAATCATGGCGACGTATAGTGTTAGATTCACCAATGCTCGGTTAATGCTTCTCAGCCTTACCGTGGTGCTCGCGTGGAAACGGTCATTAGAGGTGACGATTAGGTACGCGAAAGGAACCCCCGTTGGCGTGCCTAAGTACCGAGTACATTGCACTAGCGGGGATGAAAGAAAGCCCCAAAACTATCCACGCGCCGGTCCTCAAGAGACCGTTTACACAGCAGATCCCTGCACCCATGTCCAGCCAAATTTAAAATCATTTCAGTTTTTTAACTAGAAAAACGATAATGGCCCAACTCAAGTTTTCCCCGTATGACAGCGAGGTAATAATTCTGTTCTAGAAAAATCGTTAGAGCCGGTTTTTTTTTTTTTTAGATCTCAGCGTCCAGGTTCCGCCCTACAGGAAGTTATGACTTGAATAGAGGTATAGTAATAAATAATCCAAAGTTTAAAACTTGACTAGAGTAGTTGAAATTCAACCCAATAAGATACGGGCGCTCTATTATAATCTAACAGTGTAGAAACACATTAAATAATTAACATGGAACAACGACTGATGGCTAGCGGCTGACTGATAGATCGTCTGAACTCATGGATAGCACGCTTCACATAGATATAGTAGCCTATCTTTCTAGATACTTTTCGACACTGGTAGAACTTATTATCACCTACCCTTGATTACAAATTTACCATATTTCTAATTTATGCAAATCAATTGTTCTCTAGAAAATCTACACACTTCTCAAACTCAATGTGACCCAATAATGCTTTCTGCTACGGTCAGCCGTAATGTGCGCTGTCAAGCGTGACACTACACACCCGCATGACAAAGGTTACTCTTGAATCAGGTATATTTGAAATACAAAGTAGAAAAAAAACAACCATACTTTAAAAAAACAAAGCTTATATTAAGCGTAGTTGTATCAATTAGTTTGGGTCAGTCTCGTAATTAAATTTGTAAAAGATCTAGACTAACTAAAATTAATCTATGCAATTAGATTTCTTTAGCATGCTTTAGCTTTCTTAATGCGCTAGGATTCTGGACCATGTGGGAAAAAAGGGGAGGCGGCGGGGGGGGGGGGTTAAAAGAAGGAGGTATCTGGGTGAATGTTACGCAAAGTATAAAGGGGACGAATTCAACTTATACTACCATACCTGTCAAGAGTGTCAAAAACAATTTCTTTCCCTTGTTCAAGAAAAAAATATTTACCGATAGTTAATTAACTTTTTTTTTTTTTAATTATTCTTGTGTCGTCAGGTAAAAGAAATAATTTTTTGCAAATTTCAATTTTATTCGAGATTGCGTGTGGGAGAAATAACGTGTTCAACATTTTTACCAGACAGACAGACAGACAGAGTGATTTGATATAAGTTTAGTAACACACTTACTCTAATGTAAAATATAAAGTCCGGTTGACTACTAGCGCTACATGATGCCAACTGACGATACTAAAGGACAAATGACAAAGTAGAATCCAGATTCTGTGGAGCGAGACGACCTGGTTATAGCAAAGTCACGTGGCAATGAATTTACAAATGATATCAACTGTCAAGTACGTATTGACTCTTTCTCTCCGTAATTATTTTTCCATGTTTTGAAGGAATTCTTCATTTGCTCATTACTATTTCACTACCCCAGTTAAGATTGGGCTTTAATAGCTTTGTTGTGTGTTATCAGAAAATGTTGTATTTGGTATGGAATTAAAGGAAAATGCATGCTCTTTGTATATAATTCAAAGACAAGTTTATAAAATTAAACATTAATTTAATTTTAATGAGGTCAAAATCAACAATGGGATCGTCGATTAGGAGAGAAAGAGTTAAAATCTCAAGGTGAACATCAATTGGTGATTGTTATTACTTGATATATGTAAGGTTATAGTCCTTGGTCATTGTGAGTTACGCGCCTTTTGTTTATGAACAAGAAGCTCCTACCCAAGATGGCGTCCAGTAATGATTGAATACAAGTGTTCAGCAAACATTAACAGTCGTTGCCTTGATTCCTTAACTCTTTTCCGATAACAAAGAACAAAGCTATTGAAGACCTATCATAACAGGTGTAGTGAAATAGTAATTAGACAAAATAAAGAATTCCTTCCAAAACGTGGAAAAATAGTTGGATATAAGATACAGGGCCGGCCCTAACAATTGTGGAGCCCTAAGCGAAACGGATTGCACGGGGCCCAGGATGATAAGTGGAAATTAAGATTTTGTGTTAGAAAATAAATTTGTCTTTACATTTTATTCATTCTTTACTATGTACGAAATCACGATCAAATTAACTTTCGAGCCTTGCGTGTAGCGAAGTCTTACAGTATATCATCAAAATTCTGTTTTCTACATAGATCACGCTCAATAGCAACTATTACCCCATTGTTAAATCTATCTAAGTGAATTGTTGGCCTAAAGTAATTGAATGACACACTAATATGGACAATTTCGTATATTTTTCAGGAGATTTTTATCTTTTCAGTAGATTTCCATGAGTTCACCGAAAATCAGGAGGCCGCAGAAACCTTGTAATGTAAGTTATAATGGTTTAATTTAATAATTTACACCTAGAATTAGCGCGAGGCTTATGATATCGGGGCCCACTGCGGCCTCATAGTTTACAGTGGCCTAAAACCGGCCCTGATCAGATACCAGGAAAATGAAACAAATGAATTTGTACTTTTAGAAGTCAACTGGCTGGCTAAAAGAAGCAACTCCTCAATACTGTGAAAAGACTAAAGCTGAGCTGGTTTTGGGTATATTGTACGACACGACTCACTGTCAAAAGTCATTCTTCAAGGTACAGTGGAGGGAGCACCAAGAAAAGGCCGTCCAAAGAAAAGCTGGCTGGAAAACCTCAAAGAATAGACATACCTCTTTCTTGATGTCCTGCTTAGAACAGCTGCTGACTGGGATAGGTCGAGGGATTTGCTTACTTGAACTGTGGCAGTACCAATAAGATACAATGGACAGATGGCATGCGTCCTACAGAGAGTTTATCATTGAAAGAGGGGAGGTGGGGGGGGGTCCAGAGAGGAAAGAGATACATACCCAACACACCTAACACAGGTAACTTAGAGACTAATTCAGGTAACTAACATAGGTAACTTACAGACTAAGACAGGTAACTAACATAAGTAATTTAGAGACTAACACAGGTGGTAACTTAGAGACTAACACAGGTAACTAACATACGTAACTTAGAGACTATCACAGGTATCTAACATAGGTAGCTTAGAGACTAACACAGGTAACGTAAAGACTAACACATGAGGTAACTTAGAGACTAACACATTTGGTAACTTAGAGACTAACATATGTGCTAACTTAGAGACTAACACAGGTGGTAACTTAGAGTCGAACATAGGTAACTTAGAGACTAACACAAGTGGTAACTTAGAGACTAACACATGTGGTAACTTAGAGACTAACACATTTGGTAACTTAGAGACTGACACATGTGGTAACTTAGAGACTAACACATGTGGTAACTTAGAGGCTAACACATGTGGTAACTTAGAGACTAACACATGTGGTAACTTAGAGACTAACACATGTGGTAACTTAGAGACTAACACTGGTAACTTGGACACTCACCCACATAGGTAATAAGCTACATCTTTAACGTCTTTGCCCACTATACTTGAAGTGAAATGTCTTATAAAATAGATGGCTATAGACAAAGTGTTGAATAAACACAAGCTGACCCAGTACATGGTTAAGTCAGTGTCTCTCAACTTCCGGTGTCTAACCGCCAGTGCTGCCAGGATGTTACCTGTGGAAACGGTGGACAATAAAAACATTATCTTGACGTAGAAATTAGAACTATCTAGTTTAATAAAAAAACAACAACAACTCATATCAAGTAAAGGGTGAGAACCCTTCAATCGCTGCATTGTCTTTCAATATTGCAAGTTTTAACCTCTTTTTACTCTATAAAACACAATTCATTAATGATTACTAATTGATTAACTAACAGGTTAATTGTTTGATTGATTCGTATGTTGTCATCGGCAATTTATAATTGTGGCAAAGTTTCAACTTGATCCGAGAATGGGAAGTAGGAGAAATAACGTGTACAAGATTTGTGACAGACAGACAGACAGACAGCGTGAGTTAATATAAGCTTCGGTAACCATCGGTTCATAAGTAGGACAGTACGAAGACAACAATAGCCATTACTATTGAAAAGTCAGACGCAACAAGTCGGTCACTTCAATAGTAATATTTTAGTCATCCTTAAATAATTTTACTAACCAACTTACTAATTTATTTAGCATAAGATAAGTAAGATTAACAAGCAAGACATTTTTAAAAAGTTCCTTGTTTTTGATTATAGAGAGAGGGATACGAGAAGGAGGTTTCACTTTCCATAATGGCAGCCACAGATGTGGAATGATGTTATTTCATGTACCACGAGTAATTACTTCTAAGATTACTTGGTATCCTAAATAATCATTACCTGGTATTCTAAACAATTCTTACTTGATAAGTTAAACAATCCTTACCTGGTACTGTAAACAATCCTTACCTGGTACTCTAAACAATCCTTACCTGGTACTCTAAACAATCCTTACCTGGTACTTTAAACAATCCTTACCTGGTACTCTAAACAATCCTTACCTGGTATCCCAAACGTTGCAAAGACAAGGGACGTAACCAATAGAAATGTTTTCCCCACGCCATGGAGTTGTTGGACTTCCTCCTCCTCAGGACTGAGGCCCATTATTACGTAAGAAGGAAGGAAGGAACTAGAGCGATGCCTCACATCCGTTGGTAGGATAGACAGAACGTAAGCAGTAATACCTTTTGTTTGATGACAGTAGGAGAGAAAGAAACTATTAGCGCATTGGGCTTATATTATCTTAGTAATTATTGACGTTTCTTCAAAACAGATGAAACGTCCGATACATATCAATGTGTTAATTTAGTCGTGTTTGTTAGAGACTTACAATTCTACAATTGTTTTTGGTTTTCCTGGCTAATTCAGGCAACCCATTCCATGCTCTAATGGTGCTAGGAAAGATGGACCACTGATTAAATTTATCCTAGCTAATGGAATAAAAAAAAAAAGTTACCTTTTGTGTCTTTCTGAACATGCTACCCTGCCTCATAGTGGCGCCCGGGTGGAAACGATCGTAGGAGGACATGATTAGGCTAAAGGGTAGCAAAACAAGACTCCCTTGGGGGTGCCTAAGGGGGTGCGAGAGGATCCTCATTGCACTGCGCGGAGTTGTTAAAAAAGCTCCCACAGCTTTGCCACAATCCAGGCGCTGTTCCTCAAGGGGCCCTTACATAAATGGCGTGTCGCGCACGGTTAGCCTGGTATAGAAAAGGAAAATGGCGGGGGGTCTTTAGTGTACGCGGCCTCTTGCTACGAGTCTGACCCACCCGTCAGACAGAACAGTGTACACTGTTCTCATTCAGGCTGGTGAAAGAGAGCTCTTGTTCACTTTTGCTGGCCTGGAGTTTCAAGAGCCGAAGGCTCAACTCTACCTGACAGTTTCAAGAAGAAGATGAAGAAGAAGAAGAAGAAGAAGAGTATTTCATTAGATTTTTTTTTTTTTTTTTTAAATATGGTTCATTGTTATATGCGTAATTGCTACTTTACTTTTGAGTCTTCTGTACTGGAGAGTCCCTAAATTTTACTAATGGTGTTTACTGTACTGAAATGTGAAAATATTCGCTTGTTATAAATCTCTTCACTCTATTCAGCTCTAATAAAGCTGACCTGTCCCAAACAGAGGACGCATATGGTAGTCATGGACTAACAGTGTGTTTTTAATTTTGCAATATAAGAGAGATGATTTGTGTCTCTCTTATTTTTTTGCTTATATTAAACAAAAATTTAGTTTCTGTATTTTGGTTTTTATAATTGTAAGACAAGCTTCACGTCAGTTTAAAGTTTGATTTATCTTATAATTGTCAGGACGTTTCTTCTTTTAAAAAAAAGCAGATATGTTCCACGCTTATCCATGTGTTAATCTTATCCTGCCTGTTATCTTATCCTGCCTGTTAATTAGAGACCTAAAATCTTCCAAGAAATAGTTTTCCTGGCTGATTCAGGCTACCAGTTCCATGGTTTTATGATACGTGGGAAGAAGAAATAGTTTTACGAATTAGTCCTAACATATGTAATGATGTTATCTCCTTTGTCTCTGTGCCTAAGTACTTTATTAGGCTGCGCTTTTCTATTACTAGATTATGGTTCTGTCTTTTAATGTAGTCTAGACCTAGATTTAGTATTGATACTTTATTTTTTGGTCTTTGTTCTTGAGTATATAGACTTATAATTTAGTGTTTATATTGAAAACAAAAGTACAACCAGGCCATATAATAAATTCTTTAAGATACGCTATAATGAACAAATACCTTAGTTTTGGTTGTCTAAAAGACAATGACAAAAGAATATTTTGTGATATTCCCAAAGGAACTCTGACTTGTGCTTTAAAATTTTATGTATCTCTTCTCTTCCGATTGATAGCACCACAAGTTATTACCACTGAATGAAAAGAGCTGGGGTATGGTAGCACAGACCTATATAAATAGATAGGACCAATGCTCATTATACCTATTGGAAATTTTCATAATAGCAAGCTTTTTGATGCATCCGGTGTACAGAATAAGGGAAGTTGTTATAAGCTATGTTTTAAGAGAGGATTTCTTTTCAATTATAAGCCTGACAATCGTATTTTCTCCCAAAGCCTTTCTCATGTTTCACATTAGGAGTCGGCAACCCATAGACCAGGGGTTCTCAACCTGTGGATCGCAACCACCTTGGAAGGTCGACTAACAAATTGTCAGGGGTCGCATAAGACCATCGATAAATAAGGATTTTATTTGCCTTTTCTAACATGTAAAACTTGACACATACACATTTTTATTTCATTGGACTTAACCATTTTGATTTGCGTTCGATGATAGACGTTGCAGACAAATTGATTCAGAATTAATTTCAAACATTTTTATTAACAGTTTAAGTTAATGCGCATTAATACATAACGTATCGTTAGGTATAGTTGTGTAGTGAAGCTCTGGACTGTCGTCTATAAGGTCAAATGCTAGGACAAATTTGTACAAATACTCCTTCTTCCCTAGTGCTATTAGAGCATGGAATGGGTTGCCTGAGCTAGCCAGAGAAACCAGTGACTTGGCAGAATTTAAGTCATTGGTTAATATGCATGACTAAATGCATGACGCGTAGGACGTAATCATCTTCTTTTTTGAAGTAACGTCTGTATTATATAAGATAAGATAAGAAATGTCAGCATTAATAAGACACATATTTAATATGATATTGGTGGAATTTTAAGGTCCAACACAACATTAAATGACTACCAACAAGGATTCAACAAAAGTGTCAAATTTATAATATGTAAAACCGAAACATATACGTTTTGAAAAAGGTTGAACAACGCATCCTTAAATTTAAATTTTAATACGTAAGCTTTGTATAGAAATGGATAACGTATTGGAAAATATGAACCTTGGATGAACTCCCAATGGAAGCAGGGCAGGAAAGCATGGGCCTCCCATAGTGCTCTCGTAAGACATGCACCACTGTTTCCACTGCCTGCCCCATTAGTTTAAGAAGGAATGGAAAAACTCCAGTATGTCATTTGTAGCGAAGTTCTTTAAGTCGAATTTATGAAGCCGAAAGAACTGTAATGTCATTTTCGTGGTCGAGAGGCTAAGTGCTCTTGAACTTGGCTTGGCTTGGCAACCTAGAAGGGGGTTCGATGTTCGAGACCCGACTCGGGCAGAGTTGCGTTTACTGAGCGCCTAAAGGCAGCACGGAAAACCAACTCCTAGATACCCCCTCCCCCCACTGGTCCAGAAATGACATTGGACCAAAGCGCTCTGAGCATGCTATAAGCATGAAAGTAGCGCTATATAAAAGCTATAATAATACTTTTTGGTAACTAGCAACCGGACTTTGTCGTCATGGATACCCAGTATTTTAGAGGAATGGTTATGCATCTAAATGTTGAAGATTTAAAGATGAGTTGTTTTTTCTTTTGCAATCCACTTCAAACGACAGTGTGTGAACGCATAAGAGAAAGTTGGTGAGTCGATTTAATATCATTTTGTAACAGTTCTTTGCTGGGATGGCTTATGAGGCTGATGGTGCGATAGTTTTGTCAGAGTTGTAAGTTTCCTACTTGCACCAACACTCTTCAATATCTTTTTTGAAAGGACAATGGAAGATGCCCTCGAGGACTATGAAGGTACTGTAAGCACTGGAGGAAGAAGAATTACTAACTTGCGATTCGCAGATAACGTTGACGGCCTAGCAGGGACAGAAGAAGAACTAGCTGACCTGGTGATGCGCATTGACAAGACTTCCGCAGCATATGGTAAGCAAATAAATGCCGAAAAAAAAACAAATTATTACCTATAGCCAACAGGGCTTTAAAAGAGGCATCAGTATTGGAGGTGAACAGCTGACTAGTGTTAGAAGCTTCAAATACCTATGAGCCATTGTCTCAGATGCGGGAACGAAACCTGAACTATTGACACGAATAGCACAGTCCACAGCAGCCATTTCAAAACTTAAAATAAAATGGAAAGATAAAGGCTTAGCCCTCGGCACCAAAATCAGACTGATTCGCTCCCTGGTCATGGCCACACTTTTATATGCTTGTGAGTCGTGGACGTTGAATGCAGAGCTAGAGAGGAGGATCCTAGCAATGGGATTGAGATGTTACAGAAGGATCCTAGGTATCGCATTTAAAGACCGCATCACAAACCAAGAGAGTAGAGACAGGGTTACTGCAGCGATCGGACCCCATGATGACCTGCTAACTATTGTAAAATCTATGGCCATATTACAAGATCTTCGGGGCTCGCAAAGACCTTCTTTCAGGGAACAGTACCAGGAAAAAGAAAAAGAGGCAGACAGAGAAAGCGATGGGAGGAAAACACAAACGAATGGACGGGCCTGCCTTTAAACGAGGTTATAAACAAGGAAAAAACCGAGAGGAATGGAAAAAGACGGTCGACGAGTCTTGCTTGGTGCCCCAACGGTCCAACAAACTAAGGGATAGGTAAAGGTAAATGAATTGACTATTTTTTATTGATTCATGTCAATGAATAATTGTGCAAAGTTTCAACTAGATTCGAGAATGATTGTGGGAGAAATGACGAGTACAAACTTTTTACCTGACAGACAGACAGAGTGAGTTGATGGTAACAACAGTCGAGATAGTAAACTAATCATTGTAGTTTTAATTATCAAGGTGCTAATGTTCTTTTTAATACAGTGAAGCATGTACATCAACTAAGCTTTATTGGAATTCATCTTCAAACCTTTGTTCGTTTCCTTGAAAGACTCAGGTTTTGAAATAAAAACGCTACAGAAGAGAGATGTTCATAACGCGCAGGGCTGACTGAGGAACACCGGAAGTGATCATTCCACTAAGGTTAGAAGACATTTCATCATAATAGATGCACTGATGTCAACGTCTGGCCACCTTATCATCCAAACGAACATTCTTATCTTATCTTATAGGATACAGACGTTACTTCAAAATAGAAGATGATTACGTCCTACGCGTCATGCATTATGTCAAGCATATCAACTTATGACCTAAATTCCGCCAAGTCACTGGTTTTCTTGGCTAGCTCAGGCATTCGATTTACTAAAGATTTAGAAAAGTTTCTGTTTACTTGCTAACTACACAAAATATTTGTATATCACTAGTGTTTGTGTTTTGCTTTAGTTTTCTTTGACACGTTTTGGACTTTTCTTCAGCTCCCTGTCCAAACCTTCTGCAGGACGGCAGGGTTCAAACCCCGAACGTGACGATAGCTCTAATCGCCTACCGCACGACCATTCCGGCTTCCTGTTTTTAGGTTTTCAAATGTACATACGGCATGGCTTGCGTCTCTAAATGCCTCTGACAGTCGAATCCAGCTCCTGGCCTTCACATGTGATTCCCCCCCCCCCTCCCTACATTTGGAGAGCTCTGTGGATGGCGGAGAATGGACCATTGGCCAACTCCACCTTGTCCCATGGATATTCCAATTACAGTTTCAGTCCTAGATGCTCTTTTAATTTAGTATTGGAGCAAGCTGCCAAGACTAAAAACTTCCTTAAAATGCGATGATTATATCATATATATATATATAAAACCTGAGGAAACACCCAGCCTACACTAATTGCCAAGTACGACTTCATTTCAACATTTGAAATACAAAATATACAAATAAAAAGTCACACAAAGTTTTGAACAATAAAAAAATAATCATTTAAAAACTGACGTCTTCCAAGTTATTTGTATTTCTTATACAACTCAGCATGAAACTGATTAGTTCATTCAAATGACAAGATACACTCTATGTTCGTTGAGTCCTACATCTACTGTTAGGCTACACTATATGATCGTTGAGTTTTACATCTACAGTTAGGCTACACATTTCTGGATTTTTAGGGCGCCCCTGAGTCAACCCAATGGGTACCTGACTTTAGTTGGGGAAAGTAAAGACGGTTGGTCGTTGTGCTGGCCACATAACATCCTGCTCGTTAACCGTTGGCCAAAAGAAACGATGACCTTAACATCTTCTCCCCCATAGATCGCAAGGTCTGAAAAGGGAAACTTTAAAAAAATATGTTCGTTGTGTTCTACATCTACAGTTAGGCTACACTATATGTTCGTTGAGTCCTACATCTACAGTTAAGCTACACTATATGTTCGTTGAGTCCTACATCTACAGTTAGGCTACACTATATGTTCGTTGAGCTCTACATCTACAGTTAGGCTACACTATATGTTCGTTGAGCTCTACATCTACAGTTAGGCTACACTATATGTTCGTTGAGTTCTACATCTACAGTTAGGCTACACTATATGTTCGTTGAGTTCTACATCTACAGTTAGGCTACACTATATGTTCGTTGAGCTCTACATCTACAGTTAGGCTACACTATATGTTCGTTGAGTTCTACATCTACAGTTAAGCTACACTATATGTTCGTTGAGCTCTACATCTACAGTTAGGCTACACTATATGTTCGTTGAGCTCTACATCTACAGCTAGGCTACACTATATGTTCGTTGAGTTCTACATCTACAGTTAGGCTACACTATATGTTCGTTGAGCTCTACATCTACAGCTAGGCTAGACTGTATGCTCTTACAGCTCTACACATACACGTAGGCTACACTGTATGTTCATTGAGTGCTACATCTACAGTAAGGCTACACTACAGTTGAATTGGATCTGTGAGTCAGTGGTGTGGTTACTTCGGGTGTCTCCTCGTCTCTCAAAACTTGTTCCAGATCGGCTTCTAGCAGCTGCTTGTAAATTTCCGAGGAAAGTCCGGCAGAACACAAGCTGGAGATACTGGTCACATGACTGGGCATTGAGTTGTGGATGGCTGAGTTCCGGACGTATATTGCTGACTTGTCCAACCTAGATTCTGTGAATGATGAACTGTACCATTAGTTTTATTATGCATAGCACGTCTACTATATCATGCCCAGTGCACTCTGGCCTCTATGCTACTATACCAATTTCAGTGCACTCTGGCCTCCATGCTACTATAACATGTTCAGTGCACTCTGGTCTCTATGCTACTATAACAATATCAGTGCACTCTGGCCTCTATGCTACTATATCATGTCCAGTGCACTTTGGTCTCTGAGTTAACTATAACATGTCCAGTGCACTCTGATCTCTACGGTACTATAACATTGTCAGTGATGTATGGTTACTTTGAAAAAAAAAAAGTTCAGAGAAAAGCGTCTATGTGATCCCATTATGTCGTTGACCATATGGAAGGATTTCTTCAAACAGATATACCTAGGTGTTAACTCTTTCTCTCCGTAATTATGTACCACATTCTGGTGAAATCAACGCTGGTATCGTCAGCTAGGAGAGAAAGAGTTAAGCACCGATTGGATTGTGCCATCACGGGGAATCTCTTCATACTCATATTCTATTACTGCCACTAAGCGTGCAAGGACCACAACTCCAGCTAGACGGGTTTAATCCTGCTGACGTCCCCTTCTACTGTTAAAGTGCTTTCATTTTTTTGTATACAATGCGGGTAAGGGATTGTATCTTGGAGGAGGTTCCCCTACTGCCGCTAGATGCTTATCAACCACAACTCAGGCTAACTTTGTTACAAATTTTAAGTCCCTTTCAGGATGCGAACTCGATCTCCAATAAGTCAACCACTTTAGCATTTCGCTGCTTTATAAACAAAATCACACAAACACACATAAATGAAGCTTTCTTTTTTTTTTATCACTGAAACGCATTTATTCCCTGCTTATAGCAGGCTCAGTTCGCTCTGGGCCAATCTCTTTTGTGGACTTGTGTGAGGAAGGGGTCTATGGCAGAAGGCTTCCGTGCTGCTGTTAGGCGCTCAGCATGCAAAACTCAGCAGGATTTGAGCTCATGCCCGTTTGCTAGGTGTCAAGGCTGTTTTTGCTACTCTGCCACATAGCCATAACCATACATTAACAAACAGCCTTTGTGTATTATTTAAGTTTTACACACACACGCACGCAACACACACAAGCACGTAACTTACTAGAGGCATACAGCAACACACATACCCACACATTCTCATTTAAAGCATACATCTATTCACGTATAACTTACTTGAGCCATACAGCCTAGCCTGTAAAGACTGGATTAATTTTGTCGCTTTCCTATGAAATATTCTCCCTGTGAAGTAATAGGTGCCGAAACCTGTGACTTGATTGACCAAGATAAGAAAAGAACTTACTTTCGAATCTGTGGAACAATTTAACAAAAAAAGAAAAAGGTTTAGAAAAAGAGTTTGAGTGAAATATAAACTCAGAGGTGGCCCCCCCCCCCCCAAAGTGTTTGCCTATGGGTCCGTGTTATTTGGTATTTGATATTTTTGGAACATCGGCACAATTTAGACCATGTCGTGCCCATAATCCCTCAAGGGTTATTCCCCCTTTATATCTCAAGAGCTAAATTTTAAACGGTTAAGTCATTAAAAACAAGGTCCATTCTCAGTTCAGATAGTAAAAACAGTAACAATTTAATAATTTAATGAGAATCTGTTGTAAATATTAAATATTCAGAATTTCTATCACAAATCAAACCTTCGAAGTCAACCCGTAGTGCTATTTCGTGTTAGAGAAAAGGTCGAAGGCCGAGTACACCGGAAAATCTTCCCCATATTCATTTTATCACAGACTCACCTGATGGGATCCAGAGTAAGCTTGTCTCTCTAGTCCATGGAGGCGGTACAATGATAAGCGAGTACAAGTGGACAGGGAAGGTGGTCAGTAGAAAGGACAAGTTGGTCCCTATCACAAGAGTGGTCAGTTCTTCTATCACTGGGGAAAAGATTGTTCTCCATACATACACGAATATTTATTTTTGTTTCATTCACTTATCAGGTCAAGCGTGTTGCAAAAGAAATGTAGCAAATTAATTACTTGAGACCAGTAGACTATTTAGCGCCTAATTAGAAGCGTCTAATTAATTGTTTCATTATTTTTCGTAGATGTAAAGCGCTATAATGGGGGTGTTGTTGGTCGGTTATGGCCATTCACCCAGATACCCCCTTCTCCCGACCCACTCCTTTCTCAAATGATCCAGACAAGTGATAAGATAACACATTGAGAAAGCTAAAAGCGTGAAATAGTGTAATACAATCGGTACAAATATTTCTAATGGTACAAATATTTCTAATCGCACAGATTCGTTATTGTTAGTCTAGAGTAGTCTGGAATCTATAAAGAATTAATTTATCACATGACTGAACGTAACTAATTGGTACAATTAAACTTAATAAATTCTTCATATCTATAATTCCTATTTCAAATGTCTATTTTTTTTTCTGTTAAAGCTCTGTTTCATGTACTCTATATAAGCTTTGGTTATCTGCAAGTCAATATGCTCTTGCTAGATGGGTACCTACAATATAATTCATGTTGATTTCAGCCGAGTTTAAGACCATCAGACTGTCTAGTTCAAGTTGAGTACAACGGTTACAGTTTAATGTTAAATGATGCCAATTGTACAGTATTTAGCTTTTTTTTTCCTTTTTTTTTTACATAAAATTAATTAAACCATCAAGTTATTTGGAGCTAGAGTTGTCAAAATCTTGATTTCGTTGTTTTGTTGAGCAGTGTTTGCAGAAAAGACTGATAGTTAGAATCGTAACAATGTTTGTCCAAACCTCCCGCAGGACGACGGGGGAAGGCAGCTGGTAGGGCATGAACTCGGGACCATCCAGAAGTCCGAACGACAGTCCTGTGCGCATACCACCAACCCGACAGCCAACCATGATTTTGTTTATAGATAAAAAAAAAAGGGGGGGGGGAAACTTACAACTTTTGATTCCGTAGCTCATCCGTTTGGGAAGCAAATCTCTGTGATACAGGTAACCAAGGTAACTGTAGCTTAGCAGTACAAACATCCCTGGAAGGACAGCAGCCGACATGGCCGTTACCACGTTCCAAAATAATTTCTTGTGAACATGACACATCACGAACACACCTCTGCTAAATACACACAATAATTTCCCTGCTTATTTTGTGTTTCTTCTAGACATAGGAAAATAATTCGAATGTATGTAATCTAAGTGTGTGTGTGTGTGTGTGTGTTTGTGTGTATGTGTTTGTGTGTATATATGTGTGTGTGTGTGTGGGGAGGTAGCTGAGTGGTTAAGTGCTTGGCTTCGGAACAAGGATTTTAGAATTCGGGATTTTTAGGGCGCCTCTAAGTCCACCCAGCCCAAAGGGTACCTGACTTTAGTTGGGGGAAAGTAATGCGGTTGGTCGTTGTGCTGGCCATATGACACCCTGCTCGTAGGCCAAAGAAACGGACGACCTTAACATCATATTTCCCTTACATCGTAAGGTATGAAAGGGAAACTTTGATTTCAATATGTGATCTAATGTAGCTATGTAATTAGCACAGAAGTATCAAGCTAAGGGAATCTCACTCTCCTTTCATTTCTGCCCAACATTTTATAATCATCGTCAATGAAAGAATTTTTTATTCGTTTATTTTTGTTTTTAAATTACTTTTTATCTTGATTGTGAAAATGTCAATGGATCCTTGGGATCTTGTGAGTTTGCTTCTCACCCAAAAGAGCGTAAATACAAAATGATTCCCATCTTCTGCTCTGTGCATAAAAAAACAAAAAAAAACCGGAAATACTGGAGAGTTCTAATGTGAAAATACAAAATATAGTCTATTGATTTCATTTATTTAATAAAATTAACCTTCAAGTTTGTGTTTCAAAAGCATTTTTACATAAATTCGTTTCTTATATCTGCGAATTTAGACGTCCTGACGTACTTTATAATCCCATTTATTTAACAAATCGGGTAAACCCGTTGTAATTGTTACTCTTATATGTCATTCATCCCGCGCTTCTTTCGTTTTTAATAGATATGATAGATATAGATATGTATCGGCTTAACGGGTAAACCCATTGTCGCAAAGATACTTTTATTTTCGTGGCGAAAGAGAAAAACCTGAAAGGAACATTAGCTAAGTTTGACATAAATCTAAATCCAATCCACTAGATTAGTAATACACAAACTAAGGCCCGCAGGCCGCGGGTAATGTCCGGCTAGTATCAATATAAAAATACTTATGTTTCACGAGAGCAGTGACTTACCTTGAGATGTAGCGAATCCCAAAAAATCCAACATTAAACACATAGAAAGCACATAAGAAGGAAATAATGAATATCATGAAGAACGTTTCTCTCTGATTTACCAACGGCCTGTTCCTGAATTGGACAAAAAAATAAGAACTATCAATGGCCTCAGGGCCGGAATCACAAATTGCGGGGCTTCATTTAATGGATGCTTGCCAGGCCCCCCTCTTCTAATTTTAACAATAACAACTATTACTATTAATTAGATCATTATATCCATTTTTGTTTACACAACAAGCATTGGAGGGAACTCAAATGCAATAGGTGTTAGAGGGTTAAATTACGTCAATCGTATGACGCTCTAAATATGTTAACCATTGAAGTCCTATATCTTTAAAATCATGTGAAAAAAGCCACAACTGAGAGTGATATGATAGTGATTAATTGCGGGGCCCCTATTCGGAGCAATCGGTCAAATCGGCATAAGGCCGGCTCTGAATGGCCTCTTCCTGAATTGGAAAAAGTTTTAGGATATTAATTGCCTGTTCTTAGAGCTCTTTCTCTCCTAATCGACGATATCATCGTTGATTTTTACCTCATTATATTGAATAAATGTTTAATTTTATAAACTTTAATTTGTGTTCTATAGAAAGATCTTTCATTCTTCTTTAATTGTATACCAAATAAAACATTTTCTGATAACAAACAACAAAGCTATTGAAGCCCAATCATAACAGGGGAGTGAAATTGTAATGAGCAAAATGAAGAATTCCTTCCAAAACATGGAAAAACAATTACGGAGCGAAAGAGTTAATTAGATTAGAGCCAAATATAAAAAAATATATCAATGGCCTGTTCTTAGATTGTAGCAAACCGGGACTTCCTATTTTCGAGTCGGCTGAATACATTTATGCAGATAGCACTTGACAGATTAAACAACGTCAAAGACATGTAGAAGAATTGGCACCATTTAAGGTTTGTTAACCGTCAGTCTTAATTCCTCTCTGTCTTTTGCCTTAGTTAGAACCTATTTAAATGGCAAGCCGCCCATTATTTTTTGTTGTCTAACTTTGGTGATTAAAATAAAAAGTTTACGTTATTTCTAGGCGTGGCATATGACATGGAATTTGACGTGATACATAACGTGTCATCTGACGTGGTATATCACGTGATATATATGACGTAAAATTTGGAAATGAAGTCGTTTTGTTTGTATGTAAAATGTTTGACATGTTTCGGATGTTCCATCAGAGTTGAAGATAATTTACTTCCTAGTCCAAACCTCCAGCAGGATGACAGGAGATGGGAGCGGGAAGGGTTCGAACCCGGGACCATCGATAAGTGCGAACGACAGTCCAGCGCGCAAACCGCACGACCAGGCAACCATCCGTGGTATAATGACTTGATGTATGACGTTATATTTGACGCAAGTTCTGTACTATAAATGTATCATTGTATATGTAAATTTAGAAAGCCTTCAGGACAGAAGACTCAAAAGTAGAGTAACAATTATACATAAAACACTGAACCATAATCTTCAAATACAAAAACGAAATTTAATAAAATACTCAGAAAGACACAAAGATAAAGGCACATTCCTTGTCCCATATGCTAGAACAAATTTGTAAAAATACTTCTTCCCTAGTGCTATTAAAGCGTGGAATGGGTTGCCTGAGCTAGCCTGGAAAACCAGTGACTTGGCAGAATTTAAGTAATTGGTTGATATGCATGACTAAATGCATGACGCATAGGAATAAATCATCTTCTTTTTTGAAGTAACGTCTGTATTATATAAGATAAGATAAGATGTAAGTATCATACCCCACAGCCCACTTCTCTTTACTATAGTAAAGTTCCCCTTTCAGACCTTGCGATCTATAAGGCAGATGATGTAACAGTCATCTGTTTCTGTGGCCCACGTTTAACGAGAGTGTCATCTGGCCAGAACAACGACCAACCGCCATTACTTTTCCCCAACTATTGTCAGGTATCCATTAGCGCTGGGTGGACTCAGAGGTGCCCAAAGATCTTGAAATTTAAAATCCCAGTCTTCACCAGGATTCAAACCCGGGGACCCCCGGTTCGGAAGCCTAGCGCTTTTATCACTCAGCCACCGCGCCTCCTGGCTTTACTGTAGGAGTTAGAATGAATCTAAGAGGGGCTTACTTGTCAGTCAGTAAGAAGTGAATATACAAACACAACGCCGCTTGATGCCAACTCGAAATACTGATGAAATAATGACCAAACGAGATCCAAGCACTGAGAAAGTACAAAAGGTGATATCTTAGCAGCAAATGACGCATACACAAGGCATAGATGATACTGTTTGAAAATAACATAGATTGATTAGTGGATTATATGCATGGATGAATAGAGACGCGTTGGCTAAGTGGTTCAGCGCTTGGCTTCCAAAGACTTGTGAAGACGGGGTTTTTGAATTTCGTGATTTTTAGGACACCCCCGAGTCTACCCAACTCTGATGGGTACCTGAACTAATTTGGGTAAAGTAAAAAGTGGTTTGTCGTTGTGCTGATAACCTGCTTTTTAAGCGTTGTCTAGAGAAACAGGTAGCCTTAATATTATCTGTCCTACAGATCGTAAGGTCTGAAGTGGGAACTTTACTCACTTTACTATACAGTCTATGTAATAGTTCCCAGGCTACAAAATAGTTCCAAGTCTACAAAATAGTTCCCAATTTACATTGCAGTTCCCAAAGAAGTTCCCAGTCTTTTGTAGTAGTTTCCGGTCTACAAATTAGTTCCCAATCTTTTGTAGTAGTTTCCGGTCTACAAATTTGTTCCCGGTCCACAAAATAGTTCCCAGTTTACATAGCAGTTCCCGAAGAAGTTCCCAGTTTTTTTGTAGTAGTTTCTGGTCTACAAATTAGTTCCCGGTCTACAACATTGTTCCCAGTTTACACAGCAGTTCCAAGTCTACAAAGAAGTTCCCAGTTTTAATAGTTTCTTGTCTACAAAGTAGTACCCAGTTTACAAAAAAGTTCTCAGTCTACAAAATAGTTCCCAGTTTACATAGCAGTTCCCAGTCTGCAAAAGAAGTTCCCAGTCATCATAGTAGTTCCCAGTCTACAAAAAAAGTTCTCATTCTGCAAAGTAGTTCCCACTTTACATAGCAGTTCCCAGTCTACAAAGAGGTTCCCAGCCTTTATAGTAGTTCCCAGACTTTATAATAGTTCTCAGTCTCTAGCAGTTCCTAATCTACACTGTTCTATCCAGTCTACCTAGACAGGTCTAGTCTACATCTTAATGTTAATTCTCAATACATTCACATCAATGTTTACCCACAGACTTGTTCACTGTGGTATGCAGGGTCTCTGTGAGTGACGGCTATTATAAACATCCTGAGAGTGTAGGTCAGAAGGGTCATGATGCTAAAGATGCAGTGACTGCATAAGATGGTGGACAGGTTATTCTTTCCTAACCTGGGACAACGCAACACTTTGATACTAAGTATGTTACCTGCGAAATAAATGTAAAAGTTTCACTGTGATTGAATCTCTAGATGCCTCTTTCACATGGTTAGGTAATCAGATAATTTTAAAATCCATTTCTACTTTATATTCAGATACTATTGACAACTAAACATAATATTGTATCTGTCATGAAATGTCAAGTAAAAACAAAGGCCATTAGTGGCCGGATTTAAGTATGTGAAGGCCCCGGGTCGAGATTTTGTGAAGGCCCCTACACTCTTTCAAAAGCTTTAATTTAGTTCAACTTATGGGGAAAAAAATTGCAACGCATATTTTACAAGAAAGAAATAATCCAAATAATGTACCTTTAAATTTAGTCTCAGTTTTTTTTAAAATTTAATATGCATATCTTAGTTTAAAAAAAAAAATTTGTTTGAGTTTGTGGAGGTTAAGGTAGATGCACTGCCGTAAATCCGGAGCTGTACCGGTATTCACATATTCCAAGCAAGATACAACAACAAGAGCACACTTCTTAATCACATTGTTGTCAGCCGACATCAAGTTAAAAGCGCTTAAAATGAGAAAAAAAAAAGATATTTAAAAGAGTCTAACCCATCAGTTCTCAACCTTTTATGCTCGGCGACCCTTTTTACAATCCCCACTCTGCCGAGATCCCCCCCCCCCCCGCACTCACATACAGCAATAGAAGAATAGACAATAACAATCCATAGTTTCGATGGTCTTAGGCGACCCCTGGCAAACGCCTATCGACCCCCAATGGGGTCGCGACCCACAGGTTGAGAACCCCTGGTCTAACCCGTCGTAATTCCTATATATTTTTCTTTTTTTTTTGTGGAGGTCTCTTTCTTGTTGAGCCCCGGGGCTGTGGTCCAAACTTGACTCTCTTAAATCCGGCCCTGAGGCCATTATAGGTGTCGAATCAATGGCATATTAACGCGATTTTCTATTAGCTAACCAGAGATACTAAAAAAGTAAAGTTTTCCTTTCAGACCATGTAGTCACATGATGAAAACGTCATCTGTTTCTGTGTCCATTGTTAACGAGGGTGTCATGTGGCCAGCACAACGACCAACAGCCTTTGCTTTTCCCTAACTAATCTCAGGTACCCAATACGTTCGGGTGGAGTCAGGAGGCGCCCTAAAGATTCCGAAATAAAAAAAATCCCAGTCTTCAGCAGGATTTGAACCCTGGACCCTCCAGATCGGAAGCCAAGAGCTTTACCACTCAGCCAGCGCGCCTTCAACCATCCATACTGCTGAGTGCAAAATTTAGCGTGAAATAAATAGTATTTCTTCCCCCTTTTTTGATTTTTTAAACGATTACACGTTTCCCCCCCCCTTTTACGGTGGGGGGGGGGGAGGTGCTCAAGGGAGACCTCAAAATATCAAATCCAAGAACTCTTCCCCGAGTTTCGAACCCGAAACCCCTCGCACCTGAAGCCAAACGCTTTACAACTGGTCATCACGCCATCTATTTCTTCAATGTTACTGTATTTTATGTCTTAAAGCAGTCTTTCCCAAACTGTGTTCCTCGGAGCCCTACGTGAATTTAATTAAAATAAGCACAGTGTTCCGCGAAATACTCAGAATGTGCGAAGTGTTCCGTTGAGGAAAAAGTTTGGGAACCACTGTCTTAAAGAACGGCGCAGAGTAGGACAGGGCACTGCCCTGTTGGTGCTTGTTTTGCCCGGTTCCGGCCAAATTTTGATGCCCGATGCCGACACTATCGGTGGAAACAGTGGCGCATATCTTGCAAGAGTGTCCGCAGCTCCGAGAGCTGTGGGGAAATGTGTCTACAGTCACGTGACCTTTGTGGGAGCTATAAGGCACTACGCCTAACAGCAGAGTTTCTCGTCTAGGCTCTTCGGGAGGACTAGCCCTTCTAGCCTTGCTACCAATCAAAGTTCATATCAGGCTTCAAGAATGTAACTCGGATCTTAAGAATCGAAATGCAAACAAAGAGGAGATAATTGTGTTTCAACTTGGATCTTTAATATTAAATACTGAAACCAGTTAGACATAATTCAATGTAGGTCAACTTACTCGGAACACCGACAGTAAAAAACACAGAGGTTATACAGAAGAGCATGAACATCGATTCATCAGTCTGAGGATCCATTCTCTAGTCAGAAGCACCCCGGTGTGTGAAACAATGGATGTTAGAATCTAACCAGCGGAAAGAGGAAGAGATGCGATCTGTAAAGAGAATAAGATCAACCATGGCAGCAATAAAAATGAACAACTAGCTAATGTGCGTAAATACAACTCAGGAGAAAAATGGAAGTCAAACTATCGGGGCAAATGGACCTTGGAAATCAATCAATCTTTCAATCAAACTATATAGCTATCTAGAATCCAACTATCTATATCTATATCTCATTGTCTATCTCTTTCTCTATCTATCTATCTTTTCATCTTAACTTACCTTATCTTATTATCTTATCATCTTATATCATCTTATTTGATCTTATCTTATTATCTTATAATTTAATTTTAACTTATCTTATTATCTTATAATCTTATCTTACCTTATCTTTTCGTATCATCATTTCTTATCTTCTTATCATATCATATCATATCTATCTATCTATCTAATCTATCTATCTAATCTATCTATCTAATCTATCTTATCATCTTAACTTATCTTATCATCTTATCTTATCATCTTATCTTAACTTATCTTATTATTTTATCATCTTATCTTATCTTAACTTATAATATTCTCTTATCATATCATATCATATCATATCCATATAATCTATCTAATCATCTTATCTTATCTATCTATCAATATATTAATCTGTCTGTCTATCTATCTATCTATCTATCTATCTATCTATCTATCTATCTATCTATCTATCTATCTATCTATCTATCTATCTAATCTATGAGTTTTGGTCTCCACTGTCCACTGGTTGCAGATCAGTGTTCAGGCTTTCTTTGACGATTGGTCTCGTATGAACCTGGGACCATCGAAGCGACCGAACGACAGCCCAGCGCGCATACCGATTATTCTATGATAGAAAAATTGTTTCTTATGTAGTCATGTGATATGACTTAGTTGCTGCTTTGCAGAAAGAACACAGATTCAACAGAATCTAGATCTAGAGTCTAGAGGACGGCTGACTGGTCGTGCGGTATGCGTGCTGGACTATCGTCCATTCGTCTCGATGGTCTTGGGTTCATTCCGTGCCTGCTGCCTTCCCCCTTCGTCCTGCGGGAGGCTTGGACTAGCAAGTAATCTTCAACTCTGATGGAACATCCGAAACATGTCAAACATTTCACAAACAAACAATAATTATTAATATTATAGAATATTAATTTATCTAAAAATCATATAGAATCGAGACCTCTGTAAAGTATACCGAAATTTTAAATACAAAGATAAAGGCACATTACTCGTTCCATATAAAGTTAAAAAAAAAAGTAATGTGGTCTATAGGGCAGATGATGTAAAGGTCATCTGTTTCTGTGGCCTACGGTTAACGAGGGTGTCATGATGTGGCCAGCACAAACGACCAACCGTCTTTACTTTTCCCCAACTAATGTCAGGTACCCATTAGAGCTGGGTGGACTAAGAGGCGCCCGAAGATGCCGAAATTAAAAATCCAAGTCTTCACCAGGATTCGAACCCCTGTCCCCAGTTCGGAAGCCAAGCGCTTTACCCCTCTGCCACCGCGCCTCTTCGTTTCATATGCTAGGGCTAATGTGTACAAATGCTCCTTCTTCCCTAGTGCTATTAGAGCATGGAATTGATTGCCTGAGGTAGTCAGGAAAACCAGTGACATGGCAGAATTTAGATCATTGGTTAATATGCATGACTGAATGCATGACGCGTAGGACTTACTTCTTTTTTGAAGTAATGTCTGTATTACATAAGATTAAACTCTGAAATTTAACTCACGAGAAAGTTCATTAAAGCGTACACTGTATGCAAAGAAAAAAATTCTAATAGATGTATCTGTAACGATTTGAATCTAGATCTAGGTAAGTCTCAATACTTTTTTTCTTTCTAAGGTTCCTTGTTGATATCATTGTCATAATTACTTCCTGTTTCTTGTTGACTGGCAGCTTAAAAACTCGAAACGATTATTTCACGAAAGTATGAAATTTCAGTTTAGAGGAAAATCAGATTCTGCCTTCCTGACAGACATCAAGCTTATCAGGTAGGCTAGTAGTAGGTACATTTTCGATAGTTTTAGGCATTTAAGTCAAGATTAGATTAGCGAATGCTCTAGGTAGAGTCTCGCCGGGTCTGACACTTATCCAGTATTGGGCATAATAAGGCTTGTCTTCGAGTCCGAAGATTAGTGAGGAGTGCAGTATTTCCCGTGGCTGCGCAGCCCCAACTGTGACCTACATATTTTACCACAGTCAGGGAAGCATAACCATTGTCCGCAGGTGGATGATTTAGATTTTCTTTTCGGCATAATCGCACGCCAAACGCGATCAATTTTAGCGAACTTTTAAGATGACGGCGTAACAGAGTTGTCCCCCGCAAGCGCTGTACAGATCAACTCAGGCGTTATTTCGCCCCAACAGACATAGAGGAAAGTAGCTTGCAGCAGATGGCCTGTGAAAGAGCTTTTAAGAAAGCCCCGGGACACATATTTGAGACCTCACGTAAAACACCTTGTAGAAGAGGTGCACAATAAAAAAGTAATGAAAACTTTAAAAGACCCAAGCGGACAAGGTTTCGCTTCAATCCGAAGTGGAAAATTAAGCAGGCCACAACTAGGTTTGGGTGACCAAGTGAAACATGACACTCATCCTTAATCTTCGACATCGATGGCATTGTCGTTGTTGTTATCAAATGCATTAAGAAAAAGATAAGGAAAACTACAGTGGCGTGGCTAGGGTGGGGGAGGAGGGTTGAGAATTAGAAAATCCCCCCCGGGCCCCCACTTGAAAGGGGCCCCCAAAGGAGTGTTTTTTTTACATTGAATTTTAAATATCATGCAAAATGCAGGGGCCCCCAAAGACGTCAAGCCCCCCGGGACCCTAAATGATGGCTAGTTCCTAGCTACGCCCCTGGAATAAAAGAAAAACTAACAGAGAAGTTTCCAGAAAATTTCATTTTGAAATTACTTCTTATTCCAAGAACAATAACAGTTGCATGCAATGACAAAATCTTTGAGCTTAGCTTCTAGGCTCAAACTTAATTTGTTTTTACACGACATTCCTTTTTCTAATTGGATATCTTTTCAGACGTTGGCTCAATTTCATTTGACAAAAGAGAATTTACTTTTTTTTTAATACTCAACTAGTGAACTACCATTAGTAATTATCTTCTTTTTTTGTAAGTAACGTGGGTAATAAAAAGAGTAATACCTTTAGTAAAATCACTAAATTTAGGAAGCCTTCAGGATAGAAGATTCAAAAGTAAAGTAGCAATTATACATATAACACTGAACCATAATCTTCAAATACAAAAACAAAATTTAATAAAACACTCAGAAAGAAACAAAGATAAATACACATTCCTCATTCCATATGCTAGGACAAATTTGTACAAATTCTCTTTCTTCCCTATTACTATTAGAGCATGAAATGGGTTGCCTGAGCCAGGCAGGAAAACCAGCGCTTGGCAGAATTTAAGTAACTTCTGTTTTATATAAGATATGAAAATATAGAAACTTAAACTTGGAAGACAACGGCCACCCACTCCATCAGAACTACGTCAGGTCGTCGCCAAGTGGGCGACTGCTGTCAATCAAAACAAGAACGGAGCGGTATAAAAACTCGTTCACTCAGTCAGACTCTATCACCGCAACTCATTGATCAGGGAACATGAAATGCACTCTTTATGTTGTGTCTGTTGTATTTATGTGTATTTTTCTGTTGTGTTGTCTGTATATGAGAAAAGAGTTCTTGTAATCACAACAAATTTCCGTAAGGATCAATAAAGCAGACTTAGTCTTAGTCTTAGCTGCCATCTCTTGAAGAAAATTTTCATGAAAGAGGCCTTTTCAAAACATACCAGTAAGAATATCATCACATCTCTGTACCATCTGGGGAATAGGCGACCAACCAGCTTCCTCCAAGCGTCTTGGCTTCTGGGCGAGTCTCCAACTATCCCCACATCTTGCCCACCTGGTAGGCATCTGCTTCCAAATCTCGGTGCCATGTATTCCTGGGCCTTCCTCTCTTTTAACTATCTGGGGGATTCCAGGTAGTCATGGTAACTGTTTATTTGTTTGAAACATACAATAATCTCAGCTCTTTTTTTTTCAAAGCTTTTATAAACTCACTCTTGTCTATCTGTCTGTCTTCTGTCTGTCTGGTAAGATGTTTGAACACGTCATTTCACCCACACCCATTCTCGGATCAAGATGAAAGTTTACGCAATTATTTTTTAGGCATAGACAATGCGCGAATCAATAATGAAATCAAGCAATTAATCAATCAATTATTGGTGATTACTTATTTTGTTTGATACTATCAATGGAAACGAATCCTTCAGCATTCACAGATATGGTTAAACATTCTTAAATAATTGAACACGTTATTTTTTTACACCCATTTTCGGATCAAAGAAAAACTTTAAAAAATTATTTATTGTACCTACAAAACAACAACTATAAATCAATTAAAATATTAACCAATGTCAAATAATTTTTGGTGATTAGTTAATTTTGTTTGATATCGAAAAAGAAAATAATAATAACATTTTGAGTCACATAGTTATAAATGCGAAGTTATTCCCCTGTTTTACTTTTTAAATTTTCGTTTGCAAACTCAGTCAATCTTCTTTCTCAATTCATCTCCAAAACTTAACGAATCAGTTGAGCTGTTACATTTGAACAACTAGTTGCTACTCTCACGTTCTTGTTTTAAAATCTGATTTACAGATCCATAAACTGACTTTAAGACTCAACAAATTGGATAATGCATTCACATTTGAGTGGGGCGCGGCGGCTGAGTGGTTAAGCGCTGACCTTCCCAACATAAGGGTCTTGGGTTTCAAATCCTTTTGAAGAATAGGGTTTTTAATATCGGCATCTTTAGGACACCTTTGAGTCCACCCAGCTCTAATCAGTACCTGACATAAGTTCAGGAAAAGTAATGATGATTGGTCCTTGTGCTGGCCACATGACACCCTCGTAAACCGTGGGCCACAGAAATGGGAACTTTCTATTCACATTTGAATTGATCAGACACGGAGTACCTCAACAAATTTGATGTATTCACAATGAATACAATTAGAAAGACACAAATCAACAAGACAATTGGTCTTTTTTTTTTAAATTAGTCTTTTTTTTTAATTAAAAAAAAATTTATCTGAAATGTACGTATGAAGGGAGGACCTGGGGACATCTTTTTGACTTTCAGAGGGCGTCACGCGCCCCTTTGGTTTGACACTATCCACGGTGGTGACGCTACGGCCTGTTCGTATCTGCTCCACGTTGCTGATTACTCGGCTGTCCAGCCAGCTCTCATTTGGCTGCGGCTCTTTCAGGAGGTTGCTCAGTGTGTTGGACTCTTTCCTGTTCTGGAGGAAGCTGGACCCGACGGTCTCTCTGCACTCTGAATGTATGGTTGAGTCAAGGTCACTGGAATGGTTGGGGAAGACAAAGCTGCGCTCTTTGTTAATTGTTGAGTTACGGTTCGTGGCTTCATTCTCTAGAAACAAAAAAGAACAAAATTCGCTTCACTAGACTATGTCTTATGGTGCCCAAACGGACTAAGGCAGTGTTTCCCAAACCTTTTTTATCAACGGAACACTTCGTACTTTCTGAGTATTTAACGGAACACTCTGAGATTATTCTAGTAGTTGGCGTACCAGTAGTTTGCGTAGTGCATGTAATGACACTGTAACACACTAATTTTCCATGAAAAACAATTAGGAAAACATTGGAATTAGAATAGGTGAAGGTGAAGATGAATAATTTCTCTATAAACCTGTCAGAACATTTGTGATATAAATCTTTGTTATACATTGTTTATCTGGAAACAGAAAATGTGTTCTAATTTCAAGCCATTATCTGATACCTCTAAAATAAGAGTCAGGTACTCAATAATATTATACAAATATTCACATTTGACTAGACTAACACCTTTAGTAAAATCCCTAAATTTAGAAAGCTTTCAGGACAAAAACAAAATTTAATAAAATACTCTGAAAGCCACATTCCTCGTTCCAAAAGCTAAGACAAATTTGTACAAATACTCCTTCTTCCCTAGTGCTATTAGAGCATGGAATGGGTTGCCTGAGCTAGCTTGGAAAACCACTGACTTGGCAGAATTTAGGTCATTGGTTAATATGCATGACTAGATGCATGACGCGTAGGACGTAATCATCTTCCATCGTCTTTTTTTTAAATAACGTCTGTATAATATAAGATAAGATAAGAGGTCCGTCTGACAACTTGAAAATATGACAAACATCTTATTCTGGAAAATGTCAATTATCTTGTGCATCTAAAAATGGCAAAACTCGTATGCATCTAAGTTTGGCTGCTGTCTTATACCTCCAATATCTGACTAGTTGTAATAATCGGCTAGAGATTTTTTTTTTTCAGGCCTCCTTCAGTCGAGAAGAGACTATGGATCATCTCATGGCAATATGATGAATGCCTGGGTGTTAGCTGTGATCGGAACGAAGCCGCCCACGCATCAGTTGCCCCCCCCCCTTCCATGTAGTTAATATGCCGATACAGTTTGGGGTCAGCAGCTTTGTGCTAACGAGCCCCCCCCCCCCCTCCTGCCCGCAGCTGAATGGACCTCATTCACCAAGCGTAAACAAACAACATTTAGTCACGTGATATTATTGATTAAACAACGAAATTAACTGTCACGTGACAACCACCATGCATTAAACATGAGATCGTAAATTATAAAGAAAAGATAGAGCACCACGTGACTAAATGTTGTTTGTTTACGGTTGGTGAATGAGGTCCATTGCTTAGACGCCAGGCCAGTTACTCTTCATCGCCCCCTTCTCCTGTAAGTGTACAGATGTGTACCTCTAATATTTCGTCAGACGTATACCTCTACTATTTCATAAAATTATACCTCAAATATTTTGTCCAGACTTATACCTCTCATACTGCTCTGTATAAGTACTTCTAAACTCTAATATATTGTTACGATATTTTCAATCAGGCCTTCTATAAGCACTGCTAAACACAACACAGCACATGTAACACAAGAACTTGACAACAAGAGCTTCAAACAACAGTGTGACGGTTTAATTACAAATACACCGACAGCCTATTCAACACAATTGGCTACACTAACTTCAAATGCTCTCTTGCACTTAACAGAACTGCCTATCTTATCTTCTTATCTTTTTACCTTATCTTATATTATACAGACGTTACTTCAAAAAAGAAGATGATTACGTCCTACGCGTCATGCATTTAGTCATGCATATTAACCAATGACTTAAATGGCACTAGGGAAGAAGGAGTATTTGTACAAATTTGTCCTAGCATATGGGACGAGGAATGTGTCTTTATCTTTGTGTCTTTCAGAGTATTTTTTGTTTTTGTATTTAAAGATTATGGTTCAGTGTTTTATGTATAATTGCTACTTTACTTTTGAGTCTTCTGTCCTGAAGGCTTTCTAAATTTAGTGATCTTACTAAAGGTGTGCCTAACTTAACATTACAAGTCTCTCTAGCTGGTACAGTTACATTCTTGAGGACTCAAAGGTACCGCAGATTCCTTCTGCTTTACTGTCCTGGACCCAACTGTCCTTTCTTTACACATTGTCTCTCGACCGTAAAACTTTCGGTCACATGGCCACAGCACGGGTCATTCTTGCGTGCACTAGCAGTACTGTCCCTTGTTCAACAGCACTTGACCTGTGTGGTTGGACTGAGTCGTGTGTGTCAGTAGACCGCACACACATTAACCCTTTCAGTCCGCCACTGGAGTTACTACAATATTGTCACTTATACCTCTAATATAGTCAGACTGATACTTCTAATACTTCGTCAGAAGTATACCTCTTATATTTCATTATACTTATACCTCTAACATATTGTCAGACTTATACCTCTACTATTTCGTCAGACTTATACCTCTTATATTTCATTAGACTTATACCTCTAACATATTGTCAGACTTATACCTCTACTATTTCGTCAGACTTATACCTCTACTATTTCGTCAGACTTATACCTCTACTATTTCGTCAGACTTATACCTCTACTATTTCGTCAGACTTATACCTCTACTATTTCGTCATACTTATACCTCTACTATTTCGTCAGACGTATACCTCTACTATTTCGTCAGACGTATACCTCTACTATTTCGTCAGACTTATACCTCTCATTTCTCCATATTGACTCTGATCCATCCTGAAATCTGCCTCAGATACTGAACCCATCAACGTTTCACCCGTGAACATTTTCACTATCTCCTGACGAAATTTTTTCCAGAAGAAACAGTAGATGAGAAAATTGGTGGCGTTGTTGCAGTAAAATAACATCACAGAGGCGTTGTAAGCTGGGGACATATACAAATAACATCACAGAGGCTTTGTAAGCAGGGGACATATACAAATAACATCACAGAGGCGTTGTAAGCTGGGGACATATACAAATAACATCACAGAGGCGTTGTAAGATGGGGACATATACATATAACATCACAGAGGCGTTGTAAGCTGGGGACATATACAAATAACATCACAGAGGCTTTGTAAGCTGGGGACATATACATATAACATCACAGAGGCGTTGTAAGCTGGGGACATATACAAATAACATCACAGAGGCGTTGTAAGCTGGGGACATATACATATAACATCACAGAGGCGTTGTAAGCTGATGACATATACAAATAACATCACAGATACGTTGTAAGCTGGGGACATTTACAAATAACATCACAGAGGCGTTGTAAGCTGGGTACATATACAAATAACATCACAGAGGCGTTGTAAGCTGGGGACATATACAAATAACATCACAGAGGCGTTGTAAGCTGGGGACATATACAAATAACATCACAGAGGCGTTGTAAGCTGATGACATATACAAATAACATCACAGAGGCGTTGTAAGCTGGGGATATATACAAATAACATCACAGAGGCGTTGTAAGCTGGGGACATATACAAATAACATCACAGAGGCGTTGTAAGCTGATGACATATACAAATAACATCACAGAGGCGTTGTAAGCTGATGACATATACAAATAACATCACAGAGGCGTTGTAAGCTGGGGACATATACAAATAACATCACAGAGGCGTTGTAAGCTGGAGACATATACAAATAACATCACAGAGGCGTTGTAAGCTGGGGACATATACAAATAACATCACAGAGGCGTTGTAAGCTGGGGACATATACAAATAACATCATAGAAGCGTTGTAAGCTGGAGACATATAAAAATAACATCACAGAGGCGTTGTAAGCTGGGGAAATATGAGAATAACATTACAGAGGCGTTTTAAGCCGGGACATATGAAAATAACATCACAGGAGCGTTGTAAGCTAGGGAATAGAATAATATTACAGAGGCGTTATAATCTGAGGACATTTAACATCACAGAGGCGTTGTAAGCTGGGAAGAAATGATAATAATATAACAAAGGCGTTGTTAGCTAAGGAATAATGATAGTAACATTACAGAGCGTTGTAAGTTAAGGAATAATAAAAAAAATAATGCAACAACAGTGTAAGGACATAACAAATAGACATCAGCTGAGCAAGGACTAGAATAAACATGGACCACACAGAGAATAAAGTAGCAACATGGAAGGACATGGAAGGACATCAATGGCTTGGGTTCACTAGGAGCTCAACACGAACATTTTCCTGTACAACTTTGGAAGAGCGTTACATCTTAGCCACAAAAAAACAATAGCGCTACAGAAATATACCAACTTAATGGAAAATCTTTCCACATTAGTAAGAAGATCAACGTCTAGGTAGTCCTACTATATAGGTCAGAAAAATGGAAAAGGGGGGGGGCAACATCAATATGACATCAGGTCTGGCCTTATGTCATTGTCGTCCCGCCCCCCCCTCTCTCTCTCTCCTCTCTCTCTCTCTCTGTGTCTCTTTCGTCCAATCCAGGGATGGGGAAAACAGCTTACCTAGTTGACCTCTAGCCTCCCCTGCTCTTGTAGTTAAGTCAAAGAACTTGTGGAGCAGACCGTAGAAGAACGCCACGGGGAAAACTGTAATGATGAACTGGCTACTGGACACCAAGACAAGGATGACCAGTTGGTTTCTGACTGACCTCATCAAAACAAACAAACAAAGCAAAATATAAAAAAAAAAGCTTATTTCAGTGCAAGAACTCCACATATACAGCCATATCTCTTAATACTGTAAGATTTACTTCCTATTTTTGATATAAAATAAAATAAATTAATCACTACTATTTAATTTGTTGAATGTTTTATTGATTCCCGTTTTGCTAGGAACAATGAATTTTCAACTTGATCCGAGAATAGACCCTCATTCACTAATCGTAAACAAACAACATTTAGCCACTTGATTCTGTATCTCTTCTCTACAAATTACGTAATCCATAAAGGCTATCACGTGATACGTTTTTTTCCCCATTGTTTTATCAATTATCAATAATTATCAATATTATCACGCGGCTGAATGTTGTTTGTTTACGATTGGTGAATGAGGTCTATTGGAAGTGGGAGAAATAACGTGTACAAAATAATTGTACTAGACAGACAGACTGACAGACAGACAGACACACAGAGTGAGTGGATATAAGCTTTGTTAAAACATGGTTCCTTCATCTCTGGTCCTCAGGGCTCGCAGAGACCTTCCTTTAGGGAACAGAACCAGGAAAAAGCAGTCTCTCTTGTTCTTTGCATTTAAAACTTAATTTTTTTTTAAGAAGTTGCCCCATTCAAAGTATTTGTATAAATGCACGATGGGAGATACATAAAATGAGCGTTCTTACAGTAAAGTTCAACTATATGTTGGTGGGAAGCGTGGTCAAGAGGCTAAGTGCGCTTGTCTTGGCTACGCTCGAGGCTCGACACCCGACTCGGGCAGAGTTGTGTTTACTGAGCGCCTAAAGGCAGCACGGAAAACCAACTCCTAGATACCCCCTTCCACCAACTGGTCCACAAATGAGATTGGACCAAAGGGCTCTGAGCATGCTATAAGCATGAAAAGTAGCGCTATATAAAAGTTATAATATCTATAATAATATCTATTGATAAAAGGCTTCACAGACTTCACATATGTCTGATTTGATGGAAAGAATTACCTTGTTTTGTTAGTTTTGTAGTCTGGAGACCTGAGCCTTCGCCATAATGAAGAAAGATAATGATGCCATTAAATGCTATTAAGAAGACAGCTGGGCCCAAAGCGTACGTCCCGAACTGAACATACATCCATACAGAGTTTGTATGTAAATAGCATTCCACTATAGCGCTGTCATGATGAATAGTCAAGTCAAGAAACATCTAACATTCTAATATCTCTATCTTTCGTTGTAACTCAAAACTACACAAATATAAAAAAAAAAAACTTTAAAAAATTGCCAGCATATCTCTTAATACTGCAAGTTTTATCTGTCTTTTTATTAAAAAAAAATTATTACCTCTAATTGATTAACTAAGTGGTTAATTTAAAAAAAAATGATGCGTGTGTTGTCATAGACAGTGAATAAAAATGCAATATTTCAACTTTATCCGAGATATGGAAGTGGGAGAAAAAAACAAAGTAAAATAATCCACCCAGACAGACAGACAGACGGAGCGAGTCACTATAAGATTTGTAAAAAGAAATGTCAATGGGTAACACAAATCAAAGTATTTAACATTATTTTATGTATGTAATAATTTAGGAGGCTCGGTGGCTGAGTGGTTAAGCGCTTGGCTTCCCAACCACAGTTCTTATCTTCTTCTTATCTTATATAATACAGACGTTACTTCAAAAAAGAAGATGATTACGTCCTACGCGTCATGCATTTAGTCATGCATATTAACCAATGACTTAAATTCTGCCAAGTCACTGGTTTTTCTGGCTAGCTCAGGCAACCCATTTCATGCTCTAATAGCACTAGGGAAGAAGGAGTATTTGTACAAATTTGTCCTAGCATATGGGACGAGGAATGTGCCTTTATTTTTGTGTCTTTCAGAGTATTTTATTAAATTTTGTTTTTGTATTTGAAGATTATGGTTCAGTGTTTTATGTATAATTGCTACTTTACTTTTGAGTCTTCTGTCCTGACGGCTTTCTAAATTTAGTGATTTTACTAATGGTGTTACTCTAGTCAAATGTGAATATTCGTTTGTTATGAATCTCACTGCTCTATTTTGTGTTTGTTCCAGTTTCTTAATGTTTTCTTGAGTTGAGGGGTCCCACACGGTGGACGCATATTCTATTATTGGCCTAACCAAGCTTAAATAACATTTTAGTTTTATGTTCTTATTTGATTTATAGAAATTTCTTTTAATAAACCCTAATGCTTTGTTTGATTTTTTTATAGTTTCATCAATATGTGGATTCCATGAAAGTTTTTCATTTATTATAACACCTAGGTATTTTGCGTTTTTAGTCTGTGTTACTGGTTTGCCATGAATAAGATAAGTGGAATTAATTTGTTTTAGTTTTTTTGTTACTCTTAACAACTGACATTTTTCTGGGTGGAAAGACATGCTCCAATTTGATTCCCATTTCTGTAATTCATCTAATTCTCTTTGTAAAATATCTGTGTCTTGTTTTGTTTTTATTGTTCTATATATTATGCAATCGTCTGCAAATAATCTGACTTTTTTTCCTGAACTAATGCAATTTGGTAAATCATTTATGTAAATTAAAAATAGTAGTGGACCCAAGACTGTTCCTTGAGGTACACCTGAGTTTACTGTTATTGGTGTTGATTTAGAGCCATTTATTATTACAGTTTGTTCTCTCCCTATCAGAAAATCTTTAATCCACTGATGCAGTGGACCATTAATGCCGAAATATTTTAATTTTTTAAGTTCCGGGTTCGAATCCCGGTGAAGACTGGGATTTCACATTTCAGGCGCTCTTAAGTCCACCCAATTCTAATGGGTACCCGATTTAAGTTGAGGAAAGTTGAGGCGATGGGCCGTTGTGCTGGCCACATGACACCCTGCTCGTTAAACGTTGGCCATAGAAACAGATGACCTTAACATCATCTGACCTAAAGATCGTAAGGTCTGAAAGAGGAGCTTTACTTGCTTTACTTTACTATTGACCACGTCCGAGCCATAATTATTATTTTTTTTAAATTTCGTAATTAAATTCAATAAACACTCTTACTAAAAATTGTTTTTTTAGCAAAAGTTAAACAGAGTTATCTTTTCTTACCCTCTCTTGTTCGTGTAGTAGACGCCTTTAATAGTGATCAGTAGTTCTAACAGGCCGCACAGAGTACAGCAGATGGTGATGGTCAGATAAGGGTGGACGCAGCCAGTAAACTGCTTCGTTCGACTGAGTAGATTAACAATGATGTTGAGACATGCGGGGACACAGGGACACAGTAAGACACACACAAGGGACACAGTTATGAGAGGCACATGAAGTATTTGTGACTTTGACTTTCGGTCAGACACACATTTAGTTACTTTTGCCAGTAAGGCGATTTTTTTTCAGTCTTTTTTTAAAAATTAAAAATGTTTGTTACATGTTTTGAATGTCTTTGAATGTCAAAGACCGCATCACAAACCAAGAGATTAGAGACAAGGTTACTGCAGCGATCGGAGTTTTAAAATCTAAGGCCATATTACAAGATCTTCGGGGCTGGCAAGGACGTTCTCCTTCAGGGAACAGTACCAGGAAAAAGAAGAAGAGGCAGACAGAGAAAGCGATGGGACGGGCCTGCCTTTGAAAGAGGTTCTAACTAAGGCAAAAGACAGGGAGGAATGGAGAAAGACGGTCGACGAGTCTTGCTTGGTGCCCCAATGGTCCAATAAGGGATAGTAAAGGTAAAAAAAAACAACATGTTTTACATGTTTCGGATGTTCCTTCAGCGTTAAAGATAATCTAATAAATAATAGATAATAACGCTCCTGCAGGATCACGCGTTGAGACCAATTGTCATAGTAGGCCTAAACACTGACCTACAACGTCGCAACCTGTGGGCAGTCAGCAGTGGAGACCAATAGCTTGTTGACAAGTCGTACAGTCCTGTAACGTGGCAACAAGCTATTGGTCTCCAAGCTTCGACGTCACAGGTCAGTGTATAGACGTACTATGACGATTGGTCTTGAATTGCAGGGCAGGGTTTGAACCTGTGACCATCGAGACAACCGAACGACAGTCAAGCAAGAATACCGCACGACCAGGCACCCATTATAGTGACATGATCATCTAACTGAGTAATAATTGAACGAGACAGCGGAAGATTTATTAAAAAAGGTACGGGGCACCAATTTGAGACATCTGTTGCCAAAGTCAGGTGTTGAGGGTAATGTGAGAACACAAACTGAGAACCACCGGCACGGATTGCATTGACACGTGAAACACTCAACACCTACATGATCTTCGGACTCGAAGATATGTCTTAGTCTTATCATATCATAGGACTTGAAGATATATCTTAGTCTAATTATATCATCGGACTCGAAGATATATCTTAGTCTAATTATATCATCGGACTCGAAGATATGTCTTAGTCTTATTATATCATCGGACTCAAAGATATGTCTTAGTCTTATTATATCATCGGACTCGAAGATATGTCTTAGTCTTATTATATCATCGGACTCGAAGATATGTCTTAGTCTTATTATATCATCGAACTCGAAGATATGTCTTAGTCTTATTATATCATCAGACTCGAAGATATATCTAAGTCTTATTCGTATTATATCATCGGACTCGAAGGTATATCTTAGTCTTATTATATCATCGGACTCGAAGATATATCTTAGTCTTAATATATTATCGGACTGGAAGATATATCTTAGTCTTATTATATCATCGGACTCGAAGGTATATCTTAGTCTTATTATATCATCGGACTCGAAGATATATCTTAGTCTTATTATATCATTGGACTCAAAGATATATATTAGTCTTATTATATCATCGGACTCGAAGATATATCTTAGTCTTATTATATCATTGGACTCGAAGATATATCTTAGTCTTATTATATCATCGGACTCGAAGATATATCTTAGTCTTATTATATCATCGGACTCGAAGATATGTCTTAGTCTTATTATATCATCGGACTCGAGGATATATCTTAGTCTTATTATATCATCGGACTCGAAGATATATCTTAGTCTTATTATATCATCGGACTCGAAGATATGTCTTAGTCTTATTATATCATCGTACTCGAAGATATGTCTTAGTATTATTATATCATCGGACTCGAAGATATTTCTTAGTCTTATTATATCATCGGACTCGAAGGTATATCTTAGTTTTATTATATCACCGGCATATTTCAATCCTATACAACATCTAGTTAGAACTTCTTTTTTTAAATCAAAATTACGTTTCAAGAGACGAATCTAATTCCCAGAAACACATTTAACTCCGATTAAAATATCTAGCTCAAATCGATACATGCAGGTCATAGTGACACATATAGGTTAAAGTGACACATATAAGTTATAGCTCATTACGACACATGTAGGTCATAACACTTATAGGTCATAATGACACATGTAGGCCATAATGACTTTTAGGTCATTGTAACGCACGTAGGTTTTAGTGACACATGTAGATGACACAGTGACAACACCTGTTCACTAAATACAGCATACGGCATCCTGTAATAATCACCAGATGCCAACTTGTGATGCTCATCAAGGTGAAGGTCATCCAGCGAACCAGCCTGATAAAAAGAATCAAAGAACAGTTACAAGCAATGTCGCTTTCCTAGATTCTAGCATGCATACGAAACCCGGTAACAGAACTGTACTTCTGGCTTCAGTAATTGACTCTTTCTGTCCTAACTGACGATACCAGCGTTGATTCCACCAGAATGTGGCAAATAATTGCGAGAGAAAGAGTTAAATCTATGTGATTTGGTATAACTTGGCGCCACACTTTCACGGAGGATAATAATAGACTAAAGAAGCTTTGTAAACAGAAGGAAAACCTATATAGAAAATTTAAAGAAACTAAGGCAGAAAGAGTTTACAAAAAGTATATAAAAATTAAACATTTAACCCAAAAAGTAAGCAGACAGCTGCAGAGTGAATACATAAACAATGTAATATCTAAAGATAACAACAAAAACATATTGTCATATATTAAGTCAAAGAAACTGGAAACAACAGGCATAGCGCCATTAAAAGATGAACATAACATAATACATAATGATAATGAAACTAAAGCAAACATCCTAAACAAATACTTTGCATCAGCATTCTCAGCCCCAGGAGACAAAGACATATTACTGAATTTGAACCAAGTAGACAACATAGAAGATATAGTAGTACAAGAAAAAGGAATTCAAAAACTATTAGCCAACACCAAACCAAATAAAGCGTCTGGACCTGATGGTATTCCAGCTAGATTACTCAAAGAACTAAGCAATGAGCTAGCCCCAGTGTTCAAAATACTCTTTCAGGCTTCACTTAACCAGGGCAGAGTACCAAAGGACTGGAAAGAAGCTAATGTCACCCCCTATTTAAAAAAGGAGAAAAATCTGACCCAGGAAACTACAGACCTGAATCACTTACCAGCATCACATGTAATATCCTAGAACACATAATATGTATCAACATCATAAAACACTTAGACAAACAAAATGTCCTCACACCATACCAACATTGTTTTAGGAAATATAGATCATGTGAAACACAACTAATAGGACTAATTGATGATTTTTCTAAAGGTTTAGATAATAGGGAACAAATAGATGCTATCTTACTAGATTTTTCTAAGGCTTTTGACAAAGTTCACCACCATAGTTTGCTTAAAAAATTAAAATATTTTGGCATTAATGGTCCACTGCATCAGTGGATAAGAGATTTTCTGATAGGGAGAGAACAAACTTTAATAATAAATGGCACTAAATCAACACCGATAACAGTAAACTCAGGTGTACCTCAAGGAACAGTCATGGGTCCACTACTATTTTTAATTTACATAAATGATTTACCAAATTGCATTACTTCAGGAAAAAAAGTCAGATTATTTGCAGACGATTGCATAATATATAGAACAATAAAAACAACACAAGACACATATTTTACAAAGAGAATTAGATAAATTACAGAAATGGGAATCAAATTGGAGCATGTCTTTCCACCCAGAAAATGTCAGTTGTTAAGAGTAACAAAAGAACTAAAACAAATAAATTCCACTTATCTTATTCATGGCAAACCAGTAACACAGACTAAAAACTCAAAATACCTAGGTGTTATAATAAATGAAAAACTTTCATGGAATCTACATATTGATGAAACTTAAAAAAAATCAAACAAAGCATTAGGATTTATTAAAAGAAATTTCTATAAATCAAATAAGAACATAAAACTAAAATGTTATTTAACCTTGGTTAGGCCAATAATAGAATATGCATCCTTCGTTTGGGACCCCTCAACTCAAGAAAACATTAAGAAACTGGAACAGACACATAATAGAGCAGTGAGATTCATAACAAATGAATATTCACATTTGACTAGAGTAACACCTTTAGTAAAATCACTAAATTTAGAAAGCCTTCAGGACAGAATTTCAAAAGTAAAGTAGCAATTATACATAAAACACTGAACCATAATCTTCAAATACAAAAACAAAAGTTAATAAAATACTCTGAAAGACACAAAGATAAAGGCACATTCCTCGTCCCATATGCTAGGACAAATTTGTACAAATACTCCTTCTTACCTAGTGTTATTAGAGCATGGAATGGGTTGCCTGAGCTAGCCAGAAAAACCAGTGACTTGGCAGAATTTAAGTCATTGGTTAATATGCATGACTAAATGCATGACGCGTAGGACGTAATCATCTTTTTTGAAGTAACGTCTGTATTATATAAGATAAGAAGATAAGATAGGAGGACCCCAGAACAATGGACATCAGTTGGGAAGAGGCTTCAGACATTGCCAGTAACAGATTTTCCAGAGACAGCTTGCAGTCCAATACGCCGAACGACGCGAGAGGTTCTAAGTTTAAGTAAGTTTTGGTAGAATGTCGATGTGTGATAAGCTCACTAATTAGGGTGAGGAACGGAACTGTGGCTGATACATAAACATTACGTTCATAAGGGCAGCACTAGAATACGCTGCTATTTTGCAGGGCCGGCCTTAGGTGACAGCAGTGGGCCTTGCACTTTCATAGGACTCGGGCTAACTCTAAGTGTATAAATTATTAAATTTAACTATTGTTTAACTTATTACAGATGTCTCGCAGGCTCCTGTCGATTTACCAGGAGCTCCAGGAAAAATTGCAAAATAATAATAATAATAATAATTTTATTTATAAAGTGCTGTTAACAAACAAAATGTAGGCTCAAGGCGCTGTAACAACATTACAAACACAAACACAAGAGCTAACATGACATATACGAAAATATACGAAAAAGTCCTGGAAATATCCGGAAATTATCAAAATCTTTACAAAACTTATACAAATCTTTTGAAAAATATTGACAAAAATTGTCATTTTTCGTCCGACTTGCAGAAATAGTAGAGTGATCTTTCCTTTACTTCTTCTTCCCGTCCAAACTCTTGAGCGAAGAAGAGAATTCTATATATAGGTAAAGCTGTTGTAAAGCGCATCTTTCATGCTTATAGTAGTATGCTATGGTTCAATCTCTTTTGTGGATCATTGGAGGGAGGGGTATCTGGGAGAAAGATTCCATGCGGTGGCTGAGTGGTTAAGCGCTTGGCTTCCGAGCCTGGGTTCCTGAGTTCGAATCTCGATGAAGAATGTGATTTTAAATTTCGGGATTTTTAGGTTGCCCCTGAGTCCACCCAACTTTAAGGGTAACTTACTTTAGTCGGGGAAAGTAAAGGCGGTTAGTTGTTGTGCTGGCCACATGACACTCTACCCGTTAACTGTTGGCCAGAGAAACAGATCACGTTACTTTTTACTTTACTTTACTTTAGGCGCCAAGGAAACATAACTCTGCTCGAGTCGGGATTCAAGCATCAACACTACTGTTAAGTGGACAAGTCGTAGCCTAGTGGTTATGGCCCCTTAGCCTTACATTTCCACATATAGTGAAATAATGGAATTCCCTGAATTGGGCTCAAACCTTATACATCCCTTGCCTTGCCACCTAGAGGCAACACAGGACCAGGCGACCAGACCACATGAACCTGCAGACAATGGTTTTGCTTTCGTAATATATACATGGCTTACGACAATCGTGTATCAAATCTTCCCTTCCTGTCAAAGCTTCTGGAGCGCATCGTGTTAGCGCAAATTCTTTCTCATCTTGAACAGTACTGTCTCTTGGAGGAATTTCAATCTGCATATAGGAAGTGCCGTAGCACAGAGACAGAAGTGGTCAGGGTACTAAACGACTTACTTCACAATTCCGACATAGGCCACATCTCAATTCTTTCACTGCTGGACTTGTCCGCAGCCTTTGATACGCTAGACCATGAAATTATGATGGCCAGATTCTCTGCAACCTTTGGTTTAGCAGGAGTCGTCCTAAAGTGGCTAGGATCCTACCTGACTGAACGCACCCAAAGTGTCGTTGTTAACGGAACAGAATCAACAAGCTTACTCTTGAAGTACGGAGTACCCCAGGGATCAGTTCTAGGCCAAGTACTGTTCACTATGTATACATATTATCCACTCAGCGGTGTCATACGGCCAACCGGCATCCTATACCATTTCTTTGCTCACAGTTATACAATTCCTCAGTACCCTCAGAGGTGTCGCATCTGGCAGAGAAAATCAGTAGTACCGTTGCAAGGGTGAGCAATTGGATGGTTGCAAATAAGCTCAAGATGAACGAAGATAAAGACAGAAATAATTAAGATTGGCACTCGGAACAACGTCTCAAAAGTTCAAAGCACAGATTCTCTTTTTATCACGAACTGCCAGCTTCCTTATGTCCATGTAGTGCGGAATCTTGGAGTTTTCTTCGACTCAACACTTATCTTTCGACCCACACATAAGTCAGCTCTGCAAGGGTCTTTATCTGCAGCTGCGTAGGTTTGGCCACATCCGACCATATGTAACAACGGAGTCAACAAAAACGCTTGCTGTGGCATTCATGCTCTTCCGCCTTGACTATTGCAACGCCTTGTTAGCAGGTATACCCGATGACGAAATAGCTAAGCTGCAACGTATACAGGACAACGCCGCACGAATAGTACTTAGAAAAACGAGACAAGATTCTGCTACTATGCTCTTGCGCACGCTCCATTGGCTTCCCATGAAAGCGAGAATCGATTACAAGGTCGCCACACTTTGCCATCAGTGTATATAGAACAACGAGATGCCCTTGTACCTTAGCGAACTGATTACTCCATATGTCCCCCAAAGAGCCTTGCGCTCAATAGACTCAACGCTTTTAGTGGTGCCACGTTTCTCCATCACAAGCTACGGTCTGCGGGCTTTTTCAGGGCACGGACCACAGGTTTGAACTCACTCCCCATTGATCTCAGACAGACAACATGCTATACCACTTTTAAGAAATACATTAAGACCTACTTGTTTAAAACTTTTTAGATTAGTTTTTGATTTCTGTTGTCATGTTTGTGTTTGTAATGTTATTACAGCGCCTTGAGCCTACATTTTGTTTGTTAACAGCGCTTTATAAATACAATTATTAAACCAGTGATTCCCAAAGTGGTCTATATAGAAATGGGTCTACGAAAGTGACAAAAATAAATTGGGGGTCTATGCGATGTCCACGAAAGTCTACAATAATGGATTTTATTTAAACAGGTTGTGACTTTAATTTTCACATCCCATTAATGTGATTATTTCACACTAATTAATATATGATTTGTAGCAGAGTTAATCATTTAAATATTCAAACGAAAAAAAATGGTTGCATTTAATTTCAATGCTTATTGAAATAGCTTAATTTTGTCTACATGTAACTAATTTGTTACAAAAACAAATTTTACAGAGTCGATTATTTAAAAATTGGGATTTATTTATTCCTTGCAAAACAAATTTAAGTGACTTTCTATGACGATATGAAACTAATTACGCTAGAGGATCATTTGAACCAATTCCAACTTGAAAAAAACAACAACTTTTGAACACTCAATGATAAAAATCAGAATAGACCAAAAAAATCTCTCTTCAACATCCAATAGAGAAGATGGTAGTTTGTGGGTGTCTTACAAGATCTCTTTGCTTATAGCCAAATACGGAAAACACTGTAAATAAAACATTTCTTTTACCAGCCGTTGAAGTAGTTCTGATAAGTTTAACATAAACCTACATCTGATATTATTATAAGAATTTTATTTGACAACAGCCTTAGGGTACATCAGTGGTATGAGTTATAACATTTAAAGTTTCTTATGCAATTCTTTGCAAACAACAAATACAGTCTGGGCGTCACAGGCTCTGAAAGGGTGTAGCGCTGTGTGCTGCAAACTGCCTTAGAATCGCCGGCTCCTTATTTTTTCATCAGTGTTGACCCAAGAAACCTTTACCATGTTTGGGTGTACCTGCAAGGCAGCAGTGTTTTGAATTCAGTTTTCTTTCTGCTAAGTGTGTAGCAAGCCAAGGCGAATGAGTCCCTCCTACCCAAAGCTTACAGGTTTAGGCGCCAGTTACTCGCCTTCGCCACTTCACCTGATGGTGAAAACAGTCTTGGGGACCAAATATTTGAGCCACAGATGACAGATTACGAAATACACGAGAAACTTTTGACGAAAACGTTTACAATGATACTAAAGGCCAATTAATTCATTAATATTGAATGTTTGAAGGACTACTTCATAGAACAACAAATTCCTATATGAGACAATATCCGTAGCAACGGATGATGAACATGCAGAAAAAATACAACATTTCCAGTGTGTTTGTTGATTCCAGTTGTAGGCCTACAAATTAATTGTTATTTTAATTGGTTTATATTTTGTCAATAAAGAAATATATTTCTCTAACTTATAATGAAGCTTTAAATACTTTTTCAATCAAGTCACAGCAGTTAGAAATTAGTTTAAAAAAAAATGGAGTTGATGAATTTGAGAAAATGCAATACAAGGGTTCTACCGAAAACTAGAAAACCTGGCAAAGGGTCTACGAGACAAAAAAGTTTGGTAACCATTGATGTAAACAATTGATAACCAGGTCAACTTATTTACGTACGACAGCTAACTGTCATGTGACAGGGATAGAGACAGCTAGGCGACACACAATTGGCTGGCCACAGTATGTTAACTATAACTCACCGACATGTCGTTGGGTTGTAGGCCACCACCTCTACCCCTAAGATCCCAACACTAAGATGTCTGGACATTGCGATGGTCAGTGTGACGATGTTGAAGGCACACATACTAATCAGATAGGCGGAGAATACGTTGTCTTTCATAGAGCGTTTATTTAACACCAAAATGGACATGAAGTTCCCTGCAGACAAACAAAATATTAAAATATTCAATATACAGAAATTAGTGACACTTCTCTGTGATAATATTCACCATGTCACCTGTCACTATCCAGATACATGTGACACATGACAGAATTCTGACATTGATAAAGTTCAGTCGAAACATAAAACGCTTTTTAGTTTTTGTCAAACGGAAGCCAAAACCTAGAATAAAAATGAATCAACAAATATATAATAGGCAAAATATAAAAATGCTTTAAAAAAAGAGGATTTACATAATGAAAACAAATGGACATTTACAGCCATATATCTCAATTATTGAAGATTTATTTCTCTTTTTATATCAAACAAAATAAATTATTTACCTCTATCTGCACGCAGAACAATATAAGTTACGCAGCTCAATATAACTTACCCAGCTCAATATAACTCACGCAGCTCAATATAACTTACGCAGCACAGAGCTACTCATTCTGCACACTATAACCCAGTAAAATTTAACTTGCTTGTAACTTGCTAACAGACAAAAGGAAAGTCTGCAACTCACCAGGCACACCAAAATGCAAAGTCTCTAATTCACCAAGGAAACCAAAATACGCAAAGTCGTAAACTTTCCCAGTACACCAAAATTTAAAAAGTCTTAAACTCACCCGGCACACCAAAAATTCAAACCAAAATACGCAAAGTCGTAAACTTTCCCAGCACACCAAAATTTTAAAAGTCTTTAACTCACCCGGCACACCAAAAATTCAAAGTCATTAATTCACCAGACACACCAAAATTCAAAGTCTTCATCTTACCTGGCACACCAAAATTCAAAGTCTTCATCTTACCTGGCACACCAAAATTCAAAGTCTTTATCTTACCTGGCACGCCAAAAGCTAACAACAAGATGGGCACTGACTCCAAAAAGATTTTGTTGATCCTATGATATCTCTCGTAGTCGTCAAGACTGTCTGCGGGGTCGGAAACATTGGGCGGGGGAATACGTTTATAGATGTAGATATCTATGGAATGAAATACAACATTCTATGAAAGACAAATCTTTAAAAAAAAACAAAGCTTATCTAAGGGAAGGGACCTAAAAAAATCACTATATATCTCAATATTGCTGGAATAACCTCCCCTTTTAATATAAAACACAATTAACTACCATTACTTGATTTGCTAATCTATCTCTACTCAAGACTCTAACTGGAATGGACCGCATTCAACAATCGTAAACAAACAACATTTAGCCACGCGATAATATTGATAAAACAACGGAAAAAACTGTCACGTCACGTGACAGCCTGTGTGTATTACGTAATTTGTATAGATGAGATAGAGAATCACGTGGCTATATGTTGTTTGTTTACTGTTGGTGAATGAGGTCCATTATGAAAAGAAAAAACATATCATTAGCCTTATCAATAAACCTACCTGCCATTACAGAACTCAAATAACTATGCTTTAAATCTGAACTCATATAATGATATCATGTTAATAGTTTGTGAGGCTTCCTGTCTTCACCAGTTTATTATGAGTCTTTTAGTTCTAGTAAACGCCTCATTGGTTTCAAGTCGCACAGTGTTAACCATACTGACTTCAGCAGTCAAGTAAAAACAAGAATTGTTCCATAAAGATATTTTCGCTTATATAAAAACGCTTACAATACAACGACTTTCAGTAACCAAGTTGACAGTCTACGATCTTTGAGTCATAACAAGAGTCATATTAGCACTGTTAGTCTCAAAGATTTATATAAAACTATTAGATTCATTTCAATAGTATGACTACATCAACATGAAATATCGCAATAACAAATATGGCCTATAAATGGCGCATGACGTCATTTCCTTTATGAATTATAAAAAAACAATGAAACTGATTACAAAACAAATAATTTGTTTATGTATTTTATATCACTAAAAGAAAGAATCGCATAAATTATTTTATTCTCTCTTGTTTTCAACTATATGTTTTCTAGTAACTGTTTTTTTTTTTTTTTGCAAGTTAATTATAGAGTTTTGTATACCAAATTATAGATTATGTACATGCACCCATTAAACCACTGTTATATCAGATCTAACGAGGTGGTCATCTCTTTTCCATTAGGACTAAAATTGAAAGATTTCAAAACTTCATCCCACTTTCGGTCAGAGTGTTACAAGATCACCTGTCGTCACCGAGAAATACATAGAAGTCTAATTCATAAAAGCGCTGGTTGTGAGTGTGTATGTGTTTCGTGTGTGAATGTTGTTCGTATGTGCATCTATGTTGTTATCGTTACAGTAGTTACGCTGAGATGGTCAATTGTAGTCTGAATTTCCATTTGTTTGGACCAATAAAAATTACCTTACCTTAACTCGCCTCGCCTTATCTTACCTCGCCTTACCTTACCTTACCTCGCCTTACCTTACCTTGCCTCGCATTACCTTACCTCGCCTTATCTTACCTTACCTTACCTCGCCTTACCTTACCTCGCCTTACCTTACCTTACCTCGCCTCACCTTACCTTACCTAGCCTCACCTTACCTCGCCTTATCTTACCTTACCTTACCTCGCCTCACCTTACCTTACCTCGCCTTACCTTACCTTACCTTACCTCGCCTCACCTTACCGTACCTTGCCTTATCTTACCTCGCCTCATCTTACCTTACCTTACCTCGCCTTACCTTACCTTACCTCGCCTTAACTTACCTTACCTTACCCTACCTTAACTTACCTTACCTTATCTTATATTACCTTATCTTATCTTACCTTATCTTATCCTATATATCGTTCTCTCTTTCAGACCTTACGATCTAGATGGCAGATGATATAAAGGTCATCTGTTTTTACGGCCTACGCTTAACGAGAGTGTCATGTGGCCAGCACAACGACCAACCGGCTTTCCTTTTCCACAACTGATGTTGGGTATACGTCCGACAGTCTTTGCTTTCGCTTTTTCTTTTCGGCTTGCATCTTATCTTGTCTTATATAATACAGACGTTACTTCAAAAAAAGAAAATGATTTTGTTCTATGCGTCATGGATCTAGTCATGCATGTTGACTAATGACTTAAATTCTGCCAAGTCACTGGTTTTCCTGCCTAGCTCAGGCAACCCATGAAAATGCTCTAATAGCACTAGGGAAGAAGGATCACTTCTAGCATATGGGACGAGGAATGTGCCTTTATCTTTGTTTCTTTCTGAGTATTTTAATAGGTTTTTTTTTCATTTTATTGCTGACTTTGGTAAACAGCTTGAGCAAACAAATCAATCCGCCTGGAGACTAAAATTCACCTCCTCAATTTGAATCAGTTTTTCAACGCCCGCATACTCCTGCAAAACGTGGGAGTCATACATTAAGTTTGAAAACAGACTAAACCTGGCTCAACAGCAATGGCTGACAAGGATCCAAAGAACAACATACCGAGATCAAGTCACCCTTTCACACCCCCCCCTCTTTTTTCTTTTTGAGTCTGTGATTGAAAGTCGTATGAGATACGCGGGACATATTTTTAGACAAAGAAAAGTTTTGTTTACATGTTTCGGATGTTTCTTTAGAATTGAAGATACTTTATTTCCTAGTCCAAACCTCCCACAGGGCGACGGGGGATGGCAGCGAGCAGGGTATGACCCCGTGACCTCCAAGACGTCCGATTGACAGTCCAGCGCGCATACCGCACGACCAGGCAGCTATACGAAAGGATGTGGTCACAAACGAAGTAATTCGACACAGGGGTTACTACATCGATTGGACCCCACAACTGCTCTTGTAAAAAAACAAACAAACAAATTAAACTCTCATGGGCATATTACAAGGTCTACGGGCTAGCAAAGACCTTCCTCCAAGGAACAGTACCAGGAAAAAGAAGAAGGCAGAGACAGTGTTTGGAAGACAACATACAAGAATGCACGGGTCTGTCATAGAAAGAGGTTCTATCCAAGACAAATGACACATATATATGAGCGCCCATTGCAGTGTATGCCCCAACGGTCTAACAGATTAAAGCATACGTGAAGGAAAGGAAAAGTGGTAAACAAGAACATGAATATTAAACAAAATTGTTAAAACAAAATATAATCAATAATAAATGAAACTAAGAGTAGATTAAATTTTTGTCTTTAATTAATTCTTCTGACAATTACAATAAAACTTAAGTCTGGTTATGAACTGGAGAAAATTTTTTTTAAAGTGTTGTTCACACCTTCACGTCTGCAGGGAGGTCATTCAGGTCAGTACAGTGTATCACCGGACTTGGGATTTCTTAAGGACATCCGGGCTCCCCATCGCAGTAAGTTTCTAAAAATGGGTGGTGACTGCGAGACTTCAGAGGAGGACCCACTTGTGACCTCTGACGGGTGCACCGAGGGCGAGATAGATTGTCCCCTGGTGAGTTGATCCGCAATGGACTTTTTATTAACAAGACTCAAGGAGTTAGGTTTACTTGCGGCTGAAATTTAGAAGACAGTTAAAGAAGTTATATATAATATTTTAGTCAGGGGCGAAGCTAGGAAGTTTTCATCGTTTGGGAGCATTCGACCTCTTTGGGGGCCCCTGCTTTTTGCGTGATATTTACTATTTGATACAAAAAACTAATTCAAAATTCAAAAACTCAAGTGGGGGCACGGGGGGATTTTTAAAGTCTCCCCTCCTCCCCCCACATTAGTAACGCCACTGATTTTAGTGCAGTGTTTCTCAAACGTTTATCGTTGACGCCTCACTAGACGACGAAAAATTCAGGCCCTTCCAGCGGCATAGCTAGGAATTTGCCATCTTTAGGGAGGCTTGACCTTCTTGGGAGCCCCTACATTTTGCATAATAATTAATATTTTATGTTACAAACAATCATTTTGGGGCCCCCTCAAGTGGGGGCGCGGGGATTTTTAATTTCCAGGGTCCCCCCCCCCACTTTAGCTTCGCCTCTGCGCCTTTCTTGGCTAGTGGATGAAAAGGTTTTTAAAAGGGAAAATGTATTGAAAAAGTATCGGTAAGGGAACACTGCCATCTAATAAGGGGGGTGGGGATCTAGGGGAAGTGCTGAAAATAAGTGTTCTACGAGCTCCATTGGCTTCCCGTGAAAGCGAGAATCGATTACAAGGTCGCCACACTTTGTCATCAGTGTATATATAACAATGAGATGCCCTTGTACCTTAGCGAACTGATTACTCCTTATGTTCCCCAGAGAGCCCTGCGCTCAATGGACTCAACGCTTTTAGTGGTGCCACGTTTCTCCAAGTAAAGGTAGTAAAAATTTAATAATGTGGTAAAAATCTAATGTAAATAGTACATGTTTACAAATTCATAAATCAGATCTTCGTAGACAACCCTACTTTCCGGACAAAGCCCAGTGCCTTCCCAGGGTCGACATTGTCGAATAGTGTTTTGAAGGTGTGTGCTCTAAACAATTTCTCCCTGACATCCTGGTATCTGGGGCAATCAATGAGGATATGTTCCACGGTGAGGCGAGAGTCACAATACTCACAAAGATTTGTTATGTCGTCTTCAAAAAGTTTAGAGTCGACTTTGTTAAAGAACCTCTCGCAAAAGCAGTATACTACATTTTGAAAGGTCCTTATTCATTAGAAGTTGAAACAGTTTCTTGTTTGAACTTTTTGTAATATAATCCTATGAGATTTGACTTGGTCAATATTAAATCATGGGTTTATAAGTACAATAAAATTTGTTCTTTGTACATTGAAAAAAGTTATTTGACTAGGCTCCTCTTTCCTTTTGTCAGATCGCGTCATCAGTTTGAGAAACGCTGTCTTAGTGTAAATGTCACAGGCGACGAGAATGAGCCAGGAAAATAACCTCGTTCTGACAGTTTCATTGAAAATGACGTCATTGGTTTGCTAAAAATAGAAGCCTCGTTCTAGAAATAACTAGGTCAAGAAGTTTTGCGTTGACCATTAAATACAGACACTCTTGTCTCTCATTGTTTCTTTCACTTATCTATCGAATGACACGAATACCACATGACCAGGCAGCCAGCCTATGCATCAGCATTCATAATTTACCTGTGGCATTTTAAATGGAAGACATTGTTTTCCCTTTGCAACTTCTTGTGTGACTAAACAGGCCAATCCTTGATACACAGCTGCGGTCGCATGTTGGACACATGTGATCACCAGGCACCATTACATTGTCACCTTTCTTTCTACGGCTGTTGTGTATGGCATCTGCAATCTGGGACCGTTCTTTTATACTCGCTCGGAATGTGGATCTATCCAATTTATCAATGTTGACTAAATAGGTAGCGATACATTTTTTTACCATTACCTTTACCTATCACAGTCTGTTGGACCGTTGGGGCACCATGCAAGATTTCTCGACCGTCTTTTTCCATTCCTCTCTGTCTTTAGCCTTGGAACCTCTTTCAAAGGCAGGCCGTCCATTCTTTTATGTTGTCTTCCCATCGCTTTCTCTCCTTTTCCTGGTACTGTTCCCCGAAGGAAGGTCTTTTCGGACCCCGAAGACCTTGTAATATAGCCATAGATTTTTAGCTTGCGTTTTTTTTACGATAGTTAGCAGGTCATGGGGTGCAGTCGCTGCAGTAACCCTGTATCTAATCTTTTGGTTTGTGATGCGGTCTTTGAACCTAAAATTTCTTTCTGTAGTATCTCAATTCCATTGCTAGGATCCTCTTCTCTAGCTCTGCAGCCAGAGTCCAAGACTAGGAAGTATCTTATCTTCTTATATAATACAGACGTTACTTCAAAGAAGATGATTACGTACTACGCGTCATGCATTCAGTCATGCATATTAACCAATGACTTAAATTCTGCCAAATCACTGGTTTTCCTGGCTAGCTCAGGCAACCCATTCCATGCTCTAATAGCACTAGGGAAGAAGGAGTATTTGTACAAATTTGTGGTCATAACCAGGGGCGCATCAGTCTGATTTTGGTGTCGAGGGCTACGCCTTTGTCTCACCATATTATTTTAAGTTTAGTTCAGATAAGTTTAGATAGCGAAACAAGAAAAAAAGATGATAGATGACACCTTCCCACCTGGACTAGAACGGAGGGGTCCGACAATTCTTTACCTCGACTCCTGACAGTGTCAGAGACGTCCGACTTGCTGTGATCTGCAACGTTGTATCTATGAGGAAAGAGCGTGCTGCAGAGTGGGTTCAGAAGTTTGAACAATTCTTTTCTGAACTTTCGTCCGAAGAAACAGTAAACCAAGAAGTCGGTGGCGTACGTTGAATACAACAGGAGGGCCACGACCCCAAAAGCTGGAAACAACGGAAATATAGAGTTGAGTGGAAAAGCAGTTGTATGTAACTTTAACAGAATTAAACACAGAAACTTAGAGTTGAGTGGAAAAGTAGTTGTATATAACTTCAACAAATTAAATACAGAAACTTAGAAATGAGTGGAATAGTAGTTTTATCTAACTTCAACAACTTAAACACAGAAACTAATTGATTTACAGGAAGCGTGGTCGAGAGGCCAAGTGCGCTTGAACATGGCTTGGCTTGGCCACCTAGAAAGGGGCTCTAGGTTCGACACCCGACTCGAGCAGAGTTGTGTTTACTGAGCGCCTAAACCAACCCCTAGATACCCCCCCCCCCCCCCACTGGTCCACAAATGAGATTGGACCAAAAGCGCTCTGAGCATGCTATTAGCATGAAAGTAGCCCTATATAATAGCTATAATATATAAGCTTTGTTTTAAACCAATGTAAGTTTTTGCTTGTTTTAACATACACATATTTTTATATTACACTCTAATTGCTGTACGTTGATCCAATGGATAGTACTTACTTATATTTGACTTGGCTCTGCCTAGACTAGTTGACATGTCGAAGAATAGTCTCATGTTTGGATAGACAATTGTCAGAGGGAAGACGGAGACGATAAACTGGAAGTTCGACAAGAAGACTAGAACAAGCAATTGTTTCCTCACTGGTGTAAAGTCAAATAAACAATTGACATTTCAAAAGATTCTATAAAGACTGTATATATATTAAAAAAGGTAAAAGGATTGACGAATAATATAAATTATTTTTATGTGCATTAAATTAGAGATAACTAAATACGAGATTTTTTTGGAGTTGGCCTTTCTCTGCTGTTCTCCGACAAAATGAATTAATCATACGAAGAGATTCGATGATATGATTGACGATACGAGGAAAGCGCAAACAGGGAGAACATCGTATTACTTGGAGACACACCTTCATGGAAGACCTCAGAACAGTGGACACCAGGTGGGAAGAGGCTTCAGAAATTGCCTGAGACAGATCTTTGTGGACACAGCTTGCCGCCCAATGCACCGATCGGTGCGGGGGGGGGGATCTACGTCTAAGTAAATCTAAGTCCTCAATTGTAGAACGACTCGTAGAGCACTTATTCATGTTGAGTGTAGAGCCCATTTCTGGACATTCTCGACCTAATTCAATGCAGATAAAGGTGGCATTTACTTTAGAGGTAGAGGAACCCGCCATTTTTGGTTTGGTACGCTTTTCTTCCAGAGATGAGTCCTTTTTCACAGTCCATCATAGCTTTCTTAGCCACCATCTCTCTCCACATAGTGTGGTCAAGGGCTATGTCTTCAAAGGAGTAAACATTAATGTCTACATAGTGTAGTCAAGGGCTCTGTCTCCTTAGTGGTCAATATCGATGTCCATTGCACCGATTGCATCTGAATAAGGGAAGTGGGCAACCAGTTTTTTTGTGTGTGCCCATGTCGAGGTTCCGTAGACTGCATACGTATATCATCCATCCGGCGGTTAACTGGCCAAACCAACGAAAGCAGCTTTCTTAGGACGACGAAGCTGCTGGTAAGCTAGTATCTCAGTGTTGCGCACTTGCCATTTGATTTTCAGCTTAATAGGGTAACTAAAAGCATTGAAATCAGTATATTATATAATGTTTATTGTACATGTGGACATTGCGTTACTACAAAAGAGGTGAAAGATTAAAATAGGAATTCAATTCAACTTAAAATAGATCATTGTTTTTTGTTTTAAGCTCTCAAATGTAAAACCCATACGTATCAAATATATAGCCGCTTAAAAATTCTTTTCTTAATATCGCAGTTGTAATTGTGTAAAACAAATTTAGAAATATCACAGCTGTAGCTGTGTAAAGCAAATTTAGAAATATCACAGCTGTAGATATGTAAAATACATTTTGTGTATCACAGCTGTTGCTGTGTAAATGCATTTATAAATTTGATAATGTATTATAAATACATCTATAAATATCCCAGCTGTAGCTGTAAGGTTTAACTCTTTCTCTCCTGATTAACGATGCCAACGTTGATTTGACCCCTATTAAACTAAACTGATTTTGGATTTATAAACTTTGATTTATGTTGTGTAAAAAAAAAAAGCATGCATTCTCCCATAATTCAATACCAAGTATAACATTTTCTGATAACATACACAAAAAAATTTATAGAAGTTTAATGATAACAGGACATAGTGAAATACAAAATGAGCAAAATGAATATTGCTATGGAAACAACGAAAGCAATTACGGAGAGAAAGAGTTAAAAAGCACTCTACGTACATTTACTGGTAGCTTCAGTTTCCATCAGACCCGACTCCTGGACCCTATGGATGTGCAGGATCCAGATATTTAAGCAAATCAACAGGGCAGCGGGAATAAGAGTCTGCATGCATAGTTGCAAGTGAACCAGGGGCGACTCTCCGGGGAGGTAGCACTCTACTGGGTTCCTAGAAAGACAGAGCTCAAGCATTTCATTTATAAATGAACAAGGGAAATAAAAATTTTTAAAGAAAAAAACTAAAGATTGAAATATAAAAGGGGAGAGTATCTATCAAATAAATGTGGCTTATCTTTCTTTCCTTAACATATATAGGCTAGTGTAACGCTGAATTGACAGGAGGTTTAAGTAGGCTACATAATCTCTGTCACAAGTCAGAGCTAAATATATAGTTTTGAAATATATTAAACAATATTTTTTCGAGAGTCTGGTATTAATGTGAGTTATAGGTTGGAATAAAATGTATGGCGATTGTGCTAGTTAGAATCAGTGGTTCCCAAACTTTTTTTGTCTCGTAGACCCCTTGGAAGTCTCCGTAGACCCCTGGGGGGTCTATATAGACCACTTTGAGAATCACTGAGTTAGATAAACGTTTTTAAATAGAAAGATTTGATTGTGAATTCCGGACACAAGTCAAAGAAGTAAAAAATCTTGTGATGGAATTTAGAAGACCTCAACAGTTATGACGAATTCATACCACAATGTAATGAAACCAATCAGAACTTTTTGATCCGTGGGATTAACAATGTAAAGGTTAACTCTCGGGGAAGCTAATGGTGGTTGGTCGTTGTGCTGGCCACATGACACCCTCGTTAACCATTGTCCATAGAAACAGATGACCTTTTACACTTACTTCCAATTTTTTATTTAAAAAAAACTCAACAACTAAAAATAACAAATATGCTAAAACATTTGAGTGCATAGATTCGTACTCCTGACAGATGCTTGTTGCCATGGCAACTTACTAATGAGTGCATAGATTCGTACTCCTGACAGATGCTTGTTGCCATGGCAACTTACTAATGAGTGCATAGATTCGTACTCCTGACAGATGCTTGTTGCTATGGCAACTTAGTAATGAGTGTATAGATTAGTACTCCTGACAGATGCTTGTTGCTATGGCAACTTACTAATGAGTGTATAGATTAGTACTCCTGACAGATGCTTGTTGCTATGGCAACTTACTAATGAGTGTATAGATTAGTACTCCTGACGGATGCTTGTTGCCATGGCAACTTACTAATGAGAGTAGTAAACAATGTTACCCGTTCTCGTCTTTGAACCGGATCCAGAATCCAACGGCTGGTACTTCGAACAAGACCATTATAAGGGAGAGAGAGAAGATGGTAGAAAACGGGGAGGAATACAGATGTGTATATTTCTTTCCTCTGTATAAAATCAAAACAAAAAATAAATAATAAAACAACATAAAAAATACTTTAAAAAAAACGCAATAATTTATCATAATAGTAATAATAATAAAATTGATAGAGCGCTGTTATCAAACAAAATGTAGGTTCAAGGTTCTGAAATAACATTACAAACATAATCACGACAGCTGCAATGACTAACTAATCCAAAAATGCTATAAACATATAGATCAATGTTCTTCTTGATTGTAGTGAAGCATGTTGTCTGAGATCAATGGGGGGTGATTTGTGATTTTGTGATTTGGGCACATCGGCACAATTTAGGCCATGTCGTGCCTGCAGTCCCTCAAGGGCCACTCTCCCTCCACACAACAAAGGTCAAATTCTATACCGTCAAATAATTAAAATCAAGGTCTATTTACAATTAAAATAGTAGAGGTAGTAAAAATTTAATAATTTGGTAAAAATATAATGTAAAAAGTACAGAGTTTAGAAATCAGATCTTCGTAGACAATCCCACTTCCCGGATAAAGCCCAGTACCTTCCCAGGGTCGACATTATTGAATAGTGTTTTTAAATTTGAGCTTTTGACGGAGAAACATGGCACCACTAGAAGCGTTGAGTCCATTGAGCGCAGGGCTGGGGGCATATGGAGTGATCAGTTTGCTAAGGTACAAGAGCATTTCTTTATTATAGACCACACTGATGACAAAGTGTGGTCATCTTGTAGATTAAGCGTAGTTGTATCAATTAGTGATGAAAACACATGTGTAATAGATCTAGACTAGCAATAATAAATCTGTGCAATTAGAAATACTTTTACCAAATGATTATTTTTAGCAATCCTATGACTAGTTTGGATCAGTTGGTAAATGAATGGGGGAAAAAAGAAGGAATCTGAACCCGAAACCAAAAATTCTCGACCTGTATGGTGCCATATAATCACTACTCAAGACAGCAGGGTTTCTGTCCAGGGCTTTTGCAAGAGAGGATTTAAGCCTCTCAAGCCCTCACTCAAATTGAGTTTGATGATGATGAACCCGAGACAATCTGCCAATCAGCCAAGTGTTTAACTTCAAATAAGACGATTGCTTTGTTTCTTCGTAACATTCTCTTTGTATTTTTGTAAATAAATATTTGAACCAACAAAATATACAAATTAAAAAATACCTATTAAAAAAGCTTATATTGAGTGAAGAAAAAAGAGTACAGTCGCTGCCATATCTCTCAATATCGCAATGTTTATCCCCCTTTTCTATAGAAACTAAAGTAATTAATTATTCGTAATTGATTAATTAAGCAACTAAATGTTTGATTCATATTGTGTTGTCATTACAATGAAATGAATCATTTTACCAAATTTCAACTTGATCTGAGAATGCACATGTAGTGTACAAGAGTAAAAGAATCCACCCGGAACAAACAGAAATACAGATTGAGTAAATATAAAAGCTTTTGTAAAAATGAATAAATAAATAGAAATAAATTTAAAAAAAAAAAGTGCATTAACTATTTAACAAACGCAGGATAAGGCACATTATAGTTATGACAACCACATGACAGAGACATGCCATTATTTGAATAGTTAACCTGTCAATAAGAAAAAACAATCTTGCCCCTGTGATGACCACTAGATGCCAGTCTGAGATAGCCACAAGGGTCGTGGAGATGTAGCGGTAGAATCTGAAAGAAAACGAGTCTTACAAGACATGTACACAGCAGTGGTAAATCTAGGCATTAATGTAGCTTAACATATAATATAACTACCACACATCTGCCACACAACTACAACACATCTACCACACATCTACCACAAAAGTACCACAAAAGTACCACACAAGTACCACACATCTACCACATAACTACCACATAACTACCACACAACTACCAAACATCTACCACACAAGTAACACTAATCTACCACACATCTACTACACAACTACCTCACAACTACCACACATTTATACCACACACCTACCATACATCTACCACACATATATACCACACAACTACCACAAATCTACCACAGACTGACAGAACTAAAACACATCTACCACACATTTATACCACACATCTACCACGCATCTATACAACACATCTACACTAAACAATTACCATACATCTACCACACATTTATACCACACATCTATACTACACAATTACCACACATCTACCAAACAACTATCACACATCTATACCACACAACTACCATACATCTATACCACACACCTACCATACATCTACCATACATATATACCACACATCTATACTACACTATTAGCACACATCTACCAAACAACTATCACACATCTATAGCACACAACTACCACAGATCTACCACAGAGTGACAGAACTACCACACTATCTATCACACCTCTATAACTCATCCATTTCGTGCAATGTGATAATTATAATTTATGATACATCCACACTAAGGTAAAAAAAAATGGCTAACTGGTCGAGTGGTATGCGCTCTACAATGTCTTTGGGTGGTCTCGACGGCTACGGGTTCAAACCCTGCCCACTGCCTTCCCCGTCGTCCTGCAGGAAGGTTTGATTCTCAAACTACAGACCACGGGCAATATATGACACACTTTAGGCCAGTGACGCCCAAAACAACGGCCCACGGCAGAGATTGGTTCGATTAAACGCAACGACTATCTTCTTTTCATTTAGCAGCGACTCTGCACGTAAAACATGCTTTGTAAATGGCAAACAAAAGGCTGAGTGACAATGGCTTAATTAATTATAGTATAATGCTAATTATGACACACATACATCTTAGGGAAAAACAATTGTTGTTTAAATGAGTGCCGTTGCACGCTAAAACTCTTCGTTGTCTTGGGCGGAACACAATTCTGTGGTTTTCTGAACTCACCGATGACAGTATGACATCCAGAGAGAACACTGCATAGATCATTTCTCTAGGCAAGATGCTGGTGAATTAGTTTCACAAACTTGTTAGCGACCAAGATCTCTCTCTCTCTCTCTCTCTCTCTCTCTCTCTCTCTCTATATATATATATATATATATATATATATATATATATATATATATATATATATATATATTACATATATGTAATTCTGTATATCTTGATACAATGATTACCACTTCTGTCATCTTTGGTGCTGACTGGCTTCACGTTGCATTTTTGTGCGCTTTAATGTGGCATCAGAAACATATGTGTGTCTTCAGAACCCTTTGTGTGGCATTAGAAATATATGTGTGGCATCCGAAACCTATGTGTGGCATCACAAACCAATGTTCGGCATCAGAAACCTATGTGGGCCCGAAATGATTGGCTGCGCAGTGGGCAAGCTATTCCAGCTGAAGCTTGTTTAAGTTGCCAAGGCTCTTTTCTTGTCCTTGGCGATTATTGTGCCAACTTTCCCAGCGCGGTACCACGATGCTATATCACTTGCTTTCTTCTCAAAGATCGTGGTTCTATGTTGAAGGTTCTCTGCAGGCTTAGAGGGTGTCCATAAGGCGTTTTATTTGACCATCTTGGGCTCGATTTCCATCCGTCAACTGGCCCTAAAGAAGTCTTTTAGGGATGCGGGAGTTGTCTATTCTATGTCTAGTCTATGCCTGCCCATAAGCAACTGTGACTGCATCAGTGTTGTGTGGATGCTATAAAGACCGGTTATTTTGAGGACCTCAGTGTCAGGTACTTTGTCTTGCCGCTTTACTTTCAACATTTTTCTGAGGCATCATGTGGAAGTGGTACAAACTGTCTATTTTCGGCATTTGTCTATGACATCAAGTGTGTGTGCTTTCATGATTTATAGCCCTGATAACTCTGTCCTGTATTGCCAGGACAAAGTCCTCTGCATCGGTGTATATGTTCCCAACGTTTATCCATGCTAAGGATGCAGTCTTATTATTATTATTATTGCTATTATTTGTATTATTATTATTATATTAGAAACGAACGAGTATTCATTCTCTGGCACTGCCAGAGTCGATTTTCGTTCAAAAGAAACAAAATTCACTGTAGTCCCTTTATTGGGTTCCACTGAGGAATTTTCTTGTGATGTGGCAGGTCTGCAGCAGTACCGCCCTGTGACAGGCAACGAGAATCGTCCTAGGAATGTTAACTGCCTTGAAGGTATCTGTGAGCTCAGTTGTCATTATCCACTCGGTTGATATAACAATGGGGTATACTGTTATTATTATTTATATAAATGAACAGTTGAATGACCTGAATCCGGAAGAGATCTCGTATTGATTAGATGTGGCCAGGTAACAGGAGAAACTTACGCGCAAAAGTTTTTGTTGGCAATGTTGACTTCCTTTCCCGTGATGCCTTTGTTGATGTAGCGTGGCAGGTTGACTGAAAGCGTCAGCAGGTTGAAGGAACACATGCTGATCAGGTAATAGGAAAAAACGTTGTCTTTCATCGACCGGCTTCTGAGCACCATGATGGTTAGGATATTTCCTGAGTGATTAAGAGAGAAATATGTCAAGTGCAGTCAAAAGATTGTCTAGATGAAATAATGCGGATACTAGAAATAAACTTTGTTCACTAAAGATTTTTACCTTTACCTAAACCGTAGTCTTTTGGACCGCTGGGGCGCCATGCAAGATATGTCGACCGTCATTCTCCATTCCTCTCTGTCTTTTGCCTTAGTTAGAACCTCTTTCAATGACAGGCCCGTTCATTCTTTTTTTATTTCTTCTGAAGACACTGGTGCACAACTTTTTTTTTTCTTGGGGACATTTTTTTTTTTAAAATTTCGGACACCGCGAAAAATTGTTTTCTTTAACATGTTTCCGGTGTTTCCTCAAAATGGAAGAAGATTATTACATGTAGCGCAAACCTCCCGCAGGACAGCGGTGGACGACAGGCATTTTTCGAATCCAGGACATCGTCAAAGCGCTTACGACCAGGCAGCCAATAGCTCTTAACTCAGCTATTTCGCCCTCACATGTATACAGGAAAGCAGCTGGCAGCAGATGGCCTCTAAAAGAGTCATCTTATCGTATCTTATTAGCTGGAGAGCTCTCACGAAAGTCGTGGGTCACACATGAGAGGAACAACTAAAAACTTAAAGTCAGGTACAGACGACGAAACAAAACTTAAGTAGACAACGGCTTTTTCTGCATCAGCTCTAGCAAAATATGCAGGTCGCAGTTAGGTGGTTACGTGAAATAGGACAATCATCCAAGACAATGTCTTGTTATTATTTAAAACTTTTAATAAATATATATATATATATATATATATATATATATATTTACAAAGCTTATATCAATTCACTCTGTTAGTCTGGCCAAAAGTGTGCATGGTATATCTCCACACCCAATCTCGGATCAAGCTGAAATTTCGCACAATTATTTCTTTTACTTGATAACACAAGAATCAATAAAAAAAATTAACCAACTAGTAAATTAACTATTGGTAAAAAAAATACTTTGTTTGGTATCTCAAACAAGTGAAAATATAGTACTTCACTGAAGTGGTGGTATAAGCTGAATTAGTCCCCTTTATAGATTGTCGTCTGAGACTTATTACACATTTAATTACATGACTGATCCAAATTAATTGATACACTTAACTCTTTCTCTCCTAACTGACGATACCAACGTTGATTCCTCAAGAATGTGGTAAATAATTACGGAGAGAAAGAGTTAATATAACCTTTGTTTAAAAAAAGATTTTTTTTTTTATTTTGCTTGTTTGCACCTAGTATTGTCAATGCTGAAAAACAATTGAAATGGTCAGTTTTGAGGTATGCAAATTAATTGCCGAAAGACGGAAAATTAACTACCTGGGATTCCAAAGGCTAAGAGAAAGAATGGAATGGTCAGGAATATAATCCTCAAGTCTTGTTTCAGTTTTTCCAGCTCCTGCCGCTCATCTTCGGTCAAGGACGTGACGTTGTGTTCGTCCGGGTTGGTCAACAGAACGAACATTGAATCCATGATCTGGCGATGGGAAGTAATCTTGCTTAGAAGTGGTCGTTTTTTTTTGTAGCTGTTTAAGTTAGTGTCACGTTAGAAGTGAAAAGTGTGTCACGTTAGGAGCGGTAGTATCACGTTAGAAATGAAAGTTGTGTCATGTTAGAAGTGAAAGTTGTGTCACGTTTGGAGATGTAGTGTCACGTTAGAAATAAAAGTTGTGTCACGTCAGAAGTGAAAGTATGGTCACGTTGGGAAAGGTAGTGTCACGTCAGAAATGAAAGTTGTGTCACGTTAGAAGTGAAAGTTGTGTCACGTCAGAAGTGAAAGTCGCGTCAAGCTAGAAGTGAAAGTTGTGTCACGTCAGAAGTGAAAATAATAATAGTGTCCTATAATATAATGATAAAGACATTGTTTACGGACAACTCGCGTCCGGCTCAAGAAAAACTGGCCGCCTCCACCTCCGTTACGTGGGTGTAATAAAACCGGACCTAAAAACAGCGAAACCTGATACTGACCATTGGGAAGACACAGCCCGAGACCGCACTAGTTGGAGATAGACGGTGACCAAGAAAGCTATGGACAGCGAGACAACATGGAAGAAAAGCGTGCCAAACGAAAAATGTCCAGCTCCTCTACCACCAAAGCAAAAGCCACCTTGACCAACGATATGTGTGGACGGGAGCGTCTCTCCAAAATAGGACTCCACAGCCACATGAAAAAGTGTTCAAGAAGAACCATACTCGCTCTATAGTCTAGAATAGTTTAGATATCTTCTATCGCATGGAGGCGCGTTGGCTGAGGGGTAAAAATCTTGGCTTCCGAACCTGGGGTCCGGAGTTCGAATCCATGTGAAGACTGGAAATTTTTCATTTCGGGATCTTTGGATGCCTCTAATGAGTACCTGACATTAGTAAGGGATACGTTGACTGTAGATGACTTTTACATCATCTGCCCTATAGACCACAAGGCATATCTGTTATATCTGAGAGGGGAACTTATATCCGCTCTAGGCTTGTGACCTACTTACAACATGACCAGAGATGAGTATTAACTCCCGACTGTCTATTGTTGTTGGGAATGCCTAGTGCTATTAGAACATGAAATGGGTTGCCTGAATCAGACAGAAAAACCATTGACTTGGCAGAATTTCAGTCATGGATTAACATGTATGACAAAATTAACATATGAACACGCGCAGGATGTAATCATCTTCTTTTCTGAAGTAACGTCTGTATTTTATATTATAACATTTTATGATCTATTTCTTGTGCATGGTGTCATTATACAATAATGACTATTAGACTAGTCCAACTTACTGATCAAGAAATTGTTGTATTAATCATGTCATTAGTTCGTCTACAAATTATCAGAAACATTTTTTCTGTGTGTAATTTCCCAACACGTTCTAAAGAAAAAGTTTTATTTTAATATCTAGATCTAATTGTTACTTGCAGTCTATGAATTATTTACACACAAAAAAATATGAAATTATCAAAAAGTTGTAGCACTGCGTCACTTCCTTTTTTAAAAACAACAATAATAAATACAATTAAACGAAACAAAGAAACTATAATTTTAAATTCTAGTTGTTGATCTATTTCGTGCCTTTGAGAGTAAACGCTACAGAGAAATGATGGGTATCAGAAACCAGAAGACTCAAAAGTAAAGTAGCAATTATACATAAAACACTGAACCATAATCTTCAAATACAAAAACAAAATTGAATAAAATACTCAGAAATACACAAAGATAAAGGCACATTCCTCATCCCATATGCTAGGACAAATTTGTACAAATACTCCTTCGTCCCTAGTGCTATTAGAGCATGGAATGGGTTGCCTGAGCTATCCAGGAAAACCAGTGACTTGGCAGAATTTAAGTCATTGGTTAATATGCATGACTAAATGCATGACGCGTAGGACGTAATCATCTTCTTTTTTTAAAGTAACGTCTGTATTATATAAGATAAGATAAAATAAGATAAGATAAAGAAGACAAAAGAGTTTTTACTGTTACAAGTCAACACTCGGGCTGACGACATAGACCAAAATTGCACCTCAATACTGTTAAGAGACGAAAGATTAGCTGGTTTGGTCATATTGTAAGACATGACTTTCTATTAAAAGTCATTCTACATAGTAATCCTATGCCGAACTGGGAGTCGAACACTTTGTGAGGTTGTGACAGAGCGTCGCATGAGGTTTGCGGGACATGTTCTACGACAAAATGAACTACGCACACCAAGAGTTGCTATAACATGGAAGCCAATACGAGGAAAGCGCAAACAGGGACGTCCTCGTATTACTTGGCGACACACCTTCAGACCTCAAAACAGTGGACACCAGGTGGGAGGAGGCTTCAGACATTGCCAATGACAGATCTTTATGGAAACAGCTTGCCACCCAATGCGCCGAACGGCGCGGGAGGACCTAAGTAAGTAAGTAAGTAAGTAAGTAAGTAAGTAAGTAAGTAAGTAAGTAAGTAAGTCCTAAGTAGGTAAGTAAGTAAGTCCAAAGTAAGTAAGTAAGTAAGTAAGTATGTCCTTAGTAAGTAAGTAAGTAAGTAAGTAAGTAATTAAGTAAGTCCTAAGTAAGTAAGTAAGTAAGTAAGTAAGTAAGTAAGTAAGGAAGTCCTAAGTAAGTAAGTAAGTAAGTAAGTCCAAAGTAAGTAAGTAAGTAAGTAAGTCCTAAGTAAGTAAGTAAGTAAGTCCTAAGTAAGTAAGTAAGTAAGTAAGTAACTAAGTCCTAAGTAAGTAAGTAACTAAGTCCTAAGTAAGTAAGTAAGTAAGTCCTAAGTAAGTAAGTAAGTCCTAAGTAAGTAAGTAAGTCCTAAGTAAGTAAGTAAGTAAGTAAGTCCTAAGTAAGTAAGTAAGTCCTAAGTAAGTAAGTCCTAAGTAAGTCAATAAGTAAGTCCTAAGTAAGTAAGTAAGTAAGTCCTAATTAAGTAAGTCTTAAGTAAGTAAGTAAGTCCTAAGTAAGTAAATAAGTAAGTCCTAAGTAAGTAAGTCCTAAGTAAGTAAGTAAGTAAGTCCTAAGTAAGTAAGTAAGTCCTAAGTAAGTAAGTAAGTAAGTCCTAAGTAAGTAAGTAAGTCCTAAGTAAGTAAGTAAGTAAGTCCTAAGTAAGTAAGTAAGTAAGTAAGTACTAAGTAAGTAAGTAAGTAAGTAAGTACTAAGTAAGTAAGTAACTAAGTAAGTCCAAAGTAAGTAAGTAACTAAGTCCTAAGTAAGTAAATTATGTAAGTAAATAAGTAAGTAAGTCCTAAGTAAGTAAGTAATTAAGTCCTAAGTAAGTAAGTAAGTAAGTCCTAAGTAAGTAAGTAAGTAAGTCCTAATTAAGTAAGTCTTAAGTAAGTAAGTAAGTCCTAAGTAAGTAAGTAAGTAAGTCCTAAGTAAGTAAGTCCTAAGTAAGTAAGTAAGTAAGTCCTAAGTAAGTAATTAAGTCCTAAGTAAGTAAGTAAGTAAGTCCTAAGTAAGTAAGTAAGTAAGTCCTAAGTAAGTAAGTAAGTCCTAAGTAAGTAAGTCCTAAGCAAGTAAGTAAGTAAGTAAGTAAGTAAGTCCTAAGTAAGTAAGTAAGTAAGTAAGTAAGTAAGTCCTAAGTAAGTATGTAAGTAAGTAAGTAAGTAAGTCTACATAGAGTACAGTGGAGGGAGCGTAAAGAAAGAGTTGTCCAAAGAAAATCTGGACTTATGACATACAAAATGGACAGGCTTTTGTCTTGAGATCCTGCTGAGAACAGCTGCTGACCTGGAAAGTGGAGGGATTTGGTGACGCGAACTGTCACAGCACCTCTACTACGGAAGTCAATGAACAGATGACGATTATGATGAGTTCATGCAACATTTTTTTCTTTCGTTGATTAAAATTTCAGTATTTCAGCTATTACAATATACTCGCCCAGTTTTAATAATAATAATTATTATTATAATCTTTATTGTCCGTATGGACATTTGTCTTACAATTTGTGCATTACACCAAACAAAAAACATTATAACTATAAGAAACCAAAGGGTACATTCACACCAGACTCACTCATAATTTAGATGTGACAAAGTTTATACCAGAATGTTCTTATTTAATGATTTGATTGCCAGGGGTCCCGCGTAATTTTCCCTAGTTGAGACTGAATCTTGTAATCCGAAACGCCTAAGAGGGTGGCGAGAGGGGGGGGGGGGGCAAACGCCACAGGCACCGTGCTTTATTATTAATATATAGTCGCTTGATTTTCATGCAAAATGTTACTAAATCATTTGTTACTTAAAGGCCACTAAATCAATATTAGTGAACTGGGGACCAAATTTTACAAGCAAAATCTTACATTGGAGAACAATGCAGTCCAACGCAGTATAGTACTTTCGTAAAGTAGTATGTTATGTAGCAATAATAAGGCCTACAGCATTAAAGGCACACTAGCCCGTTATTGTTTGGTGGTACGGTATATGTCTTCTACGCTTATGGCTCACGGGTCCGTGTATGGCACTCATGAAGCTTAGGGCTCAAGCCTCCTCAATGGTACACTTCAACTTATACCACTACCTCAGTCAAGTACAATTTCTTTCCCTAATTCGATACCAAATAAAATAATTAATTACTAATAGTTAACTAATCAGTTAATTTTTTTTAATTTATTTTTCTATTGTCAGGTACAAGAAATTATTGTTCAAATTTCAACTTGATCCAAGATTGGGTGTTGGAGCAATAACGTATACAACCTTTTTACCAGACAGACTGACAGACAGACGGACAGACAGACTGACTGAGCTGATATAAGCTTTGTAAAAAAAAAAATTTTTTTTTAAAGTAATGGATAGGCTCGTGAAGCGTGTTTCCAAAATGTAAATGGCCCAATAAGCCGAAAACAGAAAAGATTTTAATTCTCAGACATGTTTTATAATATATTTAATTTCACAAAGCAATAAATACAGAACAACATTAATACGTTTTTTTTTCTTTAGCTTATCGCTTAGCACACCTTGCTACACAGCAAGTAACACTTGGTACCTGCTCATGATAGACAATACTTACATCATCGCTGAATAGCGCACACACACATACACACTCGCGAGCAAAGGCTAGTACTATAGAGATAATCTTTTCCAAAGCAGTGATGCTCAAGGTACGACCAGCGTGCAAAATCTAGCCACTAACGCGGTGCTATCCGGCCCTATTCCGCCACTAATGCATAGCGGCTAAATTTGATTGAACGGCAATTTTTTTTTTACTTTGCGATGAGAAGTCTTGTCGTAAATTTGTGACCCCAAGGTGGAAACATTCTGGCTACCACTGTTTTAAACCAATGCTATTGCTCTAGAGAACTGGATGGACCAGGTTCTTGACTGTTCACTAAACTAAAGGACACGAATTTTGTATATTCTTTTACTAAGGTTATCTATTAAGTAGGCTTTAAGGTAGAAAAATCAAAATATTACAAACCGGAATACTCTACACGCGCGAGACAGGAAAATGCTGTAGAAATTATATTACTTTAAAGATTGTTTCAAATCTGGTAATTTTATTTTGATTATTTATAAATGCGCTTCATCGCGACTTAAGTTATTCAACTTTTCTAATTATACAAATTGTATACATGATACACATAATGCTTTTAACTAAATCTTTTTTCACACATGGTTAGAGTTATCAAATATGATAATATTTTAACAGATTCATGTCAGTGACACCCAAACTACGACCAACGGGTTATATCCGGCCCGGGTAAGATGCCATTGGGGCCTCGAAACATTTGCCCACAATGTATATAGAAACCCTCAAGAATTGTTTCCATTTTATTACAATAACATGAAGGCCGAAAAATGGTCAGGCATCACTGCATCTTATGACAATGAACTCAAATGCTGTTTCGATCGGCTAAATTAATTTCATGATTTGGGTTATGTCTGTGTTCCTCTTTCGTGAACTATTCGAAGGTACGCTTAAAAAACTTTAGTTCACGAAGTCTCTTGGACTTTTGGTATATCTTCCTGGACTTCAGGCACAGCTTCTTGGGCTTTTATTTCTTCTGTTGTTACTGCATTAGACAAATCTGCTGCAGCTGTTGCTGTTGGTGAATGTAAGAATTAAGAAACAACTGTAAGGATAATATAATACACAAAAGTAAGGCTAATGTTATATACAAATGTAATAATAATAATAATCTTTATTGTCCGTAAGGAAATTCGTCTTACAATGTACATTCACACCAGACTCACTCGTAATGATGTAATATTTAATAGTAAGATTGATGTAAGATACAAAATGTGAGATTTATGTAAGATTGATGTAAGATTGATTTAAGATGAATGTAAGGTAGACATTTAAAATTAATGTGATATACAAAAGTATGATTGATAAAATATATAAATGTAAGATTGATGTAAACTAAAAAATGGAAGATTAATGTAAACTATAAATGTAAGATAAATGTAAGCTACAAATGTAAGATTAATTTAAACTACAAATGTAAGATTAATGTAAACTACAAATGTAAGATTAATGTAAACGGCAAATGTAAGATTAATGTAAACTACAAATGTAAGATTAATGTAAACTACAAATGTAAGATTAATGTAAGCTACAAATGTAAGATTAATGTAAAAAACAAATGTGAGATTAATGTAAACTACAAAGGTAAGATTAATGTAAACTACAAATGTAAGATTAATGTAAACTACAAATGTAAGATTAATGTAAACTACAAAAGTAAGATTGATCAAGGATAGAAATGCAAGTTCAATGTAACATGCAAATCTATATCTGACGTAAGATAATACAGATTTAATAATGATGTGTATTAAGCCAATGTCTAATGTAAGATTGATGTAAGTTACAGATGTGATACTCATGTGATTTACAGTTGTGAAATCAATGTAAAAACAACAGTTAACGTAATTTAATTTCATAATTTAATGCGGGGGGGGGGGGTGTTTACCAGTTTGTGATTTAGTTTGTATTCCTTTGATGTTTGTGTGAAGATTTCGAAAGAACGCTTGAAGGGCTCTGGTCTTGGATGAAATACCTTCACGGACTTTCCTCGATGTAGATTCACAGGCTGTCGTTTCTTCCATTTTCCCTGCATTAAACAAATCTGTCGCTGACGACGTTACTGAATGCAATTGTAAGAAAACAAGATACAAATGTAAGGATAATGTAATATAGAATGTAAGATTGATATATAATACCATGTAGGATTGATGTGATATATCATATAGGATTGATGTAATTTACAAATATAAGAATGATGTGATATACACATGTAAAATTGATGTTAGGTAAAAATGTAAGATTGATGTAATAATGATTAATGCAATAAACACATGTAAGATTGATGTAAGATACAGATGTGACGCTCATGTAATTTGTAAATTTTATGTAAGATAAATATGTAAGATTTATCCAAACTTCCAATGTAAAATTGATGGAAAATACATAGGCAAGGTCAATGTAACATGTAATGTATGTTTGATGTTAGATAATAGAAAAAGAAATATTGATGTAATATGCAAATGGCAAAATCTAGATTAATGTTAGATACAGATGGAATGCTTATGTAATTTACAAAACGATGTAAGATGTAATTGTTCTGTAAGATATCCATAAACCTTTTTAGTCACTGTAAAACAGCAGTTAACATGTTAGATACAACTCGGGGGAGGGGGGCTGGGGAGTTACCAGTTCGTGATTTGGTTTGTATCCATTTGATGTTTGTGTGGACATTTCGAATAAACGAGTGAAGTGCTTTGGACGACCTAGTTTCATGGACTTTTGGTGTGGCTTCATCCACTTTCGATTCGGTCATTGTCTCTGCACTCGAATTATCTATTGTAGCTGGATCGAGATGTAAGAATGTAAGATAATGATATAAGGATAAGATAATGCATAAATGTAAAGATAATGTAATATACAAATGTAAGGATAATGTAATATACAAATGTAAGGATAATGTAATATACAACTGTAGGGATAATATAATATACAAATGTAAGGATAATGTAATATAGAATGTAAGATTGATGTAATGTACTATGTAAGATTGATGTAATATACCATGTAGGATTGATGTGATATACCATATAGGATTGATGTAATTTACAAATGTAAGAATGATGTGATATACAAATGTGAGATTAATGTTAGGTTAAAATGTAAGATTGATGTAATATACCATGTAGAATTGATGTGATATACCATATATGATTGATGTAATTTACAAATGTAAGAATGATGTGATATACAAATGTGAGATTAATGTTAGGTTAAAATGTGAGATTGATGTAATAATGATTAGTGCAATAAACACATGTAAGATTGTTGTAAGATACAGATGTGACGCTCATGTAATTTGCAAACTTTATGTAAGATAAAGATGTAAGATTTATGCAAACTTCCAATGTAAAATTGATGGAAGATACATAGGCAAGGTCAATGTAACATGTAATGTGTGTTTGATGCAAGATAATAGAAAAAGAAATATTGAGGTAATATGTAAATGGCAAAATCTAGATTAATGTTAGATACAGATGGAATGCTTATGTAATTTACAAAACGATGTAAGATGTAATTGTTCTGTAAGAATCCATAAACCTTTTTAGTCACTATAAGACAGCAGTTAACATGTTAGATACAACTCGGAGGAGGGGGGCTAGGGAGTTACCAGTTCTTGATTTGGTTTGTATCCATTTGATGTTTGTGTGGACATTTCGAATAAACGAGTGAAGTACTTTGGACGACCTAGTTTCATGGCCTTTTGGTGTGGCTTCATCCACTTTCGATTCGGTCATTGTCTCTGCACTCGAATTATCTATTGTAGCTGGATCAAGATGCAAGAATGTAAGATAATGATATAAGGATAAGATAATGCATAAATGTAAAGATAATGTAATATACAAATGTAAGGATAATGTAATATACAAATGTAAGGATAATGTAATATACAACTGTAGGGATAATGTAATATACAACTGTAAGGATAATGTAATATACAACTGTAGGGATAATGTAATATACAACTGTAAGGATAATGTAATATGCAAAAGTAAGGATAATGTAATATACAACTGTAAGGATAATGTAATTTGCAACTGTAAGGATAATGTAATATACAACTGTAAGGATAGTGTAATATACAACTGTAAGGATAATGTAATATACGACTGTAAGGATAATGTAATATACAACTGTAAGGATAATGTAATATACAACTGTAAGGATAATGTAATATACAACTGTAAGGATAATGTAATATGCAACTGTAAGGATAATGTAATATACAAGTGTAAGGATAATGTAATATACAAGTGTAAGGATAATGTAATATACAAGTGTAAGGATAATGTAATATACAGTTGTAAGATTGATGTAAGATACACAACAACACAATGACCAACTGCATTTACGCTTCCCCAACTAATGTCAAGTACCTCCTAGAGCTGGGTGGACTCAGAGGCGTTATAAAGATCTCGAAATTAAAAATCCCTGTCTTCACCAAGATTCGAACCAGGGACCACCCAGTTCAGAAGCCAAGCGCTTTACCGCTCAATCACAGAGCCTCTCAATTCATCATAGAACTTTAAAAAAACAACAACTTAGATTAACATTTTTTTTTTACCCTAACCCGATACACCAAAAAGTATTTAAACTAAAAAGTCCATGGGTCTGATGTTTCTGCTGTCAGTGGCTAATTGATCGTGTGGGCTGCCCAAGACAGATTCCTTTTTGAACGATTTCATTCCTTAGAGCCCTGTAGAGAGATGGAGCCAAGAGTCTAAATTCCTATCCTACCAGGATTTTAGGTTGAGACAAAAATTAATTTGAGCCTAAATCCAAATAAATTGAGTCAAAATCCAAATAAATTGAGCCAAAATCCAAATCAATTGAGACAAAATCCCCAAAATTGAGCCAAAATCCAAATAAATTGACCAAAATCCCCAAAAATTGAGCCAAAATCCAAAGAGGACTTAAATTTATGCATTATTGAATACAGTCAAAAGAAAACAATAGCGACTTATGTAGACAGAAATATTTCTGTTAAGTGATAACTTTGAAGCCGCTTTAAAAGTTGATTGTTTTTATGATGTTAAGCTTAATAGATACAAAGAGGTGATGTGGTCCATGGTTCGAATCCTGGTGAAGACTGGGATTTTTATGTCGGGATATTTAGGCGCCTCTGGGTCCACCCAGCCCTAATGGGTACCTGACGTTTCGTTGGGGTAAGTAAAGGCGGTCGGTCGTTGTGCTGGCCACATGACACCGTATTCCACAGAAATAGATGACCTTTACATCATCTGCCCTATAGACCATAAGGTCCGAAAGGGGGAATTGTACTTTAATTTAAGTCATGTACTTACGTCTTGTGATAGATGGGCTTATAGTTTGTGGGGACTCGAGGTTAAATGATTGAAGCCCTGTACAGGTCAGCGCTCTGATGATTCTGAGAAACTCTATTCGGAACCTCCGACCGAAGAAACAGTACGTGACAAAGTTCGTGGCGTTGTTGGAGTAGATCATCAATAGAGTCAGAGAGTAGGCTAGACAGAATGGCCAAGAGTTAGTGGTATTAATTGAAGAAAGGCTTCACTAGTGCCAGAGTAGGCTAGACAGAATGGACAAGAGTTAGTGGTATTAATTGAAGAAAGGCTTCACTAGTGCCAGAGTAGGCTAGACAGAATGGACAAGAGTTAGTGGTATTAATTGAAGAAAGGCTTCACTAGTGCCAGAGTAGGCTAGACAGAGTGGACAAGAGTTAGTGGTATTAATTGAAGAAAGGCTTCACTAGTGCCAGAGTAGGCTAGACAGAATGGACAAGAGTTAGTGGTATTAAAGAAGAAATGCTTCACTAGTGCCAGAGTAGGCTAGACAGAATGGACAAGAGTTAGTGGTATTAATGAAGAAATGTGTCACTAGTGTTAGAGTAGATAAAAGAGAATTGACAAGGGTAAGAGGTATTAAAGAAAGATTATAGAAATGAAGACTCACCCTTTAGGTCACGATTTTGTGATTTTACCATCACAAAAGAGATACAAGACACTGATAGCAAAGACAAACAGACACGAACACTCTTTTGTTCCAATGGTAATCAAATCACTAAATACAATTCAACTATCTAATATAAACATTTCACAAGTAAATCATGTGTGAGTCTGGTGTGAATGTACACTTTGTTTTCTACAGTTATCATGTTGTGTTTGGTGCAAAACCACATATTGTCAAAAAAAAAAAAAAAATTCCTTGCGGATAATAAAGATTAGTATTACTATTATTACGAGTGTCGGGCGTACTATAAATGAAGCTCCAAGCCGGGATTCGAACTTTATGTCGACGAATTACCATTCGATAGCTAAACCCCAAGCACACACATACACATATATATATATATATTTATAGCTTTTATATAGCGCTACTTTCATGCCCAGAGCGCTTTGGTCCAATCTCATTTGTGGACCAGTTGGGGGGGGGGGGGGAGGGGGTATCTAGGAGTTGGTTTTCCGTGCTGCCTTAAGGCGCTCAAGATAAAAAAAAACTCGAGCCCCCCTTCTAGGTAGCCAAGCCAAGCCAAATTCAAGCGCACTTGGCCTCACGACCACGCTTCCCACATACATATGAACACAAATATTGCCAGCTCTGCGAATAGATGAAAGAGAATAAGAGCATGTTACACAGAAACACATCAATGGCCTATATACTTACTCAATTGTGCTTTGGCTTTGCCTAATTTCTCTGACAAGTTAAAAAAATGCCTTTCATTCGGGAAATAGATGCACATTGGTAACATACTGACTAGATACTGTATACTGGACATTGCTAGTAAGTTGACCAAGTTTTGTCTAACTGTGAAATAGGAATATAAATAAAAATATATATTTTCTTTGAGGATTGACATGGTTGGTTTAACCTATTTACTTTAGTTGTGGGGGTGCTGCGACAGTTTGTCATAGGAGTGCTGTGACAGTTGGTCGTAGGGGATGAAGGGGCTATTGGTACTTGGTCGTAGGGGTGTTGTGGCAGTTGGTTGTAGGGGTGGTGTGACAGTTGGTTATAGGGGTACTGTGACAGTTGGTTGTAGGGGTGTTGTGACAGTTGGTTGTAGGGGTGTTGTGACAGTTGGTTGTAGGGGTACTGTGACAGTTGGTTGTAGGGGTGCTGTGACAGTTGGTTGTAAGTGTGCTGTGGCAGTTCTTCGTAGGGGTGTTGAGACAATTCGTGGTAGGGGTGTCGTGACAGTTGGTCGTAAAGGTGTTGTGACAGTTGGTCGTAAGGGTGTTGTGACAGTTGGTCGTAGAGGTGTTGTGACAGTTGGTCGTAAAGGTGCCGTGACAGTTGGTCGTAAAGGTGCTGTGACAGTTGGTCGTAGGGGTGTTGTGACAGTTGGTCGTAGGGGTGTTGTGACAGTTGGTTTTAAAGGTGCCGTGACTGTTGGTCGTAAAGGTGTTGTGACAGTTGGTCGTAAGGGTGTTGTGACAGTTGGTCGTAGAGGTGTTGTGACAGTTGGTCGTAAAGGTGCCGTGACAGTTGGTCGTAAAGGTGCTGTGACAGTTGGTCGTAGGGGTGTTGTGACAGTTGGTCGTAGGGGTGTTGTGACAGTTGGTTTTAAAGGTGCCGTGACTGTTGGTCGTAAAGGTGTTGTGACAGTTGGTCGTAAAGGTGCTGCGACAGTTCGTCATAGGGGTGCCGTGACAGTTGGTCGTAGGGGATGAAGGGGCTATTGGTACTTACCACGAGAAGAACTGGCACTCTTCACCAATCCAAAAGCACTTGACTGATGGATAGCAAGAAGCCAAAAATTCAAGGAAACAATGGCAATCGCCGGAATCACAGTTTGGAAAACAATTTGGATATATACCATACTGGACTGGCTCGTCTGATAGCATAAGACAGCTTCTCTAGTTAGATAGTTTCATAGATTGTATATATTAGTATGTAGCGCTAATGTACAGTGAAATTAACTCTTTCTCTCCGTAATTATTTTCCTCATTCCGATAGTAATATTAATTTTTCTCATTTGTATTTCACTCTCCTGTTCTGATTAAACTTAAATAACTTTTTGTTTGTTATCAGAAAATGTTATACTTGGTATCAAATTATACACAACACAAATTAAAGTTTATAAGTGAAAAAAAAAATCAATTTTGTTTATTGGGGGTCAAATCAACGATGACATCGTCGATTAGGAGATAAAGATAACAGTAGCAATTAACAATCTATTAAATAGCTCAAACTTGTCCTTTTATTACTTTGGTTATACTTGGTTCCGATGTTCCTTCAGGTTTTGAAGAGGATTTAATCCTAGCCCAGAAACCTCCCGGAGGACGACGGGGGATGACAGAGGTCAAGGTTCAAACTCTGGACTATCGAAACCACCAAAGCACGCAGCCACTAAAATCTTTTAAGTGTTACGTTTACAACAGGAATGACTGTATGTACGGAAACAAAGATTTAGAATAGAAACTAGCTCCGTGTGGATATGCAGTATAGGCATCTCTAATGTAATATTTAACAGTAAGCGCTATACGACAAAGTAGAAAACACCAAACTGTGGGAGATGAGTGGGCAGAGAAATATAGAAGTGCAGAGCTTAGAGAGGAAGTGGAGATGGATTGGTCACTACCTGAGAAAAAGATATCAACAGAGCTAGGCAGGCCTTAGAGTGGAACCTCCAGGGAACAAGACGTAGAGGAAGACCAAAAAGAACATGGCGAAGCAGTATACTAGAGGAAGCCGAGGGGACAGGAAAGAGCTGGGAAGCCATCAAAAAAGTAGCAATAGCCCGTTGAGAGTGGCGTGTTTTTACTGAGGCCCCATGAGGGAAGGCAAAGGAAAGACGATGATAGCATTGCTAAGGGGCATCTCTTGTATAAGTGCCTAGTGCTACATTTGGTGTATCTTATCTTCTTATCTTATTTAATAAAGACGTTACTTCAAAAAAGAAGATGATTACGTTCTACGCGTCATGCATTTAACCAATGATTTAAATTCTGCCAAGTCACTGCTTTTCCTGGCTAGCTCAGGCAACCCATTCCATGCTCTAATAGCACTAGGGAAGAAGGAGTATTTGTACAAATTTGTCCTAGCATATGTTCCGGAAGTAAAAAGTCGGGACGAGAGAAACATGCCCTTTTGGAGAATCACAAGAGAATGCTGACCATGTCCTTCAATGATGCATACTAAATCAGAGACCCGAACAGGACTCTGGCCCCAAAGCCCTCCTATAGAACCAAGACTATTAGGAGAGCTGCCTGATCTGGAAAACATTGCGCGGTTCATCTTAGATACTGTTCTGAACTCTCCAACATGTAAAATGAGAACAAAGAAGAAGAACAGATGTATGTGTACACAAACAGTTTTAAAGTGTTGACATACAGATTCTTGCACTCATAAGACTCCTGTGAAAGTACTGACTGGAGCTTTTCTTTGCTCGGAGCTATGTCCTATGGTGCTGAATCAGCTTCTGCGCTAAATGGTGAGCTAATGGTATTGAAAACCGGTTCTTGACGTCTTAAAATTTGCTTTTATAAATTGCAAAATTAAGGAATCTAAATAAGTGTTTAACTTTTAATCATTTCAGCAAAGGAAAATGACAAAACCTGTTTTCTTTTTGCTTGCTTGTTTGAAAAGATTTAACATCCATTTACATTTCATGTGCAAAAAACTCATTGCAATAGCAATTATGAAACATGAAATCTGCCTTCCACTCTTCATTAGAAATATTGGTAACAAGGTCACAGTCAATGTCCTTCAAGTAACAGAACTATTTCTTCCTTGAGATTTTTAAAGTGTTCTCTTCTACTTTTCCCATGCTAGGTTGGCGAATATTTTGGATTATTTTATTCATAATCAAAACTACCTGTGGTTACTACCATCTGGCTCCAATAAGTATGATTACTATTTCCATAAGTCATCTGGAATTGAAATTGTATGCAGCTTTGTGCAAACTTTCCTGTTTAAAGTTTATGGTTGGCGTATTAAAAAAAAACCCCACCATTTTACTCAGTCGTAGATCGAGCTCCACCAGTTGTCACCCTTGCCATCTTGTTACAAGCATATCCAACATGCAACACAGTTCTTCATAGCATTGAATAAAACTGATCAGAGATTGTGTCTTGAGTTAAGTGTATTGATGTGTAGCCAATAAGCATAGTCTTCGTTTGCTTGAAACTTTTTATAATGACAGTTTCAATCATTTATATTATTTTTAATATATTTGAATTTTTATAAGTATATACTGTGGGCACACCTGACTTCTGTAGGTGTCGGCGGGCCGCATAAAACACTCCGGCGGGCCGCATGTGGCCCGCGGGCCGTAATTTGCCCACCCTTGGGTTAGGGTATTGGCAATTTAGACTAAAAATTAATGCTTAAAAAGATCCTTCTTTGTGTATTGCAGTTATGAGTGCTGTTTGCAAGTCAGTTGGTATTAATTCTTCTTCCTATATTCTTGACATTAGTCCGTGTATCTACAAATGCAGGTTTAATCCACCATTTTAATTAGCGCTCCTGTAATTTGGTCCTCTCCTGGTGCTTTGGGGTTCTTCATGGTCCTAATTAATTCTAATGTTTCAATGAGTGTTGCTGGGTTCACTGAGGGATCTGCTCAAAGGGATCTGCTCCTCCGCGTGGCACTTTGTATTCTTGTCTCCATCTTTAGTGGTATTTAGGATTCCCATTTCAGATACCGTAGTCTACAACGCCTGTGTTGTGAGCACTCTCCTTTATGGCAGAGAAAGCTGGTCAACATACTTGTACCAAGAGCACTGATTGAATAGTTTCTACTTGCGCTGCCTGAGACGCATATTGGGCATATCTTGGAGGGACCATGTCTCCAATCAGAAAGTTTTGAGATTGGCCAATATGAACAGCATGTATGCTCTCCTGACACAAAGAAGATTACGCTAGCTCGGACATGTCACCCGCATGCCAGATGGTAGAATCCCGAAAGATATATGCTGAGCTTGTGGAAGGAGTCAGACCCAAGGGCCGCCCAAGGCTAACATATGTCTGCAAGCGAGACAAGAGAGCCACAGGCATCAGCGAAAGTATGTGGGAATACATAGCTAAAGACCGGAGTGCATGGAGACAGACTGTGCGTGCTGTGACAACCCCTGCTGAGAACAAAAGAATTGAAGCGGTCTTAATCAAGAGGAAAAAAAAAGAAAGCTGCCTTGTCCGCTAGCCCTGAAACAGAGGCATACACATGTATGAATTGTGGCAAAGTCTGCCGTTCTAGAATTGGCTTGATTAGCCACACCAGATTCTGCCCCGTCTCAAGATTAAGCCAGAACCAGTGACTCATTTGGGCGCATCCATTGCCTTTCGAGACAAAGGGAGCCATATATATTTCAGATACCAGACAAAGCAATTTATTAAAAAATAGTTAATTAACTAATTGGTTATTTTTTTACATTGATTCTTGTGTTGTCAAGTAGAAGAAATGAGCAACATTTTTTTCACCAGACAAAAATAATTGTGCAAAATTTGACCAGACAGACAAACACACAGAGTGAGTTGTATAAGCTATGTAAAAAAAAAAAACAAAAAAAAACGCTATACATTGAAACAATCATAAATATAAAATGATCAACAAATTTTGAAAAAAAAATCCTGTTTCTGACCGTGGGTCCAGCTCAATTTCGGCCTATGGAAAGACTGGACCTGGCTAGATGATTGTCACTGATGCCTGCGGTGGAAGAACTACAAAGATTGCTTCCTGATTCACCAAGATTTGAACCCAGGACACCAGGATCGGAAGCCAAGCGCTTATCCACTCAACATCAGCGTCCCCACTATTATTATTTCTATTAATTTGCAAAGTCCCTTTTTTTTTTACAATTTAAATAAAGACAATTAAAAATAAATTAATTATAATGCGATCAAGCGTGGGGATTGTGACATTATGGTTGTCTTAGCGTTTTATCGTTACAAGTATCACCATACATGCTGTTACTACTTTAAGTTCAAAAGATTAAAAATTAGCTATAAATAAATGGCTTACAAAGAAAAAATCAAAAGAGAGAATATTTAATTGATTAATACTATGACAATATTAAATTAAGGTAGCTTACTAATTAACTGTGTTGCGGTGTACTATGTGTGTTTCTTTTCACAAAATTTAATTCTTCTTTTATAATATACAAATTATTGTTTTTATTTTGGTGTTTGACAGTTAACATAAATATCGACTTACCCTTTTTCATCTTCAAACCTGAGCCAATTGTAGGCGATCGGAACTTGTATCACTGTTACGATTACACACATTGCCATAATGACATGAATCGGGTAGCAATATACCTGAATAAAACGTTTAGTCCTGGGAGATTGAACAGAAAAGATTCATGGAGTGTAAGCCTAGTAAAGATAAGATGAGATAAGATAATTTTTATTGGTCCAATCAAGTGAAAATTCAGTTGAGTTGTAGCGAAGACTACGAGATGTCAGTGTTACTCAATCTGAGGAGCGCACCTCTTTCCCGAAGTGTCAACAAGGGGCTGAGGGAAGAATGGAATACTAAGACTTGGGATCTTTAGGGCACCCCTGAGTCCAACCAGCTCTAATGGGCGCCTAACATTAGTTGGGGAAAAGTAAAGTTGGTCGATGTGCTGGCCACATGACACCCTCGTTAACCGTGGGCCACAGAAACACATGACCGTTATAACACCTGCCTTTGGAACGCAAGGCGTGTTAGGACATCTTTACTCTTAATTTCATCAATTTCAATATCATTTGTTTATTATTTGTATGCGTTTGACAAATGATTTCATCAACTGTAACAAAACTGGAGGAAAAAACGTTTCTCGACTAGTCTTTGTTTTTTTTTCATAAAATATCTTATTATTTATAGACCTTCTGTTAAAACAGTGGTTCTCAACTTTTTAAGCTCGGCGACCCCTCTTTACAATCCCACACTCTGCCGCGACCACCCCGCCCCCCGCTCAGACACACAGCCATAGAAGAATAGACAAAACTATTCATTTTTTCGATGGTCTCTGGCGACCCCTGGCAAATCGTCAATCGATCCCCAAGGGGGTCGCGACCCACAGGTTGAGAACCCCTGTGTTAAAAGATAGATAATTAAGCCCAACATGAAAATACATCAAACAACGTACGCAAGCACTAAATCTAATTAAATCTTCTAGAAATACTTCAGCTACATCTGACTACACATGCATCCGTTACAAAGGACATGGTCAGCATTCTCTGGTGATGCTCCACATGGGCAGGTTTCGCTAGTCCCGACTTAAAGCTTCCGGAACATATGTTATCTCATTCTGTTGTGTACGGTTCTGAGTCGAAAAATTATGCACTTCTACAAGTTTGTCCTAGCATATGGAATAGGAAATCATCTTTTATCTTTGTGTATTTCTGTTTTTTTTTTTTAATAGGTTTTTTTTTTGGTATTTGAAGATTATGGTTCAGTGTTTTATATATATATTGTCACGTATTACGAATTGAATTCTACTTTTAAATGGCTTGCCTAGGGGAACGTGACAATAGAAAAGCAGTTGTGTCACTTATCTTAAGTCTGAATTTAATCAAAGACTTACAATGAATAACAAAAAAAAAAATGACACAAGAAATCGGAAGGTAAAATATCAACTTAATGTTTAATAAAATATAAATCAATACAGAATTGATGGGTTGACCAAACCCTTTTACAAAAATGGCATGTAAAAAATATTACAATACAAGAGTTTGAAAATATAATTACAAATACAAGCAAGGCCTTGAAAAAAAGAAAAATCTTAACTTACACGATCAATTGGTATACCACGCACGGGTCGCGCAATGTCTCCGCTATTCTGTCTCACGGCTGTCTCCGTATGTCTGTCTGTCAACGTTACGCGGGTGGTCTTTATATAATCTACCGCGCGTCGATCTCAAGACAATCTAGTAATTTCTAGAACCAAATAAGTCATCAATTTCCCAGATCTAGAACGCTCTTCAAAGAGACAGAAGAAAAAAAAACACCCTCCTTTCAACCAGAGGTACACACACAGGTCAAGGACCGGTCACTGTCTGTGTGGCTTGACGAATAAAAAAAAACTTATTACACAAGGGGCAAACAACCTACCCGTCAACAAAACAATAGTATCTAGATACGTAACACCTCCCTCCTAAAAATAAAAAGTTTACATTTCCACGAAATGGAAATCTTTTTAGAATAATTACAAAAAATATTTACATTACAGAATGTATTTATCATGATATATATAAAAAAAAATATACATCAAAATACTTTTTACAATCTAGATAAGGCATCGGCGATAACATTTTCGCTGCCTTTTATGTGTTTAAGATCTAGGTTGTACTCTTGTAAAAATAAACTCCACCTGAGAAGTCGTTGGTTCTTGCCAGACATTTTGTGGATAAATGTAAGGGGATTGTGGTCAGTAAATACAACCAGTGGCCATCTGGACCCACTGATATAAAAATCAAAGTGTTGTATAGAAAGAATCAACCCAAGACATTCTTTTTCCACAGTAGAATAATTTCTTTGATGTCTATTAAATTTCTTGGAAAAGAAACAAATAGGGTGCTCTACTTGGAAATTATCTTCTTGGTAAAGGACTGACCCAACACCTGTGTCACTGGCGTCAATAGCTAACCTAAAAGGTTTTCCGAAGTCAGGAGCCATCAAAATGGGGGAGCTAGATAATATCTGCTTGATTTGGTTAAAGGCTTTCTGACATTCATCCGTCCAAGTAAATCGGACGTTCTTTCTCAGGAGGTTTGTTAAAGGACTGGCAATGACAGAAAAATTTTCGCAAAATTTTCTATAATATCCAGACATTCCCAAAAATCTTCGGAGTTGTTTCCGATCAGCAGGAATAGGGAAAGCTTGGATAGCTTCTACTTTGGCCATTACAGGTTTCACCTGGCCTTGTCCAACAATATGGCCTAAGTATTGGATGGAAGCCTGGCAAAAATCATTCTTACTCAGGTTTACAGTAATTTTAGCATGTAACAGTTTAGTAAAAAGACAATGCAGTTGTTTACAATGGCTAGAAAAATCTTGGTTAAAAATTACTACATCGTCTATGTATGCGTGGCAATTCTCCATGTCAGCAAGCAGGGCATTTATCATTCTCTGGAAAGTGGCAGGAGCATTCTTCATGCCAAATGGCATCACTTTGTATTGGTACAGACCATCAGGGGTGACAAAGGCGGAGATTTCCTTTGCCCTATCAGTCAGGGGAACCTGCCAATAACCTGAAAGTAGGTCTATTTTGGTGATGTACTTAGCGTCACCAATACGATCTATGAGGTCGTCTATCCTAGGGATAGGAAACGAATCGGTCTTTGTTACAGCATTTACCTTACGATAGTCTGTACAAAAACGATAAGTCTTGTCCTGTTTATGTATCAAGACACATGGGGAGCTCCAGCTACTGGAACTTGGTTCAATGAGGTCATTTTCAAGCATATACTTGATTTCTGACCTAAGTATGGCAAGTTTTTCAGGGTTGACCCTGTAAGGATGCTGCTTGACTGGAGTAGCCTCGCCAACATCTACATCATGCATTATAACATTAGTCTGTTTTGGTACATCAGAAAAAATGTCATTAAATTCATTAATGAGTTTCATGATAACTGGCCTTTCTGTCGAAGACAGATGAGACAGTTTTACATCCAAATTCTGTAGTACAAAAGAATTAGGTATTTTGTATTGTCCAAATTTCTCCTTTACAATATCATCATCAATAGGAGAAACATGGCTATTTAAACAACTTTTGACTGTATTTAAAACACAATTACTCTTCTCTGAGTGATCTGGCCTAGATACATAAGGCTTCAGCATGTTTATATGACATAGCTGAGTCTTTTTCCTACGGTCAGGAGTTTTGATTGTGTAATTGAGATCACTAATTTTGGTCTCAATTTCATAGGGACCAAAATATCTGGCTTGCAAGGGTTGACCTGGTATGGGCAAAAATACAAGCACCTTATCCCCGGGAGAAAAGTTTCTAACACGGGCCTTTCTATCATACCAGCGTTTCATGCTGGATTGGGTGTTTTGTAAATTATTTTTGGCCAGAACACAAGCATCATAAAGTCTAGTTTTAAACTTAATTACATATTCTACAAGTCCTTCAGTGGCTGTTGGTGACAACAAAGTCTCTTTTATACATTTCAAGGGACCGCGCACCGAATGGCCAAAGACTAAGTCAAAAGGGCTGAATCCCAACGATTCCTGGACTGATTCACGGGTTGCAAACAGCAGCATGTGGATTCCTTCGTCCCAGTCTTTTTCGTGCTCAAAGCCATAGGTTCGGATCATGTTCTTGAGAGTCTGATGGAATCGTTCAAGAGCGCCTTGCTACTCGGCATGATACGCACTCGACATGCAGTGTTTGATGCCCAACTAAGTCATGACTTGCTTGAAAAGATTGGCCGTGAAATTCGTTCCTTGGTCCGATTGGATGGACTTTGGTAGACCAAATAGAGTAAAGAACTTGATTAAGGCCTTCACAATGTTTGATGCTTTTATGTTCCTTAGAGGAATAGCCTCAGGAAAACGAGTTGAAGCACACATAATGGTCAACAGGTATTGGTTGCCAGCTTTTGTCCTTGGGAGAGGACCAACACAGTCAATAAGTACTCTGCTGAAAGGTTCTATAAAGGCTGGAATCGGCTTCAGAGGATCTTTTGATTTGGCTTGCCAACCATCTGACAGGCATGACAAGATCGGCAGTACTGGATGACATCTTTCTTCAAACGTGGCCAGAAGAAGTGTGACATAATCTTGTGGTATGTCTTGTGGATGCCGAGATGACCTGACATTGGTGTGTCATGAGCCAGATTCATGATGTACGCTCGGTATCTTTCTGGTAACACGATTTGATGGCATATTCTCCATTCTTCTTCGTTGGATGCGTCTGGAGGTTTCCATTTCCTGAAGAGCATATCATCTTGGATGTAGTAGCACGTTGATGCTAGCTCTGCCTCTTGTGATGTCATTGCGGTTTCTCGGAGTTTGGCGAGCTCTGGATCCTTCTTTTGGTCCTCAATCAACTGTTTTCGAGTTGATGCCGGCTTTTCAGAATTTGGCGTTGGTTCTTCTTCAAGAGAAGCAAAGAATGTGGTGCTCAAGTCCACATCATCTTGGTTACTGTTGGCTTTGATGACGTTCTCTTCTTGAGATGCTTTCAACCTCATTGCCCTTGTTACTGCACACGCTGGATATAACTCTAGGTTTTCCTCGGGTGTGGCAGATAAGTCGGGTGTTTGAGTGACGATGGGTTCGGCTATCACCTTTCCACCTGCTAAGTCATTGCCTAACAGCAACGAGATGCCTTCCAATGGTAATGTTGGTCGGACACCTACAACAACCGGTCCAGTAATAAGATTTGACTTTATGTCGATTAGATGTAGAGGCACATCTATACATCCAAGCTCTACGCCTCGTAACAGGATGCTCTTCCCAGTCGATGATGATTTAGACAAGGGCAAGATACCCTCTAAAAGTAACGATTGTGAGGCACCTGTGTCTCTCAAAATGGTGATAGGTCGTAGACTTGTAGAATCACCGGGTAGTGATACAAATCCTTCCGAAATGAAAGGCTTAAAATCCTCTAATAAAACATCAATTTTGGTTGATGCAGACTGGACTTGGGTCGAACTCTCGCTGGAGTCATAGACATCTCTAGGAGACGCAGTGGAGAAACTCTTTCTTAAGTCAGTAGAACATCTTTTGGATGTATTTGGAGAACTCTTGATGGAGTCATTGGAACATCGGGGTGATGTCTTATGGGAACTCTTGATAGAGTCATGGGAACATCGGGATGATGTATTATGGGAACTCTGGATAGAGTCATTGGAACATCGGGGTGATGTCCTATGGGAACTCTTGATAGAGTCATGGGAACATCGGGATGATGTATTATGGGAACTCTGGATAGAGTCATTGGAACATCGGGGTGATGTCCTATGGGAACTCTTGATAGAGTCATGGGAACATCGGGAGGATGTATTATGGGAACTCTGGATAGAGTCATTGGAACATCGGGGTGATGTATTATGGGAACTCTGGATAGAGTCATTGGAACATCGATGTGATGTATTAGGTAAACTCTTGTTTGAGTCATTAGAACATCGGCTTGATGTATTTGAAAAACTCTTGTTTGAGTCATTGGAACATCGTAAAGATGAATTTGAAGAACTCACTGTTGAGTCATTTGAACACCGTGGAGACATTTTCGGAGAGTCTTGTACAGTCCATACATTTGAAACAGGTGGTGTCTAGGTATTCTTGATATGACTTGATGATGAGGGAGTAAACCTCGACGACCACTGTACTGTGCAAGCGCTGACTTTTGAAGGAGCTTTTTCGTTTCTCTTCCTCAATTTCCAGCAATCGTCAATTTTATGGCCTTCTCGTTTGCAGTAGGAACAATTAGCTTTACTTGTAGTAGGTTTTCTGTCATTTGTACTGCTGTTCTTGATGGAGTTGCTAGCAATGGACTCAGGCTGTTTGACTTGTTTTGGCTTGACATCCGTCGTATACTTGGCAAATTGATGTGATATTATATAATCGTCTGCCAACACTGCAGCCTTGTGCACATCTTCCTCGCCACGATCAGCTATATGCGTACGGACGTCCAGCCGCACACAACTCTTGAACTCTTCCATCAGCATTAGGTTCTTGCATTTTGCAAAGTCGGTGCCGATTTCCCTGGAAGTGAGCCATTTCTCAAAGCGTCGCTCCTTTTCCCGCAGGAATTCTACATGGGTTTGGCCATCCGATTTGCGACAATCCCTGAACTGCTTTCGGTAAGCTTCCGGAACAAGTTCATATGCCTTAAGAATTAAGGCCTTAACAACATTATAATCTTTTTGTTGTTCAATGGTCAAAGAACAAAATACCTCTGCAGCTCTACCAGTCAAAACTGTTTGCAGCAAAGTGGGCCACAAAGTTTCAGGTACATTAAAATTTTTCACAGCAAGTTCAAATTGTGGAAAATAATTGTCAATTGTGGCTTCATTAAAGCGTGGAATTATTTTCAAAAATTTTGTTGCTTCAGCAGTATGACTGGCAGGGGAAGAATCTGGTCTTACATTAGCAGCTAACTCTAATTTTTTAAACTCTATTTGTAATTTCATTTCCATTTCTTTCTGCTCTCTAGCCGCTGCAAGCTCTAATTCTTTTTGTTTAATTTCTCTCTGCTCTCTAGCCGCTGCAAGCTCTAATTCTTTTTGTGCGGCCAGTTGTTTAATTTCCTTCTCTTTTAAAGCTAACTGGGCTTCTATTTCCATTTGTTTTAATTTTATCTGATGTTCTAAATCTGATTTACCCTCATCGGGTCTAAGGGTTTCTAAAAGGTCTTCAGAAAACACTTCCTCGTCTACATAATGGATTACAATGTTATCTCTGATTTCTTGTTTAAGGGCATTTGATTTTATTTTTAACCCTAAATGTTTAGAAATAAGGACCAGTTCCTTCCTAGTAAAAGCATCAAGCTCTTCCACAGAGGGATTTGCAAGAAAAACCTGAATATCCATGACTAACTAGCAACTATTACAAGCAAAAATATGTATACAATGTAAATATACAGTACAAAATCAGTACAACAAAAAAAAAACCTTAAGAGAGTTTGGTCAATACTATTGATACTTTACTTCCGACTCTTTGAACAAAAAAAAAATTTTGTTAAAGTCAACTTCGCCTTTACAAAATTACTCAAGTAAGACGAAAATAGGTTCAGAAAAATATCCCGGACGAGCCCCCAAACTTCTTTTGTCACGTATTACGAATTGAATTCTACTTTTAAATGGCTTGCCTAGGGGAACGTGACAATAGAAAAGCAGTTGTGTCACTTATCTTAAGTCTGAATTTAATCAAAGACTTACAATGAATAACAAAAAAAAAATGACACAAGAAATCGGAAGGTAAAATATCAACTTAATGTTTAATAAAATATAAATCAATACAGAATTGATGGGTTGACCAAACCCTTTTACAAAAATGGCATGTAAAAAATATTACAATACAAGAGTTTGAAAATATAATTACAAATACAAGCATGGCCTTGAAAAAAAGAAAAATCTTAACTTACACGATCAATTGGTATACCACGCACGGGTCGCGCAATGTCTCCGCTATTCTGTCTCACGGCTGTCTCCGTATGTCTGTCTGTCAACGTTTCGCGGGCGGTCTTTATATAATCTACCGCGCGTCGATCTCAAGACAAATCTAGTAATTTCTAGAACCAAATAAGTCATCAATTTCCCAGATCTAGAACGCTCTTCAAAGAGACAGAAGAAAAAAAAACACCCTCCTTTCAACCAGAGGTACACACATAGGTCAAGGACCGGTCACTGTCTGTGTGGCTTGACGAATAAAAAAAAACTTATTACACAAGGGGCAAACAACCTACCCGTCAACAAAACAATAGTATCTAGATACGTAACAATATATATATGATTACTAGTTACTTTTCGATTCATCTGTCGAAGTCACGAGATAAAAAGCAATGAGAGTGGCCAGCGTGAAAGAATTCCTATCAGCAACTGACCAAATTGACCCATGCCGCGTATGCGGTCGGCTTTTTAACAGTCCACTTCTGTCCTGAAGTGTTTTTATAATTATAGGCGAATAGTTTGAAATCTCGTGTAGAAATTGGATTAATTTTGTAATTATGAAATTTCTTTGAAAAAAAAAAGAGTTATGCCCTGTATGGTTGTACTTTGTTTTGCAACTTTCGGATTTCCTTTTCAGATTTGAAGATAAATACAACCTACCCCAAACCATCCACAACAAAGGGTGGTGGCGGACAGGATTCGAACCCCCGGACCATCGATATCATTGATCGAAAGTTCAGGCAGGCATTCAGGATCAATCTTAATACACAGCCAAAATGTAACAAAAAAATAATTACAAAATGTACATTTAGCCAAAAGTGTTTCAAAGAGAACCAAAGATATACCTTTCAAGGACATACATCAATCTCGCAGCAGTTATAACAATCAAATGCCAGCTAGATATGGTACTAACAGTCAAAGCAAACAACCGGAACAAACTGGTTTGGAAAAGATTAAAAACATAATGATTATTGACCTGGACAGTCAAAGCAAATAATTGGAACACACTAGTTTGGAAAAGATAAAATCGAATGATTCGTGAATTGGGAAAAAAATATTTAGAAATATAGATCAGGCTGCTGAGAAGGTTGTTTCTGTTTACAAAGCGTATATCCACTATGTCTGTCTGTCTGTCTGGTAAAATGTTTGTACGCGTTATTTCTCTCACACCCAACCTCGGATCAGGTTTAAATTTTACATTTATTTCTTGTACCCTACTACACAAGGATAATTTTAAAAATAACTAATTAATTAATTAACCATAATTGGAAATTTATTATTATTTTTGGTCTTGAACAAGGTAAAGAAATTGTACTTGAGAGATGTGGTTGAATACGGCGAATCAGTCCCCTTGAGAGGGGGCTTGAGCCGAATGTACACAAAATACATCGTACCCCCCCCTTTCTCAGTTATTCCAGGCGTGATAGGATATAGCGTATTGAAAAAGCTAAAAGCATGACATTGTGCTAAATCAAAAACCGTGGGTCAAGTATTTCTAATCGCATAAATTTATAATTACAAGTCTAGATCCATCAACCATTCTATTTCATCTATCTATCTATCTATCTATCTATCTATCTATCTATCTATCTATCTATCTATCTATCTATCTATCTATCTATCTATCTATCTATCTATCTATCTATCTATCTATCTATCTATCTATCTATCTGTTTATCTATCTATCTATCTATCTATCTATCCATTCATCTATCTATCTGTCTATCTATCTATCCATTCATCTATCTATGTATCTATGTATCTATCTATCTATCTATCTATCTATCTATCTATCTATCTATCTATCTATGATCTATCTATCTCTTTCTCTGTGTGAGTATATGTATCATCTCAAGGGAGTAACAATATGCAATCCAGGTCTTTAAATACGGGGCGCAATGAAATGAAGGTCAGTGCAAACCTACTTACATACAGAATGCATCGTTTGTGAAATACAGGTCGCGGTTGATTGCCGCCTGGACAAAGAAGCGGGGGCAGTTGGTCAGTAAGTTGATGATGTTGAACAAGCTGTTGCTGCTGAGGTAGATAGAGAAGACATTGTCCTTCAAGGCACGTCCGTTTAGTACAACGATGGTCAGCAGGTTACCTAGAGTGATTTGATTTTGATTTTAGGCACATCGGCACAATTTAGGCCATGTCGTGCCTGCAGTCCTTTAAGGACTACTTTCTCTCTACGTAACAAGGGCTAAATTCTATACAGTTAAATCATTAAAATCAAGGTCTATTCACAGTTAAAATAGTAAAGGTAGTAAAAATTTAATAATTTGGTAAGTAGAACATGTTTACACATTCATATTTTAGATCTTCGTAGACAACCCCGACTCCCGGACAAAGCCCAGTACCTTCCCAGGGTCGACATTGTCGAATAGTGTTTTTAAGTTAGTGGCTCTAAAATATTTCTCCATGACATCCTGGTATCTGGGGCAGTCAATGAGGATATGTTCCACGGTGAGGCGAGAGTCACAGTACTCACAAAGTGGGGGCTCCTCTTTCTGCAGCACAAAAGAGTGATTGATGTAGGTGTGGTCAATCCTAAGCCTGGACATGATCGTGCTACCACGCCTTGTCAGACCCTTAGATGTGACCAAGAGGGACAACCCTAGCACATAGTTAGCATGTGTTTACACATTTAACAATCAAAGTAGCCTACACATTTAGCAATGAAAGTACACATTTAGCATTTATGATACACATTTAGCAATCAAAACACACATTTAGCATTTGTGATACACATTTAGCATTTATGATACACATTTATTAATATGATCCAAGCTTCCAATAACATTTTGGGATATCCGAATACACTATTTTATAATTTTATAATACTGTCACGGATGAATGTGTGTATGTAAGATGTATATATAATTTATTTTTACAATCTGCGCGAATGACCGGAAGTGTGTTTTGTTTTCAGACAGAGACCAGCGTGTGTGTGATATGCAGTAAAGCTGATTAAAGTTTGTGTTTGATCTAGTGGTTTCATTGTTTTATTTCGTTAACTAGAACTGAACCAGGGACACCTAGACGTATCGAGACCTAAGGTAGATTCTATCGAGTTATAATTATAAATAGAATAGGAAAGCTGTGACAAATACCAAAATGATTATCTTGTAACATACCTGGTACTCCAATAACAAGAAACATTGATGAAATGGTGGCCAAAAGAAGACTCTGGGCCTTTAGAACTGAGAGTGTCTCCGAATCGTCGCAGTCTATTGTGTCATTAGACGGCACATTAAAGCTGACATTTGACATTTTGGACTATCTACACGTACATGTGTTGTCATGCAAGACGTCTTGAGATGTCATAGTTTACTAAAGCTACGCATTTGAATTGGCCCATGTTGATGGCATTGTGGGTAATATTGAAGACCAGGAATCAATAACAATCGCAATCAAAACGCAGAAACTAGCCAGTAAAGGTTGTCTAGGATGAAGATATAGTTCTAACTACAAATCGAGAAATTTACCCAAAGGTGGATAACTGTTTACTGAAACAAATAGCAGTTGTCTCCATTTCTACCAGCCGAAATGTTTTTTTATCTATTACATCAACTGTTCCTCCAATTACATTAACTCTTCCTCTCCGTAATTATTTAACCCCATTCTAATGGAATCAACGTTGGTATCGTTAGCTAGGAGAGAAAGAGTTAAGAGAGACGCTTTCACCGTTTGTTGATAAACACAGCTTTGAGGTAATAAAACGTTTTTAGCTTCAGCGTTACACAGATACGTTGAACATTCCACTACATACAACTCTTTTTATACAGAATGACTAAATCTGCAGATTTACTGGATTTGGTTTTACGTAGTCTAATGATCTATTCTAATTGAATAGATCGTGTCATCATATTTCATATATACTTTAACTTTAATGGTTCATAATAGCAGATAGTGATGATTTCAGCTAAAATTGAACCAGACAACTTAAAAAAAAATTGATTTAAAATAGAAAAGCTCAAGGATTGGAAATAAACAGCAACAAGGACATTATACATGTAATGAAAATTTTACCGTAATCTACATCTAGAGGACCTACGAAGACCTAGAGATTAGATCTAGATTAAGATCTAATCTAGAAATAGTAGAATACTACAGATTATCTTAATTAGTAATTTGGAATCTAGACTTAGATCTAGATTTAAACAGAAAAGAATTTTTAAGCTGACTATGTGTTTTACTTAGCAGTACTGAGACTATGAGCTTCAAATCAAACGCGTCTACAAAAACAAATTGAACTGTTGCAAGATTAATAATTTACTTCTATTCAATGGAGTCTAGATACACAAAAATAAATGTATTAAAAACACGTCTCTACTGTTCGATGAGCAGAAAAGATGTTCGATGACGTCAGTTCCGGTTTCTGAAAAGCCTCACTTACCCATAGATAATTGTTGATTGTTTCTGCACAAGCGGATTTGCTTTTGCATCTATAGCAATGAAATGAAAGAATACTAGCAAAGCTCGTTGGATCAACCGTAGTGGATGTGATGTGACGCAGTCATTTGCCATCTACTTATCTCTTACATGGTTCTAACGCTGATAAGCGCGCCCCTAAAGGAAACATCACATGGTGGCGTAGCAAGGTACCCGTGGGCCCGGATTCAAGAACATCTAGGTGGGCTTCCCTCCAGCCAATAAGGCAAATTTAGTACTTGACAAAAAAATGAGTTTTGTAAATGTAAATACATTCCAATGTAAAGATCGTACCTTTTTAAAACGTAATAATGTCATTTCGTTTCAGTTAGGACTCCATATAAGTAATAGTGTCTTAAAAGTCAATGTTTTTACAACTTCTTAAGAGAGTTAAACGACTTAAAAGTGTTTCTAATGAAATGTTCTTCCTAAGTTCTCATGTGGGACCCAACTGGCCATGAGTCGTGGGCCCGGGTTCATTGAACCCCTTCGCGTCATGGATGCTAAGCCACTGACCTTTACCTTTCTTTTAGGTAGTTTGTTTGTTAGTGCACCACACAAGATCTGTTGACCATTTTCTCTATTCCTCATTGTCTTTTGCCTTAGATACGATTTCCTTCAATGACAGACCTGTCTATTCTTTGATCCTTTACTATCACTTTCTCTGTCTGCCTCTTCTTTTTCCTGGTTCTGTCCCCTGAAGGAATGTCTTTGAGGAACTTGTGATAAGGTCATAGAGTTTAAATTCGCGTTTTTTTAAACAGTAATTAGCAGGTCATCGTGGGATCCAACGGCTGTAGTAATACTGTTTCTAATCTTTCAATTTGTGATGCGTTCTTTGTAAGTGACATGGTAAAGTGGTAAAGTGGTGACTTGGTGATGTAGTGACATGGTGACACGGTGATGTGGTGATGTAGTGACATGGTGATGTGATGACATGGTGATGTAGTGACATGGTGAAAGTGGTGATGAAGTGATATCATAATGTGGTGACATGGTGATGTAGTGACATGGTGACGTGGTGGCATGGTGGCGCAGTGACATGGTGACGTGTTGATGTAGTGACATGGTGACGTGTTGATGTAGTGACATGGTGACGTGTTGATGTAGTGACATAGTGATGTAATGACATGGTGATGTAGTGACATGTTGATGTAGTGACATGGTGATGTAGTGGCATAATGACATGGTGGCATGGTGACGTGTTGATGTAGTGACATGGTGACGTGTTGATGTAGTGACATATTGATGTAGTGACATGGTGGCATGGTGATGTAGTGACATGATGAGGTGTTGATGTAGTGACATGGTGACGTGTTGATGTAGTGACATGGTGATGTATTGACATGGTGCTGTAGTGACATGGGGATGTAGTTACATGATGACTTGGTGGCATGGTGACGTGTTGATGTGGTGACGTGTTGACATGGTGATGTGACATGGTGACGTGTTGATGTAGTGACATGATGATGTGTTGATGTAGTAACATGGCGACGTGTTGATGTAGTGACATGATGACGTGTTGATGTAGTGACATGGTGACATGGTGATGTAGTGACATGGTGATGTAGTGACTTGATGTAGTGATATGGTGACGTGTTGATGTGGTGACATGGTGATATAGTGACATGGTGACGTGTTGATGTGGTGACATGGTGATATAGTGACATGGTGATGTAGTGACATGGATACATGGTTACATGGGGATGTTGTGATGTGTTGATTCGGTGACATGGTGATATAGTGACATGGTGACGTGTTGATGTGGTGACATGGTGATATAGTGACATGGTGATGTTGTGACATGGCTACGTGGTTACATGGGGATGTTGTGACACGGTGGCATGGTGGCACAAAAGTGGTACTTTAGTTTAAGTTCTAAAATTCTTTTATACTTCAAATGTAATTAACCACACCTCATTGTTTCTTTATTAAAAAACTACATAATTACAAATATTGAAAATTTAAGTTAATCATATCCGTAACGAGGCATGTTAACCACCTTATATAAATAATGATATAAATAATAATAAAAATAATCAAATAACTTTTGAAAAAAAAACATTATCAACATTTCCTTCATACTGAAACCGGATACACCAAAATCTTGCTATTTATTGGTTTGCATTAAGTTATGAAAATGTCCAATATTAAGTTCAGTAAGCTATAGTCTTTCTCTTCAAAGTCATGTGGGGGAAAGGGGTATTCTACAGTCTTACCGTCTTTCTTACATTAAAACTTTTACATTTCTTGTGAGGGAAGTACCTTAGTTTTGTTGACGTCTTTGTAAGTAATGTCATCTGTAATTATGTCATCTGTAATTAATGTCATCTGTAATTAATGGCATTTGATGAGTAATGCCATCTTTTTATTAATGTTATCTCGAGAGTAATATCATCTGTCAAGGGATGAAACATGATAAATAATCCGCCTGATAAGTAACGTCACATGATACGTCCTGTCATTTGGAAATAATTGACTTCTCTTCTCCTAAATAATGACATTTGTCAAGAATGTCATTTGATAAGTAATGACATCCCATATGTACTATTATCTGGTAAATAGTTTCATATGGTGATTAATGTTATTTGGTTAACAATGTCATTTAGAGTGTCAAAATCTGTTACACGATGTCATCTGGTGAATAATGTCACCTCCTAATATTATCTCATAATATAAGAAAGCAAACAAACCGAATAATACGCACACCAGTTACAATGAAACAAACTTTGATATTTATTTAAATTCAGTGAAATGATACGAAATAATCAACAATTACATTCTTGAGATATTATGTATGTGATCTTCGGGAAAATATATAAGTCGAAGCTGGGAATTATTGTTGTGAATTATAAAAAAGAAAATGGTGTGTATGTGCGTGCTATTTGAACAAGTGATACACATTAAAGACTACATACAATACACAACTATAGCGAGAGTTTCTTTAAAGGAGACATTAGCAGGTCACTATTTCACGAGGATAATGTCGCTAGATACATGTAGGTCAATGAATTCTATAATGTCTCAAATCAGGGACTCCCTTGGGGCTTGCATTCGTGGTCCTTCTGGAATTTCGCTGCTTGATACCATTTTGAGAGAGGAGGCCATTGATAGTTCTTCTTTTAGGCCTACATCTGTCATGGATGTCTCAGTACCGCTTGGCTTAAGTCCTTGCCAAGAAAAAAGATTTGTACAATTGGGTTAAGACTGAGAAAAAAAGAAACACATAAGAAAAAATGTATTTTGTTTCAAAAGATAAAACCTCCATCACACAAATTTAAATATTTTTTTTTCAAACCGGGCATCAAACCGATCCCTTTAACGCCGTCAGCTGCCTGAGCTAACGTCGTTAATTACTAGGCCAGCGGGAAATATATAATTTTGCGATTATCATCAATATATGGACATCTAGATCTAACACTTGATCTTCTGATTTAGCCTAGATCTATATCTACTTCTGGATCTAGAATCCCCTGATACGCTATTCTGCCTCAACGTGGCACTCGAGTGAAAACGATCATTTGAGGAAGTGATCAGGCTAAATGAATAGCAAAACAAAACTCCTGTGGGAGTGTCTAAGGGAATGCGAGAACTTTCCCATTGCACAGTGCGGAGTTGAAAGAGAGCTTCCACGTCCATGTCGATAATCCATGCGCCGTTCCTCAAGTGACCTTTACACTAATGGCGAGTCCAGCACGGTTAGCTTGGTACAACATAGAAAAATGGCGGAGGTTTCCGTTGTACTCGGCCTTCAGCCATGCATTCTAGTCCATGCGCCCGGAGTGCTAGATACATTGGAAATAGCAATGCTTTACATTGACATTGACTTGGATCTCTTCCAGACAGTTTGGCAGATACAGTTTCTTCTTCTTCTTCATCGTTCTCATTGTTATGTTGGAGTGTTCAGATGACTAGACCAATACATGAGATGAACTGAGCAGTGGTTTCCAAACCAGGGAGCTCTCCATATAGTTTTCTTTCTATTGGAGTGTTTTGGGGCCAGTGTCTTGTAGCGGCCTTTTGGTAAAGAGAGCAGTTTTTGAGGACATGGTCAACATTCTCTGGTGACACTCCACATGGGCAGATTTCACTGGTTCCAATTTTGAGTTTCCGGTATATATGTTGGGTCATTCTGTTGTGTCCGGTCCTGAGTCGAAAGATTAGACTATAATCTTGTCGGGATATCTTATAATAGGCATAATCTTTCTTGTGATTTGGATAAGAGCTTATCCATTTCTCATTTATTTTGTTCACTATTCATTTCTTCATTTCTTCTGGGTAGAGTGCAATGTTTAATTCTGTGTTTGTTCTCCCACTCTTGGCGAGTGTGTCAGCCTTCTCATTTCCTCCTAGTTCTATATGAGCTGGTATCCATTGAATATCAGTTGTTGTTTTTTTTTGCTGTTGTTGTTGAGCTTTGTAAGTGCTGTCCTGAGTCATTTTATATCAGATACAGTTAACGTTCGCAGTTTTTAAGTTTGATCGACAGTAGGGAGGGACGGATTAGATTCACAACATGTACAGTAAATAATTTGTTAAAATGTAAAGGTTTTTTTTTTATTTCATGAAACTATACCCAGGGCCAGTTCTAACAATTGCGGGGCCCTATGCGAAGTTGATTGCGCGGGGCCTAGTCTGGGTGGGAATAAGGATAATAAGTGAAAATTAAGATTTTGTATTAGAAAAAAAAAACTTTTAATTTTTATTTATTCTTTACTAAGAACAAAATTGCGATCTAATTAACTTTAATTTACGAACCGTGCAACCTATGGCATATTTATGTGCCAGTGGCTTTAAAAGTAAATAAAGAATTGTAACTTCCGACTAAGGTGAAAATTCACCCGATTATAACATTTTATTACATGAAAGCTGACGATGCCTTTTTTCTTTTATCGCACGTAGGATTGGAGTTTCCCGCAATAAATTACACCCATAAATGACAATTTTGATTATTTTTCAGGAGATTCTAATAAATTCAGGAGACTTCCATGACTTTTTCGTAAATATTATAGAATTTAATAATTACACCTAGAATTAGCGCGGGGCCCACTGCGACCGCATAGGTCGCAGTGGCCTAAGACCGGCCCTGACTATACCTACATACAATGACTAAAATACATGAAATACTGCAATCCTTCTTAACCTTCGAACTCAGAGATAAACTTTATAACATACGATGACGCAAGTCTTAACAGGAGGAAATAAACACGATTTATTTTAACATACATCATGCAGAAGCAGCCTTGGGGGGGGGGCGTGAGAAAGAGAGTCTTTTGTCACCATCTTGTACGAATATTCGAATATTAGTGTCCCTGTTCGAATATTCGAATATTAGTGTCCCTGAAATGACACTCGCACAGGGCCCGCGCACTGCTAAGGCAGCCTCTACACAATGGATACACTTACCTCTAGAATCTGAAGGGGTGTCTAGGATCGGTACAGTCAGCCTCAGAGTTGGACATTCCTCGAAGATGTACTTGTTTATAATTTTAAAGAATTCGCCTCGGAACCGTCGCCCAAAGAAGCAGTAGGTAATGAAACTCGTTGCATTGTTGGAATACAATATTAGTGCTACCAGGGAGTAAGCTGGACAGAGTTAAAATACAATATCAGTGCTACCAGGGAGTAAGCTGGATAGAGTTAAAATACATCAGTGTTACCAGCGAGTAAGCTGAACAGAGTTAAAATACAACATCAGTGCTACATGGGAGTAAGCTGGACAGAGTTAAAATACAACATCAGTGCTACCTGGGAGTAAGCTGAATAGAGTTAAAATACAACATCAGTGCTACCTGGGAGTAAGCTGGACAGAGTTAAAATACAACATCAGTGCTACCTGGGAGTAAGCTGGACAGAGTTAAAATACAACATCAGTGCTACCAGGGAGTAAGCTGGACAGAGTTAAAATAGAACATCAGTGCTACCAGGGAGTAAGCTGGACAGAGTTAAAATATAACATCAGTGCTACCAGGGAGTAAGCTGGACAGAGTTAAAATACAACATCAGTGCTACCAGGAAGTAAGCTGGACGGAGTTAAAATACAACATCATTGCTACCAGGAAGTAAGCTGGACAGATTTAAAATACAACACCAGTGCTACCAGGGAGTAAGCTGGAGAGAGTTAAAATACAACATCATTGCTACCAGGAAGTAAGCTGGACAGAGTTAAAATACAACACCAGTGCTACCAGGGAGTAAGCTGGAGAGAGTTAAAATACAACATCAGTGCTACCAGGGAGTAAGCTGGAAAGAGTTAAAATACAACATCAGTGCTACCAGGAAGTAAGCTGAAAAGAGTTAAAACACAACATCAGTGATACCAGGGAGTAAGCTGAACGGAGTTAAAACACAACTTCAGTGCTATCGTAAAAAAATGCAAGCTAAAAACTATTGGCAATATTACAAGATCTTCGGGACTCGCAAAGACTTTCCTTCAGGGAACAGTATCAGGAAAAAGAAGAAGAGGCAGACAGAGAAAGCGAGAGGACAACATGAAAGAATGAAAGAATGCCATTGAAAGAGTTTCTAACTAAGGCAAAAGACAGAGAAGAATGGAGAAAAGACGCTAAACGAATCTTGCCTGGTGGCCCAAAGGTCCAACAGACTAAGGGACAGGTAAAGGTAAATTACCCTGACTTTAAATCTTCTATCTCTCTCTCTATCTATCTATCTATCTATCTATCTATCTATCTATCTATCTATCTATCTATCTATCTATCTATCTGTCTGTCTGTCTGTCTGTCTGTCTGTCTGTCTGTCTGTCTGTCTGTCTGTCTATCTATCTATCTATCTATCTATCTATCTATCTATCTATCTATCTATCTATCTATCTAGGCATCCCTACTTACTTAAATGTGCCTTGGCTTGGCCTAATGGAGTGGATAAGTCAAATATCCGCCTTTCATTTGGGAAGTAGATACATAAAGGTAAGGTACTGACTATAAAATGGAAGCTGGACACTGCTAATAGTCCGACCAAGTGCTGTCTCACTAAAAGTTTGGTATATATAATACAAAAGAGATGATTAGTAATCTTACACAAAAAAGACAATTTCGATCTACGGGTATCCAGGTATTAATCTAATGGAGATTTAATGTTCGGTACGTTGCCCATTTGCCCCACTGACATAATGTCAGAAACAAATCTCAATCTTCGAATTATCAGCCAGGGTTAAAAACATTCATTGAGTTGGAAGAATGTGTGACTATGTGAAAAAACACAACACTTTGCTATCAATGGGGCATTGAGTTTGAAACAAGAACTAAATTGTGTTTGATAAACGCCTAAAGACAGTAGGGAAAGCTTCTACATTCTCCCCCTCTCCTCATGTCTTCAAAAGAGATTGGACCATAGCGCCAGAGGCGTAGGGAGCGTTCACAACAGAGATTGGACCATAGCGCCAGAGGCGTAGGGCGCGTTCACAACAGAGATTGGACCATAGCGCCAGAGGCGTAGGGAGCATTCACAAAAGAGATTGGACCATAGCGACAGAGGCGTAGGAAGCAAAACGTGAGCCCGGGGCCTCGTGCCCACCCCTTCCCCTCACGACTCCTCTGCATAGCACACCTAACATACTTTCACCAGAAATGATTTCACATTAGTTGTAAACTTTGAAAACTAAAGATCATTACTTTTCTAAGACAGAAAAGATGGATTTGGGGTTACGTACATAAAAATCTCTCTATATATATATAGGTCTGTGAATCGATTAATTTGTTTACGGTTTCCAGTCTAGATATAATATAGAAATCTATGGTCTGAACAATCTAGTAGTAATATACGATATATTCTCCTTCTACAAGGAATACATAAGAAAAAGGCTTGTCTTCGAGTCCGAAGATTAATGAGGTATGCAATATTTTCCGTGGATACGCATCCCCAGCTGTGACCTACATAACCACTCAAATACAGCGATAGTCTGCTAGAAACAATGTCCTTTTCTTCTCACGACCAAGTTACAACTGCCAATACTATTGGTCAATATATCGCGATTTTCGCTAAGAGTGGGAGTTTTTCTCTTATCTGATATAATACAGACGTTACTTCAAAAAAAAAGAAGATGATTACGTCCTGCGTCATGCATTTAGTCATGCATATTAACCAATGACCTAAATTCTGCAAAGTCACTGCTTTTCTTGGCTAGCTCAGGCAACCCATATCATGCTCTAATAGCCCTAGGGAAGAAGGAGCATTTGTACAAATTTGTCCAAACATATGGAACCAGGAATGTGCCTTTATAGATAAGCTCGATTTGTAATCATTGACTATCAATCATAAACATTTCACAATAAGCGGTGCGATACGCCCTTTCCCCCAAATGTCTTTAAAAAGCACCCTATGCCCCAGCTTGCTTTAACAGCCGTAGAAGAAAGCACCTGGCAGTAGGTGGCTTCCGAACGGAACAGCTGGAGATTTATTACAAAGATCGAATGGAACAGCTGGAGATTTATTACAAAGATCGAATTGAACAGCTGGAGATTTATTACAAAGATCGAACGGAACAGCTGGAGATTTATTACAAAGATCGAATGGAACAGCTGGAGATTTATTACAAAGATTGAATGGAACAGCTGGTGATTCATTACAAAGATCGAATGGAACAGCTGGAGATTTATTACAAAGATTGAATGGAACAGCTGGTGATTTATTACAAAGATCGAATGGAACAGCTGGAGATTTATTACAAAGATCGAACGTAACAGCTGGAGATTTATTACAAAGATCGAACGGAACAGCTGGAGATTTATTAAAAATATCGCGGGATGTACATTTGAGAGCCAATGGAAATCTACAGCTGTGGTCAGTTGTGTTTTGTTTTACATGTTTCGGATGTTCCTTCAGAGTTGAAGATAGTTTACTTCCTAGTCCAAACCTCCCGCAGGACGACGGGGGATGGGAGCGGGCAGGGTTTGAACCCGGGACCATCGATAAATCCGAACGACAGTCCAGCGTGCAAACCGATGTAAAGAGATCCCAAATAGGCGGGTCACAGCTAGGACAAAATATAGCCACAAGTAAAACTCCATAAGCGAGAGACTTCGGGACTCGAAGACAAGCCTTGTTAGTATTCATTTATTCATTCTAAATTTAGACAAAAAGGGCAACAACTCCAATAAGCTTTTACTTACATCGCGCAGAAGTGGCATTTTTCATCAAGCCATTATCCTTCTTCTTGTGCTTAAGTACAATCCAGAGATTCATTGAAATAATACCGAAGGCAGGAATCACCATTTGGAAAACGATCTGGACAAATACCATATTGGACTTGCTTGACTGGTGACACAGTACGGGCTTCCTAGAAACAAATATGCACTAGATCAAGGGGTTCTCAACCTGTGGATTGTAACCCCTTGAGGGGTCGATTGACGATTTGTCAGGGGTCGCCTAAGACGATCGAAAATATGGATTGTATTTTGTGTATTCTTCTATTGCTGTGTATGTTATGGGGGGTTGGGTCGCGGCAGAGTGGGGGATAGTAAAAAGGGGTCGCAACGCTTAAAAGGTTGAGAACCGTTGCACTAGATGGAAAATAATCATAATAATAATAATAACAATAATCTTTATTATTCATAATGAAATTTGTCTTATAATTTGTGCATTACACCAAACAAAACATTGTAACACTAGAAAACCAATTTGTTCATTCACATCAGACTCACTCATAATTCACATGTAAAAAGTTTATATCAGATAGTTGCTATGTAATGATTTGATTGCCAGGGGAACAAAAAAAGAGTGTTTGTGTCTGTTTGTTTTTGCTATCGGTGTCTTGTATCTCTTTAGTGATGGTCAAATCACAAAATCCTGACCCAAAGGGTGATTTTTTATTTCTAGAATCTTTCTAGCTTTTTTATGAATTTTTGTCTCAGCTGCTCAAATGTTGTTGTTTTTTTGTAAAGGATTTTACCAGCAACATTTAGGATTCTATGAAGATTATTTTCATTTTTAATATTTAGATTGCCATAATAGACAGTGATATTAAAACTTAAAATGTTGCAGATGTGAGCTTGATAAAAACATAGCCAAGGCCTTTTCGCTAACATTAAATGAGAACATTTTTCTAATCAATCGTAATCTTTGCTGCCCTTTTTTGCTGATATAATCTCTATTTGTAGTAAAATTTAATTTAATTTATTGTCTAAGATAGTACCAAGGTATTTAACTCTTTCTCTCCGTAATTATTTAACACATTCTGATGGAATTAACGTTTGTATCGTCGGTAAGAGAAAGAGTTAAAAGCCTGCACTATTTCAATGGCCTCCCCAGCTACAGAAACAATATTATTATTATTGTTTTTTACATTTAAAAAGAACAAATTATCTTTACAGCTATAGTCGGCTATATATATATATATAGGTCTGTGGTAGCTCTATTTTTTAAAAATTCTTTAGTAGACACTGATAAAAAGACTACATTGACTTTTTCTTTCCTCTTTCATAACGAGACTCGACCCTGGTAGTGCTAGTGATTAAAAACTCGTTCGTTTCTTACATAATCATCACTCCTCTAAGTTCCTCATAGAACGTAGGACCTCGGCAAAAACACGCCACTCCCCGCGGTCTCTTACTAGCTTATTTTGATGGTTTCCCAGCTCTTCCCGGTCGTCTCGGCTTATTCTAGTACACTGCGTCGCCATGTTCTTTTTGGTCTTCCTCTGCGTCTTGTTCCCTGGGGGGTTCCACTCTAAGGCCTGCCTAGCTTTGTTGCTGGTATATTTTCTTAGGGTGTGACCAGTCCATCTCCACTTCCTCTCTAAGATCTGCACTTCTATATTTTTCTGCCCACTCATGTCTCACAGTTTGGTGTTTTCTACTTTGTCGCCACACCACACCAAATCTTACATAATAATAATATAATAATAGTAATAATAATATAACTTTGACTTACCCATTGTCATCCCTGAACCGCAGCCATTTAGCGACTATTGGGAGCTCTACCACCGTGACGAAGACGACAAGTCCAAGAATCACAAATGGCGGATAGCAGTAGGACTGAATCCAACGTTTTGTCCTGACAGAAACAAAAGATGAATTAAACAAAAGATGAATGAAACAAACGATGAATGAAACAAAAGATGAATGAAACAAAAGATGAATGAAACAAAAGATGAATGAAACAAAAGATGAATGAAACAAACGATGAATGAAACAAAAGATGAATGAAACAAAAGATGAATGAAACAAAAGATGAATGAAACAAAAGATGAATGTAGGCGTCCTTTAATGCTATGGGATTTGAGGGTCAGGGGCAAACAAACGTTTTGCCATCCAGAGGGCTAGAGTTCGAATCCCGACTCGAGTTATGTTGTGTTTGCTGATGCGCCTTAAAAGCAGCATGGAAACTTTAAACCAGGATGACCCCCTCCACCCTTGCACTGGTCCACACAAAAAAATTGGACCATATCCCAATGAGTAGAATAATCCCTCCCCCTCCACTGGTCCACAAAATAAATTGGACCATAGCCCAATGAGTAGAATAATCCCTCCCCCTCCACTGGTCCACAAAATAAATTGGACCATAGCCCAATGAGTAGAATAATCCCTCCCCCTCCACTGGTCCACAAAATAAATTGGACCATAGCCCAATGAGTAGAATAATCCCTCCCCTTCCACTGGTCCAAAAAATAAATTGGACCATAGCCCAATAAGCAAGGCTATAAGCATGAAAGTTGCGCTATACAAAAGCAATTCGAAAAAAAAAACCTACATCAAATAATACTAACTTTCATAAAATATTCAAAACTGTTTATCTTTCTTATCTTATCTTATACATTACAGACGTTACTTTAAAAGAGAAGACGTAATTTCAAGTGTCAACCTAGTCATGCATTTTAGTTTTAAACTCTGCTAAGTCATCGGATTTCCTGGCTGATTCAAGCAACCCATTCCTTTCACTAATGACACTAGGGAAGAAGGCGCACTCGGACGAATTTGTCGTAACATATCAATACGAAATAACATTTCAGTGAAAAGAAGCATCAAGTTAGCCATTGCATCTACGTTGCTGTTACGAAGTGTGTGCGTTTCTATGGTGACGGTGAGACGGATTTAGCGATTGGTTGGTGGCTATGCAGTGTGAATGATGCAAGATAAGCGGCACTGTTGTAAGCTGTCTTGGGTACACCCGATGACTCCAGATTGCCCGAGTGAAAAGTGCTAGAGATTCTGTAGTGGGCTAGATTTTGTTCAAAATACTATTTTAAAGTCTTCTACATTAAACTAATTTTATCTCCATTTAGATTCGTTTATAATGTAATAAAAGTTCTACTTTGTATTTTTCAGAATCACATAGAGGTTATTCAAGTTCTTTTAAGTGTTTACAAGTTAAACTATAATAAGTCTACAGCGGTTTAGTATATCTACCAACAGTTTGGTACAACAAGTCATTAACTATCTACAACCCTTATTGTAACCATTAGTATCTCAATTGCACCGATATAAGTGCTTGGCTTTCGAACCTTGTGGTCCTGGGTTTGAATCCGGTGAAGACTAGGATTTTGAATTATGGTATTTTTTTAAGATGTCCCGAAGACCACCAAACTCAAATACACGTAGCAGAGGTGAATGTGGTTGGTCGCTGTACTTGCCACACGAGACCATTGTTAACCGTAACTGTAACAGGCCACACGAGACCATCGTAAACCGTAACTGTAACAATCAGTATGGAACTTACCTCTCTGTAATAAAAAACAGCCGTGCAGCCGTTATGACTAGCAAGAGCCAAGTTGCTATGGTAACAACACTCAGTGAGAAAAGCCGGTAAAATCTGATTTAAAAAAAAAATATATTAAAAAATACTTTAAAAAAAAAAACCAAAACGTATACTGAGTGAAATTGCCTCCATTATTTAGTTTGAATAAATCAAATAAAATCTTTTGTAATAGATCTGTACACAAAATGTTTGTAAAATGTGTGACATGTTTCGGAGTTCCTTCAGAGTTAAAGATAATCTACTTCCTTGTCCAAACCTCCCGCAGGACGACGAGGGGTGGCAGCCGGCAGGGTATGAACCCGGGACAACCGAAAATTCCGAACAACAGTTCAGAGTGCATACCACACGACCAGGCAGCCACCCACCTAGACTGACAGTAAGAAATGACGCGTAGGACGTAATCATCTTCTTTTTTGAAGTAACGTCTGTATTATATAAGATAAGATAAGATAAGAAATGGGTGAGATTGAAAAACATTTTTATCAATTGTTTTTTGCTTTTTATTTTGTCTTCTTCTTTTTCTTTCTCTTTTGAGCTCGTTCAGAGGCTTAGGGATGGGGATGTTAAGGGGGGACACGATACCCCGGGCGCCACCTCAACTGGGGCGCCACGCGCAGCCTATATTGCTATGTGATCTTCATGCAAAATGATAATGTATCGATAACTAAACGCATGCATAATATGAGCTCTGTATCTTTATTAGAAATATAGTAGGCCTCTTATATTGCTTTTAAATCGCTAAGTGTGTAGGTCCTAAAATGGCGAAGCCTACTAGTAGCAGTGTCTACGGATATTGCATTATTTCGGAAAATGTGTTAGATTAAACTAGTGTTACACTGTAACAATATTTAGTGTTTTTTTTAAACGCAACGCTCAGAGGGCCCCCTTTACAAGCGAATATTATAAAACCTTAACAAGGTAACACGTTCTAAAGTGGACTTCATTCGACCCTCTAGATTGCCCTAGCGGCCCAAATTGGTGCCGGCCTAATGCCCATATAGCTAGTCCGCCCCTGATCGAGTCTAATTTGAACTTGAGGTCTCCATAATGGAGGCCGACGCCTTTAACAACTGACTTAAGTGTTTTGTAAAATGTGTTTACATGTTTCGGATGTTCCTTCAGAGTTGAAGATAATTACTTCCTAGTCCAAACCTCCCGCAGGACGACGGGGGATGGGAGCGGGCAGGGTTTGAACCCTCGACCATCGATAAATCTGAACGACAGTCCAGCGCGCAAACCGCACGACCAGGCAGCCATCCATATAGCTATTCAAGACTTATTCATAGTTTTTAGCGCACGATCTATGTCACCACCATAGACATCAATAAATATAGACTGGCCGATAAAAGAGTTTTATGAAACGAAAATTTGTGACTTGCAATTTTGTGTACTTTATTATACAGCAGTGTAGTTTTGTTTAATCTCTAAGACTGAAGATCATGCGACATTTCAGAATTCGGAAATCCGACAACAATAGATATACATGTTTTCAAGTTACATGAAGTTATTTCCTTTTTCCAATCTATATTTATGTATGTCTATGGTCACCACACAAGGTTCATCTTCCCATAGCTTTGTACAATTTCTAGAGAAAACAAAATGAATGCCGACTAATTACTCACACACAGAAGTGGTCGTTAGTGAAATACAGTTCTCTTTGGATCCAGGCCTGGGTAATAAAACGAGGGGAATGAACCAGCAGCGTGACGATGTTAAAATAACATAAGCTGCTTAAGTAGACAGAGAAGATGTTGTCTTTTATGGTCGGCCTGTTCAAAACTAGGATGGTGATCACGTTACCTGGTGACCAGTAATGACACTCGTAGCACACATGTTAAAACAATGGGTTTCATAGTACACATCCGTCTAATGGTCAACAATGAGTTTCTTAGTACACATTCGTCTAATGGTCAACAATGAGTTTCTTAGTACACATTCATCTTATGGTCAACAATGAGTTTCATAGTACACATTCACCTAATGGTCAACAGAGGATCATAGTACACATTCAACTAATGGTCAACAATGAGGTTAATAGAACACATTCAACTAATGGTCAACAGAGGATCATAGTACACATTCACCTAATGGTCAACAATGAAATTCATAGTACACAGATACCTAATGGTCAACAATGAAGTTCAGAGTACACAGATACCGAATGGTCAACAATGAAGTTCATATTATACAGATACCAAATGGTCAACAATGGGATTCATAGTACACAGATACCTAATTGTCAACAATGAAATTCATAGTACACAAATACCTAATGGTCAACAATGAGGTACATAGTTCAGAGGACCTAATGGTTAACAATGAAGTTCATAGTACACAGATACCTAATGGTCAACAATGAGGTTGATAGTACACATTCAACTAATGGTCAACAATGAGGTTAATAGTACACATTCAACTAATGGTCAACAATGAGGATCATAGTAAACATTAACCGACTGGTCAACAATGAAGTTGATAGTACACAGATACCGAATGGTCAACAATGAAGTTCATAGTACACAGATACCGACTGGTCAACAATGTGATACCTAGTTTGTTTGTTGAGGCGCCTAGGCGTCTCCACTTCTTGTAAAACGTACCTGGTATTCCTACAAGAAGAAAAAAGACTGGAATTAAGGTTAGGAGGATCTTCTGCGTCAGCAAAATAGATCGGAGGGTGTCGGAATCGTCATTGGTTGCATTGTTGAAAGAGATGTCCAAGCTCAAGTCATACATCTCTGGTCACCTGACAGCGACATGTCCACTCGATGTCAACTAGATGTCAACATCTGTTTCGTGTGACATGGAACTATTGCGACGTTGGTCACGTGATTAATACGGTTGATACGTCAAGTGCTTCTGTTTTGGCTTTATACGGTACACGGTGTTTCTGATATAGTGTAATAAGTATAAAGTAGATTACTTCTCAATAAGGCAGCACCTACAACACACTTCCCACTAAATGTAAAAATTACGTCATCAATAATGTAAAACAAAAATTAATTAAAAATTAGTGGATGGAAAAGGAGAAAAATATAAATTGAAAAAACAACTAAAAAGTCAACTTTAAAATAAACGAAATAATATTTTTTACTTTCACAATCATTCCTTTGGCTTAGAAAACTTCCACGGTACTCTTTTTGTTTTAGAGACAGGGGAGGGGTAGAAAGTGGTAGAGAGAGAGAGAGAGGGTGAGACAGAGGAGGAAGAGAGAGAGGAGGGAAAGAGGAAGAGAGAGAGAGAGAGAGAGATAGGGAGAGTCATTTTTTTCGAGTCTCTTAAGATACGCATACCTCAAGTGTGGAAATGTGATATGACATTCATGAATTTAATAATCATATACATTTCCACCAATTTTAAAACACAAAATATTTTATGATAGTTAACATATTATACAGGGAGATAATGTGCGGATACAGATTCATACTCGGGACCATCGTGACAGTCCAAAGCGCATACTACACGACCAGAATTCCATCCAGCAGTTCATTCCACTGTTATTATTAGTTCTAATTAATGTTAATGATAAAATTGAATCAAAGAAAAAAATAATGACGGTCACGCGTTTTCTCTTTCCTTAGAATAAAAATCGTATAGGCTCCATTACTGTCTTTGTGGAGACAGCCAGCCGCCCAATGCGCGAACGGCGTGGGAGGACCTAAGTCTAAGTAAGTCTGTCTTTGCGACACACAAAGACATAGAGCTTACTTCTAATGTGGTATATACTTCTACTAGTGTTTCAGGCTTCATAAATTATAAATTAGAATCTAGATTTAGATAGACACCTAGATTAAGGCATAGTTCTTATTCCATAATCATATGCTAGGACAAATTCGTACAAGCGCTCCTGCTTCTCTAGTGCCATTAGAGCATGGAACGGGTTGCCTGAATCAGACAGGAAAACCAAAGACTAACAAAGTTTAAGTCTCTTACTAACATATACGACTTAACACAATGATACGAGTAGGACACATATCTAATTATCTTATCTTATATATCTCTTATATATCTTGTATAATATCTTATCTTTTAAAGGACGTCCGTATTGTATACGATAGATTTAAATCTAGATCTAGATAGCTGTAGTTCTAGCTTTGGCTTTAGTCAAAACTTATGCTATAGATTTTGATCTAGATAGCCGTAGTTCTGGCTTTGGCTTTAGTTAAAACTTATACTATACATTTAGATCTAGATAGCCCTAGTTCTAGCTTTGGCTTTAGTCAAAACTTAATATATATATTTTTATCTAGATAGCTGTAGTTCTAGCTTTGGCTTTTTTAGTCAAAACTTTTACTATAGATTTTTATCTAGATAGCTGTAGTTCTAGCTTTGGCTTTAGTCAAAACGTATACTATAGATTTTGATCTAGATAGCTGTAGTTCTAGCTTTGGCTTTAGTCAAAACTTATAAGATAGATTTTTTATCTAGATCTAGACAGCAGTACTAACTTCTAGCTTTAGGCTTTACTCAGAACTTATAGATCTAGATCTAGTATTAGTAGTATGCTAAGAGGCTAGAGAGTGATATCAAGAGATCTAAAGAACTTGATACTTCAAAGTTACGTCAGAAACAGCACAAATATTCATTTCATCGATACACCGAGTTGAAGATTAAAGACAGACAATTTAATCAAGGGACCTCCATTTGTTTACTTTTTTGTTTTGCTATTAAAAAGATTATTGACGTAACTTCCGGTTAAAAAAAAAAAGATACATTCACTGAAATTCACTATAACTAATATAATATAATATAACATTTCCAATGGGATATCTTATAGATTACAGACGCTTCTTAAAAAAAATAAGATAGTTAAGCTCTACGCATTTCGTGTCAATCTAGTCATGCATGTTAATCAATGACTTAAGACTCTTCTAAGTCGTTGGTTTTACAGGCTAATTCAGGCAACCCATTACATTTTCTAATGGCGTTAGGGATGAAGGAAATTATAAGCCAACTGTGTTATGACAACTGGCCTCTCTGACATCTTCTTCATACATTTCTAGAAAGACTGTCATTATCTGTCAGAGGGCGGTACTGCTGCAGACCTGCCACATCACAAAAAAAAAATTCTCAGTGGACTTAAGGGGCTATAATAAACTTTGTTTCCCTTGTATTAAATCGTGAACCAGACAGAATTGGCAACAGGTTTTAAATAATAATAGGCCCCAATAAACGAAATGCAAACTAAAACTTTTTGGGCATATCCCAAGGTCCTCAGGGCTCGCAAAGACCTTCCTTAAGTGAACAGTACTAGGGAAAGAGGCAGACAGATAAAGCGATGGGAATTAACGGACCTGTCATTTAAAGACGTCCTCTCTTACCTTTTACTATGTTACTTCACTTTATGTACTCAGGCATGTTAATCAATGACTTAAACTCTGCTAAGTTGTTGGTTTTCCTGTCTGATTCAGGCAACCCACTCCACTCTCTAAAGGAGCATTTGTGCGAATTTTTTCTAGCATAAGGAATAAGAAATGTGCCCCTGTCTCAAAACGAAAGAGAAAGACGAATGGAGAAATGCGATCAACAGATCATGTGTGGTGCCCCAACCGTTCAACCGACCAAGGAATAGGTGAAGATGAATAATAATAATAATGTTAATTGTAACAATAATACACTAATTAAGAAAGAAAGGAACAAAACAAAATCTGTCATTTTGAAATGTATTGTTTACAAAAAGTGTTTCCTGTCAACAAAGAAGTACTGCTACTGAAAGTTATATAGTCAGCAGCTGGTAAATGAAACTTGTAGCTTGCATCATTTTCTTAAGTATTCATATATTCTATCTCACTATTCTACTATTATACACTGTCATCGTATATGAATTTAACATTTTCCTAACACAGAATCGGACCAAGAGGGAAGGTAAACCATACGCCTAAACTCGCACTTCAAAAACTCCTCGCCGGTAGTTCGCTTTGCTATTCACACAAAATCTCAAGTGTATAACACAAGCGCAGTAGAGAACGTTTGCGTATGGCTCACGCCCAGTTAGAGCCGGCCCTGCTTGATACAATCGCTTAATAATTTTTCTCCCCTGACGTCACACACTTTTTTTCTTACGGAAGTTAACGGCGTAGTATCACACTAGCTCTTCTGTTAAAGATGTTTAGAAAACTATGTCACATCCTGCACAGGATAAACCTTCAAGCTACAAAGGGGGGAAAAAAAAGTCCCCCACTAGTAACTATGGTGGATGGCTGTCCTCCAAGCTGACCAATAGTAGCGTGCAGTCTGTCATTGTACGTGACCCACTTCTGATTTGACGACTGCGAGTTTTTTGTCTTCCAGTTCGAAACCCCAAAACTAAATGAACATTTTGAACAAAATATAGCAAATCGGAAAAAAAAGAGCTTGTGTTACGATATATTTCGATAGTTGAAATTCAATTGAATTGTAAATCCAAAGTCCTATACAGTGGCGTAGCTAGGGATTTCGGGGCTCGGGAGGCTTGACCTCTTTAAAGGGCCCTTACATTTTAACATCATGACATGAGTTCATGGCGTAATCTGTGATGTAAAAACACATTTCGGACACTCATTTGTGTGTGTGGGGGGGGGTACAAATTTGGACCCCACCCCTCCAGCCACCCTAACAACACCACTGATCCTATATCTCACAATGGATGAAATTATAGGTTATAGACAACAATCATGATATTTCTCTAGATTGAAAGTTGGTACTTGGAGGTATCGGGTTCGAATCTTGGTGAAGACTGGATTTTTTGAGACCCCGAACTCTAATGAGTATCTGAGATTAATTTAGAAAAAGTAAAGCGGTGAGTTGTTGTGCTGGCCAGAAGACCGCCTCGTTAACCGTCGGCCATAGATATGGATGACCTTTACACCCCCCCCCCCCTGCCCTATAGATCGCAAGGTCTGAAAGAGAAACTTTACTTAGCAGCAACACATCATGTTCTCTCAAGTCTCAAAAAATCTATAAGCCAATAATTATGTTCGGTAGCTTTTATCTCTTTTCAATTTTTGCATTTTCTGTGCTGTCTAAAATACGACACTGATCAGACTAGAAGCAGTTAGAGACAGAGAATAAAAAAAAACATCTTTTTTAAAAACCAAATTAGAGCGCTAATATTGTCTTAGTAGAGTAAACATTTTAACTATGATTCAGGAGGAAATTAAAAACAGAAAAACTGAATTCGGACTGCACATCAAATTTAACACTTCGGAGAGCAAAAAAAAATAATTAAAGTTTGCTCCCTTTTGGGATTAAGTATCGATACGGTCTGTTCCCGGTATCGTCAGCTACAAGTTCATAAACTGTTTAGTTCAGGGTGACGACAACATTCTCCTGAGGATTCATTTTTTTGGGGTGACGGCAGTCAATGCTATTTGCCTCCTCTTCCATTACTTTCCAGCGCTGCCATGTAAGAGCTGTTGAAAAAAAGGAAGAAAGAAACAAGGAATTTTTGTATACTGATTTTATGCGTTGGGGAATGCAGGGCCGGGGCCACAAATCAAATTTTTTTGTGATATGAAGATAGGGCTAAATTTAGAGTCTTAATTTTTCCCAGGTAATGAGAGGTTGACTGACCAAAGCTCTCACTAGAGGGGATGAGATCGAGACAAATTGTCATAGAGGGTCTGAACACTGACCTGCAACGTCGCAGCCTGTGGGCAGTTCAGACCAATAGCTCGTTACCACGTCACAGGTTTGTACAAAGTGGCGACAAGCTATTGGCCTCCACTTCCCACAGGTTGCGACGTCGCAGGTCAGAATTCTAAAAAAAAAAAGAGTAAATTTTCCCTTTCAGGCCTTGCGATCTATGGGGCATGTGATGTTAATGTATGTTAATGTCATCTGTTTCTACGGACAACGGTTAACGAGAAGTATGTCATGTGGCCAGCACAAAGACCAACGGCCTATACTTTCCCCAACTAAATTCAGGTACCCACCTGTCTTTGGCATACGTTTGTGCCTCCTATTGGACAAGTGCTCTTTCCTAAAACGTACAAACAGGAAAGGCGTATGGTGGCATTTAGACAAGATAGATCCAACACAGTTGGCACGTTTTCGCACGGGAAACTTTCCAATTGAAGCCTATTTCGCTAGGAACTACGATCCTAGTTGTTGACACAGCTACGTGGAAAACGAGACTAGAACACATCCTTAACCCTTAAAGTGCTGAGCTTTTTTTTACAATGATTATGCAAAAACATGGATTTATAATGCTAGTGTTTAGAGGCTAAACTACCACTCGCGTCTAAAGGGTTGAGGGATGAGGGATACTCAGAGGCGAGTTCGAAGAGGGGACTCGAAAGCGATAGAATTGGTGAATGCGGGGTGATTGCCCTGTATGGAGATAAGCAAAACCTTACAAAGCACTGCTAGATACCAGGACCTTGCTATGAAGGAGCAATCTCAACATGAAGACTCGGTGCATGGAGGATTACAAAGGGGTGATCTTTCCAGCGCGGACGTTGAACAGTTTAGCAGTGCTTTTATACTGTCCACACTGGCACTCACCAGAAAACATCGCTATTAGTAGTGCTGTCTTGCCATCTTATGTCCATGATGGCGAGCAGAAGGCATTGGTGAAAGCGTTCAAGAAGACATAGCTGTTTACTGTCTTGCGCCTTAGGTCTCAGATCTATACGGAAGGGTTGAGAGAATCACTTCTTGGTAAGACATTGATTGTTTGTTGGCAGACAAAGTCATACTGTCGATAGAGGATGGTAACCTGAGGCGTAGTGAGAGGGGGGAAAATGGGTTGATGGTTATTGCCAGAAGCTACCAGTACCATCAGGAGCTTTGGGCTACAAATCATCGCCTGATTTGTGTGGCAGGGGAGAACAGATTTAACGAGAAACCACCAGGAGGTAGAGAGAGAGAGAGAGAGAGAGAAAGAGAGAGAGAGAGAGAGGGTGGTTGAGAGCAGGCACCTTTGGGTGAAGGCATCCAAGAGGTCTTAGCTGCTTAATACTTTGACACTTAGGTCTTAGATCTATACGGAAGGGTTGAGAGAGACACTTCTTGGTTCACTGACTGTTGGCAGACAAACTCATACTGTCGATAGAGGAAGGTAATCGCCTGGCCGAAGCTACCAGCGTATTCGACCAACTTCAAAGAGAATGATGCCTACACACACAAACACTAACAAAACAAACAAACATAACAAACAAACAAAGAAAAGAAACAAACAAATAACCAACCAAACAAACAAACCTTATACTTTTGTGCTCGATGCTATTTGATTTCTTGCAAACGCTGTCAGTTCGGGGGGTCAGTTGGTTTATCAGGCTGTCAATGTTGTCTTGGTCCATCGGCTTGGCTACACTAGTCAATGACATTTCAGCTGAGTGAGGGAGGATTAGATTGAGACATAGTTAAGTAGTAGGATGTTAGAATGATGTTTCAATTCAGTAGACCTAGATAATTAATTACTTCTATGGCTATAGTGCATAGAGTGCTGACTCCTACTATTCGACTAGATTTATTTTAATTCAATTATGTTTTAAAATTGGTGAAGGACAGTTGGCATATTTATTGTTTAAAAAGGCAAGGCTTGTCAGAAGAACAAATGTAACCAATGTAGCACCCTTGAGCACGATACAGGAGATAGTGCAATCGGATATTAAATAGCACTTGTACTATTTAAGAGTCTAAAGGGTGAGAATGATGTTTACACGAAAGAATAGACTGAAAAGAAAACTCACTTAATTGTCTATACACTCTAGAGCAGCGGTTCTCAACCTTTTAGGCTCGGCGACCCCATTTTACATCCTCCCACTCTGCCGCGACCCCACCCCCAACCTTGCACACGCACAGACAGCAATAGAAGAATAGACAAAAACATTTTTTTCTATGGTCTTAGGCGACCCCTTGTAAATCGTCAATCGACCCACAAAGAGGTCGCGACCCACAGGTTGAGAACCCCTGCTCTTGAGAGCTGATATTAAAACGATGGGATGACTCTTAGTCGAAGTATTGCTCCCGCCTTTTAAAGGATAATAATAACAGAAATGAACTCTGATTGGGATCAAATCTGCAGTGTTACTTTTCCAGTTATGAAACTGTGCTGTATCCCATAGTTTCACATTACTCACGATACTTCTATATTTGTACACCAACTACCCCCCTCATTGCTCGGAACTCGTGTCACATAATCAAGATACTCGTATCAGTTTCGTCTTCTTCTACAATGTCGGCACCGGAAATCATAGTTTGATCGTAACCAAATGAATTACGCTCCTTGGAGCCAGTTTCTGGCACAGTAATGCGCCACTTGCTTTGCTGCCATTTTAGCTTCCTTATCTTTCTTATCTTATATAATACAGACGTTACTTCAAAAAAAGAAGATAATTACGTCCTAAGCGTCATGCATTTAGTCATGCATATTAACCAATGACTTAAATTCTGCCAAGTCACTGGTTTTCCTGGCTAACTCAGGCAACCCATTCCATGCTCTAATAGCACTAGGGAAAAAGGAGTATTTGTACAAATTTGTCCTAGCATATGGGACACTTCTGAGCATATGGGACGCTTCTGAGCAGTATCAGATAATAAAGATTTAATAATTTCATGGCTAAAACTAATTATCATCATTAGTAATCATGTCATGGCTTAGCATTCCACTAATTTTCCAAGTACCTAGTTATATGTATGAAATTTATTCATAAACTAGTTATATTGTAAAGAAAAGATCAATAAGCCATTAATTAATGAACGCTTATTTTAATGTAGCAAAATAGTTTTTAAAAATATAACAAGGAATTGAGGACTTACTTCTAATTCTGGATACTTCCGAGTTACTGGTGCTGCTGATATATTCTTTTGGTTCAAAGCTTTTCGCACCACAAGGTTTAAGCAGTTGCAGCATCAGCCTACAGAACTCAACACGGAATCTCTTCCCAAAGAAACAGTAGATGATGAAGTTTGTACTGTAGTTGAAGTGTTGAAACATTAAAGCGAGACTGTAGGCTGGAAACAGGAAATTGAATTGTTGAAACATTAGAACTAGACTCTAGGTTGGGAATATGAGATTGAATTGTTGAAACATTAGAACTAGACTGTAGGTTGGGAATATGAGATTGAATTGTTGAAACATTAGAACTAGACTGTAGGTTGGGAATATGCGATTGAATTGTTGAAACTGTAGAACTAGACTGTAGGCTGGGAATATGCGATTGAATTGTTGAAACTGTAGAACTAGACTGTAGGCTGGGAATATGAGATTGAATTGTTGAAACTGTAGAACTAGACTGTAGGCTGGGAATATGAGATTGAATTGTTGAAACATTAGAACTAGACTGTAGTTTGGAAATACGAGATTGAATTGTTGAAACATTAGAACTATTGTGTAGGCTGGGAATATGAGATTGAATTGTTGAAACATTAGAACTAGACTGTAGGCTGGGAATATGAGATTGAATTGTTGAAACATTAGAACTAGACTGTAGGTTGGGCACAAGAGGAATTGGTTGACATAGAACACTAAATCAAACCTACACTTTTTGAAGTTAAACTGAGAGACACTAAATCTCCATTGTTGTTCTTAATATGACAGTTCTAGATAGTAAATCCAGTCTGACATGTAGACATAGGTTATATGCAGAATGTCAAAAAGCTTAGATTAAAGCTCGAAAACCCTTTTTACAAAACTCATTTCAGCTCGTAACTTCGTGGAAACGTTAGGCGGGTGGGTGGGTAGAACCTGGACTCGGATATCTTAAATTCGACTAACGATTTTCCTTCTGATTCCAAAACTGCTGTAAATCGTTTAGAAAAGAATTACTAGCTCTCTGGCCACATAGTGAAACCTTAGTTAGTCCGTTACAATTTTTCAACGTAAAAAAACTAAAATAAATTGGCTAAAGAAGGTGAAAGTATTTATGTTGAACAGACCACACAGTCTTTCGTATTTTCCGCGTATAGGAATTATTTTATATAAGATTTAATAAATTAGGGTTCAGGAACTTTTTACGCATCGTCTTCTATGCCTAGATCTAAAGGCCTATCATTAGAATATTATTAAGTGTGTAGTAGATTTATACATTCACTTACCAGGATTTTTTCTCGGAGAGGGGGCAATGTGGTGGTATGGGGCGGGGTAAAAATGGGTGACCGGTCATTTCAGCTCCGGGCACTTCATTCCCGGTCATTTCTTTCCCAGTTAAATTTTTTGTTCTTATTCCTTGTGTAATTGTGCTGTTAAGGCTTTGTCTTTAAGCTCTCATTTCAACTGATATATAAATATGCTTATTCAGAATACTTTTTTTATATTGAGGATATGTTATTATAGTGTCCTATAATGACATGTCAAGATAGTCCTAGACTTTGATAAGAGACAAAATCTGCTAAGTCATTGTTTGTGTAAAATGTTTGTATGTTTTACCATGTTTCGGATGTTCCTTTAGAGCTGAAGATAATTTACCTCTTAGTCCAAATCTCCCGCAGGACGGGCAGGGTATGAACCCTGGACCATCGATAAGTCCAAACGACAGTCTAGCGCGCAAACCGCACGACCAGGCAGCTGATTCAAACAACCCGTTTTATGCTTTAATGGCACTATGTGGAAGAAGGAGCATTAGTACGAATTTGTCCTAGTATATGGAATAAGAAATGTGCCTTTATCTTTGTGTCTTTCCGAGTATGTTATGTATTTGTTTTGTAAGTTATAGTTCAATGTTATATGTATTTAGCTTTTCGTTTTAACCTTTTTTTTCCGAAAGCTTCACTAATTTTATTGGTTTTAGATTTTTGTTTTATCTAAGGTAACATACTACTCACTTAATATCTATGGGAAAATACAATAAACATATTAGGGAACAAAGAGGACATACAACCAGTGGCGTAACATCCATGGCACGAAGGGGTTCAATGAGCCCGGGCCAACGACCATTAGGGGCCCACAGCCCGTGGAGTGGCAGCAATGGCGCGTTGGGGTTTCATTGCACTTGGGCCCATATGTGCCCTTGGGGGTAACACCAAAGTATAAAAAAACAACTTTTGTAAAAAGCAGACAAGCATCATTTCAAGTTTTTTTTTCTTTTGTGACCTCCAGTGGTTTTAAGATGCTATGAGATGTACGGGATAATAGCTAAATTAAACGTAATGACATTATTACTTATTTACATTGGAATGTCTTTTGTTAAATGTACCGATACATACAGGTTTTTACATTTTTGTCACACACTAAATGTGTTTTATGGGGGAAGGGGCCCACCTACATATTCGTGAACGCGGACCCCGCGCGTGTACATTGCTACGCCACCGCATACAACCAACATATTAAATCTGGCTTATAAAGGAAGTCTCTAATGGCTCGTACAGAAAGCACGTCTAACAGAACGCACATACAGACACAAAACGCAACGACAATACACTGACCTAGATTTTCTCTCGACCGTCCAAGTTGAGTAGTTAGGTCAAACAAGCGTTTCCGCCCAGGGTACACGATGCAGATCGGAATCATAGTCACTAAAAACTGAAGACTGGACACAAAGGCTAAGACCGCCAGCTGCCGGACCACTGGATGGACAAATAGATGAGGTGTTATGTAGCGTGTGTGTGAGGTTCTGACGTAACCCTAGGTCAGGGCCGGTCTTCGGCATTAGTGATGGGCAAAAGTTAACTAAAAAGTTAGAAACTATTAGTTTAACTAAAAAAAAAAAATAAAAGTCATTGTTTAACTAATATAAAAAAGTTTAGTTAAAATCGTAGATTAATTAATTTTTTTTAGTTACTAACTAAAAAGTTTAATAAAAATTTGTAAAACTTTTCAACATGTGGTCAGGCTTGAAATGCACATCCCTGTTTTCTGGTCATGTGATATCAATAACTTTGATCAATTTGAAGAGGGCAAAGTAAGATGCTGGTAGAAGTTATGGATTATGGGAGTAAATATTTGCAATTGAAAGTAGCAGTATTATAAAATGTTTAACATTTTTTGCCAAAAGCTTCTATGCAATATTAGGAATGGGTAGCGAGCCACATAGTGGAGTAATTTCTGTATAAAGTGAGAATCTGATTAGTGGGTTAGGTCAATGTTTAGTGGTTTTGATCAATTCCTTTCGGAAACAATAATTGTTTAAACTCCAGGAACATTAAGTCTTAAGACTTATTATTGAGATCTAAGTCTAAATCAACAGCTAGGCCTATATCTAGATCTAAAGGCATTAGGATCTACACCCTCTCTGACCATTAAGTACATAGACTGTATCCAACTGGTTTTAAAAACCTGGTCAGCTAGACATACGCATGTAGGCCTAGTGTACTGTACCTGTGTTATTACGCGTTATGCAATAGTGTTTGCTTAATGTGGAGAGGTCAGACAAGAATATAACACTGGCGCGGCTAGTCAGACATACCCTCCCTACCCAGAAAGCAATAGAAGGTGTGTCCGACTGATTGTAACAATCTGACCAGATAGACGTCCACGTGTAGGCCTATATAGTGTACTGAGGTGTGTGTGGAGTGGTCAGACAAGACAATAACACTGGCGCGGCTAGTCAAACATACCCTCCCTACCCAGAAAGCAATAGACGGTGTGTCCGACTGATTGTAACAATCTGACCAGATAGACGTACACGTGTAGGCCTATATAGTGTACTGAGGTGTGTAGAGTGGTCAGAAAAGACAATAACACTGGCGCGGCTAGTCAAACATACCCTCCCTACCCAGAAAGCAATAGACGGTGTGTCCGACTGATTGTAACAATCTGACCAGATAGACGTACACGTGTAGGCCTATATAGTGTACTGAGGTGTGTAGAGTGGTCAGACAAGACAATAACACTGGCGCAGCTAGTCAAACATACCCTCCCTACCCAGAAAGCAATAGACGGTGTGTCCGACTGATTGTAACAATCTGACCAGATAGACGTACACGTGTAGGCCTATATAGTGTACTGAGGTGTGTGTGGAGTGGTCAGACAAGACAATAACACTGGCGCGGCTAGTCAAACATACCCTCCCTACCCAGAAAGCAATAGACGGTGTGTCCGACTGATTGTAACAATCTGACCAGATAGACGTCCACGTGTAGGCCTATTTAGTGTACTGAGTGTGCAGTCCATAATGACCAAGACCACCCTGTTGTGTTTCCCCTTGCGTGTTAAACGGCATGGCTAGTCCAGCCTGTATTTTACACTATCAAATAGTTATACAGGTCCCATGTTTTTAAAACTCCAACGATTTCGTTTCTATTTCTTTGGTTATTAGATCTAAATTTGAAATTCTAAATCTATGTTCTTTAGTGTCATTTAAAACTTTACCGGTATAAGCAAGATTTTCCGTTATATAATAAGTTAATATAATTTAAAAAAAAAGAGTACCATTCTTTTCTAAAGGTTTTAATGCAAGGCAAAAATACAAGCACACATATTTATTGAGACATTTTATTTTATTGTGCAGTAACGTTTATGTAAGAAACATATTCCTTAATACTGATTATATCATAGATAAATATTACTAGAATGTTAAAGGAATACGATTGAACCGTAGGCATATAGTCGGATGATTATATCTATATAGGTCTAATTCAATTCCGCCCCCCCTCCCCCCTCAAAAAAAAAGTTATGAATAGTTTGTTATAGACTTTTGCTAGTATGTAGAGAAAGGAAATTAAAATAACACTTTAACTTTAAAAACTTGTTACTTTTGCTAGTATGTAGAGAAAGAAACTTTTAAAAAATGTTACTTTTGCTAGTATGTAGAGAAAGAAACTTTAAAAGCATATTACTTTTGCTATAAAAACATGTTACTTTTGCTAGTATGTAGAGAAAGAAACTTTAAAGTTGTTACCTTTAGCTAGTATGTGGAGAAAGAAACTTTAAAAACATGTTACTTTTGCTAGTATGTAGAGAAAGAAACTTTAAAAACTTGTTACTTTTGCTAGTATGTGGAGAAAGAAACTTTAAAATTGTGTTACTTTTGCTAGTATATAGAATAAAAAATCTTATTACTTTTGCTAGTATGTGATGAGGAGATCAGTCCGGTGTCTCTGTGTTTGTGAATGTAAAATATCCAGGAGTTCATCAGAATGAGAAGAAGAGCTGGAAGAATTCCTTGGATCAGAACTTGCGGGTAGACCCACAATGACGTGCCTGGCAGGTAACATACTGTGTCGTTGCTGACACCAACAGAAGAGAGCGAGAAAAGAAATTTAGAATTATATCAATTTTTATTCATATTAGTAACTACCAAGAAAAATATAACAAATACTTTTTTAAAGTGTAGTTTTTTCAATTAGCTCGGGAAACATCACACAAATCCATAACAGATCTAGACTAAGTATAATAAATCTGTACGATTACAAATAGATCATGCATTTATCCATACGCTATGATACTATCACTTGTCTGGACCAGTTGGAAAGTGGTGCGAGGAGAAAAAAGGGGTTATCTGGGTGATCGCTTTTTAAATGCATTTATTAAAAAAAAAAAAAGGTGAACGATCTGAATTTGAACTCTAGGGCTAAACCCTAGTCAGCCTCAATGCACTAACCACTGTGCTTATGAAAATCTAATGTTAGTTTTAAACTTTTTTTCTCTACATGATATAAAAGGGACTAATTAAACTTATACCATTTTATCAAACAAGAACAATTTCTTTCCATTGTTTGAGACATCAAGCAAAATAATTAAGTATAGTTAATTAGCTTTTTTTTTTTATTCTTGTTTTGTCGGGTAAAAGAAATAATTGTGCAATTTTTCAGCTTGATCCAACATTGGGTGTGGGAAAAATAACGTATACAAACTTTTTACCAGACAGACAGAGTGAGCTGAAATATGCTTTGTCATTCTCTGGCACTGTCAAAATCGAGAATCGGGAAAATTGTGGGGTAAAAGTATCCATCATAATATGGCAGGTCACTGATAGAAAGTAACAGTTTGGGCCTCGAAGATGTCACTTGTGACAAAGCCTGCTTAAGCAGTGCGCGGTGCCCTGGGCATCTATCATAACAGAGCCACTTATGGTTTAATTTTTGAAAGAGGGGGTAGCTCTTTCTGATTTCCATGCTGCCCCAGCAAAGGTCAATCTCTAATTAAAATCATGAATCGAGCTCTAGCCGCTCTAGTAAGATAGCCAGGATGTCTAGGCCACTCAGCCTTACATCCCACGTAAACTTTAACCTCAAAGAATTATTTCGATCTTGGATTTTCAAAACATTATCTCTGTGGAATCTAACAGGAACTGGCTTTAGTTCATGAATTTGCGTGAATATATAGTTCTGTTATTGATACATTACAATCTATATATATATAGGTCTGTGAGTTGATCAATCGCGGATAAGAATTTGTTTCCGTTTTTCGGTCTAGATATAATATATATAGGTCTGTGATCATAACTTTGTTAAATCCACACTTCCTTATGTACACCGGATACAACAAGAACGTAGCTATTTATAGATATATAGATTTGTATTAAAAAAAACTCCAGTATACAGTTTTTGTTATATTTTGTTCAAGCTTATATTCACTCCATCTGTCTGTTTGCCTGGTTCAAATTTTGTAACGTGTTCATTCTCCCACTTCCCATTCTCAGATCAAGTTGAAACTTTACACAATTTATACATTGTCGATGAAAACCTTGGAACCAATAAAAAAAATTAACCACTTAGTTAATTCATGCGGTAAGTAATGTTGTTTGTTTTTATATAGAAAAAGGGAAGATAAATATTAGCGTATTGAAATGTATGGCAGCATTTGTGCAGTTCTTTTCATATAAAAAAAAAACAACGTTTTTTAAATGCATGCTATGAGAGGTTTGCTTGTTTTAAATATTTACAATGAAATGTTTAAGACACTTGCTTAGGTTTGAGATGTAATGGGGTACACCAGAGGCGTAGCTTGGGCAGGTGGAAGGGGGGGAGGAATTCGAAAATCTCTCTGCGTCTTCATTTGATGGATGCCCCCAAATAAGAGGGTTTTTTTTTACATTAAATATTAAATATTACCCAAACTGCAGGGGCCCCGGAAGAGGTAAAGCCCCCCCCCCCGACTCCCAAACGATGACAAAGTCCTAGCCACGCCCCTGGGGTGGACTCACCTTTCAATATTCACAAACCGAATCCAAACGATGACAAAGTCCTAGCCACGCCCCTGGGGTGGACTCACCTTTCAATATTCACAAACCGAATCCCAACGATGACAAAGTCCTAGCCACGCCCCTGGGGTAGACTCACCTTTCAATATTCACAAAGCGAATCCAAAAGATGACACATTCCTAGCCACGCCCCCTGGGGGTAGACTCACCTTTCAATATTCACAAACCGACTCCCAAACGATGACAAAGTCCTAGCCACGCGCCTGGGGGGTAGACTCACCTTTCAATATTCACAAACCGAATCCAAAAGACGACAAATTCCTAGCCACGCCCCCGGGGGTAGACTCACCTTTCAATATTCACAAACCGAATCCAAAAGACGACAAATTCCTAGCCACGTCCCTGGGGGGTAGACTCACCTTTCAATATTCACAAACCGAATCCAAAAGACGACAACCGGCAGTTCAAACAAGATGGCGAACATGCAGATCAGAAAAATAGAACTCCGTGGATTGTGCTTATAAATGTGGACTTTTTTCTTCCTGTAAATAAACGAAACAAATCAAATAGTGCAAAAGAAAAACATTTTAAAAAATACAATTTTCAAAAAGACAATACCTCCTATATACAACTTATAGAGTCATTTCTGTTCTATCTTAATAACTAATGAATGTTTGATTTTAAAAAATGCAACATATTTTGCCCCCCCCCCCCAAGGGAAAGAATTCTGGTTAAGCGAATGTATAGATCTAGTACATTTTATAATATTCCAATGATAGGTCTTTAAATCTAGACTTAGAAAACGATGCGTAAAAAATGTCCTGAACATCGGTCTATTACACTCTTGAATCAATGGTCGTGATTACCCTCAAAAGCTACGGTCTGCGGGCTTTTTCAGTTCACGGACCAAAGGTTTGGAACTCACTCCCCATTGATTTCAGACAGACAACATTCTCCACCAATTGTAACGAAAACAATAAGACCTATCTGTTTAAAACTTTTTTAGATTAACTGTCATTCTAGCTATTGTGTTTATGTTTGTAATGTTATTACAGCACCTTGAGCCTACATTTTGTTTGTTAAAAGCGCTTTATAAATAAAATTATTATTATTATTACATTCAGATGTTTTGTAAAATGTTTGACGTGTTTCGGATGTTCCTTCAGAATCGAAGATAATTTACTTCCTAGTCCAAACCTACCGCAGGACGACGGGGGATGGCAGCGGGTAGGGTTTTGAATACGGGAACATTGACAAGTACGAACGACAGTCCAGCGCGCATATCGCACGACCATGCAGCCACCCCGAAATACTAAAACACGGTAGTCCTTTCAAGAACGATAAAGTCCTTTCAAAACCGATCATGCATCTAGATGTAGTCCTAATTCTCTAGCCAAATTAAAATGTTTTTCTTTTTACTAGAAAAATGATAGCGGTCTGTTCCTTTTTTTAAAAATATGATTTGTTTGAATATTTGTTTAGGCTAATGCAGATAACCTAACCCTGTTCATTTGAGATTTAAAAAAAATATAGAACTTTTTATTTCGATTATAATTTTAAGCGGCCCCCGTAAGGGGAAAAAGTCGCTATTAGGTTGGTGCAAATGTCCGTCCGTCCGTCTGTCTGTCTGTCCGTCTGTCACACCCAGATCTCGAAAACTAGAAGAGATATGAAAAATATTATTTCATCATTAAATGCGGCTTGAAAAGTTTAGGTGCAACGGCTACTTTTGGTTTTCTAAAAGCAAACCGTTTAATTTATAAAACTAATTATGCAAGCGATTTTTTCAACAAAAAAAAAAACACCAATTCTAAAACAATAAAGTAAATGTAAGGGAGGCAATGTTACAATATGCTAACAAAGAAGGACAATATTTATGTATTTTCAGTATCACTAAGTCAAATATATTTATAAAATGTACAGGAAATGTTTACAACAAATATAAATAATAGTTAAAGATGTTTTTTCTAGTCAATTAGCTGTTAAAGTTAATAGAAAACATTTCTGTTTGTTTATAAAGGCTAATAATGCTTTTTGTATGTAAATATCACGCACATTTTTTAAAAATGGACTTTCTATGCAGCGACTTTCACGCTCTAAACAAATGCCTTAAACTTTTTTAAAAAATCAGATTTTATTTATTTTTTGTTTAGTGCCCCCATCCGAATAAAAGATCATTTTTGTGCGTTTTGTCTGTTGGTCGGTCTGTCCATCACGATTAGATTAACAAATAACACTAAAGTCTCTTCTAACTTTTAGGTTTTTTTTCCATGCTTAAACATTGCAAGAAACACATGATCTTTAATATATTGTTCCGGTTTTTTAATGTAAATAGCATATAAATGCTAAATAGAAATATCTAGATTGATTTATTTTTCATTAACTATAAATTTGTTCCGGATATTTTTTTATAAAAAATAAATTATGTGAAATGATTGTTTGAAATCGTATAATGGACTAATATTACACTTATATTCTTTGACACTACGTCACTATAGTTTATTTATCAATATCAATTGTTCCGAATTTTTAACTTAAAACAAATTTATGTCAGGATTCAGGATTTTAAAATAAGAAAGTAATTTACTACAAACGATTATTGAAAATCACTTTTTAGACTTATTTTACAGTTAATTTCCTTGCCGAAACATAGATAAAAGTTGTTTAATCGGTAAAGAATGTTCCGGATTTTTTTTCGAAAAAGAAATCGACCTACATTACCTTAATTTTCTTACAAATCGTCGCCAAAAATGATCCGAATTTTATATGAAAAATCTAATAACGTTAATAAATGTTAAAAATCCCTCTTCTAATAAATAAAACAGATAATTTTCTCATATACGAAAATTGGTTGTTCCGGATTTTTTATGAAAAATAGTTTAACTCTATTTATGTAAAATCGCACTTCTCTCTTACACTACATTTAACTTTCTAGCTAAAACGTTAGAAAATCTAATTATCGTTAATATTATGCTCCGATTTTTAAGGAAAACAACTTCCTAACACCAAAGTATGGTTTGAAAAAATCTCCATAATGCTATGGTACATCTAATTTTCATAACAGACCATGCCACAAATTTAATTTACGGCATTTGATTAATCTGGAATTCTTATTTTCTCTCACTATAAATATATAAACATCCGGAACAATCTATTATAGAAACTTAAAACTAATGCGATGTTTCGGAAGGGAAATTAGATTTTAATCAGATTTTCAAAAGCTTTTAGTGTTGTTTTTTCTCGCAATTAACATTACGGACAGACAGACTTACAGACAAAACAAAATAAAAAAGGGTCTTTAATCCTTATTTATATATATATATTAAGTCTAACTAGCCCATGAAATGAAATGCTAAAAGAACAAACTCGGTGCACCAATGTCTAAGAACACTCGACAAGCTGCTCGTTTAGATGACATTTTTTAGTCTAACTATTACGTGTGACGTAATAGATTTTATTTCCTTTGATGTCATATGGAGTTAATTCTTTAATTGAAATGCTAAAAGATCTCACTCGGTGCACCAATGTCTATGAACCCTCAACAAGCTGCTCGTATAGATGATATTTTTTAGTCTAACTAGACCGTGTGACGTAGTGGATTTTTTTCCTTTGACGTCATATGGAATAAATTCTCTAAATGCTAAAACAACTCGGTATAGTAATGTTTATTAAACCTCGTAATGTGACTCGCATTTTAAAAAGACATAATAGCTAGATTTAGATCTAATCTAGATTTTTTACACTAGATCTAGATTTTTTTTTAAAATTAGAGCTAGATTTTTAAAACTAGATCTAGATTTAAGTTCTAATTAAAATCATTATAGAATCTAGATCTAGAATTTCTTGGTCTAGTTTAGAATGTTTGTTGTTTTACATGTTTCGGATGTTCCTTCAGAGTTGTAGTCCAAACCTCCCGTAGGACGACGGGGGATGGGAGCGGGCAGGGTTTGAACCTGGGACCATCGATGAATCCAAACGACAGTCCAGCGCGCAAACCGCACTACCAGACAGCCATTATTTAGACTAGATCAAGATCTATAATTTTAATTTCTAGGCTTAAAGTGTAGATTTTTATTTCTAAAGTCTAGATTGTCAATATGTCAATATTGCAATGTTATGAAATACTAAAACTTATCTACTATTTTAATATTTCATATTACAATTAGTCTATTAATTGATTATCTAGTGTTTTTTTTTAAATAAATCTTATCTAAATTACATCTACATCATCCAAAATATATTTTAGATCTAGATCTAGTAGATATAGATATTGAGAGTGATAAATTAGTAGCTCAATTTAGGTAGATCTACATGCTCATTCTAGTTTCATTTAAATGAAAATGCTCAATACCAAAAGATTAACTAAAATCGCTCTTCTGACATATTGTACATATCCGGTAGTTGTCATTCCGTAATGTGTAGGTATATTATCAATAGTAGGCTATTAGTTTGTAATCAGTTTGTCATTAGATTAAGAGCAATGCCTGGTCGTGCTGTTAGCGCGCAGGACTGATTATCTCTACGGTCTCGGTTTTATACCCTGCTCGATGCCATCCTCCGTCGACCAGCGAATATGCGGATCCGACAGGGATCCGTCTCCCAAGGGGGCCGCCTCTGAGTTTGTGTAATCTTGTTTTTATTATAGGTTATCTGGGCATGTTTTGTTTCTAGAATAATTCATAATATATCACTGGTGTGATTTTTGTAAAATGTGAAAAAAATAGTGTACTCGACAGGGGGGACTATCAGGTACTACTAACCTGTCCAGTATAAATCTTAGTCTCGCTCCAGTGATGACGACTAAGTGCCAGTTAGTGACCACGATTAACGTCTTAGACAACCATCGATACAACCTGGGGGTCAACAAGTAAAGCTTCTTAATAAGTCGGAAAAGTAATTAGACACAGTCACCAACAAGCAAACGTCCCGAAAACACATGGACCTGTCTTCTTCTTTTCCGAAGTAACGTCTATATTTCATAAGATAAGATCTATTTCTAGACACTATCTATACATTAATACTACGACAATATCAGGAAGCGTTTGGACAATAAAACACCTGAATCAACATCTTGATAACGCACATACCATCACATACCACATAGATCTAAATATATAGGAGGCGTGGTGGCTGAGCGGTATAGCGCTTGACTTCCGAACGGGGTCCGAGGTTCGAATCCTGGTGACGACTGGGATTTTTAATTTCAGGATCTTCGGTTGGGGAAAAGTAAAGGCTATATTTCATAAGAGAAGATCTATTTCTAGACACTATCTATACATTAATACTACGACCATATCAGGAATCGTTTGGACAATACAACACCCGAATCAACTTCTTGACAACGCACATACCATCACATACCACATAGATCTAAATATATAGGAGGCGTGGTGGCTGAGCGGTATAGCGCTTGACTTCCGAACGGGGTCCGAGGTTCGAATCCTGGTGACAACTGGGATTTTTAATTTCAGGATCTTCGGTTGGGGAAAATTAAAGGCGGTTGGTCGTTGTGCTGGCTACAAGACACCCTCACCGTAGGCCACAGAATCAGATGACATTTACAACATCTTCCCTATAGACCACAAGGTCTGAAAGGGGAACTTTACTTTTTTTTACTAGATCTAGATATAGACCTCACCTAGATCAATAATGCTTTAAAGATTTCAATACCATAAGTAACAGTAACCCTAATTCCAATGTTGATAAACTTACATATTTATAAAATGTTGAACAATATGTAACTTAATGTTGTAAAGTTTGCATGTAATGTTAAAGAGAAACTGGGTAATGTACGTCTATCTTGTGTGCTATCGTACTAATTGTTTGCTCTAATTATGTATTGTCTTTTTGTAAAGCACAATTGTAAAGCAAATTTCCTCACGGATAATAACGATTATTATTATTATTATTATTATTATTAATTTCTAAGTTACCAATGACCAACTAAAACATTCATTGATCATGAGATCTCTTAAACTGTTGTACGTATCCGCATCGAATTTCGTACACAGGTTCCTTTTACCTCCTATGTGCTTTTGACAGATTCGCAACCTGACAACCTCCATTTGTTTCCAAAAAAAAAAAAAGCTCTGTCAAGCTGTAGTATTTTATTTATGTATTTCTCAAAAAGGCCGCAGTCTATATAGAAAGCGTATTGAAAAGATCACATTAATTTCGTATTTTTAAAGCATTTTTTTTCTCCTTTTTAATATGCCGTAGGTCATTTTCACTTTCTTTTAGAGCGGTCTTAACAAAAAACAAAACAATTCTAGCATTAATGAGATAGATCAAGGATCTTTTTTTTTCGAGAGATAGACTAAAAAAAAAGGCAAAGAATGGTACTTTGTAACACTCTAAAAAAAAACAACAACTAAATCCTAATAGCATTGAAAAGATACATCTAGATCTATTGTCATTTTGCTGCATTTACAAAGGGTCACAAAAACGATTACAATGAATAAAACCGCAATCTGTCTCACTGAATCATGGCTAAATGACATTATTCCCGACACATCATTAGACTTGAATGCGTTTCTTTAGTACAGATCAGGCAGAACAACGGATAGTGGCGAAACAAGAGGAGGAGGACTGGCCATTTATGTCACTAAACAGTACAGTTGTGTCAGCAATATTTCAATCAAAACTTAAGTGTGTACGGCCGATATTGAACTTCTATGTAACAATCTCAGGCCATACTTCCTGCCGAGAGAGTTTACACAATTTTACGTCATATTTGAGTATATAAAACCCACAGCCAACACAGAGAAAGCAGCAAAACATATACCCGGTACTAAACATTGTACATATAATTGGGACATAAAGTTCTGATGCTGTCCGACTAGTTATGGGAGATTTCAATCATCTTTCGTCAGCTCAACACTTGCCAACATATACTCAGTATGTTAATTGTCCCACAATGCACGATAAAACCTTGGACATGTGTTTAGCAACATAAAAATGGCCTACACATCTCGATCGTTATTTCCCCTCGGAAATTCGGACCACACAATGATCCATCTTACACCCACGTACAAACCGGTTTTAAAAACAACAAAACCCGAAGTACAGTCCATCCATTCATGGTCTGACGACGCCGTTTTACAGCCACAAAGTTGTCTGGAGCAAACAGATTGGGACATGTTTGTAAACAACTGCCCAGACAGATGAACTTACCACAACTGTTAATTCGTACATTCAGTTCGGTGAAAACATGATGTACCAAAGAAGAAAATTAAAACATTCAGTAATAATAGACCCTGGATGGCCAACATTGAAAATTAACATTCAGTCGTCATCGAGAAGTACATAGAAGTCTATTTATAAAGCACTGGTTATGCATGTGTATGTGTTTTTCGTGTGTGAATGTTGTTCGTATGTGCATCTATATTGTGTATCTATATTGTTATTGTACAGTAGTGACGCTGAGGGTGTCAATTGTAGTCAAACCGAATTTCCATTTGATTGGATCAATAAAAGTTATCTTATCTTATCTTTTGATTTAGAGAGAACAAATTACCAAGACAAGTACAAGCGTGTATGTGTCAACGGAGCTTTTAAAAGCGGTTCTTCCAAATCAAGTCAAAAGTGTATTTGGGAGAAATTACGATGCGCAGGTAAAAAAAAAAAGGATGGGGGGGGGGGGGTCCAGAGAGCGAAAGAGAGAGAGCGGAACATGAAATGTCATTGTAACAGATACGCTAATTTGCGGGCAAAAATTGTATGTTAGGTTGATCGTTAAAAAGTGGTCGGTTAATTAAAATTTAAAAGAAAAGATGGGTGTGTTTCGGCCATAAATAAACACTCTAAGGCGAGGAGCAAATCAACGGGGCGTAGCCGGTGTGTACTGCTAGCTAACGTATATAGCCCAAATTGTTAACACATCTGTACATGTTGATTTGTAATTTATCTACATCTAAATGTATCTAAAGCTACAAGTACATTTTACAGACCTTAATAAACGACTCAAAGGTTGACTTAGAAAGTCATGTTTTTAATGATGGGTTGAGGAGAAAGTATTTACAGTGGCCCACAAGCAAAAAAAACAACAACTGTGACCTTAAAATAGGACTATACTCCGACACTTTTTATGCATTCAAGACAGATAACGCCAGAAAGTAGTAATCCGAAGATCTCCGTTAAGAATTATTAGACCTGTGCAAAATCGTTAGCAAAATGTTCATAGTTTTGAGAACGCTGCTACACATGCGAGTCACATTGTAGAGTACAATATCGCTAACATTAATAAAACACTTTCTAATACATAAAAAGTATCGCAATTTAACAAACCGTATACACTCGCTTCACATCGTCAGAAACATAACATGGAAACTGGACCTTCAAACATTCAGACACATCCAATCATCACACACATTCCAAACATCACACACATCCCAAACATCACACACTTACATGCAAATATCTCACACAGTCCAACATAACACATGCAAACATCATACACTTACATCAAAACATAAAATACATCGAAACATCACACACATCTAAACTCACACACTCCAATGCAAACATCACACATCCAAAAATCTATTACGTCCTAAAATCCTATATTTACATACAAACACATTCAAACAACCAAAAAAACTTACATACAAACAAAGTCATTGTGAAAACTGAACTCCTTCCCGGTCTCGCCGTAGACGATGAAGCGTGGTAGGTTGAAACACATTGTCATTATATTAAAGGAACATAGACTTATCAAATAGACAGAGAAGATATTGTCTTTCATAGCACGCCTGGACAGCACAGCGATACTCAGCAGGTTCCCTGAAACACACAAACAGAATTTAACATTATTGTTATGTTGGCAATACACCGATACTCAGCGGGCCCGAAAAACAAACAGAATTTAACAGGGTAGTGGCAGGAAGGGGGGTGGGGGAGAATTTGAAAATCCCCCCCCGGGCCTGCACTTGAGGAGGGGGGCCTCCAAATGAGTTTTTTTTTCCATTAAATATTAAATATAACGCAAAATGCAGGGCCCCCAAAGATGTCAAGCCCCCAGGGGCCCCCAAATGATGGAAAATTCCTAGATACGCCACTGTTATGTTGACAATACAAGGATACTCTAAGGGTTTCCTGAAAAACACAAACAGAATTAAACATTAATGTTATGTTGGGAATACGTCGATACTCAGCATGTGCCGTGAAATACAGAAACAGAACATTTCATAATTGTCATATTGACAATACTGAGATATTCAACCAATTTAATGAAATAAATAGAGATATAACAGTAATGTCGAATGTGCAGGAATGGATATCCCCCCCCCCCCCTTGCCTGCCGACATATCACTATAAGCAGATTCACAGGGCTTTGTGACTTGAATAAGGACAGATACTGGACTCGGGTGACAGAGGCTAGACGAATTGTTGGCCTCCAGTCTTAGAACGAGATGGAAGCCAGGACATTATTATTGTTCTAAAAAAAAACTAAACAATATCGCTCCACGCAGCTGATGTGTTCATAATAACGCCAATATCAGTAGCGTTGCAGGCTCTGCCAGGTTGTAGCATTGTATGTCGCAAGCAGCCTAAGGGTCACTAGTTTCCGATCTTTCCTCAGGGTTATCCTTCCATGCCTTTCCCAGGTTTGGTTGTAGCTGCAAGGCAGAGGAGTTTTGGATTCAAAGTTTTCCATTTCCTAGGAAAGTGTATCCGAGAGGCTTAGTACGTTTGAACTTGGCTTGGCTACCTATGAAGGGGGCTCGACACCCGACTCACTCAGAGTTATGTTTACTGGGCGCCTAAAGGCAGCACGGAAAACCTTCTCCCAGATACTCCCCTCCCTCCCACTGGTCCACAATTGAGATTGAACCATAGCGCTCTGAGAATGCTGTAAGCATGAAAGTAGGGCTATTTAAAAGCTATAATTTATTTTTTATTAAGCCAACCAAGGCCAACGAGCCCTCCAGCCAGAAGGTTACTGGTTCAGGTGCCAGTTACTCCCCGTTTGCCCCTTCTCCTGTTTGTAATAATAGTTCCGCTGGGCTCAATATTTGAACCGCACGTGAAGGCCAGGAGTTGAACAGATTGTTAGAGGCTATTTGAGACGTATGCCATTGGTATCTTATAAAATGCAGACGTTACTTAAAAAAAATATAAGTTAATCAAATCTTAAATGACTTCGCCTGCCTATTAGTAAAATGCCTCACCTGGTACTCCAAAGATTAACATAATGTACGGCGCTATAATCAGGACATAGCTCATATAAAGAATGTTTTCCCGAACTTTGAACCGTGTCTCTGGTAACTCTGTCAGGTTTAGATCGATCTCACTGAAAATGTAGAGATCCATGACCTTGACCTCTGCGCACGACCTTAACCCATGGAGGGTAGCTTGGAGCGACTGTGTTCATAGAGACTCCAGGTCGTCCAGTAACTGTGGCTGGGGATGATGGGGTTAAACGTAGCACTTGAAGCGCCACGGCATCTTGTAGGTCAAAGGTTAAACAGATCTATAGAATTGGGAAAAAAAATCAGATTTTATATCCCTTAAACATTAAAAGATAAATAGTTAAACCTGTTACCAAATATAAAACTATTGAAAGATAATATTTCATAGTCTTCCAATCAAAGCCGCAGCTTTTATAAAGAAAGAAGCTCAAGTGGTAAATGCCTGTCTCATTTCTGCTCTTATCTTATAGATTGCAGACGTTACTTTAATACAGCGGTTCTCAACCTTTTAAGCTCGGAGACCCCTTTTTACAACCCCCCACTCTGCCGCGACCCCCCCCCCCCCACACACACACACACCCATACAGCAATAGAAGAATACACCAAAAAAAATCCATATTTTCAATGGTCTTAGGCGACCCCTGGCAAATCGTCAATCGACCCATAAGGGGGTCGCGATCCACAGGTTGAAAACCCCTGCTTTAATAGATAACACAATTACGCCCAACGCATTTTATGTGTCTATCTAGTCATGCATGTCATCAGTGACTTCAACTCTTTAAAGTTCGTATTTATCCTGGCTGATTAAGGCAGCCCTAATGGCACTAGGGAAGAAGGCGAACTTGTATGAATTTGTTCTAGCGTATGGAATGAGAAATGTGCTTCTATCTTTATGTCTAATTTATTAGGTTTTGTTTTTACAATACCTATATTCAATTCTTAGCTTCGCGGAAACTTCAAAAACATTTTAGTCTTCTGTCCTCAGGAGTCTCTATAGGTAATGATTTTACTAATGGTGTTACTTTAATGAAATGTAACTAAGGAGTTACGTCTAAGGATTATCCATAAGGAACGTTGCTCCGAACACATACCAGGCACAGAAATCTTAAAGCTGTCCAACATGTACATATCAATGCGACAGTGATAAGGTCCCAACTTCGATGGGAGGGACATGTATTCAGCATGCAACACAATCGCCTTCCCAAGCGACATCTGTACGGGGAGTAGTGTGCATGAAAGCGCTCCCAGGGAGCGCTACTTAGATAGAATAGAAGCGCTACTTAGACACTCTCAAGAGCTCCTTCATGGAATGCGATATCGACATTCAAGGCTGAGAACCACTAGCTCTCGATCGCTCCTCATGGCGTGAAGCTGTGAGTCTCGGAGTCTAAAGATTTGAAGCAAGAAGAGTGACCAGGGCGAAAGAGCGCCGAACCAACAAAAAGCTAAGAGAAGAAGCAGGCCTATCTGCAACTGACCTAACGCACCCATGCCACGTATGCGGCCGGCTTTTTAAAGCGTGGATTGGACTTTACAGTCATCTTCGAGTCCATAGAAAATGAGAAATGTACTTCGACCACAAAGGAGGAGCTATATATATATATGTAACTATTCATTTCTAGTTTGTTACAAATCACATTGCTCCTTTTGCGTTTGTTCAAATTTCTACGCGTTTTCTAAGTTGAAGCATCCCAAACAGAAGATGCAAATTCTGATATCGGTCTAAGTTTAAATAGCATTTTATGTTCCTATTTGATTTGCAAAAACTTTTATTTCATATACCCCCATGCTTTGTTTAAGAATTTAAGTCAGTCATTGGTTAACATGCATGACTAGAAACATGACTCGTAGGACGTAATCATCTTATTATTTAACGTCTGTATTGTATAAGATAAGGAAAATAAAATAGGGTGCGGCTTAGATTTGGGCGCGACTTAAAGTCATACAATACGCTAGTAGTAGTAGATATTGATTAATTATTATAAACTTTAAAGTCTACTATCTACTGTCTAGTCTCTACTACTCTAGATCTAGCCATTTACAATCATTTACAATCATTTACGATCATGAAGGTAAATGGAGCTAGATCTACTTCAAGTGCAAACATAGATCTAGATCTAATAATAGATCTATATGGTACATATACCAAAGTTGCTTAATTAATGATCTATCTCTAAGCATGTAGTGTCTATGTCATTAGATATGTATACAAGTCCTTACCAAGACTTCAAACTTAATTAAATTTGTTTTGTTGACAACCGGATGTACATTAAAATCTAGACTAGCGTAATGTCCATGACATATATAATTATTACACCTTTACTAACCAAAAATTACTCTATAGTGTCCACAACTGCGCTGTGTCGGACACATCCCGCACGGAGGGGGAACGATCGCATGTTAAAAGCGATCTTTTTTGGTGACCTTATAGGGGGACGTGTCCCTCCCCCCCAATCCCGTAACCGCTATAAAACTCAATCGCATATTTCGCCCTCACTGGCATGGAGGAAGGTAGCTGGCAGCAGATGGCCTCTGAAAGAGACAGTTGAAGAGCTCTGAAGAAGGTTTGAATATTAACCAAGCTAAATGACAAATGTTCCAACAATAAACTATTTAAATTGACAACATTGTTTAGGACCCTTTAGAAAGATAGAAGTCTGCAGTATTTAGACTCAAACGTTTTTCAAAAGCGATACTTCTCGACTTTTTAATGCCTGAACAGTCGAATTTCTCCGACTCCAGAATATCGCACACGTTTCAATAGAATTTAAATGAAATGAAATTCGTTGATTTTGATTGTCGTGTGGCACGTGCGTAGAACATTGGCTTTCTATACCAATGGCGCGGAGTTCGAATTTCTGTAACGGATTTTTTATTAAAGTTTTTTATAAATAATAATAATAGTAATAATACGTCTAGTCTTCGAGTCCGAAGATTAGTGAGGAATGCAGTATTTCCGGTGGCTGCGCAGCCCCATCTGTGACCTACATATTTTGCCACTCTATGGCAAGCATAAACATTGTCCGCAGGCGGTCGATTTGGATTTTTTTTTCGCCGTCTGCGTTTGTAAATAATAAATAAATAGCTAAAAATTGCAATAAATTGTGCTTATTTATTTTATCATTGTTTTTACTACTGACTATTTACTTTTTTAAAAACTAATTGTATTATCATCTGTCCCTTAATTAAATGGTGTCCCTAGGATGCTGTTACGGTTGACGTAACATGATTTCGTCAGTCTTTCCAATTAGAAGCTTGAACAGAAATCAAGAGAAATGCAGGCTCATTGTTTGACTTCGATCTTATCTTATGTAATACAGACGTTACTTAAAAAAAACAAGATGATTACGTCCTACGCGCCATGCATTTAGTCATGCATATTAAAAAATGACTTAAATTCTGCCAAGTCACTGGTTTTCCTGGCTTGTCTTAGTCATTTTATTTCTTTTCTACCTTTATAGATGATTTTAAAATGTTGACATCGAGTCGTGTCCAACTATTTGATTGAGCCAGCTTTGCATGCCTTGGATGAGAATGCTAAGTACATGTATGGGGTATCTGGGAGGGGTAGCACCTCTAGTGGACAGGCAGTCGTACCCTCTTTTTTTAGGGTAGCTTGGCTCACTCTTGGTCCCCACTCGGTACCCAACTCTCACCTGTCTCCCAGAAGCTGTAGCATGCGCAGCGGCCACACCCCGGAAACGGCTTTGACTGGCCGGCTAAACCAGGTAGAGGGTATCTGACGTGTCCATGCCACTCAGTACACTGAGGTTCTGTCAAACCTAGCATGTGAAGTCTGAACTTGGCGGCCTGTGCGTAACATCACAAAACTGGTCTAATCGGACAGAATGGCAAGTACCAGCACAGTGCTGTGAAGTACTCAAGAGCAGGACAAGACACACAGAAAGTCTCTTGCCATCCACTGCACCCAAACTTGTCTTGACCAAATCTCGCTTCCGGAAAAGGGCGAGAGAGTGAGGTCGACGTGTTGCGCGAATCCTCCTCACTTTAATCCAAATTCCAGCGCAAGTCACTTGTCATTCCCCCCCCCCCTAGTGGTCATCATCGAACCACGATGGACGAACTATATATATGTTAATGATTATTGTAGCAGAAAACTTTTTAAATAAGAGACTCACCATTTCGAATGTTATACTTTTTTCATCATCCGCAGTTAGTTTCAAAAATCATCTAATAAATTATTCATATAACAAAATACTTTTGATACATTATTAAACTTTGCACAATGCTTTTAAGGGCCGATATAATTGGATGCCCATCATATGGCTTACAATTTGTGGGCCGCATTGTATAGAAATGTCGGGGCCGATTTCGACACCCAGTCCGCCCCTGTTCACAGCTTTTTTTTTTTTGTTCTTGCTGTCGTAAGAGTTGAGTCGAAGATTGAAACTCTAGTTTAGGCCAGCGGGAATTCTCTACCGACCTGTTTTGTTTGTAAAATGTTTTACATGTTTCGGATGTTCCTTCAGAGTTGAAGATAGTTTACTTCCTAGTCCAAACCTCCCGCAGGAGGACGGGGGATGGGAGCAGGCAGGGTTTGAACCCTCGACCGTCGATAATTCCGAACGACAGTTCAGCGCGCAAACCGCACGACCAGGCAGCCATCCAGACCTGTTGAAACAATAGCTCTATATGGGAGAGATCCAAGCAGGTTCAAATTTTGTTACATCCCTATTACCGATAGCTCGTAGGCCAAGACTCGTGACTCGATGCTAGACCAATACACTGGGGTAGTTCTTTCTTTTTTTTTCTGTACCATAGCGGCAGTCAAAAAATGAGCGTTGAGTATAAGTCTTTACACGACTGTTTGGACTCTATAACATCCGAGTGCTATAAACAAGGCTCTTTCTTCGGCACCCCAAAGGGAGTCTTACTTTGCTTCCCTCTTCCACCCAGGCGCCACGATGAAGCCGAGAAGCATTGTTCAAGTCATCAAAGCTAAGCGTCAAATGGGGATGCAGATGTCGTTATGGGTGGAGTTATGCTACATGGAGAGAGAGCATAAGGGAAGCGTCTCGGATTGCAGATGCCACACACCACAGAAGCAGAAAGAAGGGTGAAAAATGCAACGGCGCCTTGTGATTACATATGTCCAACATGCGACCGCAGCTGTGTATCAAGGATTGGTCTCTTTAGTCACACAAGAAGTTGCAAAGGGAAAAGATCGTCTCTCGAGACGTTAAGTGCCACAGAGAGAGAGCCCCATTATCGAGAGACATACCCGTCCATTGAACGCCACGAGAACCTGGACATTGGTTATTGTCGGAACTTGGTCGCCCACACAGCAGTTCGCCCCTCCCCACACCTTTGTTGGGTTGAAAGGATTGGCAAAGGGCCGAAACACTTAAGGATCAGCTGTTCGCAGTCTCTGCTAGAGTGTAGCACTACGTTCAGCAAGCTACCAAGGGGTCACCAGCCGCGAGGCAGTAGAGGTCTGGATTCAGAGTTCTCCTTCTCCTGGATAAGTAGCGGCCAATGTGAACGAGCACCCCTCCTCCCCCGAGGCTTTCTGGATTAGGTCAGGTACTTGCGCTGAAGTTGTCAATTATAATAGTCAAACTGAAATTCATTTGATTGGATCAATAAAAATTATGTTATCTTATATTTACATATTCACTTCTCGGTGTTAACGCAGGACCCGCTCCCCGAGTCCCACTTATTTTTAAAAGTATCTACTAACAGAACAAAGCAGTCATAATTGATCCATAATTTTTTTTAATTGTCAATAGAAACGAAAAAACTTCTTCAATTTTTGTAAAAGGTTGACATTAAAACTCTCAAACCAAACCTGCGATCATATATTAACACCAGCAGCCATCTAGATCTACAGATATATCAAAGAATGTGAAAAAAAAATATGTAGATGCTTGATGACTTAACTATTTAGAATGAAGATGATACGTGAATCAACATACAACCAAACAGATGTGTGTTATTAGCAAATGTATACAAGAGGTGTGTAACACTTTTCAGCTTGAGGGCAAAATAGGTTTCAACGTAAGTCTCATGGGCTACATCACCAGACAAATTCAAATCGCCAAGTACAGTGAAACATAGCTGCAGCGGATTTATTATGAAATGGGGTCAGAGATTTCAAGGGATGGACTTCGTTGCATCAATGCCGGAAAGGGCCAGCGGAAGGTAGTTTTGGCATCATTGAGGCAGACCGACTGTTGTCCAGTCTCCGTTCTTTCTAAGTTATGCCTTTGTTTACCATTGAATGCTACAAGACTCGTGCAGATTATAAAGGGTAGCCTTTAAATTCTAGGAAGGAGAACATACTGTGTATTAACTCTTTCTCTTCTAACTGACGATACCAGCGTTGATTCCACCAGAATGTGGTAAATAATTACGGAGAGAAAAAGTTAAACTGAAAAAGAAACTCAATACACTGTGGCAGAATATTGCATGAAATGCTTATATGCTGCAATAATATTAACGCCACATGACACATACTTTCCAGGGCTCTAGGGTTCGATTCTTGGCGTTAAAAACCTGAACTCTATCAACTTTTTAAAAAAAAAATCAAGGGCCCAATACTTTTTACCTGTTCCGTTTTACAATAGACCCTTTCATACATTCTCTACAAAAATAGCGAAGTCTCTGTATTTCAGAGCAAAAACAAAATAGTTGTTAGAATAGCACGATTTGTTAGAATGGCATACTCTGTTAGAAAAACATTATTTGTTCCAATAACTTTGTTAGTTCCTTGATGAATTCAGGATCCGCTTTCTAGATCATTGAAGTCTGTCGGGTCTACTTCTGAGGTTACCGTAAAAGAATGTTTTGGACCAGGACTGTGGGTGTAGCTGAATAAATACTTCACTGACTTCTCGGCTGCAAAATAAAACGAAAATCAACTTTTTTTTTTTTTATGTTCGCTCAAATACAAGACTCAAAACCCTAACCATCGCTATTAGTAGGGATATGTGTATGTGTGTAAGGCTCCTTCTGTCTCGGAAGACAATGGATGCGCCCAGATGAGTCAGCGGTTTCAGCTTCTTCTTGAGATGGGGCAGAATCTGGTGTGATGCGAACTGTTGCATTCCGTGTTGCTTTTAAAGTTATCCAATGTCATCGTCGATAAGTAAAAACTTTCACCCTATTTCCGAAACAAATAACTAATTTCTAATCGTGTCATAATAAGGTCATGACATCATATGCATCTTTGACCATGACATCATAAACATCATTGGCCATGACATCATAAAAATTATTGGTCATGACATCATAAACATCAGTGGTCATGACTTCTTTGACTATGGCAACACTAGCAAATTATTAAGTCCCACCAATAACATCTCGATTGATAATCAGAAAAGATATTAAAGATTACAACGTAGGTGATCTAATTGTTTACCTTTACTGACGTCAGAGAAACCGCTGCAGCCACTTCGAGAAGGTCCAAGTTGCTTATGTCCACACTTGGGCACTAACATCTTGAAGAGCTCTCTCCTAAATGTGTTACCGAAAGAAGAGTAGATGATGAAGTTGGTAGCAGCGTTGGTATACAACAACATGTAGGCAACAGTATAGGCTGAAAAAGTAGCAAGTCAACATGTAGGCAACAGTATAGGCTAAAAAAGCAGCAAGTCAACATAGTATATAGTAAAAAAAAAACCATATTGTGGGATGTGTGGCCGAGGGGCTAACGCCGCTTGGTTACCTATCAAGAGGACTCAAGCTCGACACCCAGGAAAAGTTGTTTACTAAGCGCATAAAAAAGCTTGTCTTCGAGTCCGAAGATTAGTGAGGAATGCAGTATTTACCGTGGCTACGCAGCCCCAGCTGCTATCATATTTTGCCACCTCAAGCGCAAGTATAACAATTTGTACACCGGTGGTCGATTTAGATTTTCGTTTCGCTGTCTACTTCTGTCCTCGGCAGAGGATTTTCTTTTGGTCTCAAATGTGTACACAGCCACCAACCAATCACCATATTCTTCTCACCGTAACCACAGAAATACAAACAGAGAGAGAGAGAGAGAGAGAGAGTGAGAGAGCAGCCCTTTCAAACCTTAAAATAATATGGAAAGACAAACGCTTAGCCCTCGGCACCAAAATCAGACTGATGCGCTCCCTGGTCATGGCCACATTTTTTATATACTTGTGCGTCTTGACGCTGACAGCAGAGCTAGAGAGGAGGATCCTAGCAATGGCATTGAGATGCTACAGAAGGATCCAAGTTATCACATTCAAAGACCGCATCACAAACCAAACGATTTAGAGACAGGGTTACTGCAGCGATCGGAACCCATGACGACCTGCTAACTATCGTAAAAAAAAAACGCACGCTAAAAATCTACGACATATTACAAGATCTTCAGAGCTCGCAAAGACCTTTCTCCAGTAAATAGAAGAAGAGGCAGACTGAGAAAGTGATGGGAAGACACCACCAAAGAATGGACGGGCCTGCCATTGAAAGGCATTCTAAAGCAAAAGACAGAGAGGAATGAAGAAAGACGGTCAACAAATCTTGCATGGTGCCCCAACAAGTCAACAGACTAAGGGGAGGTTACGTTGAAAACATTAGCAACTTCAAAATTACCGTATAAAGTAAAAAAAAAAAATGATCAGGCAATAAATATTAAACGTACACCGGAAAGTGTTTACTAATAGGACGTCGTTTGATTGGATCAAGAGTTTATCAGTGCCAGTGTACCTAATTCATACTTGACAGCGCCCAGCTTTGTGTTGAGTTGAAACATGACGCTGTTGCATATCACTATGACAACTACTGGAAAGACGGTGATGATAAATTGAAGACACGATGCCAGGACGATCACCAACATTGACTGACTCACTGAAAAAAAAAAGATAATTCACTTCGCATATATATATATATATATATATATATAAATAAATAAATAAATATATATATATATATATATATATATATATGCAGCCCCCATTTCCAATTTTTATTTTAAATGTGACCCTCGATAGAAAACGGTTGCCCACCCCTGCGTTAGAAGATCATTGTATCTTCCTTGTGGTGAAATGACGAAACGTTACTTCTAGTCTGGTGATCACGAATCGTCCACAAAGTACTTTAGTGCTATCGGCACTATTTTAGTTATTGATTGAGATATAGATCTAGGACGGTCTATAATTCGTTGGTTCCTTATTTACTTTGCCTAGAGCGCTCCCTATTCGCTTCGCTACGGGCCTCCAGTTAACTGGCCAAACACACACACACAATATGATTCTACACCTGGATGATCTAAATTTAAACAAATATAATGTAATGGACACATGGATGATCTAAATTTACACATAAAAAAAATGTAATTTTATATACATACACCAGGTTGCTCTTCTTACCTTTACTGGCTGTCTCTTTATTGGCCAGTCCAGATTTGATTTCCTTAGAGTGGACAAAGTAGATTATAAGGTTGACCACTATCAGTAGCAGGCTGGGAATAAAGACTTGTATCACAAGGACTGCCACCACAATGGGGGACGAGTGTGGTAAATAGCATTCTGTCTCTTCACTTGGAGAGTTGGAAAAGCAAGTTGATAGTGTAATATCCATCCATCCATCCATCCATCCATCGATCTATCTATCTATCTATCTATCGATCTATCGATATATCCATCTATCGATATATCCATCTATCGATCTATCTATCTATCTATCTATCTATCTATCTATCTATCTATCTATCTATCTATCTATCTATCTATCTGAGGGCTTTGCACTGTGGTTTTTGGGCCTCCTCATGTGGCTGGTGAGACCTATGTGAGCCCGGAATGTTCGGCTGCACACTGGCAGGTTATTCCAGCTGGAGCCAGTGTCATTGGCTTTGCTTTTTTTTCTTTTTTTCTCTGACGCTTCTCTTCTGCCAGAGCTGTTCTGTTATCCTGCAATTTGTGCGACAGTTTTCACAGCGCGACGCCACGATACTGAATCATGTGCTTCCGTCTCCTAGGTGGCAGGGTCAGTGTTGAGGATTTTCAGAGATGCTTGATATTGTCCAAGAAGCGTTCCGCCTTGTGCTCGCTTTCCTGTCCTTAGCTGGCCTGGGGCTGGCCATAAAGGAGTCCTTTTGTAAAGGATTGGTTCTATTTGTTTTTTATGAGTCAGACTGTAACACGCGAGGTAGATATTTATATGCCCCCCCTCCTTCTCTTTCTCTGTCAGTCAGAAAGATGATTTGCTCAACAAATTATATCTCTGCTTTAGGGTCTCTAGACTTACAAGCTGTTTATTAAAAGTAATGATTTTAAAAAATTCTTGCTGTCTTCTTCTGTTATACTATAGTTACAGAGTTTTGTCTAAATTATTTTTGAAATATTTGCAAACAGGCATGACATAAAGGTTGCTTGGGCCCTGAATATGCCAGGAACACTTTTATACTTAAGTTATGCCACAGAATCAATTGACTATTTCTGTCTGTGGCATTTTACGTCTCGATAGGTAATCTGTTCCATTTGCAACTTCTTGTGTGACTAAAGAGGCCAATCCTTGATACACAACTGCGGTCACAGGTTGGGCATATATAATCACCAGGTGCCGTTGCATTTTCACCCTTCTTTCTGCTGCTGTTGTGTATGGCATCTGCAATGCCAGACCCTTCCTTTATGCTCTCTCTCCATGTCTATCTATCCAGTGCCACTTTTCCCCAGCTGCCGTGTCGCGTTTGCATACATCCGTACACAGTAAAAATGGGCAAAGATTAATGAGGAGTACAGTATTTTACGTGGCTACACAGTCCCAGTTACGACCTACATATTTTGGTACAACCAGCGCAGACATAACTGTCGATTTAGCTTCTTTTTTCTATGTCTGTCATCCGCAGTGAATTTTTTTCTTGTTCATATAAATAAATGATTTTATTAATATTACTATTGAAAATGCGGAATAGTCATCAATGACTGGGAAATGTTAGCCCAGCTCCTGAAGGCCCATAATTACTTCCCAAAGCCCATGATCGCATCTCTAGGCAAATGATCGACCCTTAAAGCCCAAAATCACTTCCCAAGGCCAATCATCGCTTCTCTAGGCAAATGATCGATCCTCAAGGCCCATTATCACTTCCCAAAGGACATGATGGTTCTCTGGGCAAATGATCGATAGTCAAGGCCCATGATCGATCCACGAGGCCGGTGAGCGTTCATCAATGCCGATGATAGCTCCTCATACCCCATCATCGCTTCAAGTCTCTTGGTTGCTTCACAAGCCCATGATTGCTTTTTAAGCCCAATCATCGCTTCACAAGACCCATGATCATGTCCATGGGTACAAGCCATGTGGATCATTGTCTCTGACACATAGCCAGCATTGGGCGGAATCAGCTACAAAAAAAAAAAAAAAAAAAAAACTTAGATCAATTAGATCAAATTTCAGGCAATACTCCAAGAAACCCAACCTTGAAAGTAACCGACTTTTCAAAACGAAGATATGACTTTACTTCTAGTTCACAAAAAAAAAAAGGAGATTGTATCTTCGACTACGAACGAGAAGCTTCATGGGAGACTCAAAATATTGCTTCATTATTTTGTGGTGGCACTCTGTATTATCCGAGACGGCTTTGGGCATAGGCAAACAAGGCAACCGCCTAGGGCCTCCAATTCGCGCGGACCTCGCACATGACTCAAAGAATTATTTTTTTTACAGACAAATTTGGAAAAAATGGATCAAATCGCAAACATAGCAGAATTCTGGGTCTTTATGTTTACTTGCCTAGCCTTAAGTCTCTGTAATGATTCAATGTCTATTCGATTCGCGAAGGTTTAGATCTACTTGTTAGACTATATATGTTAGAAGACCATTGTTTCCTCCTTTTGGTAAAATGTCGAAATGTTATTTCTAGTCTGTGGATCATGAATCGTCCAAGTGGTATCGGCGCTACATGATTTAGATATAAATACAGTACTTGTATAATTCATTGCGTACTTTTCGGTCTTAATTTTTTTTTTTTTTTTTTTTTTTCATTTTCATATATATATTCGTTTCGCATTGGGCCTCCTATGACATAAGGCAGGCCCTGTTATTACTCTCTTAATTGTGAAAGTTCAATGCTGTGATGTGACTGTAGACAGAACAAAAGGTTTACCCTTTCTCATTGCTAAACACTATCCAGAAGTAGACCAGTGGAGTGTAGACAATGGACCAGATGACGACCATGCTTAGAATTGTGTACATTGGATGAAGATAGTGTACGATAATTCGGGTTCTGTAGACAACACACAACGAATATAAAAATATGCCATTGATAACACAAAAGAAACTATATACGGGAATGAACTGCACATTTACAGCCAATATGTCAATACGGAAAATGGCCGGCTCCTCTACCACCCAAGCGAAAGCCACTTTGACCTGCAATATATGTGGACGGGAGTGTCTCTCCAAAATAGGGCTGCACAGCCATATGACAAAGTGTTCCAGATGAACCATAGTCGTTCTACGACTGAAGGAGGCCAATATATATATATATATCAATACTGTAATATGTATTTCTTTTTTTATTCAAACTTTAAACAAAATATTAATTGCTACCAGTTAATTAACTAATTTCATTTTTTAGGGACAATGAATAATTGTGCCAAATTTCAATTTGATCCGAGTTTAGTAAGTGAGAGAGATACAAAATGTGTCCCAGACAGACAGATGTCAGCTTTTTAAGAAAGAAATACGAATTTTCTCAGACTAAAGCTAGTATAAACTTTTTTGTAACGGTTAATAGCGAAAGTTTGGAGTGAAATATCTAACAAGCAATTCGTAAGGTTAGCTCTCTCTCTCTCTCTCTCTCTCTCTTTCTTCTCTGTCTGTCTGTCTGTCTCTCTCTATCTGTGATGGGTTGCCTAACTTTTAACTACTAATAAATTAATATTAAACGTTAAAATGCGAGAAAAGTAATAATTTTTCCCCATATTAAAAAAGGTACCGGTACGCCGTACCGGTGAATACCGTCACAAAAAATACACATAAAAATACATATATATGTATATATATATATAATTTATAGTATTGTTTATTTTGTAAATTTTGTCGAAATGTACATGAATTATTATGTATTGTAGTGTATTTAAAAATGTATTTTTTTAATACTTCGGTATAGTAAAGTTTCCTCTTTCAGACCTTGCGATCTATAGGGCAGATGATGTAAAGGTCATCTGTTTCTCTGTCTTGCGGTTAATGAGGGTGCCATGTGGCCAGCACAACGACCAACCGCCTTTACTTTTCTTCCCATTAATGTCGTGTACCAATTAGAGCTAGGTCTATTAATATGCGCCGAAAAGGCCCCGAAACTAGAAATCCCAGTTCTCATCAGAATTTGAACCCATAAATCTCTGGTTTGGAAGCAAAGCGCTTAACCGCTCAGCCACCTCGACTCCATGATCTTAAACACTTATTGGTATCATTTCTTACTATTTCTCTTTTCAGCTTGCTAATTCTTTATGGGGTAAAAAAAAACTGAACACGGATCTCGAAAACGGCTCTAACGGTTTTCCTAAAAACTTGACAGTATATATACATGTCTTTGGAAAAAGAATTACTAGCTATTTGGCCACACAGGGAAAACAAGCGAATCATGGATAAAACATGGCAGTTCTTTATGGCTCTATGTCTACTAGCCTACCTCTAAGTCTCTACTAGGATTAAATATAGCCACAGTACTAGCGTTTATTAATAGATGAATGACTTACTTGTCTTTGTAGTACAATAGTCTCCAAGTACACATGACGACTAGGTGCCAGTGTGAAATAGCTATCAGTGTATGAGTCGCATATTTCACAAACCTGATCGACACAGAGAGATTAACAAAAAGATTAGAATAGCATGTCATAAATAAAATCAATGCACGACATGTCGCACCATATTTATAACTATAAAAAAAAGGTATTTAGATTTCAAAACATAGACGCATTATTTATCGGACTAATATAGTCGTTCTAATTCATGTATATAACTTTACAAAAAAAAAATTAATATATTCTGAAACTGTGATTAACAAGAGATGGATGGGAGGGGTAAATTTCTCCTTACACCAGGAGGGTCAAATTATCATACGTTACCTGGTTACGTGCGCAGCATTATGTGGAATGGCGCGAATGCGAGTTAAAAAGAGGAAGAGAGAAGGATTAGAAATAGAGAAATGCAAACGAGGTTATTATCAACATATTATTTGTCGATTCAAGATTAATCAAGTCCTCCTAAAAAAAATCATAATATACTATATATAATGAGTCTGTTTGGTGTATGATTAATAGTCTCGTCTGCTCCTATCAAGTGTCCCCCCCCCCCTCCTCGACAATACGCCCTGCTGAACAGAAGGAGGATACTACGACCATCCAACATGCTGTACAGCTCGAATGTCCCCCCCCCCCCCCAACAAGCACATACACACAACGTTTAATCAAGATTTATCGTTAGAGTCGCTTTTTCATTAAGTGTCCAGCTTTTTCTACCCATGAAGGTGAAGAGCGGAATTGCAAAACTGTATTTAGTAGAGCTGCCAGATAAGAAGATATATGTATCAAGATCTCTACAAGACATAGCACATAACATAAACCAGTTGCCAGAGAGAGAGGAGAGAAAGAGAGATGGAAAGAGAGAGAGGGAGAGGGAGAGAAAGAGAGAGAGAGAGAGAAAGGGGGAGAGAGAGGGGGAGAGTGAGAGAGGGAGAGTAAGAGAGAGAGAGAAACGGCGAGAAAGGGAGGGAGTGAGCGAGAGACGGAGAGAGAGGGAGAGAGAGAGAGACGGAGACAGAGAGAAGGCGGAGAGAGAGAGACGGAGACAGAGAGAAGGCAGAGAGAGAGACAGAGAGAGGGAGAGAGAGAGAGAGACGGAGACAGAGAGAATGCAGAGAGAGGGAGAGAGAGACAGGGAGAGAGAGAGAGACGGAGACAGAGAGAAGGCAGAGAGAGGGAGAGAGAGACAGAGAGAGAGAGAGAAAGCTGGAGAGAGAGAGGGAGAGTGAGAGAGAGAGAAACGGCGAGAAAGGGAGGGAGTGAGCGAGAGACGGAGAGAGAGGGAGAGACAGAGAGAGAGAGAGAGAGAGAGACGGAGACAGAGAAGGCAGAGAGAGGGAGAGAGAGACAGAGAGAGGGAGAGAGAGAGACGGAGACAGAGAGAATGCAGAGAGAGGGAGAGGGAGACAGAGAGAGAGAGAGGATTCCCTTTAAAATTAGGGCTAGATTCGTGAATTAAGGGGGGAGGATCGAAGTGCTATAATGCAATTCCCTAAAACCGCACGTGACCTCATTTAACCCTAACATGTAAATTTCTCCAAACAGCCTTGACGTCTGTTCAGATGCTCCAGAAGGTCACGCTGATATGACCCACGTCATGAAATATTGCCTTATTTCGCCATTCAAGCACAGCAATAACCTCACATCACCAGAAGACGCTTAAAGTGCGTTGAAACTAAAAGTGCGTTAAAACCAAGTGCAATAGCTCTTTCTTAAATCTTTTCTGCGCTATAAATAAGGGCAGCAGTCAGCGATTATAACAAGCCTGCGGACATAAGCCTTTTTGTCTTCAAGGGCATTCACTTTGTGGTAAGGTAGTAAAAAAAAAACAAAAAAACTTAAAGTTTCTTTCAGACTGACGATCTCTAGGGCAGATGATGTTAAACACATCCGTTTCCACGAACGATCAACAACAAGGGTGTCACGTGACCAGCACAACCTTTAGCAGCCATTATTGCCTTTAACTCATTTCAAGGTTTAGGATGAGCTGAAAAGGGGTTATCAAAATCCCGGAATTCAAAATGCCAGTATTCACCGAGATTCGACACCGAGACTCCTCTGTTCTGAAGCCAAGCGCTCTTCCCCTCAGCCAACGCGCCCCCACACTATTAAGTTTTAATGAATCAATGAAATTATTAGTCGGTCGTTGTACATCCTCTGACCTACAGACCGCAAGTAAGGGGGACTTGTCTTTTTTTAAGACGCCCCCAAGCTATTAAGATAGTTTTAGTGAAAACAATTAAATTATGAATAAGTAAAATTGCAATATATATATATATACAATATATATATATATATATATATATATATATATATATATATATATATATATATATATATATAATATATATATATATATATATATATATTGTTATAACCCTATTCGCGACGTAAAAGGTTTTACTGTGTGTGATCAGGTGACATATGTGACATAGGCCAGTTATGCAGTTTAGCGTGCTATATTGAAAGGCAAGGGACAGTACTGGCATGAACTTTGCACGTGAATAGCGCCCGTGTTATGGTCATCTGTTCATAAGCCTGGGCAGACCAGAGACACAGTGTGTAGGAAAGCGGCAGTTCAAGACCGGAGAGCGATGAGACAGGGACTGTTAGTCGACCATGAAGTCGGTCCTGGCGCAGTCCTCCAGTGAAACGGACGAGTCCAGGAAGAGAGTAGAGTTTATGAGTTTAGTAAAGTGATATACAGTCTAACTTTGTAGTAGTTGATTGTGCTGCCCATTGTGTCATATTATCTGTTTTATTTGACCCTTATCAAAGTACCAGATTATTTGGAGCCTTGCTGTCAAGGTGTTGATGTGTTGTGTTGTGTTTAGCAGTGTTTGCAGAAGGCCTGATTAGGAGAGAATCGTTACAGTATATATATATATATATATATTCTTCTGTCTTGGAAGACAACGGATGCGCCCAGATGAGTCACTGGTTTTGGTTTCATCTTGAGACGGGGCAGAATCTGGAGTGACTGATCAAGCCTATTCTGGAACGGCAGAGTTTGACACAGTTCGTGCAATATTATATAATATGCACATCAATACATTTTTGCTTTAAATTCTTCTAAGAATTAATTACTTAATAACTTGACTTTAGGTTTCAAAATGATAACCCATGGAGGGATTGTCTCTACACATACGATTACAATTATTTTATTTAAGCATACACATGAACACCTTAAATACAATGGAAAAAATGAGAGTACAAAAATGTTTTTAATGTGCTTAATATAGCAAGGATGCAAATACACATAAACGAGAAGTCCAGGATCGCAAGTCGTGGACACATCAGAAACAAAAACAAACAAATTATTTCTAAAAATCTTTTAAAAAAAAAAACAAAGCTTATCTTAGGTTAAGAACCTTTTTCGTTACCAAAAAACAAAATTAATTACCAATAATTAAGTATTTCGTTAACTCTGTGATTCGTTCATGGTATTGGGTACAACAAAAAAAATGGTACAACATTTCAACTTGACCCGAGAAAGGGTGTGGGAGAAATAACGTGTAAAAAAAAATTACCAGACAGACAGGCGGACGGACAGACAGAGTAAGTTGATAAAAGCTTTGTAAAAAGGCTGGTGATTACTCGTGTTTAACCCGTGATTGTGGAAGTGTATCAAGGAGTAGGACCTATATTTACATGTGAAATTACAAAGTGAAAATATGATTTACAAAGACGTAAATGCCTCAAAGAGAGAAAGAGAGAGAGAAAGAGAGAGAGAAAGAGAGAGAGAGAGAAGAGAGAGAAAGAGAGAGAGAGAGAAAAAGGGAGAGAGAGAAAGAGAGGGAGAAAGTGAGAGAAACAGAAAGAGATAGAGAGAGAGAGAAGTGAGAGAGAGAGAAAGAGAGAGAGAAAGAGAAAGGGAGAGAGAGAGAAAGAGAGAGAGAGAAAGAGAGAGAGAGAAAGGCAGAAAGAAGAAGAGAGAGGGGGGGGGAGAAAATGAGAGGGAGAAAGAGAGAGAAAGAGAGAGAGAAAGAGAGAGAAACAGAAAGAGATAGAGAGAGAGAAAGAGAGAGAGAAAGTGAGAGAGAGAGAAAGAGAAAGAGAGAGAGAAAGAGAGAGAGAGAAAGGCAGAAAGAAGAAGAGATAGGGGGGGGAGAAAATGAGAGGGAGAAAGAGAGAGAAAGAGAGAGAGAGAGAAAGGCAGAAAGAAGAAGAGAGAGGGGGAGAGAAAATGATAGGGAGAAAGAGAGAGAGAGAGAAAGAGAGAGAGAAAGAGAGAGAGAGAAAGGCAGAAAGACGGAGAGAGAGAGAAAGGCAGAAAGACGGAGAGAGAGAGAAAGGCAGAAAGACGGAGAGAGAGAGAAAGGCAGAAAGACGGAGAGAGAGAGAGAGGGAGTAAGAGAGAGAAAGTTTATTAGAACAATGGAAAAGAGTTCTAGATAAAGACAGGTCGATGGTTTTAACGAGCGATGGATTAAATGTGCGGCTACTTGTTAAAACGATAAATGCACTTTGCGTCAGTATGCAATGACAGCACCGATTAAAACTGTACTCACGCACAAAGCTTTGGGCTGTTGAAATAGATCTCCCGTCCGATAAATCCTTTGGCTATGAACCTAGGCAGCGAGAACAGCAAGAGGAGGAGGTTGAATAGGCACAGGCTGACCAAGAACAGGGTAAACATTTTGTCCTTCATGCTTGGCTTGCTCAGCACGACAATGGAAATGACGTTCCCTGTGTGAGGAGACACATGTGTCACTGACGTGCGTAGAGAGTTCAAGGCCGGTCAGAAAATGTAGGACAGGTTGGCGGCACTCACATTACGTCACATCACGCCACCCACGTGCCAGACTTTCTAATAACCTTCAACTTGGTTTTTATTTTATTGTTTTTTTCTACTACCCCAGTTTATCTTTATTCATACTAAGTTATACTTTTATGCTATAACTTTTTTTTTTATAATTTACAAAATCAACTAACTAGAGTGCGGGATCTCTTTGGGCCCTATAAGGGGCAGTATTAATTGAGAATAATTTGTATCCTTATAAAAAAGAATAGAATGGCAATAATTTGTTCTTAAAATGGCCAGGAAACACAACTTGCCTTAGGCTAACAATCATCATCATCATCAAACTCCATTTGAGTGAGGGCTTGAGAGGCTCAAATTCTCTCTTGCATAAGCCCTGGACAGAAACCCTGCTGTCTTGCGTAGTGCATAAATGTCGCCATACAGGTGGAGAATTTTGGGTTTCCCAGACTTGTCGAGACGGAGATCAGCAAGTCTGGGGGAAATCAGCAAGTCTGGGGGAAATCAGCAAGTCTGGGGCAGTCAAACAGAATAAGAGGCACGGTTTCCTCCCCCGCAGCGGAAGCACCGTGAATCAACATTTGGCCATAGCCAACTAACTAGAGTGCGGGATCTCTTTGGGGCAGTATATATTGAGAATAATTTGTTTCCTTATAAAACAAAAATTAGAATGGCAATAATTTGTTCTTAAAATGGCCAAGAAAAAAACATGCCTTAGGCTAACAATAATATGAACAGGGTTCCGTCAGTAAAGAAAATCCTTTAAAAAAACTACGGCACTGTACATTGTGTCTAGACTTAATAGTACATTATTTCTTGCAATACAATGAAATAGAGGATGCGTGTGAGGAAATGTGTTGATTTAAGCTTATTGAAATCCATTATACATGCTTCCAATGTGAAAAGTGTTTATATATATACATACTAGTCGGATATGAGCGGTATTGACCCACGGCCAGCGATCTTTCGTTTGTGTATTGCCATGAATATATAAGTAGAGTGTGAAATCAGCTTTACAGCCAACATATGCATATCTAATATAAAATACTGTGAAAAACGGGTTCCCCAGATCTTTTTAAAAAGTTTTGCTCTTTAAAAGAGATTAATTAATTTTAAAAAACATTGTAAGGGTCTTCCGGTTTTGGTAGGGACATTAAACATAAACTACAGTCTCCGCCATGACCTATGGAACGTGTAAGCTAAATTTTATCAAGATTGGTCTAACGGTTTGGATACACAAGAAGTTGCAAAGGGAAAAGATATATATTCTGATAGATATTCTGATAGACGAGGCTACCCCAGTGGACAGGCGTAAATCTTTCTCATTCTGCCAGAATTCTCAATTTAAGAGACCATAACAGAGTAGACTCATTGGCGGAGTCAGTGGTGGGGCGTGGGGGAGGGGGAGGCTTGAACCCCTCCACCCCATTCGGATCCGCAAGTGGTTAGACTTGGTTAGGACCATGATTATATATTTATAGCTTTTAAATAGCGCTACTTTCACGCTTATAGCATGATCAGAGCGCTTTGGTCCAATTTCACTTGTGGACCAGTGGGGGTGGGGGGAGGGGTATCTAAGAGTTGGTTTTCCGTGCTGCCTTTAGGCGCTCAGTAAACACAATTCTGCCCGAGTCGGGTGTTGAACCTCGAGCTTCTAGGTAGCCAAGCCAAGCCAAGTTCACTTAGCCTCTCGACCACGCTTCCCATGATTACCTGGTATTCCAAAAGCGAGCAGGAAGTAGGGGACAGTCTTAAGAATAAGATTTGATATTCTAGTCAGTCGAGCGATTTCCTGAAGGTCTTCTTCACTCAGTGTAACGTTGAATTCGACGTCAGAAAGATTGCTGGATGACTCTGTAATCATTCTGCCGTCATTAAGTTTGAGACCTAGATATAGAAAACATGTTCCTGGCATTTAACAGTGTATGCTACGAATATGTGATTACAATCTGAAACATTATGAGGTAACTTAAACTTTTATTGCAAAATTAACCCTCTACTTCAAGATTTTTTTAGTGTCGGTTTGACTGAGCGGTAAAGCGCTTGGCTTCCGAACTGGGGTCCAGGGTTTGAATCCTCGTGAAGACGGGGAGTTTTAATTTCAGTAACTTTGGGCGCCTTTGAGTTCACCCAGATCTAATGGTACTAGACACTAGTTGAGGAAAAGTAAAGGTCGTTGTGCTGGCCACGTGACACATTGCTCGTTAACACGTGTCTGTGTGGCACAGAAGCAGATGACCTTTACATCATCTGCTCTATGGATTGCAAGGTATGAAAGAGGAACATTTCTTTTAGAATCTCTTTTAACAAAAAAACTTTTGTTTTAACGGAACACTTTGCACATTCGGAGAATTTAGCGAAAAACTTTGCACATTCGGAGAATTTAGTGAAAAACTTTGCACATTCGGATAATTTAGTGGAACACTTTGCACATTCGGAGAATTTAGCGAAAACTTTGCACATTCGGAGAATTTAGCGATAAACTTTGCACATTTGGAGAATTTAGCTGAAAACTTTGCACATTCGGAAAATTTAGCGGAAAACTTTGCACATTCGGAGAATTTAGTGAAAAACTTTGCACATTTGGAGAATTTAGCGGCAAACTTTGCACATTTGGAGAATTTAGTGAAAAACTTTGCACATTCGGAGAATTTAGTGGAACACTTTGCACATTCGGATAATTTAGTGGAACACTTTGCACATTCGGAGAATTTAGCGATAAACTTTGCACATTTGGAGAATTTAGCAATAAACTTTGCACATTCGGAGAATTTAGTGGAACACTTTGCACAATCGGATAATTTAGTGGAACACTTTGCACATTCGGAGAATTTAGCGATAAACTTTGCACATTTGGAGAATTTAGCAATAAACTTTGCACATTTGGAGAATTTAGCGGAAAACTTTGCACATTCGGAGAATTTAGCGGAACACTTTACACATTCGGAAAATTTAGTGGATCACTTTGCAAAATAGAGAAAATATAAAAAATTCAACCATAGTCTAAATATAAAATAACATTGCTTCTCATGTGTAAAACAGTAATAACATACACGCATCAAAGTTATAACATCTAATGTAATGAGTTAAAGTCTTAGATTGTATTGTTTCCACGAAGAGTAAAACTTTTTGATAAGCACAACGAGGGTGCCGTGCAGTCAGCACAACGGCCAACTGCCTTTAATTTTTAAAACTAATGTCAGGTACCCATAAGATCAGGGTGGAATCAGAGGCGCCATAAGGGTCACGAAATTAAAAAATCCCAGTGTTCACCAGGAATCGAACCCGCTTTACAAATCAGCCACGGCACCTCCAATTCTCATTGAGGCCCAAAACTCGGTCGAGTATAACAAACACAAAGTCCGAGGGTAATGGTTGCCACGCCACGATGTTCGTTCACACTATCGACAGGAACTTTTTTGCGCAATTCAACTTCTTCATCTAGGGAAAAAATATGGTTATCTTGTCATGGAATATTTATATTTAATTAGAATGAAAGAAGTTAAAGCTCAAAATAATGTTATAAACAAGAACAAACAAAAAAAAAACTAGCATTGGAATGTTAGAACTATTTATAAAACTAACATCAAATAGCCGCTTAATGTATGCTCTGGGTTGTCAAGCTCATTCACCGATTGAATGTCATTACTGTTGTTTATTCATTTGTATGTTTCAAACTATTTTTAAGGAATTATAAAAATAATTAACTCTTTCTCTCCTAACTGACGATACCAGCGTTGATTCCACCAGAATGTGGCAAATAATTACGAGAGAAAGAGTTAAATCCTAGCCAGGTGCCGTTCTTAAATTCTGTCTTCCCATGAACATGAAAGAATGGACAGGCCTATCATTGAATGAAATTCTCACTAAGGCAAAGGACAGAGAGAAATGGAGAAAGACGGTTAACAGATCTTGTGTGGTGCCCCAAACAGTTCAACAGTCTAATGGATTGGTGAAGGTGAAGCCAGAAGCTCCTAAAGAGGGCAGAGGGTGGTGACTTTCTAGCTCGGGTCCCTCACATATCAAACGACCAGTGAACCTTCGTACCGTTATTCACACTATGTTGTATTCTAGATGTTTTTGTAGTTAAACGCGATCAGAGTTTTGATGGTCTGAATTCGAAATACAAATACAGATCTGGATAACATATTGAAATGTTGAGACTCCTGAAGTAATTCTAGAATAGAGCTAGATCTCTAGTCCATCCATAATATAAGTCTACATTTTAAAGCGAGGATTGGACTTTTACAGCCATCTTCTCGAGTCCATAGGAAATGAGAAACGTGCTCATCTTCGATCACGAAGGAGAAGCTATATAATAATGTCTACAGTAAAACTAAAAAGCTAGATCTAGAACTCCAGAGAAAATAATTAGATCCGACCCAAAGATTGAGGGCTTGGTGGCTGAGGTAAAGTGCTATGCGAGGGGTCTCGGGATCGAATCTTAGTGAAAGTTGGGATTTCTAACTTTGTGTTTCTTAGGACGCTCCGCCTGTGGTGCCATCCCATTCTATGGGCATTTGGTATTACTTAGTAATGGCGGTTCGTCGTTGTACTGGCGAATGATAACCTCGCCGGCCATACATCTGCTCTCTGATTGCAAGGTCTTCTTAACTTATATTAGCTTATACAATACAGACGTTAATTTAAAAAATAAGATAATTGCGTCATGCATTCAGTAATGCATATCAACCAATGACTTAAATCCTGCCAAGTCACTAGTTTTCCTGGCTAGCTCAGGCAACCCATTCTATGCTCTAATTGCACTAGGGAAGAAGGAACATTTGTACAAATTTGTTTTAGCATATGGAACGAGGAATGCGCCCTTATCTTTGTGTCTTTCAGCGTATTTTTATTAAATTTTCTGTATGTCTTTGAAGATTATGGTTCACTGTTTTATGTATAATTGCTACTTTACTTTATCTAGATCTAGTTATACTCAATACTGTTATTCAATAATTTAACAGATCTAGAGCAATATTTTACATTGATTTTTAAATCAGAATATTTCTTTTATGAACTGTTAGATCTGTTATTGATACTATAGCGATTCTGATACAAAAACGTAGTCAATTTATTTTCTTTAATTACCCAATAATCTAAATTCTAAATTCTAGGGAATTCTTTCTTTTCCACAGCGTAAAGAAAAAAACAAGCCCTGATTGCTGTATAGTTTTAATATTACACACGTCATTTCCGGGAGATGGTCAAAAAATATTTCGCCATTTCTTAAATAAACATTTTTAATTAGCTTTAAATAATGGTATGGCCTGTTTCAGTCGCGGGCATTAGCTATGGTCGGAACGATGTCGCCCACACAGCAGTTTTCCCCCCCCCCCTCCACGTAGCTGATGTATCTGTTCCCCTGGCAATCAAATCATTAAATAGAAACAATGTGATATAAACTTTTCAAATATCAATTATGAGTGAGCCAGGTACATTTAAAAAAAAATAGTTATAATGTTTTGTTTGGTGTAATACTATAAGCTATCCAGACAGGACCAACATCTAATCTTTCGACTCAGAACCGGAAACAACAAAATGCGACAACACATGTATCGGAAACTCAAAATTGGAACCAGTGAAATCTGCCCATGTGGAACATCACCAGAGAATGCCGACCACGTCCTCCAAAACTGCTCTCTTTACCAATAGGCCCATATAAAACACTGGCCTCAAAACACCCCAATAGAAAGAAAACTATATGGAGAGCTCCCTGATTTGGAAACCACTGCGCAGTTCATCTCATGTATTGGTCTAGTCATCTGAACACTCCAACATAACAATGAGAACGAAGAAGAAGAAGAAGTTTAGAGTAATGCACACATTGTAAGACAAATTTCCTTACGAACAAAAAGATTATTATTATGCTAGAAAAGAACGAGTATTCATTCTCTGGCGCTGCCAGGGTCGAGTTTCGCTAAAGGGAAACAAAATTCATTGTAGTCACTTTATCATTTTCCACCGAGAAATTTTCTGGTGATGTGGCAGGTCTGCAGAAGGACCGCCCTCTGACAGGAAACGAGAATGTTAATTAGGAATGCCAAGAGCATTATTATTATTATTATTATAAAAGAGCGAGTATTCATTCTCTGGCGAAGCCAGGGTCGAGTTTCGTTAAAGGGAAACAAAATTCATTGTAGTCCCTTTATCAGTTTCCACTGAGGAATTTTCTGGTGATGTGGCAGGTCTGCAGAAGTACCGCCCTCTGACAGGCAACGATAATGTTCCTAGAAATGCCAAGGTATATGTGAGGTCAGTTGTTATTATTCCCTCGGTTGATATGTCAATGGGGTATATTGTTATTTTAGATAATTTCCATAAACGCTTAATCTCCAAGCCAAGGTTCCCATATTTTCGTTGTTTTTCCAGCTCAGTTTTTTTTTAAATTATGAGATAGTGGTACGGCGATGTCAATAATGGTAGCGGCCTTTTCTTTTTTATCGATGAGCAGCAGATCAGGGCGATTAAAATCTACCGTTTTGTCAGTCAAAATAGGCCTATCCCAGTACAGTAGATGATCCGTAGACACATTTTCGGCATTTGTCAACAATATTGAGTTTTAGGATATGTTTCTCGTAATTTTTTGTTCTAAATACTCTGTCCTGTATTGCTGTGACAAAGCCTTCAGTTTCAGGGTAAAGATGACCTGCTTTTAGCCATGCTAAGGAGGCATCCTTGTCAAAGTTGTCCACATGTAATAAAGCCGGTAATTTTCCGTGGAGTGTTTTTTCTTCCCATTGGCGAATCTCATGCCCGACATCGTCCAAACCGACATTAACATGAACATTGTTTAGGTTCAGATGGGTTGCATCATAGTCATATTTGCGTAGGAAGGAAACTAGTTCATTGCTGGAGGCGTGCAGTTTTGATCGTATTTTGGAAACTTGCGTCTTACACAGTTTGAAGATGTTCTGCAATCCACGGCCTCTAACCTTCCGGGGCAGGTATAGCCTTATGGTGGAGGACTTGGGGTGTAAACATCGGAATTCGGTTAATAGTTTCCTCGTGAGTCTGTCAATGTCATGTAGGTCGGTATCTGTCCATTTGATGACACCGAAAGTGTAGAGGAGCACTGGGACGGCCCAGCTATTTATTGCCGTGATGAGATTACTGCCAGACAGTTTTGTGTTGAGAATTGTATTTACTCTCTGCTTGTATTTGCCAAGAAAGTCCTCTTTTAATTTGTTATGGTTTATCGTGGCACGCTGGTTTATTCCAAGATATTTATAAAGGGAGGCAGAGTTCACTTCTTCGATGCCTTCAAAAGCAATGTTGAGTTGGCTGCCTTGCCCTTTTTTATGCTTATGATACCACACTTATCCAAGCCAAAAGACATGCAGATATCGTCACTGAAGCGTTTTACTGTTTTAATTAAGGTGTGTAACTTTTGCTCGTTATCTGCATATAGCTTTAAATCATCCATGTATAACAGGTGAGACACAGACTTTGTACATTTAGTGTCAACCCTAAAACCGTTTGTAGTGCCATGAAGTAATTTAGATAGTGGGTTAATAGCTAGACAGAACCAGAGCGGAGATAGAGAGTCTCCCTGGTATATACCCCTTCTTATGTGCACAGAGCCTAGTCTATCATGATTAAAGTGTAAACTTATTTTCCAATTATCCATACAGACTTTCAGTAGTTGTTTTATTCTTGGGTTTGATTCTATGAATTTCCAGGGTTTTCAACAGCCAATCATGCGGAACTGAATCGAATGGTTTTTTGTAGTCGATGTAGCACATGTGTAAATTTCTCTTTCTTCTATGAGTTTGGTGCAATATTATACCATCTATAGTTAGCTGTACTTTACAGCCCATCGACTCTTCAATGCAACCTTGTTGTTCCTCTGCTAGTAGCTTATGGGCAGAGCAAAATTTATACATTTTACTTTTTAAAAGTGAAGTTTATAGTTTATATACCACTGACAGACAAGTGATAGGGCGATAGTTTGATGGTTGGTTCGGATCCCCTTTTTGGGGAGGAGAGATGTTCTCCCTCCAGTGAGTTATTATTATTATTATTATTATTAAAACTGACAATGAAACTGGCAGTTCATTTTTTTAACATACCCACATCTGAGGTAAAAAACATGGTGGAGAAATTACTGTTCATGTGTACTTTGCTGCTGCTGCATTTCATGTCTTCCAGTTGTTTTAGCCTATTCCGGTTTTGTACCCATCTCCTGTGTTGTTGTTTTTTTTCAAGGAATGTTTGCATCTATCAAGTACCTTGAATCATGTGCCTGAATCAGCCAGTGAAACCAACGACTTAGCAGATTTAAGTCATTGATTAACATGCGTAGCTAGATTGACACATGAACTGAGTTGCTCGTTATTATCTTCTTTTTTTGAAGTAACGGCTGTAATTAATAAGAAATGATACCTCGAGATTCTCTCGTAATAAGAAATAAGAATTTAAAAAGTATTCAGTATAATATGAAAAAGTATTGTATTCATCATTCAATGACAATGTCTTCGATAGCGAAAATTAAAGATATGTAAAATGTTTCGCATGACTACGCAAACCCAGATGCGACCTACAAATTTTCCGGCATATTGTGCAGACAAAGCGATCTATTTCAGTTTTCTTTCCGTCTTCTGCCCCTGTCTTCAATAATGACTTTTCTTTGAGTCTCAAAAGTTTGCTCCACAGCCTTTGTGAGGGCTCTCCAAATCTCTATCAGCGGCACTGCCAATTATTTTTTCTCTATGCCAGTGATGCCGAAATGGCGCATTAGTTGATCATTATAGCGCTTACGGGGGAGCCTCTGTTACGCCACCCTCCTTTAAGCTCGCTAAAGAAGATCGCCTTTGGCATGCGGTAGTCTCCCATGTCCGACCCAGTGCAATTGTCATATTGTAATTTTTTTTAGTACCATTATCATGGGTTGCCTTTATCAGCCAGGAAAACCAATGACTTAAAAGACTTGCCAGATTTTATATTTCTGTGTAACTAAATTAAAACTTGGGTATGCGTATAGCTTTTAAATAGCGCCACTTTCATACTTATAGCATGCTCAGGGCGCTTTGGTCCAATCTCATTTGTGGACCAGTGGAAAGGGGGGGGGGAGGGGGTATCTTTGAGTTGGTTTTCCGTGCTGCCTTTAGGCCCAATAAACACAACTCAGCCCGAGTCGGGTGTCGAACCTCGAGTCCCCTTCTAGGTAGCCAAGCCAAGCTAAGCCAGTTTTAAGCGCACTCAGCCTCTCGACCACGCTTTCCATATTATTATTATATTTATATATAGTAAGGTTCCCCTTTCAGACCCTGTAGTCTATGGGGCAGATGATGTAAAGGTCATCTGTTTCTGTGGCCTACGGTTAACGAGGGTGTCATGTGGCCAGCACAACAACCAACCGCCTTTACTTTTCCCCAACTAACGTCAGGTACCTATTAGAGCTGGGTGGACTTAGAGGCGCCCGAAGATCCTGAAGTTAAAAATCCCAGTCTTAACCAGGATTCGAACCCCGGACCCCTGTTCGGCTCAGCCACCGCGCCTCCCATATCGTTATATAATATGTGTATATTATTATCTGACATATACATGTACATAAACAAAAACTCTTACAAATCAAAATTTTATGCAACAAAAAAGGTGATGGAAATTTGCATTTTCATAATGGACTTGATATGTTCTTTTATTTCTCATTCTTGGTATTGTTCTTATGTGAATCTGATTTTCGTTATCCGTTTGACTTCACTGAGACATTCGTTTTCAGGGACTCTGTTTTGTGCGGGTCTTTCGGTTTCGTAGGGTCACTCGTCTGTGGTTCAGTCTTCGGTCCAGAGCTTCGGTTCGAGCGGTCGGAGGGAGTGGAGCTTTTACTCCCGGGTAGGATCTGAATGTTCAGACAAAGATAGGAATGGTGTAAGACGACATAGACGGTAAATCAACAGGATCAACATTAGAAACGTCACAGATTTTTTACCAAGCTTATATCAACTCTGTCGGGTTCACGGCTTTTCTCCCCCCCCCCCCCCAAGCTGAATGTTTATTTGCACAATTATATCACCTGACAGCACGAGAATCAATAAACAGAAAAAACAACAACAGCCAATTAGTTTGTTAACTATCGGTCATTAATTATTTTGTCGAATAAAAGACATTTCAATTTATGTGGAAAATGAAGCGAAGCTCATCTGTTGCTATGGTCGAGTGAGTCCTGTAACAGCACAACAACCAACCGCCTTTACTTCTGATCGAATGTCATAGGAATAGGCGTGACTGCAGGTAGTCCAAAGCTCCCAAAGTTTAAAATCCCAGTCTTCACAGGGGATTTGAACTCGTGGCCTTTCTGTTTGGAAACCAGGCGCTTTAACCCTCAGCCACCAAACCCTGCTACTAAAATTGATTGATTATTGAGTGTGCCAAGTAAAGCTAATGACAGACGTATAAACCTCAGCCCGCTGTAGTAAACCTAATAAAGAACGTGAATGCAATTTAAAGACTATAAATGCTTGCCTTGGAAAAGACAAACTAGACCAAGAGCGCCATGGGCAGGCTACTGTATTAAGACAAGAGCGCCCTGGGATTGCTACAGTAGTAAGACAAAGCGGCCTGGGTATGCTACAGTAGTAAGACAAAGCGCCCTGTGCATGCTACAGTAGTAAGACAAAGCGCCCTGTGCATGCTACAGTAGAAAGACAAGAGCGCCCTGGGATTGCTACAGTAGTAAGACAAAGTGGCCTGGGCATGCTACAGTAGAAAGACAAAGCGGCCTGGGCATGCTACAGTAGTAAGACAAAGCGGCCTGGGCATGCTTCAGTAGTATGAAAAGAGCGCCCTGGGGATGTTATATTAGCATGGAAACAAGAGCTTCCTGATAATCGCTAACAGAATAAATTTTATAACTATGTAAATATCTTATTTGATCTCGCGAAATCCCATTCCATCCATTCATCTTTTCATCCATCTATAAGACGTCATAAAATCAAAATACATGAAATAAAGACGTCTTCAAATAATTTAATATTCTTTAACAAAAAGAAAGACTTCATACAACTGACAGCAGGACTTAATGAATTAAGGACAGCGTCATAAAAAGACGCACTAACCTTGTTTGAGCTTTCCTCTAGAAATTTCATCCTTCCCTGAGTAATATCTACTGAAGTGGATCTGTGCCCGATCCATTCCTTCATTGATGAATCCTCCGAGTCGCTGCCCCCTAAGACACGACTGCTTCGCTGATCGTTCGATTTCAGCCGCCCGGGGCGCCCCGGTTGCAGGTTGGAGTAGAACTCCCCGATGGTCAGGGCGCTTTTGGAGCTGGTGTAGCGGTAGGAGCCGTCATATCTCCAGTTCATGTCCTCTACGTCAATAGCCTTGGCCATGCTGCTCTGACGTGACTTTTTTCGGCTTTCTTCACAACCTGCAACAAGAAGAAATAGATGTAGGGCCTGCAACATGTAGGAATAGATGTAGGGCCTGCAACATGTAGGAATAGATGTAGAGCCTGCAACATGTAGAAATAGATGTAGGGCCTGCAACATGTAGAAATAGATGTAGGGCCTGCAACATGTAGGAATAGATGTAGGGCCTGCAACATGTAGGAATAGATGTAGAGCCTGCAACATGTAGAAATAGATGTAGGGCCTGCAACATGTAGGAAAAGATGTAGAGCCTGCAACATGTAGAAATAGATGTAGGGCCTGCAACATGTAGGAATAGATGTAGGGCCTGCAACATGTAGGAATAGATGTAGGGCCTGCAACATGTAGGAATAGATGTAGAGCCTGCAACATGTAGGAATAGATGTAGAGCCTGCAACATGTAGGAATAGATGTAGAGCCTGCAACATGTAGGAATAGATGTAGAGCCTGCAACATGTAGGAATAGATGTAGAGCCTGCAACATGTAGGAATAGATGTAGAGCCTGCAAGATGTAGGAATAGATGTAGGGCCTGCAACATGTAGGAATAGATGTAGAGCCTGCAACATGTAGGAATAGATGTAGGGCCTTCAACATGTAGGAATAGATGTAGAGCCTGCAACATGTAGGAACAGATGTAGAGCCTGCAACATGTAGGAATAGATGTGGAGCCTGTAACATGTAGGAATAGATGTTGAGCCTGCAACATGTAGGAATAGATGTAGGGCCTGCAACATGTAGGAATAGATGTTGAGCTTGAAACATGTAGGAATATATGTAGATCCTGCAACATGAAGAAATATATGTAGAACACTAAGCAGGCGACTATCGCGCATTATAATATAATTATAATATAATAATTGACAATAGAAAGGGGGAAAAAAGTTAGTTATGGGATAGTGACTTTGTTCTATTAAGCACCATGTCCTAAAAAGTCAGAACACATTGCTATTAAACTTACTTCTTTCATTGAAATGTTCTGTGTCTGGGTCATTCTCTGACACTGCCAGGGCTTTCTCCAGATAGCCTTTAGGGCATGACTTTGGGAAGAGAGGGGCAACAAGTCGGAGCAACTCTTTACGAAACCTTTTCCCAAGGCAGGTGTAGAAGAAGTAGTTCGTACAGTTTCCAGAGTACAGCAAGACGATTGAAATATTGTACACTGGAGGAAGAATTGGAAAAAAAAGTATTTAGAGGCGAGGGAGAGGGATGGGGACGGAGGGAGAGAGAGGAAGGGAGAGAGAGAGAGGGGGAAAGAGGGAGGAGAGAGAGAGGAGGGAGGGAGAAATGACGAGAGAGAGGGAGGAGAGAGAGAAAGGGAGAGAGAAGGAGGGAGGAGAGAGAGGGAGGAGAGAGAGGAAGGGAGAGGGAGGGAGGAGAGGGGAGAGGAAGGAGAGAGAGGGAGAGGAGAGAGGGAGGAGAGAGAGAAAGGGAGAGAGAAGGAGGGAGGAGAGAGAGGAGAGAGGGAGGGAGGAGAGGGGAGAGGAAGGAGAGAGAGGGAGAGGAGATAGGGAGGAGAGAGAAAGGGAGAGAGAAGGAGGGAGGAGAGAGAGGAGAGAGGGAGGGAGGAGAGGGGAGAGGAAGGAGAGAGAGGGAGAGTAGAGAGGGAGGAGAGAGAGGTAGAGAAAGAGGGAGGAGAGAGAGAGGGAGGGTGGGAGAGGAGAGGAGAGAGAGGGAGGGGGAGAGAGAGGAAGGAGAGAGAGAGGAAGGAGAAAGAGGGAGGAGAGAGAGGAGAGAGGGAGGGAGGAGAGGGAGAGGAGAGAGAGGAAGAGGAAGAGGAGAGAGAGGGAGAGGAGAAAGAGGGAGAGAAAAGAGGGAGGGAGCAGAGAGAGAGGGAGAGAAAAGAGGGAGGGAGAGAGAGGGAGAGGAGAGAGGGAGGAGAGAGAGGGAAGGGAGAGAGGGAGGGAGGGAGACACAGGGAGGGAGGGAGAGAAAAATATAAGACGAAAATAAAGAGATGCAATGAAATGGAAAGGGAGAAAAAAGGAAACAGGAGAATATTGAGAGACAGAGAGGGAGAGAAGAGAGAGAGAGAGAGAGAGAGAGGAAGGACGATATAGCAAAAGATAAATGGAAAGATAGATCCAATGGAAAGATAAAGATAGGTTACAGAGAGACAGCCATAACAGTTAAATGACAAAGAATGAGAAAACGAGAAAAATGATAAAGAAGTGCAGACGGCCTAGGTATGTACCTAATAACCTAACACGTACTATCTACTTACCTATCATGGACTAGGTTGAAACCCACTTACCTAGCACGGTCTAGGTTCAAAACCTACTTACCTAGCATGGACTAGGTTTAAACCTACTTACCTAGCACGGACTAGGTTTGAACCTACTTACCTAGCACGGACTAGGTTTAAACCTACTTACCTAGCACGGACTAGGTTTAAACCTACTTACCTAGCACGGACTAGGTTTAAACCTACTTACCGAGCACGGACTGGGCTTAAACCTACTTACATAGCACGGACTATGTTAAAACCTACTTACCTAGCACGGACTGGGCTTAAACCTTCTTACCTAGCATGGACTAGGTTTACACCTACTTACCTAGCATGGACTGAGATTTTCCCTTCGCTGACTCAAAGTCAAAGTAACTGCTCGGTAAAATGTAGAAGAACGAGGTCGGGAACATGGTCATCATAAAGTGGGCACTGGACAATACAATCACCAAATACAAATCTCTTTTAGCTGGACATCAGAAGTGAAAACATTGGTCAGTCAGTGGTTAAGCGTTATCTTATCTTATATAATACAGACGTTACTTAAAAAAAGAAGACGATTACGTCGCGTCATGCATTTAGTCATGCATGTTAACCAATGACTTAAATTCTGCCAAGTCACTGGTTTTCCTGGATAGCTTAGGCAATCCATTCCATGCTCTAATAGCACTAGGGAAGAAGGAGTATTTGTACAAATTTGTCCTAGCATATGGGACTAGGAATGTACATTTATCTTTGCGTCCTTCTGAGTATTTTATTAAATTTTGTTTTTGTATTTGAAAATTATGGTTCAGTGTTTTATGTATAATTGCTACTTTACTTTTGAGTCTTCTGTCCTCGAGGCTTTCTAAATTTAGTGATTTTACTAAAGGTGTTACTCTAGTCAAATGTGAATATTCATTTGTTATGAATCTCACTGCTCTATTTAAAATAAATGAGAAATGGACGAGCTCTCATCCAAATAACAAGAAAGATGACGCTAACCTATAAGCTATCCCGACAAGATCAACGTCTAATCTTTCGACTCAGGACGGACACAACAGAATGCGACAACACATGTACCGGAAGCTCAAAATTGGAACCAGTGAAATCTGCCCATGTGGAGTGTCACCAGAGAATGCTGACCATGTCCTCCAAAACTGCTCTCTTAACCAAGAGGCTCGTACAAGACACTGGCCCCAATACACCCCAATAGAAAGAAAACTATATTGAGAGCTCCCTTATTTAGAAACCACTGCGCAGTTCATCTCATGTATTGGTCTAGTCATGTAAACGCTCCAACATTTTTGTGCATGACTGAATGCATGACGCGTAGGACGTAATCATCTTCTTTTTTGAAGTAACGTCTGTATTATATAAGATAAGATAAGATAAGAATACATAACAATGAGAACGAGGAACTGCTCCAGTTTCTTCATGTCTTCTTGAGTTAAGGGGTCCCAGACAGAGGATGTATATTCTATTATTGGCCTTATCAAGGTTATGGAGTGTGTGTGTGTTTCTATGGTGCTGGTGGGAAGAGGTCATCTATGAAGTGTGAAGGGTGCAAGAGAAGCAACATTGTCGTATGCTGCCTTGGGTCTCACAGAAAAATCTAGATTGCCAGAGTAAAAAGACTTGTTTGGCAGGGAGGCAGTTTTTATTCAAAGTACCTTATTTTTTTATAATATAGAGTCACCTACCACTTTTTTTTGTCACAATAGGTTGCAATGTAGAATCAAATAAAATATACCACTTAGCTAATCAATTTCTTGTAATTAATTAATCTTGCAATAATGATAGTTATGACAGCCATTAAACGGTGCCCCCCTCCCCAAAGCACAAATGGGAAACTTATCATAAAGGAAGATAAAAGAAAAAATAAAAGTCAGTTGCAAGACCAGGAGAGTAACTTACGCAATAATGTACATTTATCATTATTTCAAAATAATTGAGACAAAATACATTCAATATAAGCTAAGCTTTTTTAGAACGTATTTTTTTATATATATTTTTTTTTCAAACGCAGAAAAGTAACACAATAATATAGAATACCATATGCCAATTCTCATATATCTGCGACTATGAATTTATAATTGGTGAACTGCAGCGGGTATATTACATTGAACATTGTAAATGATCATGAACTATATCAACTTCTCAATAACCTAGACTACTAATCTGCATTATATGCTCATATATCTGCGACTATGACTTTATAATTGATGAACCGCAGCGGGTATATTACAATGAACAGTGCATATATATATGAACTATATACAACTTCTCAATAACCTAGACTTCTTAATTTACGTGGTGTCATTAAGAAGGACACCTTTTCCGTGTTTATATTCATCGCTCCTCTGTGGATTGCTGATTGTCTGATGGTGGGTTAAAGAGGTACCTACCTACCAATAGCCTCAGGTCCTGCAGAATGTAGCTCATGGCGGGTTAAAGAGGTGCTTGTTGTCTGATGGCGGGTTAAAGAGGTGCATGTTATCTGATGGGGGGTTAAAGAGGTGCATGTTATCTGATGGCGGGTTAAAGAGGTGCATCTTGTCTAATGGCGGGTTAAAGGGGTGTATGTTGTCTGATAGCGGGTTAAAGAGGAGCATGTTGTCTGATGACGGGTTAAAGAAGTGCCTACTTACCAGTAGCTTCAGGTCCAGCAGAATGTAATGTTTCTTGCTTCCATGTGATGTAATACAGAATGCAGTTGAAAGACGCCAAAGTCAGGAAGGGCAAGGCCGCGTACATGAGAAAGTGAATATAGGCCCAAAGCGAGGCTCGGCTTAGATAACAGCCAGGTTCAGAGCTTGAAGCAAACAGACATTCAGACATATCATTAGCGCTTTGTCATTAGGGAGTATATAGCAGCTCACTCTGTCTCTCTGTCTGTGCATGTTATTTCTCCCACACCCATTCTCGGATCAGGTTGAAAACTTTGTACATATTAATTGGCATAGTCAAGACATGAATCAACAAAAATAAAAAATAAAATAAACCAATTAGTCAATTAATTAACGCTAATTATTATTTATTTTGTTTGATACCAACAAGGGAAAATAATCCTTCATTATTCACATGTATGGTTGAAACATTCAACAATATTCATTGTACCTAACAAAACATTTATCACCTAAAACATTAACCATTTAGTCAATTATTTATTGGTAATTAATTGTTTTATTTGATATCAAATGAGGGAAAATAACTTCTACATTATTTAGAGATATAGTTGAAAGGGCGGATCTCTTTCCCTTAGATGCTTTCTTGTCTTGTTTCTGTTTGGACAGACATTTCATTATAAGGTACTAATTGTCTGCTTATTTTGTCTGTTCTTGGGATACATCATCTCATACATGTAGATTTTCCGAATTTTGTGTAGAGGCGAAGCTCAAACAAGTGTATTCGTTAGACTACAAGTGTAAGAGGTTACACGTCGACAGAGGCGTCGCCGGGGTAGGTGTCATGTCGATTTAGATAGAGAAACAGGCAGGTTTTTTGTTTTTTTTACAAATTGAGAATTTTTATTTTTCTGCAGTTTCTTTTCATTTTTTTAAAATTTATTCAGGGACGCCAATTCACTTCGATTAGGGCCTCCAATTATGTAACGCCGGCCCTATCACTCTAGATGCACATTCACACACGAAATACAGACACACACACACACACACGACTAATGCTTTATGAATTAAGCTTCTATAATACGTCTCAGTGACTAGGTTGCAGAGCTTAAGTCCTTAACATGCAGGACTAGTTCAGCATGTAAAAGCGAGTAGGACGTAAGGTCTTATAAATTAAAGACGTCACTTCAAAGGGGGAAGCTAATTACGTCCTACGCGGATCATGTGTTAATCTGTATGAAGTGTCAAGCTATATGAAGTGTCAATCTATATGAAGTGTCAATCAATATGAAGTTTCAATCTTTATGAGTGTCAATCTATATAAAGTGGCAATCAATATTAAGCGTCAATCTATATAAAGTGTCAATCAATATGAAGTTTCAATCTTTATGAGTGTCAATCTATATGAAGTGTCAATCAATATGAAGTAGCAATCTATATGAAGCGTCAATCTATATAAAGTGTCTATCTATATGTAGTGGCAAGATACTTTCAGATGTGGCTACTTACTAGGCTGGGTAGAAGTAGCTCAGACCCAGGAGAATGACCAACAACTCCGAGCCAGCACATAATACACAGACTAACACAATAGTGGCATGGGGACTCACATAGCTGTTCGCACATTTAACACTGAGGAGTAGATAGAAGTGCTGACCAATCAACATACATTTGTAGATGTAAAATTTAAATACGAGCCGACCCGCAGCGTAGCATACGCCGCCACCCTCTTTTTTTTCTGAGCCTCGCTCTCTGTCACTGCGAAAGTTACGTGGGGTAACTCTAGTCCGACTTGCAGAAATAAAAGAGTTAATTTTTTCATTACGATGTACTGTATGGTAGGGCAACGAAGAGAAATATACATAGATAGATAAATAGATCGATCGATAGATAGATAGATAGATTTTGTTTTGTTTTTGGTTGACATGTTACCAATGTTCCTTTAGAATATAAGATATTTAAATACATCCTACCCCAAACATCCCACGATTGGGGGGGGGGGCACGGGTGGCGGCGAGCAGATCACGAAACTCGAATTATCGACACCACAGCCCAGAGCGCATACCATACGACCGGGTAGCCATATGTACAGGTTTAGTACTGGGGAATCGTGAGATTAAGATTAGACCTCACAAACTATATTTAAAAAAATTGGTATTAAAACAGTGATAGCAGTTGCTCATTGTGAAAATACTAAATTGAAACATGGAGATTTTAAATTACTTGAACTAGAAGTCAACAGCAGCGGAGTGCTTTTGTTATGCAGTGCCAACTCCAAATGTGGGAGATATTTATACCTCACAAAGTAGTTTCTGAATTGGTTTTCTTATTTTACAGGTTTCTTACATTTTGTCAGAGCTACAGATTATAATAACCGACCCCAAACCTCCAGCAAGAAGGTGGAGATGTCGGCGTACAGGATTTGAACCCGGGACCATAGAGATGGTATATATATATATATATATATACAGAGAGAGAGAGATATGATAGATAGATAGATAGATAGATAGATAGATAGATAGATAGATAAATAGATAGATAGATAGATAGATAGATAGATAGATAGATAGATAGATAGATAGATAGATAGATAGATAGATAGATAGATAGATAGATAAATAGATAGATAGATAGATAGATAGATAGATAGATAGATAGATTTAGTACCTTGGAAAGAAAGTTATAAGACGACATCCGTTAATTAAAACTATATGCCAGCTGGTAACAGACATCAAAGAACAGATCACCCATTGTGAAAACCTGGTCAAACAAGACAAATGGAATAGGCGTTATAGCATTAACAGTGAGAATGCAACAGGTTAGGCATATCTTTCCAATAGATACGTATGTTTGGCATTACTGTTCTTTTACAGTTGGTGGTCAAGTCTAGCCTATTCTCTTGTGCCAAAGTACATTATAAGCAGAGGTGGCCTAAGCAGAGCGCGGGGTCCTGGGCGAATGTCGTACCAGGGCCTCTAATATTTCTACGGTGTGTCTAAAAAGGTACATTTCTCCATGTTTTCCCAGGTCGACCATGGACGTCACGTGGACAAGCAAAAAGAGGTTAGGTCATGTTGCGAGACTTACTGCCCTTAGAAATCGCGTTCTGCCTACGTACTTTGAAGTGAAAGAAGACCCACAGAGCTGAAGTTTTATTGTAAAGATGCTTACCGAGTTCAGATTCTTTTTGGAGTTCAGATTAAAACGGAGCTCAGATTATTATGGAGTTCATATTGTTATAGACTTCAGAGTGTAATGTTCAGATTCATATAGTGTTTAGATTATTTATGTTCAGATTGTTGTAGAATACAGTTTGTTCTGGAGTTGAGATTGTTATAGAGTTCAGATTGTATTCACTATTGTAAGCGCCTCTTCCAAGCTAATGTAGCAAGCTCAGCGCGCTCTGGTCTAATCTTTTTTTATGAACAGGAGTTGCCAGTGGCGTAGCTAGGGTGGAGGGGGAAGGAGGAGGAGCATTTGAAAATCCCTCAGGGCCCCCACTTGAAAGGGCCCCACAAAATGAGTGGGTTTTTATTTATATTAAATATTAAGTATTACGCAAAATGCAGGGACCCTCAAAAAAGGTCGAGCTCCCCGGGCACTCAAATGATTGAAAATTCCTACTTACGACCCTGTGAGGTGGACATAAGGTGGAGTCTATTGAAAACGTTTTTCGTGCTGAATTAAGGCGCTCATCAAACACAATTCGAGTATATTAAAAAAACGTATTCTACCTCGTGATTTGAACTAAAGCCCCCTGAGTTAGGAACTCAAGTGATTTATATCACTCAGCCATCTATGCCCTCTTGTTCATCGTGTCTTCTGTTGACATTTAGATGTATTGTGCCAGTCGAAGATAAATTTAGTTCATCTAATCAGCAGTAACAAGTATTTTGTTGGCCGTGGTTCTGGTGAATACGTCTTCGCCTAAAGTTTAGTTGTATTTTCACCCACTAAGCACACCATCTAAGTACTCACGTGCAATACTTGATGCAGGCATAGATAGGTTTCCTACTAAGTACTTTATCTAGGTACTCACGTGCAATACTTGATGCAGGCATAGATATGTTTCCTACTAAGTACTTTATCTAGGTACTCACGTGCAGTACTTGAGCTAGGCATAGATATGTTTCCCACTAAGTACTTTATCTAGGTACTCACGTGCAGTACTTGAGGTAGGTATAGATTCAATTTCCCCACAAAGTTCTTTATTTAAGTAATAACGTGCAGTACTTGAGGTGGGTATAAATGAAATGTTCCCCTAATAAGTTCTTTATCTAGGTACTCAAGTGCAGTACTTGAGGTAGGTATAAATGAAATGTTCCCCTACTAAGTACATTATCTAGGTACTCAGGTGTAGTACTTGAGGTAGGTATAAATGAAATGTTCCCCTACTAAGTACTTTATCTAGGTACTCAGGTGCAGTACTTGCGATAGGTATATATGAAATGTCCCATTAAGTACTTTATCTAGGTACTCACGTGCAGTACTTGAGGTAGGAATAGATGAAATTATTCTCATATACCCCTTTAGCAATAGACCTCGGGAGGCCAACAATCAGACCAATCATATTGAAGACACACAAACTTTTTATGTATACAGCAGAGACACTGTCCTTGCCGGCCATACGATGTAGGATGTACACAGCTATCGTGTTGCCTGGAGACACACGCACACAGTAGTCGAGCATAGTACACAATAGTCGAACACAGTAAACAGTAATCGAACAGCTAGATAGTGAAGTTATGTAAAATGTTTAGTTAGGTAGTGTTACAACTTTCCTATTATATAACTCTATCTACTTCTAACTCGGTACAAACTACTCTTGGTCTCGATATGTCTAGGTGTCCCTGGTTCAGCTGTATTTATAAATAAACAAGTAACACTCGATCAAACAAATAAACTTTAATAATCTTTACGGCCCCTCACACAAGCTGGACTCTGTCTGACCACTCTGTGACAACAGACACACTTCCGGTCATTTGCGCAGAGTGTAAAAATAGATTATACATACATACACACATTCATCCGTGACAGGTAGCCTATTGGCGATGTAAAATATAATAGGGCCTACATGTGTTTTGTTAGTTTATTGCTTTTCCGATACCGGAATAAAATTGTCGAAGAACTTAAACTCTGTGTTTCATAACCATCTGTAGAGACCATTAGCTTCGTACTGAGTTGGGTGGCCATTTAATTAAAGAATATTGAATATACTTCAGACGTCTAGTATACAGCAGTCAATGACTTTAGGGTGCTTGCACACTACACTGTGCATCCACTCTACAAATTGACAAACAAAAAAAGACGAAAACTAGATATTCCATAATTATTCGTTTCATTTCGAGTGAGCGTTTTGTGCATGTAGCCCGCAAACAACAAAAAGGCAGAGAAGAGAGGCAAAAATAGAAATCATCGTAATACAATATCAAAGAATGGACAGACCTTCCTTAAAGTGACTATAATTCTTGCTAAAGACAGGAATGTACAGAGATGGTCAACAGATCATGTGTGGTGCCCCAACATTCTAAAAGACTAATTAATCCGGTTCTCTCCGTAGTTTCGCCCTACCTGGCATCCCAATCAAAGGCAGTATGAAACTGAAGGCTTGCAATAACTTGGTGTTGACATTGGCTATGTAGAGCAGCTGAGCGTTCTCATCCTCTGCAAAGGTGTCATTGATGCTATTCATAGTCTGGACCAGATTAAGCGAGCGGGGAACCACTGAAGGAACATACAATACAGAACCATTTCTATATAAAGACCTAAGAAATGGCCACATCGATGTCTTCCATCAACAAACAACTAGTGTGAGTTCATTTTGGGTTTAATTTCTGAGGTAACTCTTTCTCTCCGAACTGACGATACCAACGTTGATTCGATCAGAACGTGTTAAATTATAACGGAGAGAAAGAGTTAGGATACCACGTCCGCAATTTGTCACATGATTATATATACAATGTAAAAGAGCTCCCCCTTTCAGACCTTGCGGTCTATAGGGCCGATGATGTAAAGGCCATCTGTTTCTGTGGCCCGCTGTTAACTAGGGTGTCATGTGGCTAGCACAACCACCAACCGCCCCTTACTGTTATTTTGGACAATTTCCATAGACGCTTAATCTCCAAGCCTAGGTTCCCATATTTCCTTTGTTTTTCTAAGTTTTTCTTAAATTATGAGACAGTGGTACGGCGATGTCGATAATGGTAGCGTTTTTGTTTTTTTTATCAACGAACAGAAGATCCGCGAGATTGAAATCTACCGTTTTGTGGGTCAGAATAGGCCTATCCCAGTACAGTTAAAAAGTCAATTGCTGGAACAGCCAAAATTGAGGCTCGTTAAAGGAAAACAAAAGTGATTGTCAACTATTATCGCTCTCTAACAGGCTGTTAGAATACTATGGTGCATTCGTTGTTTCCCCCTCTCTTATATACTAAATAATAAATAATGTAATTTTATTAAACTTCCACAGTTGATAAATCTCTAAGCATGTTAAGAATGAACATCAAGATAGCAAAACGTAGTGCTGCGGTACGCCCGATGTTCAAGGGTTCACATCTTGCCCGCTGTCATTGTCCTGGGGAGGGGGGGGGGGGAGGGTTGGACTACGAAGTAGACTACCTTCAGGTTGAAGGAGCATCCGAAATATGTCAAACATTTGACAAAAAGAGTTACGCTGGCTACTTTTTTTTAACAAGTAAAACTCCATCTAGATATACATATATACATATATCTTATATTATAAAGTAGAATGTGAGGCGTATGTATGTATGTATGTATGTTACTTATAGACATCAAAACCGCTTGACCAATCTTGATAAAACTAGGCAGGAATTTTCCTTGGGTACTAACTTAGACCGTAGTGTATGTATTGTAGCCCCAAAACAAACTTAAGACCCTCAAAAAAAAATAAAGTTGCCTGACTCTATTAAAGCTATAGTATTTATGGATCTAGGCCATGGTTAACAATGTTGACATGAGAAAACATCGAAAGGATTTAGACCTAGATCTAATTTTAAGAAATACACTTTGCGCAGATAGTTTTTTACTTTGACACATGAAAATACAAAGAAGATCCATTGATTTCATTATATAATAAAATTAACCTTCAATTTTGTGTTTCAAAAGCATTTTTTTACATAAATTAGTTCCGATATCTGTGACTACAGATTTCCTGGCGAACATCCTTTCATTTGACATTACCAAATGGTTTCACATTAACAGTGATTAGCACATCTCTCTACTGAGTCTATTCCTAGGCCTAGGTCTAAAACTCTTATTGAACTCTAAGATGATAAAACTTCTTTTCGCAAAGATAGTTTTATGCTTTAACACATAAACATAATAATTATTGTCCATTCATTTCATATTTTAATCAAATTAACATTCAAATTTGTTTTTCTAAAGCATTTTTAATACATTCGTTCGCTGTTCGCTAAATAAAGCTGCGTAGCCGTTTTGAGATAGGCCTATTTTCATTCATGAAAAAAGGTCACGCATGCGAAACACAGAAAGAACTCTATAAAAGCCTATTTTTAACTCTAGATTACTGTAGATTTAGATCTATGTCTACCTCAAGATCTACTTTATGCTGTAACACACGAACATACAAAATTAAGCCTATTCCTCTCAAATTTTAATCAAATGTATGTAGGCCTACAAGCAAATGTTTTCATTCGAACAAATGGATTTAAGCCTATTAGCTATTCTGATTTAATAGCTTCATTCACACTATTTTTACATTGACACATTTGCTTTACTTATTACAGTATTACTTCGTTTAATTGTTTACAAAACACTCTCAGTGACTATATCGACAGTAATGCGCAAATAAAGACCCGCGGGTCGCGTGTAACATATGTCTCTCTCTCTCTCTATATATATATATATATATATGTGGAGAGAGTAAATAAAAGTATGGTACCCCCTTTCAGACCTTGCAATCTATGGGGCACATGATGTAAAGGTCATCTGTTTCTTTGGCCAACGGTTAACGAGCAGGCTGTCTTAGCCAGCATAATGACAACAGTCTTTGATATCCGCAACTAAAGTCAGTTACTCATTAGAGTTGGGTGAGCTTAGTGCTTAAAATCCCGAAATAAATAATCTGTCTTCACCGAGATTCGACACGAGATCTCTCGGTTCGGAAGCCAGGCGTCTAACCCCTCAGCCACAACGATGAGTCAAATTTAAAATAACATTTAATCACTTATCTTCTAGCCAATTCTAGCCGTTAAACCTAGATGCTAGATAGAATCAAGCGCCTGGTCTAGATTCTAGAGTCATCTGCTATAGTGTATTGCTACAAAACCAAAAATGTAGACTATCTAGACCAGGGGTTCTCAACCTGTGGATCGCGACCCCTTTCGGGGTCGATTGCCCATTTGCCAGGGGTCGCCTAAGACCATCGAAAATATGAATCGTTATTGTCTACTCTTCTATTGCTGTATGTGTGTGTGTGTTGGTATGGGTCGCGGCAGAGTGGGGGATTGTTAAAAGGGGTCGCAGAACTTAAAAGGTTGGGAACCACTGATCTAGACTGTAAACAAAAGATAGGACAAAAACTAGTCTAGTTCGAGAATGAAATAGACTGCGTTTGGATGTCGCAACTTATATAGAACACAGCTCAGAGACCGGTAGTCACGTGACATACCGCAGTCCTCCTTAAGCTTAGGACTCGAAGACAAGCGTTGGGGGTGCCTGATCGTGTGATATGCGTTCAATACTGCCGTTAAATGATCACGATAGTCCCGGGTTCGAATCCTGCCAGCATCTTGGGAGAGATTTGAGTTAAGAAGTAATTATCATCAAATCTAAAGGAGCATTCAAGACTTGTAAAACAAACAGGCTACTTTTAAAAAATATAGATCTAGACAGTAGAGTGTTGACTAGATAGATCTAGTGCTGTTAGAGCATGGAATGGGTTGCCTGAGCTAGCCAGGAAAATCAGGACTTAGCAGAATTTGGTTAATATGCATGACTAATAGGACGTAGTCTAATAATCTTCTTTTTTTAAGTAATGTCTGTATTTTATAAGATAAGAAGACGATAAGAAAGCATGTCTAGATCTTTTGTATTGCAATGATTTTGGAATTCCTCCTAGATCTAGTGCTAGACTATATATATAGATCTACCATCTACATATATGATAGTAGATCTAGATAATCATAGTACTAGACAAGTCTAAGTCCTGTATCATATAAGATAATTTAAATATAAGTCTAGTAAATCTCTATATCTAGAAACTAATCTAGATTTTTATAAATCCTAATCCTAGTACTTCTACCATCGGATCTTCATCTGTCCCGAATAAGTAACATCACAGGTTACAAGTCTTAGTTTCCAAAGGCACAAAACCTTTAAGTTTCAGTATGGAAAAAAATATATATTGTATATAGATAATGGATATAGATGTGTCTAGCGAGACAGATAAGGACATATTGTGTTGTTTTTTTTGTGAGAATCGCTTTTTTATATGACGTCATTTCAGCACTGTAAAATTATAGTTTCACTCTTTTTGTTCGCCTAGGTCATGCAGTCAATTAATTTTAATTCCGTTTTAAGCTTCCTCCGTGTCAAGGGTAAGATCAGTGATGCCCAAACTACGACCAGCGGGCGATATCCGGCCTCAAGCTATCCAGCTTCGAAACGCCTCCAGGCAGTAATTAGCAGAGGCGCAGCTGTATTGAACTGTTATTAGTTCAGTCGTTGGTCGCTACAGAAACACGTCTTTCCGTCTCAAGTATATGATTCGTCTTTTTAACTATCATACACTTAACTTTTTTTAGCAAACATTATGACAGACCAGCCCGTGGTTTCATTAGCCTATACCTTCCATTTCTTCGTCATTACCTAGGAAACACACACACACACACACACTTATGTTGCTTGTGACAAACAATTCCAGAAAGGTTGGTCCACCACTGCGTAAGAATATGCTATAAATATGTCGCCAACGTAAGCCGAAGATATTCGTCATATAAGGCCCATAAATCTGACATGGACGTCGCAACCTGTGGGCAGTGAAGACCATTAGCTCGTTAACACGTCGTCATGTGACGTGGCGACGAACTATTGGTCTAATCTGCCCATAGGTGGGAAGCGTAGTCGAGAGGCTAAGTGCGCTTGAACTTGGCTTGTCTTGGCTACCTAAAAGGGGGCTCGAGGTTCGACACCCGACTCGGGCAGAGTTGCGTTTACTGAGCGCCTAAAGGCAGCACGGAAATCCAACTCCTTGATACCCCCCCCCCCCCCATTGGTCAACAAATGAGATTGGACCAAAGCGCTCTGAGCATGCTATAAGCATGAAAGTAGCGCTATATAAAAGCTATAATAATAATAATAGGTTGCGACGTTGCAGATCAGTGTTCAGGCCTTCCATGACGTTTCGCCACGGCCCAACCCACTGTACAGCTAAGGTTGAGGTAATTTAAGACAGGTCGAAGAAAGTTAAACATTTTCTCCGTACACAGCAGTGCCCTCAAAGTTCTTTTATTCAACTATCTGATCGCTGCCTGATTGTGTGGTATGCGCTCTGGACTACCATTCGGTTGTCTTAAAGGTCCCGGGTTCGAACCCCGCCAATTAACGCCCCCGTCGTTCCCCAGGGGTTTGGGTTGGGATGTAATTTTACAGCTACAAAGTTGTCTGGAGCAAACAGATTGGGACATGTTTGTAACCAACTGCCCAGACAGATGAACTTACCACAACTGTTAATTCGTACATCCAGTTCTGTGAAAACATGATGTACCAAAGAAGAAAATTAAAACATTCATGAATAATAGACCCTGGATGACCAACATTAAAAATTAACATTCTGTCGTCATCGAGAAGTTCATAGAAGTCTATTTTGGTTATGTGAATGTGTTTTTCGTGTGTGAATGTCATTCGTATTTGCATCTATATTGTGCATCTATATTGTTATTGTACAGGAGTTACGCTGAGAGTGTCAATTGTAGTCAAACTGAATTTCCATTTGATTGGATCAATAAAGTTAGTCTGGTGTGAATGTACACTTTGGTTTCTTTCAGTAATAATGTTTTTTGTTTGGTGCACAAATTTTAAGACAAATTTCCATACGAACAATAATGCACGCAGTGGTTCTTTCAACCTTTCTATAGAGACCTTAGTCTAGCACGCAGTGGTTCTTTCAACCTTTCTAGAGACCTTAGTCTAGCACGCAGTGATTATTTCAACCTTTCTATAGAGGCCTTAGTCTAGCACGCAGTGGTTCTTTCAACCTTTCAACCTTTCTATAGAGGCCTTAGTCTAGCACGCAGTGGTTCTTTCAACCCTTCTAAAGAGACCTTAGACTAGCACGCAGTGGTTCTTTCAACCTTTCTATAGAGACCTTAGTCTAGCACGCAGTGGTTCTTTCAACCTTTCTATAGAGGCCTTAGTCTAGCACGCAGTGGTTTTTTCAACCTTTCTATAGAGACCTTAGACTAGCACGCAGTGGTTCTTTCAACCTTTCTATAGAGACCTTAGACTAGCACGCAGTGGTTCTTTCAACCTTTCTATAGAGACCTTAGACTAGCACGCAGTGGTTCTTTCAACCTTTCAACCTTTCTATAGAGGCCTTAGTCTAGCACGCAGTGGTTCTTTCAACCCTTCTAAAGAGACCTTAGACTAGCACGCAGTGGTTCTTTCAACCTTTCTAGAGACCTTAGACTAGCACGCAGTGGTTCTTTCAACTTTTCTGTAGAGACCTTAGACTAGCACGCAGTGATTATTTCAACCTTTCTATAGAGACCTTAGACTAGCACACAGTGGTTCTTTTAACCTTTCTATAGAGGCCTTAGTCTAGCACGCAGTGGTTCTTTCAACCTTTCTATAGAGACCTTAGACTAGCACACAGTGGTTCTTTCAACCTTTCTATAGAGACCTTAGACTAGCACGCAGTGGTTCTTTCAACCTTTCTAGAGACCTTAGACTAGCACGCAGTGGTTCTTTCAACTTTTCTGTAGAGACCTTAGACTAGCACGCAGTGATTATTTCAACCTTTCTATAGAGACCTTAGACTAGCACACAGTGGTTCTTTTAACCTTTCTGTAGAGACCTTAGACTAGCACGCAGTGATTATTTCAACCTTTCTATAGAGACCTTAGACTAGCACGCAGTGGTTCTTTCAACCTTTCAACCTTTCTATAGAGGCCTTAGTCTAGCACGCAGTGGTTCTTTCAACCCTTCTAAAGAGACCTTAGACTAGCACGCAGTGGTTCTTTCAACCTTTCTATAGAGGCCATAGTCTAGCACGCAGTGGTTCTTTCAACCTTTCTATAGAGACCTTAGTCTAGCACGCAGTGGTTCTTTCAACCTTTCTATAGAGGCCATAGTCTAGCACGCAGTGGTTCTTTCAACCTTTCTAGAGACCTTAGACTAGCACGCAGTGGTTCTTTCAACCTTTCTATAGAGACCTTAGACTAGCACGCAGTGGTTCTTTCAACCTTTCTATAGAGGCCATAGTCTAGCACGCAGTGGTTCTTTCAACCTTTCTAGAGACCTTTGACTAGCACGCAGTGGTACTTTCAACTTTTTATAGAGGCCTTAGTCTAGAACGCTGTGGTTCTTTCAACCTTTCTAGAGACCTTAGACTAGCACGCAGTGGTTCTTTCAACCTTTCTATAGAGACCTTAGACTAGCACGCAGTGGTTCTTTCAACCTTTCTATAGAGACCTTAGACTAGCACGCAGTGGTTATTTCAACCTTTCTATAGAGACCTTAGACTAGCACGCAGTGGTTCTTTCAACCTTTCTTTAGAGGCCTTAGTCTAGCACGCAGTGGTTCTTTCAACCTTTCTAGAGACCTTAGACTAGCACGCAGTGGTTCTTTCAACTTTTCTGTAGAGACCTTAGACTAGCACGCAGTGATTATTTCAACCTTTCTATAGAGACCTTAGACTAGCACACAGTGGTTCTTTTAACCTTTCTATAGAGGCCTTAGTCTAGCAGGCAGTGGTTCTTTCAACCTTTCTATAGAGACCTTAGTCTATCACGCAGTGGTTCTTTCAACCTTTCTATAGAGGCCATAGTCTAGCACGCAGTGGTTCTTTCAACCTTTCTAGAGACCTTAGACTAGCACGCAGTGGTTCTTTCAACCTTTCTATAGAGACCTTAGACTAGCACGCAGTGGTTCTTACAACCTTTCTATAGAGGCCATATTCTAGCACGCAGTGGTTCTTTCAACCTTTCTAGAGACCTTAGACTAGCACGCAGTGGTACTTTCAACTTTTTATAGAGGCCTTAGTCTAGAACGCTGTGGTTCTTTCAACCTTTCTAGAAACCTTAGACTTGGGAACTTTACAGAAAGTAATAAAAACTTCTTGAACGATATCCTTGCTGTGACCTAGTATTAGGATAGGTCATAAGACCAGTGACCTGTTCTGTACTGGCAAGTTAGTCTAGTAGTACTTTGTGGTCCCAATTATATTATCTAGGCTAATAACTATTGCCTCTAGATGTACAAAACTACTGAGACAGACAACTAATAATTCTGAGATTTCAGTTGCAACAAACAAAAAAAGGAGTTTATTTACAAACAAAAGAAAAAGATCATGAAAAATATAAATGGTAATAAAGGCTCACAAAAGAAAATGACATAATGAAACAAAGCAAATTAGCAAGACAGTTTCCGGTCAATATAATTAAAGAACCATCATCATAGAGGCACAATAATGTCTTATGCCGAAAAACCAAAAAGATGTTTTAAAATAACATGCATTAACAAAGAAATGACGTCATTCATGAGACACACTACTGTCTCGTATCTAAACAAAAGATGTCTTTTAAAAAAAAAACATACAGGAGAGGATAAGAGACTAAGTAGACCTATACCATTTACATAAACCAACTTAGTACTAACAAATCGATAAAGTCTACTTAGCTCATTTTTGAAATGATCTTCCCACAACAGTGGCACACTCCTCTTGAGTAACACAGCAATAGTACAACAACACAAGTATTAGTTAAACATTATAGAGATTTAGTTCAAACTATACTGGTCAGTTGAAAGACTCTAGAGGGAGAGTGGCAATTGTTAACAGTTAAAAGGGACTTAAATCAAGTAATAAAGGGGACTAACTCTAATAAAAAAATAAAGGTAGCTACCCTAATTGTCCCTCTTGTCACACTTGCGAACGCCGGAATGGACAGTAATAATAATAATAGTAATAATAATAATAATAATAATAATTTAATGTATAGAGCGCTGTTAACAAACAAAATGTAAGGTCAAGGCGCTGTGATAACATTACAAATATAAACAGGAGAGCTAAAATGAAAAACTAATCTAAAAAAGTTTTAAACAGATAGTTCATAATTCTTAATGTTTTTCTTTAATGTAGTGTTGCATGTTGTCTGTCTTAGAGCAATGGGGAGTGAGTTCCAAACCTTTGGTCCAGGAACTGAAAAAGCCCGCAGACCGTAGCTTTAGAGGGAGAAACGTGGCACCACTAGAAGCTTTGAGTCCATTGAGCGCAGGGCTCTCCGAGGGACATATGGAGTAACTAGTTCGCTAAGGTACAAGGGCATTTCTTTTTAAATATTCTGATGACAAAGTGTTGTCACCTTGAGTCGATTCTCGCTATAGATGGACTTCTTATTGTCCGACAGTTACGCTGGGCAATGACAGGCATCTCGTATGGAGGACGAACGTATGCAAAAGTCTTTTTTTTTTTGGTGAGCTGAAATGTGGTTGACGACAGAGTGATGCGCCATAAAAATGCTTTAAAGACAATCTTAGACGCCAACTTGCTGTAACTGACATAGAATAGAGCACCTAGCTGCTTCAGTACGTAAAAAAAAAGTTCCCCTTTCAGACCTTGTGGTCTATAGGGCAGATGATGTAAAGGCCATCTGTTTCTGTGGCCTACGGTTAACAAGGGTGTCATGTGGCCAGCTCAACGACCAACCGCCTTTACTTATCCCCAACTAATGGCAGCTGGATGGACTCAGAGGCGCCCGAAGATCCCGAAATTAAAAATCCCAGTCTTCACCAGGATTCGAACCCCGGTCTCCGGTTCGGAAGCAAAGCGCTTTACCGCTCAGCCACCGCGCCTCCTTCAGAATGAGACAGCTGTAAATCACTTACAAAAGTCGCGGGGCACACCATTGAGACCAAAAAAAAATTCCTCTGCCGAGGACAGACGTAGAGGGCGAGAATAGGTTCAAAATCATCCCCAAGTGGACAATGGCTATTTCTGCGTTTGTTGTGGCTGCGTAGCCACGGGAAATACTCTATTTATTCCTCCACTCTTACCCGGAGGCATCCAAACCGGCACCTTCGACGGAGGTCACGTCCACACGCTCTACTGGCCCGAGCCAGACGGTTATCAACTTTCCTTGAAAGCGACGCGTCATTTAAAACAATACTTCCTAGTAAGTGAGAATAATAACCCAAATGTTACCTACGATATTTTTAAACTACCCTTTATCGATCCCCCCTGCATTTAATATTTTTCAGTAATCATTCAATATAAAATAATTAGTTTAGTTTACTATATTGTTGGCCTCCCTTCAGTCATAGAACGACTATGGTTCATCTCGCACTCTTTTCCATGTGGCTGTGGAGCCCTATTTCGGAGAGACACTCCGGTCCACAAATATCGCAGGTACTTTATTAATTAAACACAAATTAGGAAAGGATTTAATTTTTTTATAATACTCGCTTATTTGATAAGTTTTTTCATTATGTAAATTCTCCGGTTCATCAGAGTTGGCATCATTATTTAAAATGCACAAATAATAGACTTGCAAAAAACATTAAGTCATACACAATCATCATCAATTCCGTACATCTAACAGGGGCACGACACTCTGTTATTGATATTGATATTTTATTGTATTAAAAAAATGTTCTATCCGCAAAGACATGACAAGTTTAACAGTATATACAATATTTACAGTAAGTTCCTTGTACACTCCCCCCCCCCCCCAAACCCAGCTATTCCCACTGCATCCGTCGTGTCGACGAGTCTTTGTATGTCGCCAATTTAGACAAACTTGTAAATGAACTGTCCCGAGTAACACGAAGTCCCATTTCAACATTCCATCTATCTCATTGTTTGACTGTCAATTGTATGGCCGTGATACATGAGTGCATTATTTTAATTTGTCAAGTTTAGAAACATGTCAAAGTCCAGTTTAAGATTCGAATTAATCGAGAGTAGCAGCGCTGCCCAAACGGCGGCACGCGGGCTATTTCCTGCCCGTCCCGTGGTACTATACGACCTATCGAGACTTCTGCCAACAACGGAGTTTTAGAGGCTCATCTCCATTACAAGCAACGATTATTATTATTAATATTATTATTATTATTATTTTGCGATCCAGCGACCTCAGACACATTTCTTGAAAATGTGAATGGACCAAAGACGGAATATGTTCAGGCGCCCCTGCACTATATGAGACCAGCTGATTCCTTAAACAAATCCACTTCATGAACTTCAATTTGTTCAATGTAATGGCTAAAGTGTTCAATTTAGGAAAATTAGTTTTAAAAGTTTGAATTTCTCCATTGAATAATAAAGAATTATCCCTGTTTAGAAATGTCCCTGATGAGAAATGTCCCTGTTTAGAAATTTCCCTGTTTAGAAATGTCCCTGATGAGAAATGTCCCAGTTGAGAAATGTTCCATATTTCAATTAACTTGAGTATAATCAGACGAGAAAGAAATCAGTGTCTAGCCAAATGTTTTCGTCTGAAAAGATAAGAGATTCTAGTCGACTCAGCGATCGTGTGGAATTAAACTAATGCGCAATAGCCTTATTTAGAGTTATTTCTATGTATCTTTATAAGTCAATGTATTCCTCCTTTAAAAAGTGTTAAGCTGTTCGGTGGCTATTCCTGAATCGAAAATTGTTGAGCTCATAAAGTGCTTTGATCCAGTTCATGTTTTACTTTGTTTACTGGTTAAATTCATCCAGATCTACGATCCAGTTCAAGTTTTCCTTTGTTTGCTTGTTAAATTCATCCAATACTTCTAACTAGTTCATGTTTTTCTTTGTTTACTGGTTAAATGCAGCCAATACTTCGAATTAGTTCATGTATTAATTGGTTTACTGGTTAAATAAATCCAATACTTCTAAGTAGGTCAGGTTTAACTTTGTTTACTGGTTAAATTCATCCAGTGCTTCGATCCAGTTCATGTTTTCCTTTGTTTGCTTGTTAAATTCAGCCAATACTTCTAACTAGTTCATGTATTAATTGGTTTACTGGTTAAATATATCAATACTTCTAACTAGTTTTACTTTGTTTACTGGTTAAATTCATCCATTTCTTCGATCCAGTTCATGTTTTCCTTTGTTTACTGGTTAAAGTCATCTAGTCTTGAGATACAGTTTAAGTTTTCCTTTGTTTACTGGTTAAATTCAGCCAATACTTCGAACTAGTTCATGTTTTAAACTATTTACTGGTGTTTAAATTCATCCACTGCTTCGATCCAGTTCAGGTTTTACTTTGTTTACTGGTTAAATTCAACCAGTGCTTCGATCCAGTTCATGTTTTCTATTGTTTGCTTGTTAAATTCAGCCAATACTTCTAACTAGTTCATGTATTAATTGGTTTACTGGTTAAATATATCAATACTTCTAACTAGTTTTACTTTGTTTACTGGTTAAATTCATCCATTTCTTCGATCCAGTTCATGTTTTCCTTTGTTTACTGGTTAAAGTCATCTAGTCTTGAGATACAGTTTAAGTTTTCCTTTGTTTACTGGTTAAATTCAGCCAATACTTCGAACTAGTTCATGTTTTAAACTATTTACTGGTGTTTAAATTCATCCACTGCTTCGATCCAGTTCAGGTTTTACTTTGTTTACTGGTTAAATTCAACCAGTGCTTCGATCCAGTTCATGTTTTCTATTGTTTGCTTGTTAAATTCAGCCAATACTTCTAACTAGTTCATGTATTAATTGGTTTACTGGTTAAATTAACCCAATACTTCTAACTAGTTTGACTTTGTTTACTGGTTATATTCAGCCAGTGCTTCGATCCAGTTTATGTTTTCCTTTGTTTACTGGTTAAAGTCACCCAGTCTTGAGATCCAGTTTAAGTTTTCCTTTGTTTACTGGTTAAATTCAGCCAATACTTCGAACTAGTTCATGTTTTAAACTGTTTACTGGTGTTTAAATTCATCCAGTGCTTCGATCCAGTTCATGTATTAATTGGTTTACTTGTTAAATTAATCCAATACTTCTAACTAGTTTTTCTTTGTTTACTGGTTATATTCAGCCAGTGCTTCGATCCAGTTCAGGTTTTACTTTGTTTACTGGTTAAATTCCTCCAGTGCTTCGATCCAGTTCATGTTTTCCTTTGTTTACTTGCTATTTAGCCTATGGGTTCAGCGTAGGTAGACCCGATCATAGACACCGAGAACCGAGTTATTGAGAGGAAGGACTCCGGAGGCTCATTGGTCGAATGAAAGTCTCGAAAAGTCTCGTCAAGGTCGTCGTCTGCATCAAACTCCGACATTTCTGAAAAGATTTGTAAAGAATCATATCGTAACTCCACCTAGGACAATAGAACAATAAACCCAGATATATTGTAACTCCACCAAACACTATAAAACCAATAAACCCAGATATATCGTAACTCCATCCAGCACTATAAACCAATATACCCAGATATATCGTAATTCCACCCAGCACAATAAAACCAATAAACCCAGATATATCTACGAATTATGAAAAGTACTTATAAATATAATTACCAATATTTAAAAAAAAGTAAAATATTCTTTTTCAGATCTTGCGATTTATATGGCAGATGATGTAAAGGTCATCTGTGTATTCGGCCGACACTTGACGAGGGTGTCATGTGCTCATCACAACGACCAACCTTCTTTACTTTCCCCAACTAATGTCAGGTACTTATTAGAGTTGGGTGGACTCAGGGGCGCCCTAAAATAAAAATCCCGAATTCAAAATCCCAGTCGCCACCGAGATTCGAACCCGACACCTTTTGGTTTCGAAGCAAACGCTTTACCACTTTGCCACTACACCCTATGAGAGATATGATCCAAAGTGACGTCTTGTTTGACACGTGTTTTCAATTCGTTGTAACCCTAAGATTGAAAGCCGTAATTATTAGCTAATTAAAGTCAAGTGTATTTTGTTTAGACACAAATTTTAATGTTTTATTTAAGATTTCTATAAAAGCTTATTTATAAGCCAACACATCCCTTATCCACAGCAGTATGTTATTTAGAATAGTTTACCTATATCTTTATCCATTTCTGTAATATAATCTGTGGACAAATAGCGAGGTAGATGATTAGTAATGTAAAAGTAGAGACCCCTCAACTCAAGAAAACATTAAGAAACTGGAACAGACACAAAACAGAGCAGTGTGATTCATAAAAAACGAATAGTCACATTTGACTAGAGTAACACCTTTAGTAAATTCACTAAATTTAGAAAGCCTTCAAGACAGAAGACTCAAAAGTAAAGTAGCAATTATATATAAAACACTGAACGATAATCTTCAAATACAAAATCAAAATTCAATAAAATACTCTGAAGGACACAAAGATAAAGGCTCATTGCTCATCCCATATGCTAGGACAAATTCGTACAAATGCTCTTTCTTTCCTAGTGCTATTAGAGCATGGAATGGGTTGCCTGTGCTAGCCAGGAAAACCAGTGACTTGCAGAATTTAGGTCATTGGTTAACATGCATGACTAAATGCATGACGCGTAGGACGTAATCATCTTCTTTTTTGAAGTAACGTCTGTATTATATAAGATAAGATAACACTTAACCACTGACTGACCAATGTTTTCACTTCCGGTGCCCAGCTAAAAGAGATTTGTTAATATGCATGACTAAATGCATGACGCGTAGGACGTAATTATCTTCTTTTTTGAAGTAACGTTTGTATTATATAAGATAAGATAAGACTTTGCGATCTATATCGCACATGATGTTAAGGTCTTCTGTATCTTTGGCCAACAGTTAACGAGCAGGGTATCATGTGGCCAGTACAACGACCAACTGCATCTAGTTTCCCCCAACTTAAGTCATGAATCCATTAGAGTTGGGTGGACTCAGGGGCGCCCTAAAAATCCCGATATTCAAAATCCCAGTCTTCGCCGAGATTTGAACCCAAAACCCCAGGATCGAAAGCCAAGAATTTAATGATGATAAAGCTATTTCACGATGGCCATATCCGGCATTCGACCTGAGATTCAGTTTTTTCCTGCCGGGTATTCATTCGTTTTGTTTTCCGACCCACGAAACTCCTGCCCACAAGCAAAATTTAGCCAGAGAGGCTGACTGCCGAGATGCCTGTGACCAGTGTGTTGGGAGTTCGTATTGCCCCCAGAAGTCTGAAGTTCGAATCCCGCTGCCTTAACATGATGAAGAAAAGTTCGGATGTGGAAAAAACAACAACGAATCCTGGTACTGACCAACCATTTTACTTTTGTGAGGGCAATTCAAGAGGAATAGCAAACTAATATTTATTACCATAATATGCATGTAATCTCGATAGAAATCTAGTTAGCTAGAAAGAAAGAAAGAAAGAAAGAAAGAAAAAGAAAGAGAGAAAGAAAGAAAAAAGAAAGAAAGAATGAAAAAGAAAGAAAGAATGAAAAAGAAAGAAAGAAAGAATGAATGAAAAAAGAAAGAAAGAATGATTGAAAAAAGAAAGAAAGAAAGAAAGAATGAAAAAAGAAAGAAAGAAAGAATGAATGAAAAAAGAAAGAAAGAAAGAAAGAAAGAATGAAAAAAGAAAGAAAGAAAGAATGAAAAAAGAAAGAAAGAAAGATAGATAGATAGATAGATTGATAGATAGATAGATAGATAGATAGATAGATAGATAGATAGATAGATAGATAGATAGATAGATAGATAGATAGATAGATAGATAGACAGACAGACAGACACATATACAGACAGACAGACAGACAGATAGATAGATAGATAGATAGAGAGAGAGAGAGAGAGCGATAGATAGATAAATTGATAGATAGATAGATAGATAGATAGATAGATAGATAGATAGATAGATAGATAGATAGATAGATAGATAGATAGATAGACAACAGACAGACAGACCTTTTTGCTTTGATGACATGTCAGAGGCGTAGCTTATTTCCTCCTGTGCCACGATCTCCTGACAAAGGTCGGGACAGTACGGTCTGACTATTCTCTTCAGCTCGCGGCGAAATATGCTTCCATAGACACAGTACAAAACAACATTCATACTTTGACCTATGTAAAACAACATGGCCGAAATGCCCAAACCTGTAAAAGAAACAACATTTTGAGAAGACCCAGAAGTAAATCTAATGCAATTATTTGTACAATTAAAACAGAAATAAAGCTCATAACGCTCTTCTATTAATATAAATAAAACCTTTTTTTAATTGATTATGAATGCATATATACACGAGATCTAGACGTAAGGTAGTTTGAATATACACAAATCCAAACTTGTTTAAAAAAACGTAATGCTGACTTATTATAAAGTAATGTAAATTTGACCTAGTTTAAATTAATGTAAATCTGACCTAGTTTAAGAATGAACGTAAATATGACCTAGTTTAAATTTATGTAAATCCCCCCCCCATTTAGTTTTAAAAAAAGTGAATCTAGCCAAGTTTAAACAAATGCAAATCTGACCTAGTAAAAGTAAATGTAAATCTGACCTAATTTAAAGAAATGAAAGTCTGACCTAGTTTAAATCATAGCACATGTAGCTAAGAATAAATCTAAAACAAATGAAGATCTAGATCAGCAGAAGAGATGTAGCTTTGACCTAATTTAATAAAATGTGAATCTAATCTAGATCAAACAAATGAAAATCCAAATTATTTTAAAGAAATTTAAATCTGATCTAGCAAAAACAAAAAAACAAAAGTAAATCTGACCTAGTTTAAAGAAATTTAAATCTGATCTAGCAAAACAAAATAAATAATAAATCTGACCTAGTTTAAAGAAATTTAAATCTGATCTAGCAAAAACAAAACAAAAATCTGATCTATTTTAAAGAAATTTAAATCTGAGCTAATTAAAACAAAACAAAAATAAATCTGACCTAGTTTAAAGAAATCTAAATCTGATCTAGCAAAAACAAAAAAAAATAAATCTGACCTAGTTTAAAGAAATTTAAATCTGATCTAGCAAAAACAAAAACAAAAAAATCTGACCTAGTTTAAAGAAATTTAAATCTGATATAGCAAAAACAAAAAAAGAATCTGACCTAGTTTCAAGAAATTTAAATCTGAGCTAATTAAAACAAAGATAAATCTTAGTTTACATAATTGTTATTATGAAATAGTTTAAATAATTGTAAATCTGGCCTAGTTTAAGCAAGTTTAATCTGACCTAATTTCGCTCTTGCCAGGTTGACTGCTGAAGTCAAATCAAAGATGACCGAGAAGGCGCTGTAGAACAATGCCAGGGGGATGTTGGTCGCCAGAAACAACATGTTACTCAAGACGACCATTCGAAATAACTGATTTCTGACCTCTACGAATGAGATAAAATAGACTTACAAAGCTAGACTATATTTATAAAAAATAGTCATAAAGTCATGATTTTATGTTTAAAGAATAAAGTCGTGGTTGTATGTTTATAGAATAAAGTCATGTTAGTATGCTTATAAAAAATAAGGTCATGATTTTTGTTTCTATGCTTATAAAACTACCATCTACTGTAGATGGCTCGTAAAGTTAATTTTACCGTGATTTCGTACTTAGTAAAGTATAAATAAAATGCAAAGACGAATTTATTTTCTAATATAAAATCTTTAACTTTCACTTATTATCCGCGCAATCAATTCCGCATAGGGCCCTGCAATCTGTAGGACCGGCCCTGATCGCAGGCTGTTATTGGACATTACTAGTATCTTTGTACTGTTTACTCTACTGCTCATTACACTGTGCACTATTCTGATTACTTAAGTGCGTAATGCACCATTACCAATAAAATGCTTCCAATGGCATGCGTCTCGCATAGCCTCTGACTACCGGTCCAACTCATGGCCTTTATGTGCTGTTCAGAAATTGAGCCCGGCGGAACTGTTACCACCGACAGGAGAAGGGTGCAAAAGCGAGCTATTGGCTCCTTCACCAATTAGTTTCGGGCGTAAGGGGCTCATTAGTCTTAGCTGAACACCCAAGAAGGAGAAGGCAAACACTGACACCAAACCTCCGCTGCCTTGCGCCTGTACTCTTACTCTGGACAAGTTTCGGGAGACAGCCCTGAGGAAAATAGCGAACTGGTGAATCTCAGGCAGCTTGCATCACACAGAGCCACGCACTTGCAGATCCTGCGAGGCTACTGAGCCGGATATTTGCCGTTTCTGCCGGTAAGGAAAGGGGACTGCTGTGTTGTGGACATCTTCCTGATCATAACTAATTCCCAGTCATTCATTTCATGCTACCATCTCTTGAAGAACTTTTTCATGCAAGATGACTTTCCAAACACGATTCTAAAAGACAACCTGCACCCATTCAACCACTGTTACATCACATCTGAACGAAGTGGTCGTCTCCTTTCTATTAAGGCTAAAACTGAAAAAAAAACATTTAAACTCCTTTATCCCACTTTCGGTCAGGGTGTTACAAGGTCATCTGTCGTCATCAAGAAGAACACAGTACTCGGAATTCATAAAGCGCTGGTTGTGAGTGTGTATGTGTTTTGTGTGTGAGTGTTGTTCGTATTTGCATCTATAATGTTATAGCTACAGTAGTTACGCTGAGGTGGTCAATTGTAAAAAAGTAAAGTTCCCCTTTCAGACCTTGTGGTCTATAGGGCAGATGGTAAAAAGGTCATCTGATTCTGTGACCTACGGTCTACGCAGGTGTCATATGACCAGCACAACGACCAAGCGCCTTTACTTTTCCCCAACTAATGTCAGGTACTAATTAGATCTGGGTGAACTCAGAGGCGCCCTAAGATCCCGAAATTAAAAATCCCAGTCTTCACCAGGATTCAAACCCTGGACTCCCGATTCGGAAGTCAAGCGTTTTACCGCTCAGCCACCTCGCCTTCGGTGGTCAACTGTAGTCAAACGGAATTTCCATTTGATAGGACCAATAAATATTATCTTATCTTTGGCTTATCTTATCTTCTACAACAGTGTTTCTCAAGCGTTTGACTATAATGTACCCTTTTATAATTTGTTATATCCTTGAGCACCCCCCGCCTTGCATCTACGAGAAGAAGGAACATTATAAATGTTGTTGTTTTTTTAAATCAGCGTAGTTAATGAGGTGCAACGCGAACCCCATCCAAAGTCTTCCCGTACCCCTGGGGGTACTCGTACCCCACTTTGGCAAACACTGGTCTACAAGATGAACCAATGTCGATCTACCGATGCAGAGCACCAACTAATCGCTGGACTGTCGTTCAGATTTATCGATGGTCCCGGGTTCAAGCCCTGCCCGCTCCCATCCCCCGTCGTCCTTCGGGAGGTTTGGACTAGGAAGTAATTATCTTCAACTCTGAAGGAACATCCGAAGCATGTAAAACATTTTACAAACAAACATTTTACAAACTAAAGCTGTGGACTACAACCAATGGTAGTGAAAGACGGGATGGTGCCGCTTACTTATGTTTGTCCATCTGGTGGCCATTGCTTGCGGAACCTGTGCCTTATGGTTCCAGTACATGTAAGTATTGCAGACGAACAAAAGCATGCCGGGAACGAAGGCAAAGATTGACATGCTGAGTGTACCCGTGGATCCGCCCTTGGAAATCTCACACCTATACAGCTTTCTGTGGATATAATCAGAATGAAATGTGTGGATATAATCATAATAAATTGTGGACATAATCAGGATGAACTGTGGATATAATCAGAATGAACTGTGGATATAATCAGAATGAACTGTGGGTATAATCAGAATGAATTGTGGACATAATCAGAATGAACTGTGGATATAATCAGAATGAACTGTAGACATAATCAGAATGAACTGTGGACATAATCAGAATGAGCTGCGGTTATAGTGAAAAGTAACTGAAGCTATAGTAAAAGTTTACAATTGACAAGGCCCTAGGAAAGAAGAAGAACTTACATGATTTCGTCCTAGCATATGGAAAATGAGAGTAAAATATCTGTAATGTTCATTCATATTAAGTCGTGCATCATGTCTGTTAATGTTGGACTTGGTTATTAAAATATAGCTTCTTCAGAAATGTTTAGTTTATCCACAAGAGGAATAGTTACGACCAATCAAAGTCTATACATATCTTAGCTGGATAATGGTAGATTGCTCTTGGGGAAGGGGGGGAATGGATGGACCTCATTCACTTAAACGAAGTTGTATGAAAAAGATAGGGAACCACGTGACTTTAGGGTTTTTACGACTAGTGAACGAGGCAGGATTTTTTTTTAAATTTATTGTGCATTCTATTTAAAAAAAAAAGAAATAGCGATACTTGTCCCCAGTCATTGTTGGAGAAAACTAGGTTTTAAACAAGTTGCATAATTTATAGTTTTTTTCCCTTTTTTCTATTTCAGGAGGCGATCAAATTCATTTCGCCTAAGGCCAGCCCTGAATTAGGTCCATTGATTCTATTCAACTAGTTCATGATAACATACCGCGTTCGTTCGTCCATTTGGATCCACCTACTGGAGAAAAAGAGCGCAGCCTGAAGGGTGGCACACAACAGCCAACAGGTTACTATAGAAACCAACGTCTGTGTTAGTGTAATAGTACGATTGAATCTGTAGAAGGAAATTATTAAACTGGCTTTATTATTTAATCTACAAGACTGCATCCTTTTAATGGTGAACAGCTCAACCCTGATAGAACTTCGGGTGGCTGAGTGGTTAAGCGCTTGGCTTCTGAACTTGGGGTCCTGGGTTAGAATCTCGATAAAGACTAGGATTTTTTAATTTCGGGATTTTTATGTCGCCCCTGAGTCCACCTAACTCGAATGTAGGCTTGACTTTAGTTGGGGAAAGTAAAGGCGATAGGTTTAACCGCTGGCCAAAGAAACTAATGTCTTTAAAATTATTTGAATGAGTGGTTTTAAAGTCTGAAAGGGAAACTACTTACTTCATGTATAGAAAAATATAGAGACAAATTGAGGGCTTTAGTACCGCAGTTGAAGAAAGAGTTATTATTATTATATTATTATAGCTTTTATATAGCGCTACTTTCATGCTTATAGCATGCTCAGAGCGCTTTGGTCCAATCTCATTTGTGGACCGGTGGGGGTATCTAGGAGTTGGTTTTCCGTGCTGCCTTGAGTCGCCCAGTAAACGCAACTCTGCCCGAACCTCGAGCCCCCTTCGAGGTAGCCGAGACAAGCTAAGTTCAAGCGCACTTAGCCTCTCGACCACGCTTCCCAGGACTAGAGGCATATCTGTGCAATGACATTATTAACTCTCTCCCTGTCTCCTAATTAGCGATACCATCGTTGGTTTGACCTTATTAAATAAAATTAATGTTGTTGTTGTTATATAAACTTTGTATTATTTCAAAAGAGCCCTTGAATTCTAGACCAAATAAAACATTTTCGGATAACAAACGAAAACGTTATTGAAGCTGAATTACAAAAGGGGAGTGAAATACGACTGAGCAGAATGAAGAATTCCACCGGAACGTGGAAAATAAGTACAAAGAGAAAGAGTGAAATCACCAATGGGAACTACTGCTTAATACCGATAACATTCGCTATAAGCATTCTCAGAGTTGGCCACAGAGGACTCTGGTCTAATCTCAATCTATGGTCTAATCTCAATCTATGGTCTAATCTCATTTTATGGGCTAATCACATTCTATGGTCTAATCACATTCTATGGTCTAATCTCATTCTATGGTCTAATCTCATTCTATGGTCTAATCTCATTCTATGGTCTAATCTCATTCTATGGTCTAATCTCTTTCTATGGTCTAATCTTATTCTACGGTATAATCTCATTCTATGGGTCTAATCTCATTCTATGGTCTAATCTCATTCTATGGTCTAATCTCATTCTATGGTCTAATCTCATTCTATGGTCTAATCTCATTCTATGGTCTAATCTCATTCTATGGTCTAATCTCATTCTATGGTCTAATCTCATTCTATGGGTTAATCACATTCTATGGTCTAATCTCTTTCTATGGTCTAATCTCTTTCTATGGTCTAATCTTATTCTATGGTGTAATCTCATTCTATGGGTCTAATCTCATTCTATGGTCTAATCTCATTCTTTGGTCTAATCTTATTCTATGGTGTAATCTCATTCTATGGTGTAATCTCATTCTATGGTCTAATCTCATTCTATGGTCTAATCTCATTCTATGGTCTAATCTCATTCATGCGCCCCATCGGGGGAGGGCGTATCCGGGGCGTTTCCTTGCTGCCTTTAGGTGCTCAACAAAGACAAATTACAGTCGAGATTTAAACTCGCCCCCTCTTGAAAGGTAACACAGCGGTGAATATCACTCAGTCAAACATTTAATGTCTACTTAAGGGCCTTTAAGTCCTAGTGATGATAAAATTGTGGCCTTTATTCTTTGATGTTTTTCGCCATAGATAACTTTGGCATAATCAGTTTTAAGGATTATAATCATATATTCAATATAACAGCGTGTCACATATTTTATAGAATCTATGCATTGCTCTGCGGCGACTGGCCTTATTAACTACGAGCCGACTCGCGGCGTAGCATACGCCCCGCGCCTGTTAAAAACTATTTGACTAATTTCTAGGGGGCTTGTGGTAATGCGCTTGGCTGCTGAACCGACAGGACCCGGGTTCGAATATCGTTTTTTTTTTAATTTCGCGATGCCTCCTGATCCATCCAATGGATACTGGCATTGGTTCGGAAAAGTTAAGACTGTGCTGGTAATATGACACCTTCTTTAATCATCGGCCAAGGTAATTTATTATGTTATTGCACTTCTAACGCAATTCTACACAACTAAGGACAACTTTATTTATTTATTTCTAGAATGTAGTATAATTGGTTTACTTTGCTATGAATGTCGTGGTTTTTTTTTATATTATAGCCACTGCATTTTCTCTGGTATATGCGTTCATAATAAGTCATAATAAGTCAAACTAATACTTTATCAAAACAGCAGTTGCTTTCATCGTCTCGGCTCTATTGAAGAGAAAAAGAAAGTTTTATTTATTTATTTCTAGAATGTAGTATTATTGGTTTACTTTGCTATGAATGCTGTGTTTTTTTTTATTATAGCCACTGCATTTTCTTTGATATATGCGTTCACTATAAGTCAAACTAATACTTTATCAAAACGCAGGTCATTACTATGATATAGTGTTTATTGAGGAGGAAAAAAAAAGATGTTTGTATGGTTTAACCTGATAGTGCGGTATGCCATCCCTCGTCGTCCTGTTACACCTCATTAGCCTCAACTGTCACATGACCATGACTCACCTGTCGGGGTTGGCAATAAAAAACGCCCGGTAGCCACTAATGACAACCAGTAGCCAGTTGCCGAAACTCATTTGTACTATAAGTAGGTAAGAATGAATACTGTGGAAGAAAAAAAAACATCATAAATATTTGTAAAGCAATAATGAGTAATGCGACATAATTTACTTATGTTAAAAGTAGTGAAAAGTGCTGGAAACAAATGATAAATAAACATGACATATAAGCTGTAATACGATGCGCGGTGGCTGAGTGGTAAAGCGCTTGGCTTCCGAACCAGAGCGTCCCGGGTTCGAATCCAGGTGAAGACTAGAACTTTAAATTCCAGCCAGCTGTAATGGGTATCTGACATTAGCTGGAAAAAAGTAAAGGCGGTTGGTCGTTGTGCTGGCCAAATAACACCCTTGTTAACAGTGGGTCACAGAAACATATAAACATTTACTTTACTTGAAGCAGCGGTTGTCAACCTTTTTTGCTCGGCGACCCTTTATTACAATCCCCCTCTCTGCCGCGACCCCCACCCACACAGCAATAGAAGAATAGACAATAATCCATATTTTCGATGGTCTTAGGCGACCCCTGGCAAATCGTCAATCGACCCCTAAGGTGGTCGCGACCCACAGGTTGAGAACCCCCTGACTTAGAGCATGTAATAGCAGGTCTATAGTACAATAGTTACTGATAGAGGAAAGTGAAAAATATGAGTAAAAGTAGATATGGACGAGGAATTGAACCATGGACCTCCTTGTCAGAACTTATCTGTTTTACCATATTTACACTTTTTTTTTTTTAATTTAAATCCAGACCATGACGAACAGTTGTCTACGTCAGATGTTGGGAATTTAGGTGGCCAGAGAAAATATATCTACTGTCTACTTGTGGGATAAAACCAAACCGAATCCCTTTACCTAAGATAGGGAAAGTGGAACTGGATTGGTGACACCCAGTTAATAACTCTTTCTCTCCGTAATTATTTACCACATTCTGGTGAAATCAACGATGGTATCGTCATTTAGGAGAGAAAGAGTTAAAAAGCTAGGTTGCAATCACTTGATTGGAATCCAAAATGGAAAAGAGGAAAGTGGGCAGGCCCAAAACAAAACCTGGAGGAGGTCAGTCATCATCGAAGCTGAGCATGCTGGAATGACAGGGAAGCAGTTGAAGAAAGAACCGAGGGTCAAAGTTATCAAGGGAAGTAACCCTCGCAATATGTAAGACAGAGGATGTAAAATTCCGTTTTTTTGGTCTCCAGCTAACGATGGAGTCATGTGGCCAGCACAACGACCAACCGCCTTTACTTTCTACAACTAATGTCAGGTACCCATTAGAGTTAGTTGGACTACTTCTCTTATCTTATTATTGTGTTTCTTAAATTTTGCATAAACATAACTCATTAGTGTCCGCCTTCAAATACTGCAATTAAATCAAACTTATGCTTCAACATATAAACTTGTTTTAAAACCAATGTCACTTACAAACAGACTTGCATGGAGTACAGTCTGTAGTTCCAGTTAGTTAAACCTTCCACTGAATGGCGGGACAGACCCCAAATGAGACAGAAAATGTTGTTCGTGCAGACACAGACAAAAAACTTGGACAGAAAGTTTTCCCTCATGGCTTGCGTTCGAAACACTATCACACCCAAGATGTTACCTGGGAGACGAATCAAAACATCCGGTAGGCTTTTAATAATGTTGCTTCATTGCTACAATTTAAAAAAAACGCAATAATAAATCTACTCAAACACCATTTTTGAAATAATTAAAATATAAAAAAAAAATACTTTTAAAAACCAAAGCTTATATTAGGCCTAATTGTAACAATTAGCTTGGATCAGTAATTTAATTATTTGTATTATCGATTGTTCACTAAGGGTTAAAGAGTCCTCAAGGGAACTGATTCAACTTCTACCACCATATCAGTCAAGTACGATTTCTTTCCCTTGTTCAAGATGCCAACCAAAATAATCAAATTACCAATAGTTAATTAACTAATTGATTATTTTTTTTTATTGATTCTTGTATTGTCAGGTAGAAATAATTATTGAAAATGTCAGCTTAATCCGAGATTGCGTGTACAAACCTTTTTACCGTACAGACAGACAGACAGACAGGGTGAGTTGATATACGCTTTGTTAAAAAAAGACAATACCTCCTTTATACAACTTACAGGGCAATCATTTTGCTTTTAATAACTAATGACAGCTAGAGTTTACCTAGTGTGGCCTATTGTTTTCCCTAAGATATAAATCATTTGTCTAATTTCTAGGAAAATCGTTAAAGCCGTTTGCGAGAACAGTCTGAAACCACCCTGGTTTTGTCCATAAATTAGCAAGCTGATTAAACGAATTTTAAAATAAAATTAAAAAAGGGGCCATGTATTTGTTATACTAGTTATGCCAACTACGGCCCGCGGGCTATATCCGACCCCGTGATATTGTTCAATTTGGGTGTCAAACTCGATCCCCCTTGATAGGTTAATCAAGCGGCTTAAACCCCTCTCGGACATACATTGGCGTAGCTAGGGTGGGATGCGGGGGTCCAAATTTGAAAATCCCCCGGGGCCCCCACTTGATGGTGTTCCCCAAAACTAGTGTTCGAAATTTTCTTTTACTTTAAATATTACGCCATTGTCTCATGTCATGATGAAGAATGTCAAAGTGCAGGGACCCCTTAAGGGGTCAGGCAACCCCTGGCCCCCAAATCCCTAGCTAGGCCACTGCGGCCACACATGCATCCCACTGTATATATACATAACTGAGAATTCCAAATTTCTATAAATAACTTACCAGGAATTCCTAAGACATATATAAAAAACGGTAACAGGATAAAAATCCAACGCCGTATTGAGTACAAGGCTATTTGCTCCGAGTTTTTTGTGGTGACTACGTAACTCCAGTTGGTGGTAACTGTTAGGGTTAAAGAATCTGTCATGGTGTCAGCCATCCATGACTAAGTCATGTAACTATTGATGTATGAATTTGAAGAAGACGTCGCTGTCTGGGAAGAAACAAGACAAACTATTAATTAAGATAGGATTTCAAAAGAATGGACTGAATAGATATTTAAGAAAGACATAATAGTGATAAAAATGGACAGCATCTTACAGCACAAGCTCCATCCGCTCTATCATAACTACGCCAGGTTGTTAGAATTGGGCGATTTCTGTCCGTTTAGGTTAGAAATGAGCGTTACTGTCAGCTTTTACGAGACCCAATCGCAATAGTAGGCCTCAACCAAGACCAATCGCTATACTAGGCCTCAACCGAGACCAATCGCAATAGTAGGCCTCAAACAAGACCAATCACAATAGTAGGCCTCAACCAAGACCAATCCGAATACTAGGCCTCAACCAAGGCCAATCGCTACAGTAGGCCTCAACCAAGACCAATCACAATAGTAGGCCTCAACCAAGACCAATCGCTATACTAGGCCTCAACCAAGACCAATCGCAATAGTAGGCCTCAACCAAGACCAATCACAATAGTAGGCCTCAACCAAGACCAATCGCAATAGTAGGCCTCAACCAAGACCAATCACAATAGTAGGCCTCAACCAAGACCAATCGCTATACTAGGCCTTAACCAAGACCAATCGCAATAGTAGGCCTTAACCAAGACCAATCGCAATAGTAGGCCTCAACCAAGACCAATCGTCATGGAATGGGAATCCAAATGGAGCATCTACTTCCACCCAGAAAAATGTCAGTTCTTAAGAGTAAAAAAAAACTAAAGCAAATTAATTCCACTTATCTTATTCATGATAAACCAGTAACACAGGCTAAAAACGCAAAATACCTAGGTGTTACAATACATGAAAAACTGTCATGGAATCCTTATATTACTGATACTATTAAAAAATCGAATAAAGCATTAGAGTTTATCAAAAGAAATTTCTATAAAACAAATAAGAACATAAAACAAAAATGTTATTTAACCTTGGTTAGGTTAATTATAGAATATGCATCCTCTGTGTGGGACCCCTCAACTCAAGAAAACATTAAGAAACTGGAACAGACACAAAATAGAGCAGTGATATTCATAACAAACGAATATTCACATTTGACTAGAGAAACACCTTTAGTAAAATCACTAAATTTAGAAAGCCTTCAGGGGAGAAGACTCAAAAGTAAAGTAGCAAATTTTAATACAAAACTAAAATCAAATAAAATACTCAGAAAGACACAAAGATAAAGACACATCCCTAGTTCCATATATGTTAGGACAAATGTGTACCATTGCTCCTTCTTCCCTATTGCTATTAGAGCATGGAATGGGTTGTCTGAGTCAGGGGCGTAGCTAGGAATCTTCCATCGTTTGGGGGCCCGGGGGCTTGACCTCTTTGGGGGACCCAGCATTTTGCGTAATATTTATTTTTTTTAATGTAAAAAAACACTCATTGGGGGGCCCCTCCTCCCCCCACCCTAGCTACGCCACTGGCCTGAGCCAGCCAGGAAAACCAATTACTTGGCAGAATTTAAGTCTTTTTTGAAGTAACGTCTGTATTTTATAAGATATATAACTAGTTATAACAGAACCGTTTCTGTTAAGGGCTCTTGCAAAAGAGGATTCGAACCTCTAAAGCCTTGACTCCAATGTCGTTTAATGATGTGAATTTTAATGAAAACTTTGAATGAATATGTCAATGTTCAATAAATACATGCAGTGAAGCATATTGGTTTGTGGTTAGACTGAAGCTATAAAAGTCAATGGGAGGCGAGTTCCAAACCTTAAGTTTGAAATGACATGCAAAAAGAGAACAAGTTTTTAATTACCAAGTGAATAAATGAGAATCGGACAAGTTCAGATCCCAAATCCAAGAAAAAAGATGTCTATTATATGCTATCTCGACATGATCAACGCATAATTTTTCGACTCAGAACCGGACACAACAGAATGAGACAACATATGTTCCGGAAACTAAAAGTCGGGATTAGCGAAACCTGCCCTTGTCGAGCATTAACAGAGAATGCTGACCATGTCCTTCAAAGCTTGCATACTATATCAAATAGCCCGAACAATACTCTGGCCCCAAAACCCTCCTGCCAAGCCCTATCTTAACTATCTAGTTTTAGTATCTATGGTATAGAAGAAAAATCATACGGAGAACTGCCTGATCTGGAAACCACTGCGTGGTTCATCTCAGATATAGGATTACTGATCTAAACCCTCAGACATGTCAAATGAGAATTAAGAAAAAAAAGGGAAGAACTACTAAGTTTCTTACTGTCTCAGTAAAATCAAATGGAGAACTTTCATTACGCTGTCAACACGTTTGGTCTCTTTTTTTGTAAACAAAAGTAGACAAGGAACTCTTTCTTTTCCAGGGAACAATTTTCAGAGTCTGAGTTCAAAGATTGGTCTTTTCCGTACAAAATTGTGCGCATTTTCAAAGGAGATAACCCTCGCTCCGTCTAACAATAAAATCGGTGTCTATTTAAGCAGTGGTCCTCGTAACCCTTCTGTAAGGCTCCGAGACATGGGTTGTTATATTGAAGGCGACTGAGGCCTTGACTAGGTCACGCTGACTAGCCGTCTGTCTAACTGTTTAGTCCATCACATTGATAGACAGGTGACCACAAGTCAAATACAAAGGACTTAGGCTTGTCAGATTTTGCTTTGTGGTCACACCCTACGAAGAAACTGATTTTGTTTACATGGTTTTAAATCTTAATTAGCGGGCTGGACTCCAAGCCACACCTCTACACAGTTAACCGGGTGCTATTAAAGTATGGAATGGGTTGCCTGAGCTAGCCAGAAAAACCAGTGACTTGGCAGAATTTAAGTCATTAGTTAATATGCATGACTAAATGCATGACCCGTAGGACGTAATCATCTTCTTTTTTTGAAGTAATGTCTGTATTATATAACATAAGATAAGATAAGATTATGAGATTGTTTTCTTGGAGAAAAATCTCAAATACGGGGCTGGACTTCAAGCCGCGCCTCTACATGGGTACTGAATGTGTTAAATGTGATAAATCAGCAGTTAGGAGGCTGGACTATTCACAGCACACTTACACGAGTGACCTTTTGCTACACAGAACACGAGCCTCTAAATTTCATAGCCCAGTTAGCCATTAAATAATTTTGATGTAGATAAAAGTAGCAGGCTCAGATTTGTGCATATTAGCTTAAAAGACACTGACCAAGGCAAGAAAGGGAGAGCTAAACAGCTTCCTACTCCTTATTGCATACATTGCTTCTTTTTCGAAGTAACGTCTCTGTTTCTAAAAATATAAGATTGTTATTCCATACGCTAGAACAGATAAGTAAAAGTACTCCTTCTTCTCTAGTGCCATTAGAGAATGGAATGGGTTGCCTGAATCAGTCAGGAAAACTAACAACGAGTTAAAGTCATTGATTAACATGCGTGATAAAATTGACACATGAAATGCATAGGACGTAATTATCTACTTTTTTGAAGTCACGTCTGTAACTTATAAGATAAGATAATGGTGCGATTCATTTATTCAAAGAATTTTAATCGGAATTTCCCGAAACGTCTTTTTGTGAAACTTTGTAGAAAAGGAAGTGGTCCAAAATAAAATGATCTCTCTATTACAGAGACACTAATGGATTTCTAGCTTCAGTTTCTTTTTCTATTGTGTTTTTATTTCCCTGACGGTAAGGCTGAGAAGAATACCATCTTAGAATGGAATCATTTAAAAGTTACAGAGGCTATGAACCATATTAGATAAATCGTATATAAATACAAGTCTTAATCATGTTTATTCCCCGAAGGAAATTACATCTAGATGTGCACATGCCTTTCCTATATAATAATGCAACATTGCTACAGCGATATATAAATTTATAAAAAATGTTAAATATATAGTTATCATGACATAAATTCAAAAGGCTCTGCTGTTATTGGCTTTACAAAGCAAAGATCAGACTTCACATCAATCTTCGAGTTCATAAGAAATGAGACTGTGCTTATCTTTGACCAGGAACAATTGGAGTAATTAATTTGCATGCATACACGTGAATAAATTAAATTCCACAGTAAATGTAGACTAGTATGAATGGAATGAATAGATTGTATTAAATTCTGTCGGGAAACTGAAAAATTATATTCCAACACCGCTATGACCTTAGAACTGCCTTAAATTTGTGTCGTGAATTAGTTAATTTGATTGTCGCCCCTAGTGTTTGTTTACATTTGTTAGACTGTGTACTGACCGTATATCGTATTGTGATCTCTACTATGTGTGTAGTTGTTTGTCATTCAGTGCAATAAAGCTTTGAATGTAACATGGTTTTGTTATTGTTGAAGTACGACTATTTGAGTTCAATTTGAGAAAAAGATGACATGATTTCTGGTCGAGGTTTCTCTTTTTCTTCTTCGTTCTCATTGTACATGTCGGAGGTTTCAGATCTGTAATCATATATCTCAGATGAGCCGCGCAGTGGTTTCCAAATCAGTCAGTTCTTCGTATAGTTTTTCTTCTAAAGGACAGTTTTTTGGAGTGCTGTTCGGGCCTCTTCATATAGCATGCGGCTTTGAAGGAGATGGTCAGCATTTTCTGGCGATGATCGACAAGGTGCGATTTCGCTTGTCCCGACTTTCAGCTTCCGGGACATATGTTGTCTCATTCTGTTGTGTCCGGTTCTGAGTCGAAAAATTATGCGTTGGTCATGTCGAGATAGTTTATAATGTGAGTCCACATTGCTGTGCCTGGATGTCATCTGGCCCAATTCTTATTTATTCTACACTTTCATGATTTTTTCTAGGTAAAGAGGGATTTACATTTTTTGTTTCTAATCATGTTGAAACAAAAGACAAGGTCTAGTAACAGGCTTGACTCACCAGATATTGGAACTAGCTTATCACTATCGTGCTTGATACCAAGTAGTTATGCTCTCCACATACTCTGTACCATCAAACTGATCAAACCTTCGTTTTTTTCTAATTGTTATATTTGTTTTTTGTTTTTTTTATTTCAGTTTTATGCTTGAAATTAAATAATAATGCTAAATATGGTTTAATTATTTCAACAAATAGGAAATAATCCAACAAACCACAATGACTTTTACCTAACTAATGTTAGCGTTGGATGGGCTTAGAGGCGTCCCGAAATAAAAAAATCCCAGACTTCAGCAGCATTTGAACTCAAGATTACTGGTTTGGAAGCAAAACGCTTTACTACTTAGCCACCGCGCATAAAGAATGCATTTAAATATTGGATCCGGTGAAATGTTAACACTGACAGGAGAATGTGCAACTGACACCTAAACCAGTAAATAAAAACACCCTGGATAGACAATGGACATCTAGGAGGTCGAAAGAAGGGCCTTTGTAGACTTACGACTGCAAGAAATCTGGCCAGCACATAATAGTGTGCTGCGCGTACTGTAACTGGTGGCCGTCAGATCGTAAATAAAATGAATTTCTGCTTAGCCTGGTCCGTACCAGTGATAGGATCTTGCGTATTGAGAATGCTAAACGCATGAAATTGCCCTAAACAAAAAAAAATTAGTAAAAATATTTGTAATCACACAGATTGTTAGTTTAGATAAATTACAAATTTAATTACATGACTGTTCCAAACTAATTGATACAAAATACAATAAAAATGCGTATATTCGTGACCCTGCAGGACTAAGTTAAGAGTCCTTTGTTTATCTTTTTTTTTCTATGCAGTTGTCTACCCCCTGCAACAGCACATCTCTTAATTTGTGGCAAATACAAAATTTTAATATTAAGCTTTTTTAAATGTATTTTTTATGTGTTTTTTTTCTGGTTTTAGTGTCTACTCCTACAAAATGTGAGATGCTACCTGACTCTAGGACAGTAGAACATTGGCCCGTGACATTCTGCTTGAAGAATGTCTGGAAATGCAGTTACCTTTGAACTCTTACAGTGAGAATGAGGTCGAGCTGAACAGTTCCAACGCAAAGGGAGACGCCAACAGCTTTTTGGAGGCGGAGCATGTTATACTACAGATTTACCCTCCGTTCCTCTTGATACTTGGTATCACGGGCAACATGATCACCATATTGATTCTTAGGTCGAAGTCGCTCAGGCATAACTTTGTGGCCATGTACTTGACCTACTTGGCCTTTATTAACATCCTAAACCTGGCCATAGGCACGACGCGGTTATGGATTATCGGACTCATTGACTCGGACATTAGGAACTTTTCAGTGCACACATGCAAGTAGGTCTGAACTGTCATGTTCATTTTTGTGTTCATTTTATTTTGTTCATATAAGAAAAGAAAAAGTTGCCCCTTTTAGACCCATGCGATGATGATAGGTAGATGGTGTAGAGGTCATCTGTTTCTGTGGCTCTTTTTAGTGCATGCATGATTGTACGTCTGAACATTCATGTCCATAAATTGTTCATTCTATATTTTTTCATGACTACCAATATTGACATTAAGGTCAGGGTCGGACTGGGTGTCAAAATCGGCCCGGGCCTCTCTATTTCGTCCGGCCCATAAATGGTATATTATATGATGGACATCCAATTCTAGGTCAAAATGTCCTCAAAATCATTCTGTCAAGTTTGATAATGTATCGATAGATTTACACATGCATACAGTGACTATAAATACTTCACTCAGAGGGCCTCTCTTGCAAGAGAATACTAGATAACCTTCCTCAATTCAATAGTGCCGTAGTGACATCTATGCTGCCCTTATCTTATAAAACGGACGTGATTTTTTTAAAAAAGATGATTACTGTGGTTCTACCGGCCCATTTAGGTACCGGCCCACCGGGCATTGGCCCGTATGCCAATATAGCCAGTCCGCCCCTGATTAAGGTTATAGCTCTGATTTTTCCTTTTGCTAAAAACACAGCATTGATTTAGGTAAGAGGTAAATGCTCAGAACTCCCTACATCAAAGAGGACTTTTGATTTAGGAAAGGGACAATGGCTTAGAGCAATGGTGCCCATATTTTTTCTTTCTGTCCGTGGCAAAATAATTTTTCGACAAACGCATCACTGCTCGAAGCAATGAAAAAAAAAAGTCTTCAATTTTATTGAAACCAATTAGCTACGACTTCATAAGGCACTGTTGTCAGAAGATTTGAGATACTGGATAGCAATGTCTAGGGACCGGATATGACTCACGGTCCTTAGCTTGAGCACAAGTTGTCTATGATTAGCCGCATTGAAATAAGCTTTATATAGTTGTATCAAAGTTGTAAATCATGTAGATACTACAATAGGATTATGGTCACCATCCGATGATTGTAGCACCATTCCACCATCTTATCACCATTAGACCATCATATCACCATTAGGCCATCATATCATCATTAGACCATCAAATAATCATTAGACCATCATATCATCATTAGACCATCAGATCATCCTTCCACTATCATATCACCATTAGACCATCATATCATAATTAGACCATCATACCACAGTTATACCATCATATCACAATTAGACCATCATATCATCTTTAGACAACCATATCGTCATTAGACCATCATATCATCATTAGACAATCACATCACCATTTGACCATCATATCACCATTAGACCATCATATTATCTTTAGACCAACATATCATCATTAAACCATCATATCACCATTAGACCATCAGATCATCATTAGACCATCAGATCATCATAAGACCAAAAATCATCATTAGACCATCATATCATCATTAGAACATCATATCATCATTGGACCATCAGATCATCATTAGACTATCAGATCATCATTAGACTATCAGATCATCATTAGACCAAAAAATTATCATTAGACCATCATATCATCATTCCACTATCATATCACCAGTAGACCATCATATCATCATTATACCATTATATCACAGTTAGACCACCATATCACAATTAGACCATCATATCATCATTTGACCATCGTATCATCATTAGACCATCATATTACCATTAGATCCTCATATTACCATAAAAATATGTTTTTCTTTCCTATCCAAAACTTCCCGCAAGACGACAGGGATGGCAGCGGGCAACGTTTAAACCCGACACATATTATGTTTATCGAACGAAAGTCCAGAGCGCAAACCACAAGACCAGGCAGCCATTAAATATCCTCCACACTATCAAATCTTCTTCAGACTATCAAATCTTCTTCAGACTAACAAATCTTCTTCAGACTATCCCATCTTCTTAAGACTATCAAATCTTCTTCAGACTATCAAATCTTCTTCAGACTAACAAATCTTCTTCAGACTATCCCATCTTCTTAAGACTATCAAATCTTCTTCAGACTATCAAATCCCTCTCATTGGTTTTACTGTTTCTATCAGGATCCACTTTATTCTGACATATGCCCTACACACCACTTCGAACTGGTTGATGGCCGCTGTGACGTCATGTAAACTGTTGTATGTCCAAGACCCATCCAGGTCAGTTGTTTATACTAATAGCCTAAAAACGTTTGGAAATCGCGCTATAGCTGTTTGTAGCTTCGCAGAGTTCTGGTTCTTGAATAGTTTGTAATTTTTAACGTGTAGGCATTCATTAATTCATTCCATTGGACTAAGGTTAAGATAACCTTTTTTTATTTACCCAATGTCCTTTCAACCAAAATATAAACGAAAATATAGTTTTTATTAATTTATTTTTTTTATTCATTTAATATGCAAAAAATACGGTGCTATATCAAAAATCATTAATGCACAAACAATACAAGATCTGTTGACCGTCATTCTCCATTCCTCTCTGTTCTTTGCCTTTGATAGAACCTCCTTCAATGGCTTCAATGATTTTTTCCCATTGCCTTATCTGTCTGCCTCCTCCTCTTTATCCTGGTACAGTTCCCTTAAGGAATCGCAAGATACGATGTCCAGGTGGTGTCGCACGGCCTGAACGCCTAGTTCCAGACTAGTGATTCACATTCCACCCCTATGGTGGTAGCTATCAACAGACTGAGATGTCCACGCATGTCATAAGCATTCATGTATTGGCAGAAATGTTTTCACAAATAATCTTATAAATTAGAGACGTTTCTTCAAAAGATAAAATTATAATCTTCTTTTACATATATCTATACATGTAACATAGCAAATTATTTGTTTGGAGAGTTTAAATCAATAATCTAGTTAGTCTATTGTTAGAATATTCAAGACAGTAGTCTAGTTCGACCATGGCTGGGATGTTTAAGACAGTAATCTAATTAGACCATGGTTGGGATGTTTAAGACAGTAATCTAGTTAGACCATGGCACGACATGGCCTAAATTGTGCCGATGTGCCTAAAATCAAATCAAATCAATCTAGTTAGACCATGGTTGGGATGTTTAAGCCAGTAATCTAGTTAGACCATGTTTGGGGTGTTTAAGCCAGTAATCTAGTTAAACCATTGTCGTTTTTTTTAATTGGTTATCTAGTTGGTCGCTTGGTTGTGATATTTAAAATAGTAATCTAGTTTGTCTATTGTTGATATGTAAGCCAGTAACTATCTTAATAAATTGCCTATGCTATTAATAGATATAAATCTGTCTAGAAGCCATTATTTATTTTATGAACACTGTATGTACAGAAACCACTGGCATAGATATTAACATATTGACATAGATAATATGATAGATATCACCTGAATATAACTCTGACATTGATATCAATATCACAGACATAGATATCACTGACATGGATATAACTGACATGGGTATCACTTACATAGATATCACTGGCATAGATATCACTTACAAAGTTATCACTGACATAGATATCATACAGATATAATTGACATAGAAATCACTGACGTAAATATCACTTACATAGATATCTATGCCAAAGACATCACTTAGATAGATTTCACTGACATAAATATCAGTTAGATAGATATCCCTGACACAGATATCACTTACAAAGACATCCCTGACACAGATATCACTTACAAAGACTTCACTGACATAGATATCAATGCTGTCTTTTGTTCACCCAGGGCCACACGCATCTGCTCCAAGACTTTTGTCCACGCGCTAGCCATCTCCATTATAATCTGCGTGACAGCGTTCGAACTCTATCTATCACAACATCACTACATCGCCGTCAAAGCAACCCACTCGGAGTCTGGGTAGGTGCACATGCTTAAGCAGGATTACAGCAGCGATAACAGTGTTGGATTACATATACTATTTCCAGATTTATGTCCTATGATGCCAATTCTACCGAATCTTTGAAGACACTTGCTAGGTGAAGAAATCCTGTTTAGGATTTAAAATAAACTTAATATACTACAAGTCGAAATCATGAATAGATTAAACACGCCATTAACTCTTTCTCTCCGTAATTATTTACCACATTCCGGTGGAATCAACGCTGGTATCGTCAGTTAGGAGAGAAAGAGTTAAGACAATGTCACAGATGAATGTCTGTATATGTGTATAATCTATTTTTATTTATATATCATATATGTAAGAACGTAAGCACGAACGACCGGAAGTGTGTACATTTTAGATAAGGACAGAGGCCAGTGTTTGTAGTATGACGGGACGGACTTGGCGTCAAAATCGGCCCGGGCATTTCTTTACCATCCGGCCCATAACTTGTCATAGAAAGGGCCTCTAATTCTAGGTTTACCAGTCCTTAAGGCCATTACGCTAGCTTTGATAATGTATCGATAATTGGACGCATGCATACATTGCGCTCCTATATCTTAATACGAAATATAGGCCTTATGTTGCCTTTTCATCGCTAAGTGTGTGGGCCCTAAAAGGATGAAGCTTACTGGTAGTCCGGTAAACTGTCTACGGATGTAGGCTATAAAATTATCTCGTAAAATGTGTGACATTAAATTAGTATTAGGATGTAAATGCTGAGAGGGCCGCTTATATAAGAGAATATTTTAAAACCATATTAACAATTTAATGCGTACCATAGTGGCATCCATGCGGCTCTTTTGGTATTTTTTGTAGTTAGCTTAATTTCGTTCAAAATATCTTTTACATCAATTTCATTTCATGTAAAGTTGAATTTTGTCTTTATTGTAATCAATGTTATATGTAGTAGGTATGTATGTAGGTCTTAATCAAATTATTTCACGTTTTAAAAGTTAAAATGCGATACGTAAACAGCGGTTTAGTTGTCTACCAGCAGTTTGGTGCTACAAGTCAACGACCGTTACCAACACCTCTGCTATGTGGGCAGTCCATGGCAGACGTTTCCAGAGACCTGATAGCACCGCGCCAAGGGGCCGGATTTACCCCGCGGGACGAAATTTTATGCATGACTGATTTAATCTGTGTCTTATCATTTTCCCTTAAGATCAAAATGCACTTCCTCCCCAGGCGTCTTCTCTCTTGTGATCTCAGTCGCGACAACATCTACCACATCCTTCAGATTACAATTTTCTTCGTCGTGCCTGGCTCACTAATAGTCCTCATGAACATTGGTATCCTCATCAAAGTGGGCTCCTACAGGCGCTTCGATCACTTGAAGTCTCCTGTGGTCGTCAAGAAAGAAAGGAGTAAGTAGATTATCTTATCTTATATAATACAGACGTTACTTCAAAAAAGAAGATGATTACGTCCTACGCGTCATGCATTTAGTCATGCGTATTAACCAATGACTTAAATTCTGCCGAGTCACTGGTTTTCCTGGCTAGCTCAGGCAACCCATTCCATGCTCTAATAGCACTAGGGAAGAAAGAATATTTGTACATATTTGTCCTAGCATATGGGACGAGGAATGTACCTTTATCTTTGTGTCTTTCAGAGTATTTTATTAAATTTAGTTTTGTATTTGAAGATTATGGTTCAGTGTTTTATGTATAATTGCTACTTTACTTTTGAGTCTTCTGTCCTGAAGGCTTTCTAAATTTAGTGACTTTACTAAAGGTGTTACTCTGGTTAAGTATGAATATTCGTTTGTTATGAATCTCACTGCTTTATTTTGTGTCTGTTCCAGTTTCTTAATGTTATCTTGAGTTGAGGGGTCCCAAACGGATAGATATAATTAGATAGATATAGATATAATTAATTATTAGAGGTTTTTCAGTGTGGACAAACATATACACCAACTGTCTAATATCTACGTCATTTAAGATAAGATAATGGACCTCATTCGCCAATCGTAAACAAACGACATTCAGCAACGTGGTAGTATTGATAAAACAAAGAAAAAAACGTATCACGTGACAGCCTTAGTGTATTACGTTGTTTGTATAGAAGCGATAGAGAATCACGTGGCTAAATGGTGTGTGTTTACGATTCGTAAATAAGGTCCATTACAGGAACTTTTTGAACAGAAATATCTAAGAAAAATTAGCAAAAATCTTGGAAGACAACAGCCACCCGTTCCATCCTAACTACGTCAAGTTGTCGTCCCTTACTCGGTCAGACTTTATCAACGCCACCCTTTAATCAGGGAACATGAAATGCACCAAGATGTCTGTGTGTAGTCGCTGAATGAACTCTTTATGTTGTGTCTGTTCTATTTATATGTATGTTTCTGTTGTGTTGTTTTTATATGAGAAAAGAGTCCTTGGAATCACAAACAAATTTCCATATGGATCAATAAAGCAGTCTTAGTCTTATTCAATTTGACTACAATTGACCATCTCAGCGTAACTACTGTAACAATCACAATATAGATGCAAATACGAACAACATTCACACACGAAACACATACAGACTCACGAACCAGCGCTTTATGAATAAGGCCTCTATGTACTTCTCGATGACGACAGATGACATTGTAACACTCAGACCGAAAGTAAGATAAAGGAGTTTTTAAGGTAATACAAAAGAAAGCGGAAATAGCGTGAGGCAATACGGGAATTTGTGAGAGTTTGTAAATGCTTTACATGTAGACAGCGGCCTTTTAGGTAAATACTAAATACCGAAAATAAGATATAATGGTTTAATATAAAGCTTGCGGTTTTTCGCGATCAGCAGTCGTTAATTTATGAATATGTCAAATCGAGTTATTACTCAGCGTCTTAGAGGTTTGTAAAATGTTTTACATGTTTCGGGTATTCCTTCAGAGTTGAAGATAATTACTTCCCAGTCCTAACCTCCCGCAGGACGACGGGGGATGGGAGCGGGCAGGGTTTGAACCCTGGATAATCGATAAATCTAAACGACAGTCCAGCGCGCAAACCACACGACCAGGCAGGTAAAAGAAATAAGTGTATATAATTTCATACGGATACGTGCGACAGTTTCAGAGGTTTCGTGATCGATCAGTGAGTCAGTAGTAGTTTACAAATATGTAAGAGATTGCACCAGTTGCCGTTCTTAAGTTTACAACTCGTCAGTGAGAACGTCTTCCCAGCATGTTAGAGATGTGTACTGTTTGCTGTGTACTGTGTACTGCGTACTGTGTACTGTGTGCTGCGTACTGTGTACTGTGTGCTGTGTACTGTGTGCTGTGTACTGTGTACTGTGTGCTGCGTAATGTGTGCTGTGTACTGTGTGCTGTGTACTGTGTACTGTGTGCTGCGTACTGTGTGCTGTGTACTGTGTGCTACTTACTGTGTACTGTGTGCTGTGCACTGTATTTAGTCCATCAGTGTAGCCTATAAATTACAGACGCCGGAATCGCTATAAAGATCAAATCAGGCGCCGTTCTGCAAAAGCAGATTGCAGTATAGGCCCAAGGTGGACAGCGGCTTTGTCTGCATTAGATGTGGCCAATTCTGTAGGTCACAGCTGGGATAGCGTGATCATGTAAGATACTCCACTCTTTCTTTACGAGGCCTTGTGTTTAAGTGTGACATTGAGTTAAATTTTAGCCTTGTGTTTTAACGTGTCGTTGTGTTTACGTGTGCTGTTGTGCTCAAATGAAGTATGGCGTTGTGGTTATGTGTGGTGTGGTGTTTTGTTTAACTGCAATGTTTTGATATATTGCGGTATTGTAATGGAGACAATTATAGTGTTTTAATACAATTTGATGACTTATTCAGTTTGATGTTGTGTTTAAATGTGGTAACGCTGGATTTGTTTAAATTCAAATCTACCCATTGATTTACTGCAGTGGTTCAAATACTTGCTGGTATTCTGTTTGCCTGCGACATTCAAATATTACTAAATGAACTTCCTTACGCCATGCAGCATATGTTTGGACCCAAGTTGTTTGAGGATACTGCAGCAGGCAGATATAAGTTTAATTTTTGTGAGTAGTATTCTAGTTTTTTTTTTGTGAGTCGTATTCTAGGTAATTTGTTGTTTTTTTTACGTAAGTCTTCTAATTTTTACAAAGCTTATATCAACTCCCTCTGTCTGTCTGGTCAAAAGTGTGTACATGTTATTACTCCCACACCCAATGTCGGATCAATTAAAAGCTTGGAACAATTATTCATTTACGTAAGCAAGACATGAAGTCTACCATGTCTCTGCTATGATTTGTGTACACCAAATTGATTGATTAGTTGATTGATTGATTGATTTTTTTTCTTTGTGTCCCTGTAGTCTACCATGTCTCTGCTATGATTTGTGTACACCAAATTGATTGATTAGTTGATTGATTGATTGATTTTTTTTCTTTGTGTCCCTGTAGTCTACCATGTCTCTGCTATGATTTGTGTACACCAAATTGATTGATTAGTTGATTGATTGATTGATTTTTTTTTTGTGTCCCTGTAGTCTACCATGTCTCTGCCATGATGCTCTACACCAACTGCTCCATTAACTTCGTCATCTATTGCTTCTTTGGGGATCACTTTCGCGAGGAGCTGCGCCGAATATTCCGCCCCTGCCTGTCTCTCTTGTGTGTGCCACGCAGTCGATGGGTCGAGTCTACAGTGGATGAAGATGGAATGAGTGACGAGTACCATCACGTCCATGGGTTGGCTCCGAGGAGAGTCAAAGTAACAAGTAAAAGTAAACGACATCTTACTTAACTTTCAGAGCAGTGGGGCGTGATGACAGAGCAGTGGGGCATGATGACAGAACAGTGGGGCGCGATGACAGAACAATGGGGCGCCATGACAGAACAGTGGGGCGTGATGACAGAACAGTGGGGGCGTGATGACAGAACAGTGGGGCGTGATGACAGAGCAGTGAGGCGTGATGGCAGAACAGTGGGGCGTGATGACAGAGCAGTGGGGCGTGATGACAGAGCAGTGGGGGCGTGATGATAGAGCAGTGGGGGCGTGATGACAGAGCAGTAGGGCATGATGACAGAGCAGTGGGGGCGTGATGACAGAACAGTGGGGGCGTGATGACAGAACAGTGGGGGCGTGATGACAGAACAGTGGGGGCGTGATGGCAAAACAGTGGGGGCGTTATGACAGAACAGTGGGGGCGTGATGACAGAACAGTGGGGCGCCATGACAGAACAGTGGGGCGTGATGACAGAACAGTGGGGCGTGATGAAAGAACAGTGGGGCATTATGACAGAACAGTGGGGCGCGATGACAGAACAATGGGGCGCCATGACAGAACAGTGGGGCGTGTTGACAGAACAGTGGGGCATGATGACAGAACAGTGGGGCGTATGACAGAACAGTGGGGCGTGATGACAGAACAGTGGGAAGCGATGACAGAACAGTGGGGCGTGATAACAGAACAGTGGGGCGGATGGCAGAACAGTGGGGCGTGATGGCAGAACAGTGAAGCGCGATGACAGAACAGTGGGGCGCGATGATAGAGCAGTGGGGGCGCGATGACAGAACAGTGGGGCGTATGACAGAACAGTGGGGCGTGATGACATTTTGGTAGAGCGTTTAGCTTCCGGCATGGCCAGAATTTAAGTGTAGCGATCACTTCTATTTGAGTGAACATATCTTGATGTTACTATAAGATTCTGTTTATCAGACAATACGTTTTTGATGTTATAATTTAGTTTAGATTTATTTTTTAAGCAATTACTGAAAACTCGAATAATATCGTTATGCCGAGATTCAAATGTAAACTATTCAATGAACAACTTATATCAATTAGTAGCATACCACTCCTATTCTGGAACTAGGAATCACTTGAATAAAATATACACACTGTAAAATGAAACAAGTTAACTCTCTTCGTTTCAGCTCTTAACTACAACTGACTTTCCCCGTCCTAACCAAAAAATGTTATTATCTAACTCACACTCTATTTAGCAATAATAAATTTCGCCCCTTTCATGGAATTAACTTGCCCGATTCTGTACCAAGAAATGTTGCTTGTTGCAACAACCCGTTGACAATTAACCTTGACCCTGTTGTGCAGAAAACTAAAAATAAACTTAGTGCAATAGCTGCTTTATGCTCCGTGACATTAAGTAAGTGGAGACCCACTAATTAATAATAACTCTTTTGTCTAAAGGTGCATCTGGGCATATGTTATAATTTTAGAAGAAAGTAAAATGGCACTTGTAGATTAATTTTTTTTCAATCTTTAAAACATATTGAATATACATAATTCAGTTTAAAAAAGAAATATTTTTTTTAGTTTGTGGAGGGTACGCAGTGTTGCCAACCGTAAGATTTAAAGTATTGTCGATAAAAATTCGAAAACAAATGTTTGAAAAAAAAAATACGTAAAAAGATGCTGAACTTTGAAATTTGGATATTTGTTTAATTTCTGTTGTGTTATCTCCCCTTTTTTTGTGGAGTTCCTCTCTTGTGGAGTCTATCTCTTGTAGAGTCTTTCTCTTGTGGAGTCTATCTCTTGTGGAGTCTATCTCTTGTGGAGTTCCTCTCTTGAGGAGTCGAACTCTTGTGGAGTCGAACTCTTGTGGAGTCTATCTCTTGTGGAGTTCCTCTCTTGAGGAGTCGAACTCTTGTATTTCTCTTGTGAAGTCTATCTCTTGTGGAGTTCCTCTCTTGTGGAGTTCCTCTCTTGTGGAGTCTATCTCTTGTGGAGTCTATCTCTTGTGAAGTCTATCTCTTGTGGAGTTCCTCTCTTGAGGAGTCGAACTCTTGTGGAGTCGAACTCTTGTGGAGTCTATCTCTTGTGGAGTTCCTCTCTTGTGGAGTTCCTCTCTTGTGGAGTCTATCTCTTGTGGAGTTTCTCTCTTGTGGAGTCTATCTCTTGTGGAGTCCCTCTCTTGTGTAGTCTAACTCTTGTGGAGTCTAACTCTTGTGGAGTTCCTCTCTTGTGGAGTCTTTCTCTTGTGGAGTCTATCTCTTGTGGAGTATTTCTCTTGTGGAGTCCCCTGGCAGATCCTCCTGTCCTTCCTCACATAGACCCTTGCTTCCAGACTCGCATGTCGGTGAAGGCTAAGAAATTAACAACCACGCATTGAGATATTGTAACAATTATAGCTTGATGTTCTTTAGTAGAAAACGGTAAAAGTTCAATATAGCTCCATCGTTTAGTAATTATTGTTTTAAGGTTTTCTCTCTTTATTGTTTCCACAGTTAACAGCGACGACTTTAGAAGCAAGTTGTCTCTCTTGAATCTTTTTGACTCCGCCCATACTGAAGCTCGCAGAGAAAGATCCCAGGCTACCGTTGTGGAAAAACTAAATACTCCTACTAGAGTCCAAGACTCTGCAGTCTAAATCCTAGTCTGTGATGTCATGTGCTAAGCTGATATATGCTGGTGTTGTCATGTGCTGGTGATGTCTTGTGGCACTGGTATCTTGAACAAGTTTTAAGATGGTGATGGTTTACTTAGTACTTGACTCAAGAGACATCACCTCAGACAAACTTTAAATTGTCTCGCTTGACTGTCAACGAGTGCTAGAGTTACTGCCCTTGTATCCATGACGACTGAACAACTCAATTCACGACTGCTGTGGAGATGTCCAACAAATAATCTCTAAACTTTTAGTACTTATGTAAAGCATGTTCAAACTGAATAATTATAATAACACATATTAACTAAACTTCATATTCATTATATAGTCCATGAAATTATAAATGATCCATTGTTGTTCTTTTTTATTTATTTTATGGCCAATTTTCGCGAATTGGGTGTGCCTTGTTTATTTACGACTATAGCGGTTAAAAATAAAGAGGGATGAAACTTTTTTTTTTGTTAATGACGTCATTTAAGGTAATTTAACTTACTGCGTCATTTTATCATTTCATATGTAAAGAAAAATGAACGTATTAGCGACAAGATAGGATATTTGGTAAGGGTTAAATAACGCTTAACTCTTTCTCTCCGTAATTATTTACCACATTCTGGTGGAATCAAAGTTGGTATCGTCAGTTAGGAGAGAAAGAGTTAAAGTTACACTGAATAAGGAGACTGTGCTTCACAGATATTACGATATCTTTCTGTAATTCTCTATCATAAACATCAAATAATTACAATATTTAAACCCATAAACAAAATGTACAACACCAGTTTTATTTCATTAATTTTTAATTACATCTTTAAATTCCCTGACCAATTTATTTATAGCCACAAATCATAGTTACATGTAGTTGTAGATCCATAAGTATCAATTAAAAAAAAAAAAAAAGCCCAATAAAGAGGCCAAGAGCCCAAAAAAGAGGCAACGCCCAAAAAAGAGGCAAAAGCCCAAGGATTCCTAGGATGTACTAAGCTCGACTACTGAAGTCAAAAGCTAAAAAGCTGAGGTATCCTTAAAAAAAAAAAAAAAATAAGTATCAATAAATAAATCAAGCGTGAACGGTAGTTTTCATTTTTGTGTGTGTGTTAGACCCTGTGCTGCTTTCGCCTTTTTTTTTTGGGGGGGGGGGGGGAGGGGGAAAGGGTACCCTTCCCACTGTCCATGCGTTTCTCAGGTGTTGTACCTTTTTTTTTACTTTTTACTAGTTCGAACCCGTCTTCATTTGCCTCGGGAGGTATAGCTTTGGTGTTCCCTTTTTCGCTATCTTTCCTCAAGGCCGACGCATAAGTGGTTTTTTTGGCTTCAACGGGCCTTTCACCGTCTTTTTTGAACCCCCTGGGGGGAGCCCTGTTGGGACATTGGTTTGACCAATGATCTTCCTTCTGGCAGAACCAGCATTGCTGCCTTCTCCCCGGTGTAGTGATTAAGACCTTGTAGGTCCTGGGGTCTTCTTCATACTTCAGCTGTATGTAATGGGGTAGCTCGGTACCCTTGCGGAGTTTGATCCAAGCCGCCCACTTGTCACTGACCCCAAGTCTCACAGCTTCTGGTTTTGAGCCTTCTGCGGCGAGAGTGCTGAAAATCTCCTCAATTTTTTTTTTTTGAGATGGTGGGTGACACCCAGTGAAGAGTCACTTTTACTCTCTCTTCCTCCAGAGTGGTAACCTCCGCCCTGAAGGTGTCCTCACTACCGAAAACCTTTCCTATGATCCTGTTCCTCACCACCGGTGAGGAAACACCTAGGAACCATAGGAAGGGGTTCTCAAACCGGTACAGGGAACCCACCTCCTCCGGCCCGAGCCTCAAGGCGGCGACGATGGACGCCATCGAAGCTCGAACTGCTCCCTGTCCGGACAGTTTTATTAGTAAAGTACCCGGTTGGTGGACCAAACCACCCTCCAGATCCTTTTTCTCTATTAAGAATGTCTTAATAGACATAGTGAGAAAAAAAAAAAACACTCCTCACACGAAACACGGAAAAAAAAAAAAAACGTAAGATCTCGAATAAAAAAACTCCAATGAAAACACAAATAAAAAAAAATACTTCCAATAGATCTGATTTAAATGTGGAAACAGAGGCCTAAAATGCTGCCTCGACCTGGTAGACCGCAGTGATCGCCGTATGTCCTATGCAGAGCAGCCTTGGGGATCACTGTAGGTAGACATCCCTCATGAAACGGTAATCTTGGGGATCACTGTAATCTCCTGTGCCAGGTAAATAGAAACGGTGCTATCTTTCTGAATCTTCACGGATGATCATTGAATAGATACAATTCTATTTTTGTAGTCAACACGTAATGTGATGATAATTGGAAAGATACAGTGATATAGACCCTAGTGCGGTCTTTGTTATTGTCTCCAGCTGTCTTCTCCAGGGACATTCGAGGCAGATATTTCTTTTTATACTTTGAAAAGTTATAACGATATAGTTTTTCAAAGGTAGCCAACCAGCTACTAATATTTTTTTTCCCAATGATATACATTACTGTCGAATTTCAAGGAACATCGGTAGAGCCGTTTTCGAGATCCGTGTACAGGTTTTTCCCACCCAGCTAGAAGGTACAAGTTGAATAGAGGTATTGTAATACGAAAGAAGCGACGGGAGAACAGCATTGTTGATAGAAAATACCTCTCAAGTATAGTCTCTTTTCCTGAATGGAGAATACTCGTCGACGGATCGTGTGTGATGCCTCAACGATTTAAAAGACAAAGGGACACCTCAGAGCCGTCCCCCTGGTCATCTGAGGTAGAGGACAGAGAAAGAGTTCTTTTCCTGTTTGTTTTGTTTGGAGAGCTGGACTCCGATCTAGCGTGTCCGGTAGTTTTCATTTTTGTGTGTGTTTTACTTTCGCTTTTTTTTTTTGGGGGGGGGGAGGAAAGGGTACCCTTCCCACTGTCCATACGTTTTTCAGGTGTTGTACCTATTTTTTTTACTTTTTGCTGTTTCGAACCCGTCTTCATCTACCTCAGTGTGTATAGCCTTGTTCTGCCCTTTTTCACTATCTTTTTTTAAGACTGACGCATAGAACCACTGCTATATATTAGTAGGGGACACACTTTAATAATTAATGGCCTTTCAGTTGAAGGCATCCAAAAGTTAAGATAACAAGAAAACAACATTTATGCAACCTACATGGAAATAAAAAAAAATCATATTTATTTACTTGTTCAAAGTAACTATACAAAGGTTTAGTATAATGAATAAATTTAAAGGAAAAAAAAGACACTAAATAAAAATTAATAGTAAATACTGAACGTTTTTATTTCCCACAGGATAGTCCAACATTTCATGGTGTTAAATTAAATACTCATTCATTCAATGACATAATTTGTTTATTTTAACCTGGATTATCTAGTTATGATCATTTACATTACCTCCCTTTTAACAGATAAATGCTTATTTTATGGTGACATTTTTTGGATGGCTCAATTACATATACAAGAATTAAAGCGACGATCGAACTAACCTCTAAAAATGTTTCTATACTGATAAACTTTGAGAGTAACCTCCAAACTTCGGCACGTGGGACATATTCGGCCCCTCAAAACCAGACTTTGATACTTTTCACCGGACGCGTTTTTGTGATGTCTCGGCTCGCGAATATGTTTGGTGATTCCAGTAATACATATTAATTGTTATTTTAATTGGGATAAATTTGAATTTTTTAAATAAACAGATCTCTAGCTTGAAAGTTTAAATTACTTTTCACTAATCTTCTCACCACAGTTAATAATTAGTTTAAAAAAGAGGTGATGAATTAGCAAAAAGGAAATTTAAGTTAGGCAGGGGTCTATTGAAAACCAGCAAAAATGGCAAGGGGTCTACAAGTATCTAAATCTAGATCCAGTATAACTCACTAAAAGTCTAACTCTGTCTCTTAGCTCACTCTGTCACTCTAGTCGACTAGATCTAGATATCTATATACTAGACTCTACATAGAATATAGAGATTATCTAGAGTCTCGTAGAGACTCTCGACTCTAGTCACTCTAGACTCTAGTGACTAGTCCTCTACGCACGAAATCAACCTTTGTAAACACCAGACCATGAGAATATGATGCCGTGAAGGCTACCATCATAAAAAAAAATGATTAAAACTTTTCACCCAGTAAGTCATGAGGATGATCCACTTAAAAATAATCTAGATTTTGAGCCTAAATGCACCTGCTGCCCAACAGGCAGAAGTGGTCACCGAATAATTGTAGCAGATGATAGTTTATATTCACTTGGAGGTTATAATCCTAATTATGAGCACTTTGTATCCCATAATCAGTTGCTGAATCACTCAATTTTCAAAGAGTTATGGAAAATAAACCTGAGCACAAAGAAGTGGCAACTGATAGATGACTTCAACAGTGTTCCTCCTACTGTAGCCTCTCATACAAGACATTTACTTCTATCAACAGTTGCTAAAGTGGGGAGATGGCTTTTTCTTTTTGGTGGAACTTCAATTCCCTTTGGAGAGACTCCAACTAGTGCCCTGTACAGATATGACCTGAACAACCAAATCAACGATGATCACAATAGTCTCAAGGAGAGGAGCAACCGTTGGCACTTAATCCCTGTGACTGGAGATGTACCAGAGGAAAGATATGGACATACAATGACCATGGTTTATCCAGATGTATTTATAATAGGTGGAACTACTGGCTATATTTACAACACAGATGTTTATCACTTGGACCTCAGGGGCCCAGTGGGCATCTGGACAAAGCTGAGTTCTGACAGTGATCCTGGGCAACCTGTAGGAAGGTACAGACATGAAACTGTCTATGATGGGGAAAATTTGTATGTATTTGGAGGTGGAACAGATGAGCATTCTTTTTCACTTATGATTATTCATGTGTTTAATCTAAAATCTTGTACTTGGGGAAACCTTAAGACTTATCCAGATCCTCAACACGGTTTTCCTATTCCTCGCAAATGTCATAGTTGTACTCAGTATAAAAATGATATTTTTATGATTGGAGGCCTCAATGGCACTACAACACAGACAAAGGGTGTTATGAAAACATTTAGCGAAATTTGGAGATTCTCTTTTGACAATCACTTTTGGACGAAATATTCAGTCAAATTACCCACACCATTGTTCTTTCATTCTGCAGACCTTTGTGAGCCCAAAGGTTGTATTTACATATTCGGTGGAGTCACCCATTACAAAAAAAAATGAGCTGGTGAGAACCAAGAGGATCACACGTCTACGTGTGGCTCCAGGGAACTTGCTCGAGCTGGTCTGGGACATCATCTGTGATCTTATTCAAAACCGATGGCAGGATGTAGACATGAATGAACCAGGGATACCTCTAATGTTGCAAGCAAGAGTCTCATAGTGTGTGATATTTATTGACCTTAGTATGTGTCTATTTTTTTTTTGGAAGTGTTTGCTGTTGTGCTGGACTAATTTGAAGGAGTAATGAGCCCGCTAGTTTGTTTTTCTTTCAATGTTAACACTGTGCTGTGCTCCGCTGAACAGACCTGATCGTTGCGACACATCATTGATGGTACTTAAAGTGGTAGAGCCAAAGTATTTCTAAAATCTTATGTTTTGATTTTCACACAATTAAATGTGCAAAAGTTGCTTGAGGTATCTAAATTAGAAGCATTAAAATTTTGTAAAAGTGTGTTGGGTATACTGTATTTTCTAATTGAAATATGCACATTTTTGAAAATGATAACATACTTAAAACATTTCTGTTTATACATTTTAAGAATTATGATCCTTGATTATAATTAATTTTTTTTGTAAATAAATATCTTCAGCATTACTTTTAAAACTGAAAAACCTAACAACAACAATGCCTCTGATTGTATTGTTAATTGAAACGTTTATTTCAGCTTGTCATTCTATTTAGAAAAAGAAAATAGGAACTATGTCTTTAAAAATGGCTTTAACACTTCTGATTTAAACAGATAGTATTTTTTAGAAGATGTTCATAAATATATTCATATTTGAATCACATCATGTTTTACTATTAAATACTGCTTGGTTCTGACTTCTAAAAAAAAAAAAAAAAAAAATAAGTATCACTCTTGGCCTACCGGTGTTTCTTATTTAGTTTTAAAAGACTTTTGTTTTTGTCAGTATTTTTTCATACACCAAATCGCCTCGATGGTCAAACAAAAGTCTATGAAAGTAAGGGGGTCAGGATCATGCGTACGATTCATTCACCATTCTTGTTCCTCGGATCAACCACAGTGGGTTGTCACATCGTGGGGTGGTTGCTGTTGTTCAGGTGTATAGTTGATCATATGTGTGTGTGTGTGTGTGAGTGTTTATAATGTGCTGATGTAATATGTAATGTTATATAACAGAAATTTTAATATATTATAAAGTTGTGTACTGAATACATATAGAGAACCATGGCGATTGTAGGGTTTCCTCTTACTGCTGACATTAAAAGACATTATATGCTAAAGTCCAATTATTTGATAAATAGTGGTGTTTTTTTTTCCTTCTTTTGTAATATTTTATCACAGTGCCACTATTTAACTCTTTCTCTCCGTAATTATTTACTACATTCTGTTGGAATCAACGATGGCATCGTCAGTTAGGAGAGAAAGAGTTAATGATCTTCTTCAATTCTTTTATCTCATCTTATAAAGTACAGACCTTATTTCAAAAGATATTATAATTACGTCCTGCGTATATCCAAGACTTAATCTAAATATGCATGTTAGTAAAATGTCTAAGACAGTGATCTTCGCGACCATGCCGCTTAAACTCTGCTAATCGTTGGTTTACCTGGCTGATTCACGCAACCCATCCCATGCTCTAATTGCGCTAGGAAAGAAGGAGTAATTGTACGAACATGTCCTTGAATATGCAATAAGTAATGTAAAATGGGGGGTGGGGGTGGCGAAGAGATGGAGAAAGCAAAAATTAAAATTTAATTTAAGGCCGAAAAGTATTTGTGCTTGTAGGTGTCAAAAAGGGAGAGGGTGGCGTAAAAATCGGGGTCGTTTCAATTCGAGTCACAAGTCTATGTCAGAGATGCGCAGGAACAAAAATTTTAGAGAAAGAGAGTGGACCATTTCAATTCAGTGTAACATTTACTGGGTATCACGTTCTAAAAAGTATTGTTATGAATGAACTAATGCACTGGTAGAGGTCACCGTGCGTTACCCCCAAAGGTCATGTGACTGATGTCAGCCTGTTTCTAGAATATGCGTGTGTCAACAATACTAAGAGTAGGTGGCTCGAGATTGTCACGTGATCTTCCGTAATGTATGCTTCCGCCATTTTCTAGGAGCTTGTTTGGGCCTTATACAAATCAGAGAATATGCGTGACAGTCCTTACAGTGGAAGAAAGATGTACACAACTCGATACAATTAATAGTTTGTAAAGTTGGGTACGACTCGGAACAGTTGAGCAGAACGGATGAATAGGGCTCGATACAGATGAGAAGAGTGTAGAGAAGTACAGTTGAGTGCAGAGAAGTACAGTAAAGAAAAATGAAGTACAGTTGAGTGCAGAGCAGCGCAGTGTAGAGCAGAGAAGCGCAGTAGTATTTTTTCGCTACTTGTGTACAGTGACATCAAAAATTAAGATGGCTGCCTGGCCGTGGCGGTATGCGCTCTGAACTGTCCTTCGATCGTTTTGGTGGTCAAGGGTTCATACCCCTGCCAGGCTGCCATCCCCCCATCGTCCTGCGGGAGCTCTGGGCGTAGAAGTAGATCTTATCTTATCTTATATAATACAGACGTTTCTTCAAAAAAGAAGATGATTACGTCCTACGCGTCATGCATTTAGTCATGCATATTAACCAATGACTTAATTTCTGCCAAGTCACTGGTTTTCAAGAGTAATTAAGTTAATCGGAAACTGACATTTGGAGTTGTCAAATTCTTTGCTTTGTTTCTATTTTAGTGGCAATATGTATATTAACCCCGAATCAGAGAAATACGTATATAAAATGATAGGGGAAGGGCCGGCCTTAGATATTTGGAGGCCCTAGGCGAAGTAATTTCGGTGGTCTCAAATTAAAAAGAAAAAATAATAAGCAGCGAAAAAAGCTCAAATTAAGTAATTCACTTAAAACCTAGTGCACTCCAACAATAACATAGAGGACAGGTTTCGCTATTTCTTTACTAAAAAAAATATACTTTGAGTCCTGTACGAGGACCTCACCAATCGGAGGCCCTAGACGGCTGCCTAGTTTGTCTATGTGTAAGGCCGGCCTTTTGTGTGTATGTGGTGGTTGGGGGGGGGGGCGGTCTTTGAAGTGCAACTCCTTATATTGGAAGTTAAAAAAAAATGAATAGTTCTTCTGTCCTAAATAAACAATATATAGACTGGGAACGAATCAACGGGCGTAGCCGGTAGTAATGCTAAAGTAAAGGTAGAGTTCTCCTTTCAGACCTTGTGGTCTATAGGGCAGATGATGTAAAGGTCATCTGTTTCTGTGGCCTACGGTTAACAAGGGTGTCATGTGGCCTGCACAACGACCAACCGCCTTTACTTTTCCACTACTAACGTCAGGTACCCATTACAGCTGGGTGGACTCAGAGGCGCCCGAAGATCCTGAAGTTAAAAATCCCAGGATTCGAACCCCGGACCCCGGTTAGGTCGCCAAGCGCTTTACCGCTCAACCACCGCGCCTCCAATGTTATGCAAGCTCTATCTATATTCTGAAATGGGGCTCTATGACAGATACAAATTAGGACAAGTGCCAAAAGAACCTCGTTTACTAGCAAGAAAAAAAAACAATAACAAATTTTGGTGTAATTAAATTTTACAATACAAGCTAATCTCTTCACATAAAGAATTGATAAAGTGAACAGGATGAGAATCTTTTCACTAGACTTTCCTATGAATATTTTTGTAACCCTATTCGCGACGCAAAAGGGTTAACTGTGTGTGATCAACTGATATATTTGACACAGGGCAGTAATACAGTTTAGCGTGCTATATCGAAGGGCAAGGGACAGTACTGGCATGAACTTTGCACGTGAATAGGACCCTGGTTATGGTCATCTGATCATAAGCCTGCGTGGACCAGAGACACAGTGTGTGTAAGGCAGTGCAGTTGAAGACAGGACAGCGAGTAGACCGGGACTAACTGTTAGTCTGCCATGAAGTCGGTCCTGGTGGAGTCCTGAAGTGAATGAACGAGTCCAGGAAGAGATAGAGAGTTTATTAGTTTAGTACGGTGATGTACAGTATAGCATTTTTAGTGTTGATGTAATGCCAATTGTGTCATATTGGCTGTTTTAATTGACCATTATTAAAGCACCAGATATTTTGGAGCCTTGTCAAGTTCTTGATGTGTTAGATGTGTTGTGTTGTGTTTAGCAGTGTTTACAGATGGCCTAATTAGGAGAGATCGTAACAATATCTTATCTTATTACGTAAAGATAAAAACGAGGGAAAGGAAAGAAAGAAGATAATAAGAGGAAGTAAGAAATAGAGAGAGAAAGAAAAAAGAGAGAAAGAAATAAAGAGAGAGAGAAAGAAAGAAATAGAGAGAGAGAAAGAAAGAAATATAGAGAGAAAAAGAAAGAAATAGAGAGAGAGTAAGAAATAGAGAGAGAGAAAGAAAGAAATAGAGAGAGAGAAAGAAAGAAATAGAGAGAGAGAGAGAAAGAAAGAAATATATAGAGAAAAAAAGAAATAGAGAGATAGAAAGAAGTAAATAGAGAGAGAGTAAGAAATAGAGAGAGAGAGTAAAAAAATAGAGAGAGAGAAAGAAAGAAATAGAGAGAAAGAAAGAAATAGAGAGAGAAATAAATAAATAGAGAGAGAGAGTAAGAAATAGAGAGAGAGAAAGAAAGAAATAGAGAGAAAGAAAGTAATAGAGGATTTGTGATTTTGGGCACATCGGCACAATTTAGGCCATGTCGTGTAGTAATAGAGAGAGAGAAAGAAAGAAATAGAGAGAGAGAAAGGAAAAAATAAAGAGAGAGAAAATAAGAAAGAAAAATAGAGAGAAAGAAAGGGATTTGAGAGAGATATGTAGAAGAAAAGAGAGAGAGAGACAAGACAGAGAGAGGGGCGAGAGACAGAAAGAGATGGACATATACATTATACTGGGGCTACGATGATCTATTCAGTTTAAAAAAATGAATTTTATCTTTTTGTCTTAAAAAAAAAAAAAACGACACATTTGACTTTCTTTCACATTTTCATCATTTTTTTAAATCTAATCTTATCAGCTTTTTAGGTTTCTTTTCAGTCTCGTTTTAATTGAAGATTTTTTTTTAATTATTTTTTACTGTAAAACTGCTATTTGTCTGTCTCCACAATGTCTGCCCAATAGTTTAACCTGACACGCTAAAGAGTAATGTAGAGATAAGTTAACTAGGGGTAGTAAGTATGTATCAGGGGAAAGAAGAAAGTTTCAACTGCTGGTAAAGAAATTCCCGCCTTTTTATTTTTTCAAGTCGAAGTACAATTTGAGTCTAAGTATCAAAAGAAATAGAAAAATTGTTTCCAAGACCGGTAACCGAAATGTTATTTCTAGAAAGAGTTATCTTTCCATGATTTATGTGAACTATCTGTGTTTAAGCTATTCACAGAGCTGTTTTAACTCTAATCCTTTTCACTTCTGGTCTGAATAAGTATTTGTATTTGTTCAGACCGAAATTTGAATAACATTATATGTACGTATAATGGAATGGACATTTTTAGACATGGAAGCGATCAATAGGGCAGATGAGGTTAAGGTCATCTGTTTCTCTGACCAACGGTTAACGAGCAGTGTGTTTTTGCGGCCAGCACAACGACCAACCGCATTGACTTTTCCCAACTAAAGTCAGGTACCCATTATAGTTGGCTGAACTCAGTTGGGACCAACTACAATAGCGTCATAAGCGCCACGCTCTATCAACTTCAGTTATATAAAAGGCCCAATCTCGTCCTATATAGAGTAAGCTAGTAAATTTTATAAAAATTGTCCAAATTAAATCATTTATTTGACACTCGCACATGGTAGCACTGTTCTGTTGATTGAGCATCACGCCACTCTCAAAAGAACTACATAAGTTCTTTAGTGAGTCTGGTGTGAGTGTATATTTTGGTTTTCTATAGATTTTGGTGTAATGCACAAATTGTAAGATAAATTTCCCTATGGATAATAAAGATTATTACTATCATTATTAAATACTTTGAATCCATTTAATGATTCTCGGTTCTGACTTCGCCACAGCATTTGATAAACGATTTATAATCATAAATACTCTACCAATTTAAATGTAATTCGAATATAAAATATATATGTAATTACCGGAACTCGCTTGGGTATCGGGTGATTCTTAAAATCTCAAATTCTTTGGTTTTAAATTACGGCCTTAGAGTGGAAAAAAATCTTTACATTTAAAGTTTGGAAATTGCATGCATTTTTCAGTCATTCTGAGTTTGAAACTATTTTCTTTGTGTCATTGACTGGGCGAGTCAATGCTCGTGGTCGTTTATACGTTGATCCAACCAAATCGTGTTTTTACAGAATTTCCTTTTTATTCAAGGAATTTCCTGCCCCTGACCAAAAACTAAAAAGGGTCCAGGAGAAATGCACATCAAGCGAGATCAGCGATGTTTGTTTGAGTTGTTTGATTTGGTTTTGCATTGACAATGTGTCACGGGGAGCTGTAGTAATGGGACCGTTGGCCGGGGAAGTGACGGGCCTTGGCTAGTACATGTTGCCACGAAAGACAACTGCCGTGATTCGGTTAGGGAAGATAACCCATGGTGGTGTCTCGTGAGATCGAGTAACTGCCCGGCCTTCAACCGCCTATAAAGCGTGAGATTACCGGATAGTTCCCTTTGAAATTAAAAATACTTTCCTAACATTGTTATATGGTAATAAAAATAATTGTTAGAATTTAAAACTTGAATAAATAAAAGGTAGAAGGTACTACACACCTAAAGAGTCGAAAGGTTAAAACTGATCACAAGAGGGGGACACGTATTCCGCGAGATTAGTTGTGGGGAGGTGGGTAAGACTCTTTTAAAAAATATTAAATCTCTTTTCCAACAGAGGGTAATCTCTCACCAGCTGAGTCCCCCTCCCCAAACTCGTTATAAAAATCTTCTCTAAACAAAATGGTTTTACAGCCCGCAATTAAAATACGAAAAGACATAAAATTTGGCGAAAATGTAAGTTGTCCCGAGGTAGCTAAAAGTCTGCCGACAAGCTAAATAGACTGTTGGTAAATATAGATACAGTGTACGTGACACTGGGTATCATGCACATGATTTTGACACCGTCAGCTCCTTGTAGAACAGTGTTTCCCAAGGGGAGGGTGGGGTACATGTTCCCCCAGGGGTACGGGGAGAGTTTGGAGAGGGTACGCATTACGCCTCATTAACTATGCTGTTGTTTTGTTAAATACCTATTTGTAATGTTCATTCTTCTCATGAATGCGAGGCGGGGAGGGGTGCTCAGCGATACAAAATTTTATAAAAGGGTACACCTTAGTCAAAAGTTTGAGAAACACTGTTGTAGAAGATAGGATAAGCCAAAGATAAGATAATATGTACGAATTGTGTAATGATGTTTGACAGATAAGGAGCGAAGGAATGATATACCGTAAATATTCCATGATTTGTACTATTGTGTCTATGTATTTTGACATTATTAATGCCAATGTTTCTAACTACATAACAAGTAATAATGGTTTGTAACAGAAATGGTACAATAATCTAACAAATAATTTGTTCTATAAAATGAATAAAAGGAATATATATCATTGTTGTTAACTTTTTCTAGTATAAAATCTAAAATATGAGTATAACTTTTATGTCATTTTGACATTTCACCATTTCACTGTCCGTTATCTAATATGGCTTAATAACGCCTGTGTGTGATTTGTAAATCGGCCTTGTCGTTCATCTATCTCTACATAAATTTAAGAGTATATCAACTAAGATAAGATAAGATAAGATATTGTTATTGGTCCAAGGAAATGGAAATTCAGTATGACTACGATTGTCTACCTAGGTATTACAACTGTAGCAATGCCACAGTATATGCAAACATAATCGGTGTATCAGTATCCGCTGCATGCGCATCTAGCTTTGCAACTTTACATTATATTATTTCGATTTTTTAAACGTTTCTGGTGTTTCTAATTAGTTTTAATCATTTCCCTGAACAAAAAGAGATGGAGGAACAAGAATTCTAATTAGTGAGCGAATGTCCATTCTACCGTCTCGTGTGTATCTTCAGTCTGACGTCTGCCATGACAGCGGTGTGATAAGAACACAAGCTTGTGAAATTTTTTGGACAATTGACTTCTGACGAAAAGTGACGAGACTATCTAGACATATCTGCCCTTGTTTCCTTCCGTACTTCCTGGAGTGATCTCCCTCTGTAACTTACCTCCTGAAGATCACGTGGAGCGAGTTGAAAGGTCAGCACAACATCTTAGGGGGGAGGGTTCACGTACCATCCTCCGAGGGACGTATATAGGACTCCTCGGGATTCCGCTATTGACTTAGTATCGGGTGTCCCCTTGTAGTAACTCTACTTTTTCTATTGTTACTTCCCTTTGCTTCTCAATCTAGAACACAAACACACATACACGTATATACTACACACACGAGCAACCCTAAATACACACAAACACTATGAGTTGTGTACACTCAACCGTTTTCTCCCACCGTTTAAGTCAAATGTCAACATTTTGTTTATCTCAGTGCACCTACACCAAAACATAACAGAAATCAGATACGCCAAAACAATGCACTCACACACCAGGTGTGGTCTCTCCATAATGTTGACTGAACTTGTTTCATGTTGAATGTTACACACTGTCATCTTTGTAGTGTCATACAGACTTAATTTTTTCGATAATATTCTCAAGAATTGGTACCAAAATCTTAACATTAATTTTTAATTTATATAATTTTTACTTTTCATACACTATGCATACCGTATGTGCAACACACGACAATAAAGACAAATCAAAACAGAAACAAGATTACAAAGGATTCCGATGATGATAAAGCTAAAATTGAATAGTGCAAATTATGAGGTTTCCTATAGGGAAAAAACACAAGATTACAAAGAAAGTTTGGGTTATCACATAAACTCAGAGCGACCCCCATCGGATCCCTGTCGAATCCGCCTATTCGCAAGGAATATTCAAGTCAGATTTTATTTTCATTGTCAAAAGTAATAATGCTTCAAAAATTCATTTGTACAAAAAAATATTTTTTTTTTTCTGTTTTACATGTTTCGGATGTTCCTTCAAAGTTAAAGATAATTATATTTCTTGATAGAACCTCCCGCTGGACGACGGGGGATGGCAGCGAGCAGGGTATGAACCAGGGACCTTCGAGATAATCAGTCCAGCACGCTAACCAAACGACCAGGCATTGCTGTTAACTTAATAACAAACTGATTACAAATTAATAGCCTATTATTGACAAAGAGATATATTGCACATTACGGCATGACATGTACCGGATATGTATAATATGTCAGACAAGCGATTTTAGATAATCTTTCAGCATTGATTTGTAATTGAAAAAAAAAAAAAGAAAAGAACAGATATATCGTGTTTGTACTTCGATTTCCCAGCACAGTTACCAACAGAGCTATTGCCATTTCCATTTAAATGGAACAAGAATGAGGATCTACCTAAACTAAACTTCTGATTTAGCACTCTTAAGATCTAAATCTACTAGATCTAGATCTAAATTATAAATTTGGAATAATATAGATGTAATTTAGATCATTACGATAAACAGTGTATTTGAACATGAACATAAAAAGGTACAGTATAATCATGAACTATGAACAATTGTGAAACTTCTCCCTTTGTAATGAACATGAACAACTGATCTTGTTTGGACCACTCGCTTAAGCTCCTAAATCTGCGACTATGATTTTATAATTGATGAGCTCCAGCGAGTATATTACAATGAACTGTGTCAATGATCATGAACGATATACAACTTCTCAATAACCTTGACTGCTCAACAGTATTATATGGTCTGGAGTGGATGCGGAAAAAATATGAGTAAAAGTATAGACCTATTTAAAGTTAAAGTTTTATTTAATAAAAAATTAAAAAAAATAAAAAAGGATATGCCTAGGGGAAGATTATCCTCTGGGGGATGCTACCGTGCTGTATTTAGGCGCTCAGCAAACAGAGTCCTGTTTGAGTCGGGATTCGAACTTTAGTACAATCGCTCAAGAGACACTTTAGGACAGAAGAATGAAAAGAAAATAAGCTATAGCACATAAAACACGGAACCATAACTTACCAAAAGAAAAACAAAACCTAATGAACTACTCAGAAAGACACAAAGATAGAGACACATTTCTTATTCCATATGCTAGAACAAATTCGTACAAGTGCTCCGTCTTCCCTAGTGCCATTAAAGAATGGAATGGGTTGCCTGAATCAGCCAAGAAAACCAACGACTTGGCAGAGCTCAAACCATGAATTAACACGCATGACCTGATTGTCTCATGAAAGTCATAGGAAGTAATTATCTTCTGTTTTGAAGTGACGTCTGTAATATATAAGATAAGAAGAACCCTCTTGATGGATGCTGCTCAGTCACACATCCTGCATTTTAAATCGCCCTTTCTGTGCCGGACACAAAGTTCTCAGCGCTTAGATGAGACAACTTGGCCATCTGATTTCAGTACTTTAACATCGTCAGGGTCGTATTGTATGATCAAGCACTTGTTTGGTAATGTTTGTTAATAGTTTGTATGTAAGAGTTGTTGGGTGTTGTTTGTAAGCATTATTAAGTTCTGCTGATGTTTGTATGTATTGCTTCTTGTATGTTCATTCTTGTATGTTTGTATATGCTGCTACTTGTATGTTCATGATTGTATGTACTGCTACTTGTATGTTCATGTTTGTATGTACTGTTACTTGTATGTTCATGTTTGTATGTACTGCTACTTGTATGTTCATGTTTGTATGTACTGTTACTTGTATGTTCATGTTTGTATATACAGCTAATTGTATGTTCATGTTTGTATGTATTGACAGTGTTATAACCCTCTGGGCGACTCAATATAATTAACTGTGTACGATCAGTTGACACGTGGAACACAGGTCAGTTAAGCGTTCTCTTTCGATGGACAAGGGACAGTACTGGTATAAATTTTGCACGTAAATATGACCCGTGTTATGGTCATGTGATGAGAAGCCTTGGTGGACGAGAGCCAGGGTGTGTAAGGTAGTTAAGTACAGGACAGCGAGTAGACCAGGACTGTTAGTCGGCCTTGAAGTCAGTCCTTCTTCCATAGTGCCATTAGAGAATTGTCTGAATCAGCCAGGAAAACTTGGCACAGTTTAAGTTATTGATTAACATGCATGATTAGATTGACATATGAAATGCGTAGGACTTAATTATCTTCTGTTTTGAAGTAATGTTAAAAATGTTTTACATGTTTCGGATGTTCCTTCAGAGTAAAACCTCCCGCAGGACGATGGGGGATGGGAACGGGCAGGGTTTGAGCCCTCGACCATCGATAAATCTGAACGACAGTCCAGTGCGCAAACCGCACGACCAGGCAGCCATCCGTAACGAAGTAATGTCTGCAATATATGAGACAAGAAGAACCTCTTGATAGATAGCCACGCAGACATGCTGCTCAGTCACACATCCTGCATCTTAAATCGCCCTTTCTGTGCCGGACACAAAGTTCTCAGCGCCCAGATGAGACATCTTAGCTATCTGATTTCAGTACATTAACATCGTCAGGGTCCTTTTGTATGTTCAAGCAGTTGTTTGGTAATGTTTGTATGTAATAGTTGTTGGGATTTTTTTTTGTAAGCATTATTAAGTTCTGTGGATGGTTGTATATATTGATACTTGTATGTTCCTGTTTTGTATGTACTGCTAAGACTAAGACTAAGACTGTTTTATTGATCCTTACGGAAATTTGTTGTGATTACAAGGACTCTTTTCTCATATAAAAACAACACAACAGAAACATACACATAAATACAACAGACAACATAAAAAGTTCATTCAGTGACTACACACAGGCGTCTTGGTCCATTTCATGTTCCCTGATCAAAGGGTGGCGTTGATATAGTCTGACCGAGTGAGGCACGAACGAGTTTTTGTACCGTTCTGTTCTTGTCTTGATTGAAAGCAGTCGCCCACCTTCGCGACGACCTGACGTAGTTCTAATGGAGCGGGTGGCTGTTGTCTTCCAAAATTTTTCAATTTTTCTTTGACACTTTTGTTCAAAAAGTTCCTTTAAATATACTTCTTGTATGTTCATGTTTGTAAGTACTGCTACCTGTATGTTTATGTTTGTAAGTACTGCTACTTGTATGTTCATGTTTGTAAGTACTGCTACTTGTATGTTCATGTTTGTAAGTACTGCTACTTGTATGTTTATGATTGTAAGTACTGCTACTTGTATGTTTATGTTTGTAAGTACTGCTACTTGTATGTTTATGTTGTAAGTACTGCTACTTGTATGTTTATGTTTGTAAGTACTGCTACTTGTATGTTTATGTTTGTAAGTACTACTACTTGTATGTTTATGTTTGTAAGTACTACTACTTGTATGTTTATATTTGTAAGTACTGCTACTTGTAAGTTTATGATTGCAAGTACTGCTACTTGTATGTTTATGTTTGTATATATTGCTACTTGTATGTTTATGTTTCTAAGTACTATTACTTGTATGTTCATGTATTTATATTGTTGTAACCCTATTGGCGACGCGATATGATGAACTGTGTACGATCAGCTGATACATATGACACAGGGCGGTAATACAGTTTAGCTTGCTATATCGATGGACAAGGGACAGTACTGGTATGAATTTAGATCGTAAATACGACCCGTATTATGGTCATGTGATGAGAAGCCTTGGCGGACGAGAGAGTGTAAGGTAGTTCAGTACAGGACAGCGAGGAGAACGGGACTGTTTGTCGGTCCCGGTTCAGTCCTCGCGTGAAACGTTCGAGTCCAGGACGAGATAGAGAGACAGTAGAGTTCAGCATGTCTGTTCGGTGATGTACAGCGTAATCAGGTTATTGCGCTGCCAGTTGTGTCGTATTGGCTGTTATTTATGTATTTGCTCATTAAAGTACCAGATTATTTTGGAACTCTTGGTTGTCAAGTTCTTGCGTTTAATGTGTTGTGTTGAGCAGGGTGTACAGAAATCCTTTTAGAGAGAATAACAATATTTTTGTAATGTTTATGCATTTAAAAATTCGAAAATGACAGAAATTCGATGAGGAAGCGGCAGTGGCGTAGCTAGGGTGGGGTAGGGTAGGGTCCAAATTTGAAAATCTCCCCGGGCCCCCACTTGATGGGGACCCAATTGGGTGTTCGTAATTTGTTTTTGAATTAAATATGTCACCATTATCTCATGTCAAAATGTCGAATGTCAAAACGCAGGGGCCCGCCCCTTAAGAGATCAAGCCCCCGGGCCGTCAAATCCCTAGCTACGCCACTGGATAGAGGCATACAGAGTGAAGGTAAAAGAGCGAGAGATGAGGGAATGAAGGACCTAACTCAATGGTGTTAAACTCATTTGAGCTCTAGCGCAGAGCTAGAGTTTTCAAATTGAATTTCAATTATTCAACTATCGTTTTCGCTATATCTTGTACACCTTTCGTCTCATACAAAAAAATCTTTATCAAGACCAACATGATGACTACTGTAATAAAATTATTTTTTAATGTAAATGAAATAATAGAAAGTGACGTGCCCAGTACAACAACATCATTCAGAGTCTGTGGTAAATAATACAGAAAACACACTGATGATGGTCGATGTTCCTTTCAGTGGCGTAGCTAGGACTTTAAGATCATTTGGGCGACCCGGGGGTGGGGTAGGCTTGAACTCTTTAAGAGGCCCTGCATTTTGCGTAATATTTAATATTTGTTTTAAAATACAATTTTGAACACTAACTTGGGTGCCCCCATCAAGTGGGGCCCGGGAGATTTAAAAATTCTCCCCCCCCCCACCCTACCTAAGCCTCTGATTCCTTCCATGAAGCACAGGGGTGGGGACCTAGGAGTGTTCTAGAATACTGAGTTCCAAAACAACAGGATTTAACTTCTGACTTCTAAGTTATCAACCCAGCCCTCATCTTCCAATGGTTCTTGTTATTACAGCTCATATTCCAGATAGTAGAGACTTCACGTTCTGCATGTAATCTATTCTTCTAAACGCGAAGAGAAAAAAACAACACAAATCTAGTTTTATATCTTTATGATATACAAACCCGCGAGAATAAAGATGTGCAGTGTCAAGATAGAGAGAAAATAAATAAGATAAAAACTGTACCGCTACCACTAAAAATGATAAGGAAAAAGAAGTTTATGTAGAGGATTAAATGTAAACATTGTCATTATTTATAGCAAAAATAAAAAGAAAAAAATATTTTTTTTTAAACTTAAAAAAAATAAATTATATTAGTAGTTTGGATCAGTCATGCAATTAAATTTGTAATAACACAATACTAAATCTGTGCGATTGGAAATATTTTTACCTATTGTTCTTGTTTAGCGCAATTTCATGCTTTGAGCTATCTCATTACGTCATGGTCCTCTCACTTGTCTGGTCCATTTGGAAAAGGGGGGGGGGGGGAGATATCGTTACATAGCCAGATAGTTATATAGCAATATCCTTATATTTTACATAATTTTACATAGTCAGAATTGTATTTAGTAAAAAAAAAAGAGATTATCGATGCAGAAGCGGCCTCAGGTGGTGGCTAGCGGGGTAACCACCCAAGGCTCCACGACTGAGGGGGGACCCATGCGGCTGCGGAGGGCCCCCTACGATAGGAGATACCTTTGTTTCTGGATCATTCGTTACGTTGATTAAAAGCCACTAAATCAATATTTTTTCGCCTAGTGCCTCCAATTGGGGCGCGGTGGCTGAATGGTTAAGCGCTTGGCTTCCGAACCTGGGGTCCTGGGTTCGAATCTCGGTGAAGGCAGGGATTTTAAATTTCGTGATTTTTAGGATATCTGTCTTTAGTTGGGGAAATTAAAGGCCTCTAAATCAATATTAGAGGACTTATGACAAAGTCTTACAGCAAAATCCTTTAATCAGGATCGGTGAATTTCGCAGCCACTTAGGGCCCTTGACTGGTGGGGGCCTCGCAATAAGACTCAAAACTTTTAAGGGAAAAATTAGCGAAACTTGTGGCCTGTACTATTTAATAAATTGAATACTTTTATGTCAATGTTTATTTTTAAGTTTTCTATTGAATTCGGGACTTCCAAATGCACTTCGCCTAATGCCTCCAATTGAGGCGCGGTGGCTGAATGGTTAAGCGCTTGGCTGCCGAACCTGGTGTCCTTGGTTCGAATCTTGGTGAAGGCAGGGATTTCGAATTTCGGGATTTTTAGGGCGTCCCTGAGTCCACCCAACTCTAATGGGTATCTGACTTTAGTTGGAAAGTAAAACTAAGTAAAGGCGGTTGATCGTTGTGCTGGCCACATGACACCCTGCTCGTTTACCGTTGGCCATAGAAACAGCTGACTTTAACATCATCTGTCTCATAGATCGCAAGGTCTGGGAGGAAACTTTACTTTACTAGTGCCCTCAAATTACCTAATGTCGGCCCGGCTTAAACAATTACAATACAGTACTTAATGTAGTCAAAAGGCTAATAGTACAGTACATATCAAAGGTAATGATTTTTTATTAAAAATAACAAATCCTACAGTATTAGAGGCGGATTATCCCGTTAGTGTGATGTGGTACGGTATATGTAGTCTATGTTTACGGCTCCCGGGCCCGCTTATGACACTCGCCCGGGGCCCTGCGTAGTGTTAAGGAGGCCTCTGAGTAATGTGTTATGATAAAAGTGTACATTGCCTACAATACGCGATAATTGAATGGAAGATGTGGTTACTATTATAATTATAGTGAAGGTGTTACATGTTACACTAGATTTAATGTAATGAAATAGGTCGATTGTAATTGTCATACAATTTACAATTATGAAACTTAACATGCGTGAAACTAAACAGAAAAATTACATTCCAGCCCAAAAAAAGAGAGAGAGAGAGAAAGAGAGAGAGAGGGGGGGGGGGAGACCTTTTTTTCCACTTAAAAAGGGGGTCAGTAATAGAAGGGGGTCATTTTTCTTATTCCTAAGATGCAGGACACAGCACCACAGCCTTTAGATTGATGTCCTTAGAAGCCAATGTTATTATCGCGTCTCGTGCGAAGCCATCGCGTAAGGGATTATAATTATTTGAATAATTGATTTTGGACTTGCCTCTCGAATTCGCTCTTTTCAGACGACTGCATCGTCACACCCTGAGCCCAGCCCCTTTGCAACAAAAAAAAGAAAAGGGAGCTAATTTATTTCCCACAAATCTCACTGCATACATTATGACGTAACACTTAACATGACCTTGACATTGCACATGTCTCATTCGTGTAGAACTCCTCCTCTCCCCCCTTTACCCATTTTTTATCCCAATTTTTTTTTTTTTTTTTTTTTTTGGCTTGCTTCCCCGCGTCTCACTTTTTAATTCAACCACAAACAAAGGAAACCTGGCCGAGCAGACGTGAAGGGAAACCGCGGGAAGACATGATGACATTTTGTTAGATGTAAACAAACATTAATAGCGACTAACCTTCCCTACCCCAATGGCCAATACCCCATTCTTTGCATCTCTCTCTCTCTCTCTCTCTCTCTCTCTCTCTCTTCCTCCTTTATTCTTTCTCTCTTCATTCTGTCATCACGTTTGTTGCCAAGTCCCAAATGTCTGTGTCACTGTATTCTGAACAATTGTTCATTCTAGTTCCCACTACGTGTATTTTCCTCTTCACTTAACTCCCTTGGGTTTAGGCTTTATCTCCCTTTATGTGAGTTTCATAGACACTAAATAAATACAGTAGAACGTCGTTTATCCGAACGTTTATTATCCGGAGCGTCAAATATCCGGACCAGTTTTTTTTTTTTTTTTTTTTATCAACCACATGTACTGTGATGCACATATACTGTATGAATACGAAAAATAAGTGATTATTTTCCACAATAAAGGTAAAATTGCGACATTTGTCACCTATTTTGCTCGTTCTTCACGCACGTGTCCCGCATGTGATGATTTTCAATATTCGTATAGTGTCCGGTTAGATAATAGATATGAATACTTAACTTTTATACTGCTTATAAATGCTGTATAATAAAGTACACAAAATTGCAAGTCACAAATTTTCGTTTCATAAAACTCTTTAATTGGCCAGTCTATATTTATTTGTGTCTATGGTGAGTTTATGTGAGAGAGCGTATGTATGTGCCTACATAATATGTATACAATATTTCTCTTTTTACAAAGAGTATATCATTCACCCTGTCTGTCTGTGTGTCTGTCTGGAACAATTATTGTATTTCTCCCACTTCCTATTAAGTTAAAACTTTGTGCAATGGATCACAAATCGTAAACAAACAACATTTAGCCACGTGATTCTCTATCTCTTCTATACAAATTACGTAATACAGGCTGCCACGTGACAGTTCTTTTCATTGTTTTATCAATATTATCACGTGGCTATTCAAACTCAAGATCTCTCGGTACGGAAGCCAAGCAGTTGACCACTCGGCCACCTTGCTTTTAAATGCATTGTTCTTCCTTTTTATTTCTAGGTACCTCCCCCCCCGCACACTCACACACCACAAATTTCCTCACTTTTCTATTTCCACCCCACCCCACCCCCTTTTCACTTGCCTTATTCCCCCCCTCCAGCTTTAACATCTAAATCACCACACACTCAGACTATATAAAAATCTTCCAACTACTAACTATTTTACCCACAGGGTCACACTACTACAACCCACCCGCCCATAGATAGCTAGTTCCTCAGATTTATTTAAACAGACATAAATTAATATATATATAGATAAATAAATATTGTTTTTTCTCCCATGACAAAACGCAATTAACGTCGTCTACTGACGCTCTAACTCAGGACGCAGACGCCAGACTCCAGTTGCTGACGCCCTACTCCAGTTGCTAACGCCCTACGCCAGGCCTGCTTACGCTCTGTCATAACAAATTGAAACAGGTTCATAATCGCTCCCACGCGAGCTCGGGAAGTTCCACTCTGCGCATGCGCGCCAGCGTGCTTCCTCTCTCCCCCCCCCCCCATCGGGGGCTTAATTGAGCAATGACAATCAAGTCTGGGGGCCTAGCGAGTCTGGGAAGAAAGTAATGAATTATGGGAAGTTGTTACGTTGCGCGCGGTTGGATGTGTTAGTCCCCATGGTGAGCTGTGGGGAAGCTATTAGAGTCAAGTTGGCCGGAAAATTGGTGCTTATGATTTAGTGAAAAATAAATTTACAGACAAGAGATGGGTTTTGATGAATTAATGATCTTTTCAACCACTCTTTCATCTTCAGTTTTTTACTGGTAGAACTAGAACTACGTATGAAAAGAAAGAAATTACCTTGAAAAAGTACTTTTTAGACTTACCTTGGAGATTAAGTTGAAAGGCAGCTTTTTACAAAGGTTATATCAACTCTCTTTGTTTATCAGTCTAACAGTCTGTCTGTCTGTCTGTCAGGTAAAATGCTTGTACTCTTTTATTTCTTCCTAACCAATTTTCGGATCGAATTCAAACTTTGTATAATTATTTCTTGGCATAGACAAGACATGAATTAAAATAATAATAATAATAAACAATTAGTCTTATCTTATTTTATATAATACAGACGTTTTTTAAAAAAGAAGATGATTATGTCCTACGCGTCATGCATTCAGTCATGCATATTAACGAATGACTTAAATTCTGCCAAGTTACTGGTTTTCCTGGCTAGCTCAGGCAACCCATTCCATGCTCTAATAGCACTAGGGAAGAAGGAGTATTTGTACAAATTTGTCCTAGCATATGGGACGAGGAATGTGCCTTTATCTTTGTGTCTTTCAGAGTATTTTATTAAATTTTGTTTTTGTATTTGAAGATTATGGTTCAGTGTTTTATGTATAATTGCTACTTTACTCTTGAGTCTTCTGTTCTGAAGGCTTTCTAAATTTAGTAATTTTACTAAAGGTGTTACTCTAGTCATGCCAGTTACTAGTATTTTTTGTGATACCAACAAGGGAAAGTAATCCTTCAGTATTCACATATATGACTATATATGATGGTGTGGAGTCAATGCTAACCATCACTATAAATGATGGTTAGAATCAGGTGTTGAACACCAGAGAAGCAAGTTTAAGAGAAAAAAAAGCCAATGTCTAATGTAATTTTCCATTCAACCTAATATTCAAACATAAAATTCCAACCTAAAATTCCAACCTAAGATTCCAACCTAAAATTCCAACCTAAGATTTCAACCTGGAATTTCAACTAAAGATTCCAACTTGAAACTCCAACCTAAGATTTCAATCTAAAATTCAACCAAAGATTTTAACCTAACATTCAAACCGAAAATTTCAACCTAAGATTCCAACCTGAAATTCAAACCTAAGATTCCAACCTAAGATTCCAACCTAAAATTCAACCTAAGATTTCAACCTAACATTCAAACCGAAAATTGCAACCTAAGACTCCAACCTAAAATTCAACCGAAGCACCAACCTAAAATTCAACCTAAGATTCCTACCTAAAATTCCAACCTAAAATTCAACCTAAGATTCCAACATAAGATTCCAATCTAAAATTCCAACCTAAGATTCCAACCTTAGAGTCGATAAACTGAAAAAAAAAAAAAAAAACGTGTAAATGTTAATGAACACTAGATATAACTGAAATGTGTTTGAAGTGTATGTGTGTATCTTAGTCTTTTAAAAATAGAGGATTGCGTGTCTTTCTCAAAGCAGACACTAATTTTTTTTTTGGAGCCAATTTTTTGGAACCAAATTCTATATCAAGTCAAAGCAACTCCAATTTTTTTTTTTTTTTTTTTTTTTTTTGAAATGGTGAAGATTTCGGTCATTGTTTTGGTGTAGGGACTTTGTCATACAAAGTCATATTCTGCCAGCCTTCAGATCACAATGACTTAGTACCATGAAATTTGAATCCTCTAACACCTGAGTTTTAATGTTCTCTCTTCTCTCTCTTTTTCTGACTTATCTTATCTTATATATTACAGACGTTACTTAAAAATAGAAGGAAATTACTTCCTACGCATTTCATGTGTCGATCTAGTCATGCATGTTAATCTCTCTCTCGCTCGCTCTCTCTTTTCTCTCTTTCTTTCTCTCTCTCTCTCTCTCTTTCTTTCCCTCCCACTTTCTTTCTCTCGTTCTCTCTCTCTCTCACTCTTTCCCTGTGTTTGTTTCACCTTGTTTTGCCACACTTTTTCATAATAAATCTAAGTACTCGAACTAGAGAGTCCAAGATAAATTTTAATTTCAGTCTGTCAAAATCGCTTTATTCATGTTACTTGAAAGCTGTTTTAAAATGAAGTCAAAAGTATTATTATTCCATAGTTGTGAGCCTATTTATATGTGCAAAAACTAAAATGACCTACATGTGTGTTTTTTGTTTTTAAGTTGTCATTATAGCATGGAAAGGGCTTAATCAGCCAGGAAGGCCAATGACTTTGCAAAGGTAGCATACATAAGAGGTTGAAGAAGTAGCAACGCATAGGACGTAATTATCTTATTAACTGAGACAAATATCATGCTTAGAGTTAAGATACTATTTGTTTCTCTCTCTCTATCTCTATCTCTGTCTCTCTCACAATCTCTATCTCCCCCCCCCTCTCTCTCTCTCTCTCTTTATCCCCCCCTCTCTCTCTTTTTATCAGCTTTTCTTTCTCTCTCACAATCTATCTCCCCCTCTCTAACTCTCTTTATCCCCCTCTCTCTCTCTTTATCCCCCCTCTCTCTCTTTATCCCCCCTTTCTCTCTCCCTCTTTCAATCTCTATCTCCCCCCCTCTCTCTCTCTGAAAGAGGAAGCAAAAAAAAAAAGATTACAATCTTCTTTTTCGTTAACCCTTTTTAAAAAAAAAAAAACTCTTTATTTAACCCGCTCTTTCTATCTCTCTTTCTTCTTTAATTCCTTTCTTTCTTTTCTCTCTCTCTTTCAATGTTTCTCTCTTATAATAAACATTTTGCTTTGATTCTTCATACAACGGAATTGAGGACTTTGTTCATAAACTTTGATCATTAACTACATGTATTACAAAGCTTATATCAACTCACTATGTCGGTCTGTCTGTCTGTGTGACCAAATTTTTTAACACGCTATTTCTCCGACACCCAATCTCGGATGAAGCTGAAATTTCGCACAATTATTTCTTTCACCTGACAACACAAAAATCAATTAAAAAAAAAAATTAACCAATTAGTTAATAAATTGTTTAAAAAATACATAAATTACTTTGTTTAGTATGTCAAACAAGGGAAAAATTAGTACTTGACTGAAGTAGTGGTATAAGCTGAATTAGTCTCCTTTATGCTAGGCTGCCGTCTTAGGCTTAGTGAACACAAACATGAAATAGAATACATTTTGAATACATTCAACAAATTTAACTACTTGACACTGATCTAAACTGACTGATCCAGATTAATAACAGCTTGTTTTTTTTTAGTTTTTCTTTTTAGTTTTTTTTTTTAGTTGTTTTTTTTATTTTTTTTAGTGTTTTTTTTTTATTTATTTTTTTTTTTTTTTTTTTTTCTATTTTTTTTAAATATTTTTTTAGTTTTTTTTTTTTAGTTTTTTTTTTTTTTTTTTTTTTATTTTTTTTAAATATTTTTTTAGTTTTTTTTTTTTAGTTTTTTTTTTTTTTTTTTTTTATATATTGCTTGTTTTTTAAGGTAGTTAGATCGGGTACGCCTGGAACTCTTCAAACTTAAAGACAAGGGAACTAGTACTGAACCTGTCAACTAGCCTGTCTAGATACTGTCCGTTAAATGTCAGTCTAACCGCAGGTGCCAGTCTATTAGCCGTGCTTTATGTCAGGACGTGACCTTTCAGGAGAAAAAGGAGGTTGTTGTTTTTTTCTCTACCCCCGTGTCTTTTTAACAGCGCCATTTATTTGGACGTCAGTAAGCGGGCTGTCTCACCAGAGAAGAAAGGCGAGGCAACTCCTCCAGCAGGTGAAGGTAACGCTTTTGAACTCTAGTTGTGAGTGAGTTACGCGCCCGTGGCCTATTTTTTTTATGAGATGTGTTTTAGTGCTAAGAAAAGTTGGTTTTGGAAAAAGATAACTCTAGCCTGGCTTGGTCTACGTCTGCTTCTCTGGTATACACACTCTGGGGGGGGGGGGGGGGGGAGTACTTATAGGGATTGAGATCAAAGTCTAGTCCATTTTCGAAAACTGCTGTATATCAATATGTCCTCCATAACTATTCTATGCTACATTTATCATAGTTTCTGTGTTTCTTTGTTAAGGGATCAGGGCCGGCCTTAGGCATAGGCAAACTAGGCCTCCTATTGGTGGGGCCCTGACATGGGACTGAATGAAATAATTTTGGAAAGGAAGAAATTGTGAAACATGGATCAGTTCTCAAATATAGCAGAACTCTTTTATGTCTACTATAAGGCTAGTCTTCGAGTCCGAAGATTAGTGAGGAATGCAGTATTTCTCGTGGCTGTGCAGTCCCAGCTGTGACCTACATATTTTGCCACTTCCAGGACAAGCATAACCATTGTCTGCAGGTGGTCGATTTAGATTTTCTTTTCGCCGTCTGCGTTTGTCCTCGGTAGTAGATTTTCTTTTGGTCTCAAATGTGTATCCCGCGGCATTCGTGAGTGACCTCCAGCTGTCTCGTTCTGAGGTCGCATGCAACCAGGTGCTCTCTTCTATGTCAGCCAAGGAAAGTTGTCGCCTAAGCTGATCTTTGAAGCGTTTCCTTGGAGCGCCTCTGTTACGTCGACCACCTTTTAGCTCACCAAAAAAGGTTGCCTTTGGCATACGTTCGTCTCCCATACGGGATACGTGCCCTACCCAGCGTAACTATCGGGCCAAAAGAAGTCCCTCTATACTGTCCATATCGGCGTTCGCAAGGACATCGCTATTTGTAGTGCGGTCTTGCCACCGTATGTCTACTAGCCTAGCTCAAAGTCTCTTCTTCTTGTGATGTCCAAGGGCTGAGCCGAAGGCTCTTCGAGCCCTAAGTTTGAAAAAAAACCTGTTTGGTCGTCCAGCCGAACAGTAAAAAAAAAAAATCCTGTGTGAACGCACAGTTCTGTTTGAGAGCGACCCAAGTCAATGCCAATGTAAAACATTTCTGTTTCCAATGCCTTTGGTCCCCGACACATGATTCGCCGTTCATGGCCGAAGGCCGAGGACATCGGGAGCCTCCGTCATTTGCCTTCGTTATACCAAGCTAACCGTGGGGGACTCGCCATTTATGTAACAGTCCATTGAGGAACGGCGCATGGATGTGTGACGGGTTTGTAGGGACTTTTTTGCAACACCGCCCGTGCAATGGGTGGACTCTCGTCTACCCGTGGGCACCCCCATGGGAGTTATGTTTCGCCATTCATTTAGCCTAGCTACCCCCTCAAGTAGCCGTTTCCACCCAGATGCCACGATGAGGCAGAACAGCGTACCTGGGGCTCAAAGTCTCTAATTTTATTCAAGGTTTATTCTCAAATGTTTACCAAGTTTAGATCTATTTGTCTGACTACATATCTTAGAAGACCACATGTTTCATTTCGGTACTATAGGGTCGTATCATAGTTAATTATGTCTGGTTATCATGTTATCGGGGCTAATTTAATAACTTATTTGTTAAAATAGATACAGAACGGGTCATAATTCATTGTGCATATATCTGTCTTTTCTTTTCTGTCATTTGGGGCCCCAATTACCCAAGGGCTGGCCCTGAAGAGAGCCATAAGCGATAACGTGTGAAAAATATAGACCATATTTATTTTTTCAGAAAATATGCGGCTTATTGAGGACCATCCAATTGATATCCCAGAATCACTCATATTAGTTGCTAAAAAGAAAACATTTACAAATCTAGATACATATGCGCCACAACCCTGACTCACTCATCACCAACTATCTCACTTGCCGTGGAGAAAAAAATACGAAAATTTCACCTGTCATTACTTCCCTTGGGTCTAGAACAAAAGATATTTTTATGATCAAAACCACAGCGGTCAAATGTACTCAAAATGATTTCGTTTTTTTTTTTCTGTGCGTAAATTTAAACTTCACTTTTGGCGCGAAACAAGATTTTGTAGACTTTGTAAGAAAACTTTTTTTTCTTTTTTTTTTTTTGTCATAGAAAGCAGACATTGACTGAATACCTGTTTTTTTATGTGTGAAAAATTATAAAATCAAAATTAAAATGTAGGCATAACTATATTATCATGTGTTGATGGTGGATGTAAAAAAAATGGGGGGGGGGGGGTGATAGAGCGTTACAACGAAAAGCAACATCGAGCTTATGGGAGGGGTTCCCAACCTGTGAATCGCGACCCCCTTGCCAGGGGTCGCCTAACACCATCGGAAATATGGATTGTTATTGTCTATTCTACTATTGCTGTCTGGGCGTGGGGGTAGGGGGTCGAGGCAGAGTGGGGGATTGTAAGCATTAAATGTTGAGAACCGCTGGCTTGTGGGAATAATTTAATATTGAATTACAAAGCCGAAGATTGTATTTAGAAATTTTTCTTATGGGGTGGTGACCTGGTAAGAAGAAAAGTGATACGATATATTGTTATAAGCCTGGTGGTGACACAGATGGGGGTAGTGCTGTGTGTTTTTAGCCTACCCAAATCGCCACAGTCCAGCGCAGGACGAGCGGTCAGCCGTGACCAGTGACAGTACACGCCAATTCGGCAATGGACCAGTGTCGCAAATCATCATCATTGGCCTCCTCCAGTCGTAGAACGACTATGGTTCATCTCAGAGCACACTTCCTCGTGTGGCTGTAAAGCCCTATTTGGGAGAGACACTCCCGTCCACAGATAGCGCAGGTTAAGGTGGTGGCTTTTGTTTCGGTGGTAGAGGAGCTGGCCGTTTTTCGGATTGTGCGTTTTTCTTCCTGAGCTGAGACCCATGTACTTTCACTGTCCATAGCTTTCTTGGTCACTGTCTCTCTCCATCTGTTGCGGTCCAGAGCTATGTCTTCCCAATTGTCAGTATTGATGCTCACTGATTTGAGGTCACGTTTTATTACATCTATGTAACGGAGGTGGGGGCGACCAGTTTTTCTTGTGCCAGTCGCGAGTTGACCATAGAGGATGACTTTCGGGATGCGCTTGTCCTCCATCCGACGAACATGTCCAAGCCAGCGCAAACGGCGTTGTGTGAGTGTCGCAAATATTACGCACGTTATCACGGCGAATGTAATGAAGCGAGTGGTCAAGCGACGTTCCGTGCATTCGAGAAGGCCAGTAGAGACCCTACAAAAGAGCCAGTGTGTTAAGACTCAAGACTTCACTTCACGTTGCCTCGCAATGTGACCAGTACGAGGCGAGAACCAGCACGGTGTGTAAAGTCAGGCGGAGCAAGACTAGGTTTTTGTAAAGACAGTGTTAATGTTGTTGCCAATTGCGATGTATTTGAAATTAAACTGACTGATACTTTGGAGCCCTGAGTTGTGAGGTTCTTTAAGTTCGTCGTGTCGTGTGGTGCAGTTGGAAGAGAGCCTGGATAGTAAGAGAGTTGTAACGATATGTAAATATATAGTTCGTCCATTGTGGTTCGATGATGACAACTTTTGTCGTCCAGGGGGCTGAGGGCTTTGCACTGGGGGTTTTGTGCCTGCTCATGTGGCTGCTGAGACCTACGTGAGCCCGGAATGTTCGGCTGCACCCTGGGCTGGCATAAATTGGGGGAGGTGATAAGAGAAACCACAGGCCAGAAGTATATATTTGTGTGTGGGCTTTCTAATTCAACGTTATATTACTCATGGACAGACAGTATCTTATCTTATCTGATAAAATACAGACGTTAGAAGATGATCACGTCCTACGTGCATGTTTACCAATGTCTGTTAGAGGAGAGTTAAAAAAGAAATGCGGGGGGGGGGGGCGAAGGGGGGTTTCGACCTAAATATTACGTGAGCGTTCGATAAGCAAGATACAATAACAAAAGATGGCTCTGGTCGAAAATATTTCGATGAAAAGAGCTTAAAAGTCGAAGAATATTTTCTAAGCCGTAGATTGGGGAGGCGAGGGGGGTATACGTGATATCGGTAAGTGAGGTGAATTCAAGGACAAAATGTATAAGTTTGGGAGGGGGTGTTATTATGCCAGTCAGATTTAACAGTTCAAGCTTCTTTAATGGGAGGGGGGGGGGCAAAAAGGGTGGGGAAGAAAGTTTTTAAAAAGTTAATGTAAAATCCCCTTTCAGACCTTGAGGTATATGGGGCGGATGATGTAAAGGTCATCTGTTTCAGTGGCCTACGGTTAACGAGGGTGTCACGTGACCAGCACAACGACCAACCGCCTTTACTTTTCCCCAACTAATATCAGGTACCCATTAGAGCTGGGTGGACTAAGAGGCGCCCAAAGATCTCGAAATTAAAAATCCCTGTCTTCACCAGGATTCATACCCAGGACCCCAGTTTCGGAAGCCAATCACTTTACCATTCAACCACCTCGCCTCCAGCGGAGGAGATATTAATATAAAATTTATAGGCCAAAAGAGGGATTACAGAAATGTGGGCAGTTGCATTAAAAGGAAAAAAAAGAGAGGGGGGTCTACAGGGCTGGTTCTACAGGTTGCAGGGCGAAACGGATTGCGCGGGGCCTAATTTGGGTTGTGATAAGTATAATAAAGGAAAAAGAAGATTTTGTATGAGAAAATAAATTCGTCTTTGCATTTTATTTATACTTTACTAAGTACAAAATCAATGTCAAATTAACTTTACAGTATATAGTAGTTTTCCCAGCCGATAATTAGAGAGAGAGAAAGACCACTTTACATCGTTTTTGTTGATCTGACTAAAGCTTTTGACATGGTCAGCAGAAGTGGCCTTTTCAAACTCCTGAGGAAAATAGTTTGCCCTCCCAAACTACTGCAGTTCATTGAGTGTTTTTCACGAGGAAACTAAATGCACTGTCAAATTCAATAGAGCCCAATCTGCACCTTTTGAGGTTTGCAGTGGTGTCAAGCAGGGATGTGTGCTCGCACCTACTCTGTTTGGCATATTCTTCTCCTGTCTACTGCATTCTGCGTACAACGACATAAACGAAGGTGTGTTTCTCCATACAAGATTCTCTAGAAAACTATTTAATGTATCAAGGCTGCGGGCAAAAACCAAGGTTAGGAAGCTACTCGTCAGGGAACTCCTGTATGCTGATGATGCAGCTATTGTGGCTGATTCTGATATTCAGCTACAGTGCCTGGTTGACAAACTATCTGCTGCTTGCCAGAAGTTCGGCTTAAACATCAGTCAAAGCAAGACTAAGATACTTGTCCAAAACACAAACACTGCACCTCAAGTAAGCATTAATGGCCAACCACTAGAAATTGTTGATCACTTTTGTTACCTTGGCTCCATCATATCCAACAACACTCTACTGGATAAAGACATAAACAACAGGATAGCCAAGGCAATCGTCACCATGTCACGGCTGCAGAAAAGAGTCTGGGACAACATATTGCTGACTAGCAGTACTAAAGCCCTAGTCTACCGGACCTGTGTGTTGAGCACCTTGCTGTACGGAAGTGAAACATGGTCAAACTACTCATGGCAGGAAAAAAAGCTGAATGTCTTCCACCTCCGATGCCTAAAGCGGATCTTTAAAATAAGGTGGCAAGATAAGATAACCAATGCTACAAAGAGCAGGGTGCCAGGACATCCGCTCTGTTATCAGCAGCAGACGCCTTGGCTGGCTTGGCCACGTTCGTAGAATGCCAGTAGGTCGACTTCCACAGGACATCCTGTATGGCGATCTAATAGAAGGCAGGAGAGCCGCTGGTCGCCCACTTTTACGTTATGCAGATGTATGCAAACGCGATATGAAGCTCTTCAAAATCGACACTAGCAACTGGGAAGAGGTGGCACTGGACAGATCCTCATGGAGAGAGAGCATAAAGGAAGGGTCAAAGATTGCAGATGTCATACACAACAGAAGCAGAAAGAAGGGTGAAAATGCAACGGCACCTGGTGATTATTTATGCCCAACCTGCGATCGCAGCTGTGTATCAAGGATTGGCCTCTTTAGTCACACAAGAAGTTGCAAAGGGAAAAGATCGTCTCTCGAGACGTAAAATGCCACAGAATTATCCATATTTGCATTTTAGATTTAAAATCGAATAGCGAGTAGGATTGACGTTTTCCATATTGAATGACACCCCGAAATGACAATTTTGTGTGTTTAAATGAGATTTGTATGAGTTTTCAGAAATTTTAAATAATTTCAGGAGATTTTCATGACTTTTTCTTATATTTTTTAATTTTAGGAGAATTCCTGAAGCCTTTTAATAATAAGTTAAATCATTTAATTTAATAATTTACACCTAGAATTCGCATTGAGCGGGGCCTATGAAAGTGCGGGGCCCACTGCGGCCGCATAGGTTGCAGTGGCCTAAGACCGGCTCTGGGTGTCTACGGCCAAAAAATCTTATGCTGGCATTACGATTTGCAGAATGAAATTATGAACAAAAAAAGCCTCTTAAATATTTCGAATAAGAACAAAAAAGACACAAGATTAGTCAGATAGTGTGTAAATAAGATTATTAAGGGGGAGAGTTGGGGGGGGGGGGAATAAGAGAAGTGATAGGCTCACTAGTAAGGGCCAGTCCAATTCAACGTAATAGATGCTAGAATTCTGTGGCCAAAAGGAAGGCGCTGACTTGTGGGTCTTTTTATTATTTTTGTTATAAAGTACGAAAGAAAAAGGGAGGGAGCTCAAGGCAAAATTAAAAATATATAGCCTGGGAACAAATTAACAGGCGTAGCCGGTGGATAATACTAGGAAGACTTTAAGAGTACGTTAATTTGTCTATGATTAAAAAGCAACCTCATAGAAACTAGGGATATAATGTAATTTGATTTATTGAAATCGCTCTATCAACTATTATGCAGCAACATGGTAAGTTTAATTTGATCTTTAAAAATTAAATTAAATGTATGCTGATTTAAATCCTGTGTATTGCAAGTCCGCTCTGTTTCAAATTAAATAAAAAATCAGTATTAAATTATATGTAGTCCTTTAAACTAATTTTGAGCTCACTGTAATGCAGTTTGGCCATAGATTAGATTGACGATAAGGTAACATCTGGAAATCGTACCGGTCTGTCCACTTGTGGAGTTCCGCAACGTGATGTCCAGGAACATTTTTGATTAGCTCAGCCTTAAGTGTTGGACATAAAAACATCAGATCAATATGACTTCAGGCTGATCTGTCAGCTGGCAAACGATCCAACATAATTATTAACTATGAAATTTTTGGATCTTCGACCTTGTAATGAACATAAAAAACTGATATTTTGTTTTTTCACTCGCTAATGCTCCCATATCTGCGACCACAAGATAACAGAGCCTGTATACACAAGCCTCCCCCACAGTTTGAGAATGACTAAGTACTGACAACACACTATACATAAAAAACTTCTGTGTGTGTATGTGTCTCAGAAATGTTGGACTTTACTAGTAAATAAAGACATAGGACGTAATCATCTTCTTTTTTGGAGTAACGTCTGTATTATATAAGATAAGATAAGACAGTGCCCTTCAAAACTCCGAACATCATGCACTTGGTGTGAGTTGCAAGCCCATGTGGGATGCATGCGGATTTTCACGTGTCTAGAGCTGGAAAATAGGACCAGCAAATAAAAACAAGAACTATGAACAATTTCTGAACAAAGTTTTTTACATTTGTTGTGATACCATAAAATTCGTGTTTTTTTTTCTTTTGCAATGTCTCTTTTAGAAAGTGAATAAAAAATTGCTCTGCAGTATAAATTAAAACTGTTGGCTCCGGAGAAGTATGAATCGTTGATCAACCATGACGACTGTACCCCCTTAGAAGTCTTATCCCAGCGGTTCTGAACCTTTTATTCTCGGCGACCCCTTTTTACAATCCCCCAGTCTGCCGCGACCCCCCCCCCCACCCCCACCCGCATACACACACAGCAATAGAAGAGTAGACAAAAACAATCCATTTTTTCAATGGTCTTTGGCGACCCCTTGGAAATCGTCAATCGACCCCCGAGGGGGTCGCGACCTACAGGTTGAGACCCCTGTCTTAGTCGCTTTGCGTAGTTGTCCTTTGCGTTGTGTATAAGATATTGATTTAGACATTACTCTGATTGCGGAAGAATATAATGGTAATTGATTGACTCATCGGTTTTTTTTTTTAAATTTGGATTTATGTCTTGCCTTTCCCAAAGAATAATAGTGCTATTTTCAACTTGATACGAGAATGGGCGTGCTTTCAATGAGTTTAAACTTTTTTACCAGAAAAACAGACAGACTTGATATAAGGTTTGTAGCACAAATACTCTTATAATCAACATCGCAATATTTTAACAAATTAACAAAAGTAAAATTTGAAAGCAAGAGTAGTTGTCTAACAATTGATTCAATTTCTATGTCTAGATTCAGCCACTACTGTGCCTTATGTTAGGTTTATGAGGCCAAATAAATATATATGGTTATATAAATTGGTTTTATAATTGGTTTATAACATCGGAATATGAAATGAGATTTGAATTCCGTGTACATAATTGATGTCTGAGATGGTCACAGACTCACAGCAATCACATCTTTGTGTACAAGAGACTTAAAGCTGGTACACATTGTTGTGTGCAGTATACCCTCGCTAATGACCTGACACTCGCTGACCAACGAGTGGCCCAATCCGGAAGTCCATTCTTCTCAAAACGGTCAGACTACTGTAACGTCGTGACCCAGTTTGCACATAGTGTAAGAGAACTGGCCAGATGAATGACCAGTCGGATGTTTGGTCATTTGTCCTGCCGCGGGTTGATTAAGCCGGATTGGAAAAATGGTTGTGTTCCAGGACAATGACCAACACGCCGGACACGCTTCAGGCGGACGGAAAACGTTAATTAGATGGCCGGATGGACAATGGTCAGCTGATTGGGGCAACTGAAGGATGTCATTGAAGGGGTTATCTGAGTGAAAGAAAAAAACAGTTTTGCTAAGAAAGTTAAATAATGCTGCGTTCCAATTCCAAAACTAAGGAATAAAACAAACAACACCAATGTTTCTAATTGTTAAGTTTAGGGCAGTTTAGGGCTAATGAGGCTAACTATAAAGCAAAAGAATCATATAGGTTGATGATAGATAAGCAGAAGAATCATATAGGTTGATGATATATTAGCAAAAAAATCATATAGGTTGATGATAGATTAGCAGAAGAATCATATGGGTTGATGATAGATTAGCAAAAGAATCATATAGGTTGATGATAGATTAGCCTAATTATCCGGGTGCCTAAATATCCGGGTGCCCTAATTTCCGGGTGCCTAAATTTCCAGAAACCGACGCGGCAACGAGCCAATGGTTTAAGCTACCCACAGGTTTCGCAGTTGAAGGTCAGTGTTTATGCCCACTAAAACGGATTTCATTTGGCCACCTAACACTTATTGTATGTAGCAAGCATTTGTTGGTGAATGCCCGGGGCTTGCCTGTATTTGGAGAAATCACTTTCAAAGTCTCTGCGCCATATAAAAAAATGGCTTTCACATTTGTGCTTTTTGTGTGGTGACAGATGACTGCCAGATATTTCTGTTGCAATGTTGTGTTTATATATATATATATAGAGAGAGAGAGAAATTAAATTGGTCCAACTGAAACATATCACAATATCAAACAAGATTTTAGTCAAACACAGTTACACACCCACACATACAAAGACACAGACACGCACACTTCTCCATGTGTTTAAGAACTACGAGTGAGACAGAGGTTTGTTTGGTGTTTGTTTGTCTAAATCTGTCATGGCAGACGTGAAGTAACCAGTTCAAGAAAAATGATTGAACACAAGTGAGAGAAAGAGTGTGCAATGATCCATTTGTCACACTCTATCAACGAGTGGACAGTCCACTCGGCCACCGAGCCATCCATTAAACTTGGCGCTCCATTGAAGTGGCCGAGAGAGCCGTGTGACGTTGCATAACGACCGGCTGACCCACCCGTGAAACACACACACACACACATAAACACACATGCACTCAACACACACACACACACGAAGTATCAACATCTGGTGCAGACTTTTTAAAAAATCCAACGCGATTGTAATATCATTAATAGTTGTACACTTTTAATTTGAAAGCTTTATACAATTAAAATGTAACCGTATTTAAAGAGGTTAATGCTATGTCACGCTACCCCCTTGTTGTAGATTAAAACTCGAAAACTGAAGCGAGAATTATTTTCCTTTCTCCTGATACTATCAGAGGGTTCTGATAATTAATCTTAAACCAGGAATCTAAGATGAACTGTTCAGTGGTTTCCAGATGAAACAGCTCTCAATCTATTTTTACATCTAAAAGAGGGTTTTGGGGCCATGGTCGTGCTCAGGCTTCTCAATCGATAAAGAATGCTGCTTGGGTAGGAATGGTCTGTATTCTCTGAAAATTATTATTTTTTACAATACCTCTATTGAAGTCACTATCTAATGGAGGGTGGACGCTGATTTCTAAAACGGCTCTAACTATTTTCATATGAATTTAACAGTTGATGTATTTTGCTTAGAAAAGAATACTAGCTCGTTGGCCACATGGAGAATCTCTAGTTTGACCGTTATAATTTTTCAAATTAAAAAAAAAAAATTAAATCTAAATTAGGCTAGAGACTAAATCTAGGTCTAGATCAAACATCGATCTTGAAACGACTATCACGTTCTTGAAAGGGTTATCGCTTTCAGGAATTTCAGAATGCAAGGCTTTATTGATTCAAGAGTTTAATAAATTAGTGTTCAGGAAAATTGTGCGCATTGTCTTCTAAGTATAGATCTAAATGCTTATCATCGGACTATTAAATGGTGTACTAGATCTATACATTTACTTAACCAGGATTCTTTCTCGGGGAAAGCGGGTGGGTTTTTTTTTTTTAATCTAACAATCATTAATTTAAAAAAAAAATAACAATCGCCCAATAGGTTACACAAAGGAGGTATTTTCTTTTTACAAAGGATTTTTAATGTTTACAATTGCAATGCCTTACAAGACTAAGACTAAGACTAAGACTGCTTTATTAACCCTTATGGAAATTTGATTTGATTTCAAGGAGTCTTTTCCCATATACAGACAACACAACAGAAACATACACATACATAGAACAGACACAACATAAAGAGTTCATTCAGCGACTACACATAGGCATCTTGGTTCTTTTCATGTTTACTGATCAACGGCTGGCGTTGATATAGTCTGACCGAGTAAGGCACGAACGATGGAGATTGCAAAACAATGTCCTGAAGATGGTCTAAGCACGCAGTCTCCTCCTCACTGAATGGTTTACAACAGTGTTTCCCAAACTTTTGTCCTATGCGTACCCCTTCTAGAATTTTCGTAACGCAGAGTACCCCTGCCCCGACCCCCCCCCCCCCAAAAAAAAAAGATTTTTTTTTAATAGCAGTCAATTTTTGTTTGTAGGCCTATATACACACAATAATGATTAGGCCTACTCTATTACAACTAAATATTCAATTAGTGAATTTATTTTTTGCTTGCTTCATTGACACATCAACTATATTCTAAAAAAAAACTGAAAACATAGTTTTTACATTGAAAAAGTGGGCGTGTCGACGGAAGTTGCAACATCCCGTTCCATTTCCTGATCTTTATAGAACTTAGTCTTCAAATGTAAACTAGCGCCGCATTTGACTTTGTAAAAACTTACAATAGATATTGACGATACCAACGTTGATTTGACCGCCATAAAACTAAATTGATTTTGGAATGTATAAACTTTAATTTGTGTTGTGTTAAAAGAGCATGCATTCTCCTATAATTTGATGCCAAATATAACAAATTTCTGATAAACAAAATTAAAGTTATCTTAGTTTAATCGGATAATAATAACAACGCTTGTCTTCGAGTTCGAAAATTAATAAAGAGTGCGGTATTTCTCGTGGCTACGCAGCCCCAGCTGTAACCTACATATTTTGCCACATCCAGGGCAAGCATAACAATTGTCCGCCGGTGGTCAAATTTTTTTCGCCTATCATAACAGGACAGTGAAATACAAATGAGCGAAATGAATCATTCTATCGGAACAAAGAAAGTAATTACGGAAAGAAAGGGTTAAAACAGTAGGAAGTCAGGTGTGATCTCTGGCTTTCCTTTCCAAGGACGAGATTTTAAAAACAACGACTTGTAAAATGTCTTGTAAAATATTTACATGTTTTGCATGTTCCTTCAGATTCGAAGACAAGCTCATTATTGCCCAAGCCTCCCGCAGGACGACGGAGGATGGCACCTCTAGTCAATGTTTAGATTTTTTTTTGCTTAAGATGAAACAATATTCAAATATGAAAGTATCAAATATCTGTTTTTATAACTAGCCTAAGGTATAAACATATAACGGCCCATAAAAGTCATAGAATCCTAAGTACGTCATATCGACTCAATTACGAAGAAACAGCGGTGACTGACATTTATAGTTTCAAACTGAGAACGAATCTGTGTTCTATTTTTAGCCAATGTTAGTTTTTTTTTTGTTTTTTTTTACAAAGATTTTATTAATACAGTCCGTCCGTCTGTCTGTCTGGGTTAATTCTTTTACAAGTATTTTTTCTCCCATTTCCAATACTCGTATCAAGCTGGAACTTTTCACAATTATTCATTGTCAGTGACAATACACGAATCAATAAAAAATGTAACCAATTATTTTTTCCATCAATGGAAATTAACTAGCTTTATTTACAAAAGGGAGACAAACCTTGCATTATTGAGAGATATTGCAGCAATTGAGTGGTGCTTTCCTTTCAATGAAAATAAGCTTTGCTTTAATTATTATAGTTTGCTTGTTTTAATAGTAGGCAGAAGTGATAATTTTATTGTGAATATGATGTCATAATACTGTCGTCATTATTAGTCATCTTCAATTTTCTTTCTTGTAGTGTTTTAAAACGCCTTTCCTGTATGTTGTTGGCTTGGTTTCTGGGTTTTCTGTGTTCGACACATCTCTTGTTCTTAAGAAAGACATTTCAAATACAATTGATACCATGCGTCTGACACGCCCAAATAAAGTAGAAACTACAAACAGTTTAGTCATATCATTTCATTCTCTCTCTCTCATTTCTTTTTCTTCTTTCTCTCTTCTTTCTCTGTTCTCGCAATGTTACTTTTTTTTCTGCCTTCTCTATTTAAATTCTTTTCTTCTCTCTTCTATCTTTCTCTTCTATCTTCTCTCTCTTCTATCTCTCTCTTCTATCTTTCTCTTCTATCTTTCTCTTCTATCTTTCTCTTCTATCTTTCTCTTCTATCTTTCTCTTCTATCTTTCTCTTCTATCTTCTCTCTCTTCTATCTTTCTCTTCTATCTTCTCTCTCTTCTATCTTTCTCTCTTCAATCTTTCTCTTCTATCTTTCTCTTCTATCTTTCTCTTCTATCTTCTCTCTCTTCTATCTTTCTCTTCTATCTTTCTCTTCTATCTTCTCTCTCTTTTATCTTTCTCTTTTATCTTTCTCTTCTATATTCTCTCTCTTCTATCTTTCTCTTCTATATTCTCTCTTTTCTACGTCTCTTCTCTATCTTATATCTTTTCTCTCTTCTACATTTCCACTCTTATATCTTCGATCTCTCTTCTATGACTATTCTCTCTCTTCTATCTTTCTTTTCTTTCTCTTCTCTCGTCTCCCTCTCCCTTCTAACGTCTCCCTCTCCCTTCTAACGTCTCCCTCTCCCTTCTAACGTCTCCCTCTCCCTTCTAACGTCTCCCTCTACCTTCTAACGTCTCCCTCTCCCTTCTAACGTCTCCCTCTCCCTTCTAACGTCTCCCTCTCCCTTCTAACGTCTCCCTCTACCTTCTAACGTCTCCCTCTCTCTTCTAACGTCTCCCTCTCCCTTCTAACGTCTCCCTCTACCTTCTAACGTCTCCCTCTCTCTTCTAACGTCTCCCTCTCCTTTCTAACGTCTCCCTCTCCCTTCTAACGTCTCCCTCTACCTTCTAACGTCTCCCTCTACCTTCTAACGTCTCCCTCTCTCTTCTAACGTCTCCCTCTCTCTTCTAACGTCTCCCTCTACCTTCTAACGTCTCCCTCTCTACTTTCTCTCCTCTCTTCTCCTTCTTCTCTCATCCATCCTGTGTGCTCTGTTTCTCTATTATTTGAGTATAAATTCCAGGCCAAGACAACAAGGTAAACTCAAATATAATTGACCGTGACAGCGTGTTTTCTTTGGAGATAAATACTTACGCACTTACCGACGCATTTACCCACGCACTCTCCCATATACACTCCCATGCACTCCACCCCACGCACCCCCCTTACGCACTCCCCTCACGCTCCACTGAGAGAAACTGCGCCTCTACATTTGCTGAGCTGGACACTACAAAGAACAACACGTGTCAGACGGCTATTAGCTAGTTCCCTTACCGCAAAGATGGTTCCCAGAGCTCAGGGGAACTCTTCTACCTGCAGGAATTACCTTTGTTATGGACACCTTTGATCAGTTGGGGAGTTGTCTTCCCCTCGGGCTCAGGATGAGTGGATGTTTCTCCGATTTCACTTTAACTGCTCTCTCTCTCCCTCTCTCTCTTTCTCTCTCTCTCTCTTTCTTTCTTTCTATCTACTTTATCGTTTATACCCAGACTGGATTATGCGCTTCCAAGCATTAAATACAGCCACTTAAGAATCCAGGGGAACTAAACTTTCACATCAATATTCTGGGAAACGGGAAGACAGACGTGAAGAGAAGTGTCTCAGTTTAACTCTGGGAAAAGAAAATATTTTCATTTGATGCAACTTGAGTTTCTAAACATTAAACGTCAAGTAAAAAACAAATAATGGCGTAAAATAAAATACGAAATGTATTATGTGGCAGCGGGTTGGTTCCATTACGTAACACCGATCCGTACCGCTGGGTTTGCAGTGAGTAGTAATGTTGACATCGTATGGCGGGTTGGCCTTAAGGTTTAATAATAGGTTTTTTTTTTTGTTGTTGTTGTTGCCTGTCAAAGTGGCGTAGCTAGGGATTTAGGAGCCCGGGGGAGGGGGGGAGGCTCGACTTTTTTAGGGCCCCCCTGCATTTTGACATTTGACATGAAATAATGGCGTAATATTTAATATTTAATGTAAAAAAAGAAGTAATAATTCTGACACTCAAGTGGGGGCTCGGGGGAATTTTAAAATTTGGACTCCCACTCTCACCATAGCTAAGCCACTGGATGTGATAGCACAATTTTATTTTGTATTTTTATTGTATCAATCGCCTTCATTTCAATGCATAATTATTATTGTAGCTAATGATTCGTATCTGTATGTGAATTTCGGATGCTGACTTCAGATCCAAAGAGGGCTCCTAGCAATGGAATTGAGATGCTGCAGAAAGATCCTAGATTTCACTTAAAAAGACCGCATCACAAATAAAGAGATTATAAACAGGATTAATACAGTATTTGGGCCACACGATGACCTGCTAACTACTGTCAACAAAAAAACGTAAACTAAAATCCTATGGTTATATCCCAAGGTTCTCAGAGCTCGTTAAGACCTTCCTTCAGGGAACAGTACCCGGAAAAAGAAGAAGAGGCAGACAGAGAAAGCGACATTCCTCGTCCCATATGCTAGGACAACTTTGTACAAATACTCCTTCTTCCCTAGTGCTATTAGAGCATGGAATGGGTTGCCTGAGCTAGCCAGAAAAACCAGTGACTTGGCAGAATTTAAGTCATTGGTTAATATGCATGACTAAATGCATGACGCGTAGGACGTAATCATCTTCTTTTTTGAAGTAACGTCTGTATTATATAAGATAAGATAAGACAAAAAGGCAACATAAAAGAATGAACGACCTGTCATTGAATAAAATAGCGAGCATGGCAAAAAACATAGAGAAATCAAGAAAAAACGTCAACAGATCCTGTGTGGTGTCCCAACGGTTAAACAGACTAACGGATTGGTGAAAGTGAAGCTTATGATAACATTTAAATTGGTCCAAAAAATATTCTTGGGTGAGAAGGTGGCCACTGATAAGCTACCGCAGAACTAATTTGTTGAGTTTAGGACCAGATGAAGGCAGGCTAAGTTGAAATATTTCTGATAACATACAAAATAATATATTTAATAACGAAAAAAATATTAGATAGACAGACAGACAGACAGATAGATAGATAAATAGATAGATAGATAGATAGATAGATAGATAGATAGATAGATAGATAGATAGATAGATAGATAGATAGATAGATAGATAGATAGATAGACGAACAAATCATTAAGGTTCAAAGGTTACATGCATATAAAGGTCAATGTGGTAAAGGTCAGCCTCAACAACAAACAACGTCATTAACTTGGACGAGAAGGCGTTACCAGGGCGCCACTAGTTAATTCATTGGAATAGGACTAAAGAAAAAAAAGAGACTTTTAGGTCAATGCCAGAATTGAGTACCCACTTTCTGCCAGGGGTGCATCTACAATGCTCTGTGCGTGTGTTAAGGCGAGACCGACCGCTATAGAAGGCCTGAACACTGACCTGCCACGTGACAACATGTGGGCAGTTTAGACCAATAGCTCGTTGCCACGTCACAACATGTGGGCAGTTTAGACCAATAGCTCTTTGCCACGTCACAGGTCTGCTTTCTATAACGAACGGTCTTGTTCAAGGTCCAAATCGGTGGGGAAAAAAATTCGACAAAAATTACCGTGTCCAATCACACCGGCTACGGCTTCATTATGCAGCTGTGGGCAGACGTTTCAAGGCTCCGAATAACACAACCACAGGTCGGACAGGGCTCACGGGTCGTAGGTTGAGAATCACTGGTCTAGTCTAAATATGTAAATTACAAAGCTTAAGGTGATCAAAACAAAGTCTGAAAGAGGGTGGATAATGCACTGACATATATTCGTTCTAAAAACAGACATGTAGCAAGAATACACAGACCTATATAATATAGTGACCGACCATCTTTCGTGGTTTCTTTGTCTGGCCAGTAATAGGAGCTTTTGTGAAAACATTGTAACAAGATCTTGTATGAAGGCACAATCTCAAAACAAAGATAAATCAGCACAAGTGTAGCTTACATGTTGCAATCAGCGCAGATTGAATCATACGCAACCAGCATTTCCATGTAGAGTCTGAAGGATATTCAAAGAGTCTCAAAACTCTGCACGATTAGGTTTATCAGTGGTTCCCACGTCTTTACGTCTTTGGGGGCCAAATAAATTTTCGGGACCTCTCTCATGGGCCACATCGGTGCATTAAAAAAAAAGGAAAAGCCTCTGAGGCGTCATTTGCACTGTGGCCAGACGTGATGGTGTAATTGGCCGGATATGGTCCACGGGTCGTGGTTTGGGAATCATTGTTGAATACCAATGTGCTCTAACTATTTTATGTTTCTTTCACCAGGGTATGTTTGTTTTTGTTGTTTTTTTTTTAGTTATTTTGCTGTACTTTGCTTAGTGAAATGTTAAAGGGAAACTACTCTGGTTTTGACCATTTTTTATATAATATTTGTTTTGGTTTACAGAAAATGAATATACTTTTTAAAATTTTATTTTCAATAATAACTTAGTAAGTCATGTTTTTCTGAAGTAAGTTTTCTGCGCACCCAAAACGGTCAGATTTTCACCGTATCTGTATGTGACGCCAGTAGTGCTGATGGCACACTTGCTTGTCCTTCACATTTTATGTATATTGACCAGATTTTCACCGTGTCTGTATGTGACGCCAGTAGTGCTGATGACACACTTGCTTGGCCTTCACCTTTTATGTATATTGACCAGATTTTCACCGTGTCTGTATGTGACGCCAGTAGTGCTGATGACACACTTGCTTGGCCTTTTGTGGCATTTTTACGTCTCGAGAGACGATCTTTTCCCTTTGCAACTTCTTGTGTGACTAAAGAGGCCAATCCTTGAAACACAGCTGCGATCGCAGGTTGGGCATATATAATCACCAGGCGCCGTTGCATTTTCACCCTTCTTTCTGCTTCTGTGGTGTATGGCATCTGCAATCTTTGACCCTTCCTTTATGCTCTCTCTCCATGAGGATCTGTCCAGTGCCACCTCTTCCCACTTGCCAGTGTCGATTTTGAAGAGCTTCATGTCGCGTTTGCATACATCCGTATAACGTAAAAGTGGGCGACCAGCGGCTCTCCTGCCTTCTATTAGATCGCCATACAGGATGTCCTGTGGAAGTCGACCTTTTGGCATTCTACGAACGTGGCCAAGCCAGCCAAGGCGTCTGCTGCTGATAACAGAGCGGATGTCCTGGCACCCTGCTCTTTGTAGCACTTCCTCATTGGTTATCTTATCTTGCCACCTTATTTTAAAGATCCGCCTTAGGCATCGGAGGTGGAAAACATTCAGCTTTTTTTCCTGCCATGAGTAGGTTGACCATGTTTCACTTCCGTACAGCAAGGTGCTCAACACACAGGTCCGGTAGTCTAGGGCTTTAGTACTGTTAGTCAGCAATATGTTGTCCCAGACTCTTTTCTGCAGCCGTGACATGGTGGCCATTGCCTTGGCTATCCTGTTGTTTATGTCTTTATCCAGTAGAGTGTTGTTGGATATGATGGAGCCAAGGTAACAAAAGTGATCAACAATTTCTAGTGGTTGGCCATTAATGCTTACTTGAGGTGCAGTGTTTGTGTTTTGGACAAGTATCTTAGTCTTGCTTTGACTGATGTTTAAGCCGAACTTCTGGCAAGCAGCAGATAATTTGTCAACCAGGCACTGTAGCTGAATATCAGAATCAGCCACAATAGCTGCATCATCAGCATACAGGAGTTCACCTTTTATGTATATTGACCAGATTTTCAAAATTGGCCTTTTTTTTTTTTTTTTTTCCTAGCGCAGGGGTTCTCAGCCTGTGAATCGCGGCCCCCTTGGGGGTCGATTGACGATTTGCCAGGGGTCGCGTAAGACCATCGAAAAAATGAATTGTTATTGTCTATTCTTCTGTTGCTGTATGTATGTGAGGGGGAGGGTGGGGTCGTGCAGAGTGGGGGGGGGGGGGGGTAAAAAGGGGTCGCCGAGCCTAAAAGGTTGAGAACCGCTGGTCTAGCGAGAAAAAAAAAAGGGGGGGGGAGGGAGTCAAAGATCGTTTTCGTCTATCGATTTTTAAAAAAAGTGTGTGGAACTACACCAATGACTATCATAACCTAGTCCTATGGACGAGGTCTAGCAGTCACTGTGTAAATATGAAGCGATCGTAACTGGCGTGACCTATTTTGAAGAAGCGATGTGATTGGTTAGATCTAGGAAGGCGTGACGTACTTTATGTCTATAAACAAAATATCAGATTTTACCTTTTCAACTATTATTTACCAGTGTCTAAATAGAAAATGGTAGAAACCCTTAAATGTCTAATATTGCAACTTTTTACGCATAATTTAATATGTCAATAACCGAAATCTGAAAAAAACTAAATCTGTAAAATGTTTTACATGTTTCGGATGTTCCTTCAGAGTTTAATTTACTTCCTAGTCCAAACCTCCTTCAGAACGAAGGGGGATGGGAGCGTGCTGGGATTAAACCCGGGACCTTCGATAAATTCGAACGACAGCCCAGCGCGCATACCGCACCACAAGGCAGCCATCATTCCCTTTGGTGCTTTTTTCTTCTTCTCTATGACTTTATATTATCAGTTTAATAAAGGGGTTAATGGATATCGCAGAATCACTTATATTTGTTGCTAAAAGAATAAATTATAAATAAGGTTAAAAAAATAATTAAAGTTCTAATTGGTATAAACCTCATAATGGACCTCATTCACCAATCGTAAACAAACAACGTTGAGTCACGTGATTCTCTATCTCTTCTATACAAATTACAATCAAATTTTAATCAACAATGGTTATCACGTTGACTTTTTTTTTCGTTGTTTTATCAATATTATCACGTGACCATTCGTTTTGGTGAATGAGATCCATTGTGATTTTCTTTTTATTTTCTATGATAAAACTCAAATAAAATACAAATATAATTTGTACATTTTTTTAATCGGAGGGCACTATAAAATGGTATGCAGAACCATATTAACTATATCTGTAACAATAAAACTTGACATATTTTTCATAAAAACTGATATTATTTATTTCTCGATAGTTGATCAATGAAACTATTCCACCTAAAGATGGCTTAAAAGAAAGGATGTTTCTCATGAATAGTGGAATATAAACATAGCCATGTAAGCAAAACCAATGAAGACTAGAGGTGCTAGGGCAACAGAACAAACATACCCCATGACGAAACCGAATTTAGAAGATGATCTACATCAGTGATGCCCAACCTAATTCGACTTGCGGGTCATTTTAATTCCCGACACTCATATTACGGGCCACATGAACGAAAAGGTACAACAAAAAGAATTGACATTGACCTGAAATTAGTTTATTACAAATCCGTGGATCTAATACACTAATTAATGAGATATTTAAAGTTGTCAGAAAATGGCTTAATTTCTCTACTTCAAATAGATCTATGAACAGCATTGTAGCCAGCTTTACAACCGACTCATTGTCTTGTCGCTTTTTGGTAAATATCCCCATCAACCCCCACCATCTAGGCTTTAAAAAAATTAACAATCTTTTATTCGCGACTCGGACCAAGAAAGTCATCGTTTTATAAATAAAATATGTTGGCTTAATATCCAAACAAAAAAAAAAAGTAAAATGAGTACACTCTTCCTGTTGGATTCTTAGATTTTACATTCAGAGTCCATTTCATAAACGCACAAATTTTAAAGGTCATTGACCAATCCATCAGATAAAATGTGAGGGCCTTAGAGTAGTTTATCTTTGGAGGGGGGGGGGGGGTTCTACGCTTTGTGCCGACTTCTCGGCGGGCCGGATTGAACCACGTCGCGGGCCGGATATGGCCCGCTGGCCGTATTTTAGGCATCGATGACCTATATCAAACTTAAAAATGGGCCATGAAATATAATTTATAAATAGAAACTTTCTTTAGGTTACAATACTATGAATACAGTACTTACTTAAGGTTACAACACCTGCAATACAGTACAATCCTCAGTACTTTCTTAAGGTAACAATACCGAGAATACAGTAAATAGCGTACTATCTTGAGGTTAAAACACTTTCTGGAGGTTACAGTACATTCTTAAGTAGGCTATCAGTTTATATTAAAACAGAAATGGAAAAGTGGTTTGAGTGCTGGGACAAGTCCCAAAAAGCCCGTGGAGTCGGGAGCTCATTAGGCGCCCTGACCGCACTTCCCCGTGGTGGAGGCTGTCCAGGTCTGAGCAAGCTATTATAGCACAGTGCAGGACAGGCCACTGTCCTGTTGGCTCATATTTCTCGCGGCTATGGCCAAATTTTGATTCACATTGCCCCCGCTGCGGGGAAGAAGAGGAAACCGTGCCTCATATTCTGTTTGACTGCCCCAGACTTCCTGATCTCGTCTCGACAGGTCTGGGAAACCCAAAATTCTCGACCTGTATGGCGACATTTATGCACTACGCAAGACAGCAGGGTTTCTGTCCAGGGCTTTTGCAAGAGAGGATTTAAGCCTCTCAAGCCCTCACTCTAATGGAGTTTGATGATGATGATGATGATCGGTTTATATTTTAACAAAATATAAAAATACTTTAAAACAGAGAATAACATTTTTTTAATTAAAAAAAGACAATTACTACATTATTTAACATTAAATATAATAAAATAATAAAAATAATAATAACTTAGCCTAAAAATTATTTGGGTTTATTCGGGTATCGAACCGGTAAAACCGTCAGCTGCTGCAACTTAACACATTTTGTATTCGGTCGGCGAGCACGATTTACTTCTGTGATTATTTATTGGTATATTCATTACACGGACACCAGGATCTAACTCAAGGCCTAAAGTTCAGATGGGGAGCTTTTAAGATAAAGTCTAGATCCAAGCGCGGTGGCTAAGCGGTAAAGCGCTTGTCTTCCGAACCGGGGACCGGGGTTCAAACCCTGGTGAAGACGGGTTTTTTTAATTTCGGGAACTTCAGGCGCCTCTGAGTCCACCCAGCTAAATGGGTACCGACATTAGTTAGGAAGTAAAGGCGGTTGGTCGTTGATGACCTTTACATCATCTGCCCAATAGACCACAGGTCTGAAAGGGAAACTTTACTCTAGATCCAATTCTAGATGTATTAGATTTACGTACAAACGAAAAACAACGTTTAAAACATTGAAATAAAGCTGAAGCAACTTTAAAGTTACTGTTATCGCATAATTACGGTTATACGGCTGACTAGGCCATGTTGGCTCTAGACCTAGATATAGTCTACAGCTGAATTTAAATTTATTTACTTTGAAAAAATTATAACGGTCAAACTAGAGTTTTTCCCGTGTGGCCTACGAGCTAGTAATTCTTTTCTCAGCGATATACGCCAACTTTTAAATTTGTAGAAAATTCGTTAGAGCCATTTTGTTCGAACCACCATTTTTTGAGATCAACTGTTCAGGTTCCTGTATCCAGTTTTCTGTTAGTTCCATGAAGATCTGACTTGAATAGAGGTATTGTAAAAAAAAAAAAAAGCTCATATCTAGTGGATTTGCATCAATTATTTTGAATCGAATATGTCGTTAATTTGTAAAAATTCTAGACTAACAATAATAAATTTGTGCGATTGGAAATTTCTTTTTTAATTGCTTTTGTTGCACGTAAAAATATTAATTTGGTAGAATTGGGGGGGGGGGTGGGGGAGGGAATGGAACTAGCTGGCGAGATCCGTTATGGCCCAGAGGTAAAGCGCTTGGCTTCCGAACCGAGGTATATTGGGTTCGAATCTCTGTGAAAATTTGGATTTTAAATTTGGCACTTTTATGACGCCCCAGAAACAACCCAACTCTAATGATTAGGCTTAAATCACGATTGGTCAATGTGCTGACCACGTGACACCCTCCTCGTCCATCGGATTTGAAAAAGATGACCTTTACATTATCTGTACTATAGATCTTGAGGTCTGAAAGGGGTACTTAACTCTACTTTATTTTTACACAGATATACGTAATTTATCATATAAACTGGAATGAGAACTATGTTAATATAGATCAAATGTTTAAACGCAAAGGGGAAGGTACTCTTGACTTTTCCCCAACTAATTATCCCCCCGGTAGGAAAGGTAACTGTCGAGGTAAAACAATATCTAGCCATTGTGCTCGCCCTTAGGGTGAATCTCTAATTTCCCCTGAAAAGGTTAAATGCTTTTGCTGATGCCCAAATCAATGTCAAGGCCACTTGAACCGTCTGGAGAAGAAACACTTGGCCCAGAGACAAGCTACACTTAATGTTGGGCATCGCAGACATCGTGACGCACGGGCAGACTAGGGAATACAACAGTTTGTTGTTTCATGGGCGAAACTTTCGATTTGATGAAGAATATCCGCTTTTGTTTATTCATCTGATCGTAATCAACGTTCGGCAAGATAAGACTACCCTTAACGAATATTAAGCTGCAAAATATCGTAATTTCAATAGTTTTTAGTTTTTAAGATATGAGTGTGACAGACGGAAGGACAGACCGCATACATATAAAATAAAAGCGGCTTTTTCTCCTTTTGGTACTGCTAACAATTGTATTACAAATCGGATTCGCTAAAAAGACAGATATAAAGATTGATTGATTGATTGATTCGATGATTGATTGATTAGCAAAAACCACCCTCTCTTAAAAAAGAAAACTTAAAAGCATAGAGGATTCTAGCTGTGTGATAAAGAAATTTGACAGTTGATGTCTATTTTTTAAAAAGAATTTCACTAGCTATTTTGCCACACTGAGGAAACTATAGTTTAAACGTAATAATTTTTTTAAATTAAAATAAAAAATAATAATTTAAATTTGACTAGAAAACTAGAGAATTTGAATTTTTAACCTCTTCGGGTATTTCCGTATGGTGGGCCTATTCATTTAAAAGTTAATAGACTTCTTCTTATCTTATCTTATATAATACAGACGTTACTTCAAAAAAGAAGATGATTACGTCCTACGCGTCATGCATTTAGTCATGCATATTAACCAATGACTTAAATTCTGCCAAGTCACTGGATTTTCTGGCTAGCTCAGGCAACCCATTCCATGCTCTAATAGCACTAGGGAATAAGGAGTATTTGTACAAACTTGTCCTAGCATATGGGACGAGGAATGTGCCTTTATTTTTGTGTCTTTCTGAGTATTTAATTAGAATTTGTTTTTGTATTTGAAGATTATGGTTCAGTGTTTTATGTATAATTGCTACTTTTATTCGTTTGTTATGAATCTCACTGCTCTATTTTGTGTTTGTTCCAGTTTCTTAATGTTTTCTTGAGTTGAGGGGTCCCAAAGGGTGGATGCATATTCTATTATTGGCCTAACCAAGGTTAAATAACATTTTAGTTTATGTTCTTATTTGATTTATAGAAATTTCTTTTAATAAACCCTAATGCTTTGTTGGATTTTTTTATAGTTTCATCAATATGTGGATTCCATGACAGTTTTTCATTTATTATAACAATAAGGTATTTTGCGTTTTTAGTCTGTGTTACTGGTTTGCCATGAATAAGATAAGTGGAATTAATTTGTTTTAGTTTTTTTGTTACTCTTAACAACTGACATTTTTTTGGGTGGAAAGACATGCTCCAATTTGATTCCCATTTCTGTAATTCATCTAATTCTCTTTGTAAAATATCTGTGCCTTGTGTTGTTTTTATTGTTCTATATATTATGCAATCATCTGCAAATAATCTGACTTTTGTTCCTGAACTAATGCAATTTGGTAAATCATTTATGTAAATTAAAAATAGTAGTGGACCCAAGACTGTTCCTTGACGTACACCTGAGTTTACTGTTATTGGTGTTGATTTAGAGCCATTTATTATTACAGTTTGTTCTCTCCCTATCATAAAATCTTCAATCCACTGATGCAGTGGACCAATAATGCCGAAATATTTTAATTTTTTAAGCAAACTATGGTGGTGAACTTTGTCAAAAGCCTTGGAAAAATCTAGTAAGATAGCATCTATTTGTTCACTATTATCTAAACCTTTTGAGAAATCATCAATTAGTCCTATTAGTTGTGTTTCACATGATCTATATTTCCTAAAGCCATGTTGGTATAGTGTGAGAACATTATGTTTGTCTAAGTAGTTTATGATGTTGCTACATATGTGTTCTAGGATTTTACATGTGATGCTGGTAAGTGATACTGGTCTGTAGTTTCCTGGATCAGATTTTTCTCCTTTTTAATGTATCCATTTGACTGTTAGGTTTTGAGTTTCGTTAACTGTCTTTTAGGTTTGCAGCTATGTTATTAGTCTGTTTTATGTTATTTGTCTGTTTTGCAGATATGTTGTTTGTCTGTTTTGTGTTATTTGTCTGTTTTGAAGCTATTTTATTTGCTGTTTTGCAGCTATGTTATATGTTTGTTTTGCAGCTATGTTGTTTGTGTTTGTGTTATTTATCTGTTTTGCGTTATTTGTCTGTTTTGCAGCTTTGTTATTTGTCTGTTTTGCAGCTTTGTTCTTTGTCTGTTTTGCAGCTTTGTTATTTGTCCGTTTTGCAGCTATGATATTTGTCTGTTTTGTGTTATTTGTCTGTTTTGCAGCTATGTTATTATTCTGTTTTGCAGACAAACTTGTTGTTTAACATAACTGCAGTGAATGTAGACAAACTTGTTGTTTAACATAACTGCAGTGAATACAGACAAACATCTTGTTTAACATAACTGCAGTGAATACAGACAAACATCTTGTTTAACATAACTGCAGTGAATACAGACAAACATCTTGTTTAACTTAACTGCAGTGAATACAGACAAACATTTTGTTGTTTAGGTCATTTGTTTCTTTGGCCAACGGTTAACAAGCATCTTATAATATTTTTATTTCTTTTCACTCCCATTCACTACAGTATTTATTTGCTAATTTGTTTTTAATTATTAGTTTAAGATCCCACAAAGGCTACCGGACACATTATTGAAGACAAGCGCAGAAAATAAAAAAAAATCAATAAACAGCCGGTGGACAACAGCTTTGTTTGTACAAGATGTGGAAGAATATGTAGGTCGCAACTGGGTTTGCGTATTCTTGTGAAACACTGCACTCATCCTTTATGTTCGGAATAAAAGACATTGCCATTAAAAGTCATAGAGTGAAAGTATACTGCTTCCTGCATAATGAAATACTCTAAAACATGAATTAACATGAAAAGTAATATTAGGTCATGGAAGAAATTATGTGGAAGGTTTAATGAAAATCCACTTAGTAATAAAAGTAATATCTAAAAGCATGCCAAATTTTGAAGAAATAAAGAGAGTACTTGTAAATTTGATGTATTTTCCTATTTTAAAAAAAAAAAAAATTTCTATATTTTTGAGTGTTTGGAGGGTAAGGCCCTAGATCTATGATTGCAGTTTTATATAATGAGCACGCTCCAAGCGGACACATCTGGTCAATTGTAAGATTTATAGTAGTGCAGGTAAATAATGTTTAAAAAAAAAACAATGTAAATGTAAAGGTTGGTGAACAGTCAACATTTTGAGACTTTTAAAATCTCTTTTGTGGAAGCCCTCTTCTTGTGTAGTCCCCGGAGCAGCAGCCCTACCTACCATTACCCATTTTCGGCCCTAAGTAACATAATTTAGCAGCACTAAGGTACAATAATTGTTAACACAAGAAAGTGAGGAAAACAAGATCCTGCAAGGGTTCGAACCACGGGCCTTAATGTCTTCATTTTAAGTCAGGTGATTTCTACTGTGGGTAAGTCAAGTCAGTTACGCACTGAGCGCAAAACTGGTAAATAGGATTTCCTTTAAAGACAGAGGGCACAGTTGTTTTCAATAAAGACAACATAACAAGAGGGTAACGAGAATTAACTCTATCAATGGGTGGGGTCGACAAATTTAGATCATGTTTTTAAATTCATAATATTATTGTAACTCCAGTCGCGGACGGATAGAGTTAATGTGTGTGCGACCTACTGATACACTTAACTCAGGCCTATCGCACAGGTCAACAGCTGTCGATGGACAAGGGACAGTACTGCTAATAACCACAAATACGACCCGTGTTATGGTCATGTGATCGAAAGCCTTCACGGACGAGAGACAATGTGTAAGAAAGGGCAGTTGAGTCCAGGACAGCAGAGCAGTAAGGACTATGCGGTGGAATGTGAGTCCTTGAGAATGTAGCTGTACGAGTCTAGAAGTAGACAGAGAGAGACTTGTAGTGTTTAGTAAGCAGTTCTATTGTGTTAAAGCATTTGAAATTACTGAAGCCAATTGTGTTTATTGGCTGTTGATGTATTTGTCATTAAGCCGCCACATTGTTTATTGAAACTCTTGTTGTCAAGTTCTTGTATTAGATGCGCTGTGTTTACAGAAGGCCTGGCAGAGAATATCGTAACAATATTAATAGAAAATCTGGCCATTGTTTAGTATAAGCCTTCTCCCACCGCTAGGTACCTCACTCAGACACACATACTAACTTCCTAATTTAAGAAAAAAAAAACTTCAAAAATGTCTTAAGGTCAAATGGATCAATTTGCGCGCCAGTCCGAGTGCATTCTGGGAGTCAGGCTCAATTACAGAGGGGAGGATAACACGCATTCGTCTGCACCTGTTGTACAAAGTTCCTACTGCCCCTGAGCTGCACTCTTTCTTTTCAATCTTTGTTGGTTTTTTTTTTTCGTTTTAAGTAAACTACCATCTCCCCCCCCCCTCCATCCTTTACCGTTTCCCTTTCCTCTTTTCAGCCCTCCTCCCAAGCCTCCTCCCTAGCCTTCAATATCACGTGATGAAAGCGAAGCAATAAAACCGACATTGCATTACTTTCCTATAATGTTGAAAAAAAAAACAACATGTCTACAGCTTTCAACTTTCTTAGAGAAACTTGGACATTAAAATGTCATCTTCTGAGTTGTGTTATTTTTTTAAGCATTTTTTTTTAAATATATTATTGTCTAAACCAAAGAATGGATACAGAACCTGACAAAAAGACGTCATCTAAAAAACAGGTGAAGCTGTGTCTCTGTACGCGTTAGCAAGCGAGAGTAGAAGCAGACGTGAGCCAGGCGGAGAAATGCATAATTTATCTTTCTGGAGAATTCCTAGCTCAGTGCTACTGTTCATAAACAACCATTTTGATGACGTCATTTGGCTGTTTTAGAGCTTGGTAATGTCTTAACTCTTTTAGCAGGTGACGTTTAGATTTTTTTGGGGTTGAACTTCCGGTTCGATTCCTGTATTGACACCTCAACAGTTATTCGGCGTACATATTTGTTAACATTCTGGTATCACTGCGCACCATGGGATTGTTTTGATATTACTAGACCGAAAGAATGAATGCGTGGTGACAATTTCAGCGTGAGGAACAGGCCGTCCTAGCCCAGTTCCGTGTCGGCCACTGTCCAATAGGTGCCTGGGGTGTTTTAGAGAACAATACGACACACGGTGTCGCTACTGTCTAGAGCAGCGGTTCTCAGCCTTTTAAGCTCGGCGACCCCTTTTTACAATCTCTGCCGTGACCCCCCCCCCCACACACACACACATACAGAATAAGAAGAATAGACCATAACAATCCATTTTTTCGATGGTCTTTGGCGACCCGTTGGCAAATCGTCAATCGACCCCCCCCCCCCAATTGGGTCGCGATCCATAGGTTAAGAGCCCCTGGTCTAGAGGTTGACGAACCACATTCTTTACGGATGTCCCGTTCTGCTCAAAGGGCGAATGGGACAACGAGAGAAAAGAGAGAAGAGAGAGAGAACTGGTCCGTGTTTGACCCTCAGACTCACTGCCCAATATCTTTCCCGTGCTCCAAGGAATTAATTCTCAGCATATTTGTTACTAACAGAGTTCTGATACGGTATCACTGCACACCATGGTACAGGGCCGGCCTTAGATAGTTGGAGGCCCTGGATGAAATGAATTTGGTGTACCCTAAAGAAATAGAAAATAAAAACAAATAAACAGCGGAAAAAAAATTGCCCAATTTATTTAAAATCTAGTAGTACGACAATAACATAAGGCACTTTTTCTTCATAGTTGTCATTTTTCATGTCAGAGGGTTCAGATCAGTAATCCTATATCTGAAATGAACTGCGCAGTGGTTTCCTGATCAGGCAGTTCTCATTACAGTTTTTCTTCTATAGGAAGGTTTTGGGGCCAGAGTCTTGTTCGGGCCTCTTGATAAAGTATGCAGCTCTAAAGGACATGGTCAGCATTCTCAGCTGATGCTCCGCAAGGGTACGTTTCGCGAGTTACGTTGGGCACAATATGGGCTATTTCTTCTCTAAAAAATATTGCTTTGAGTCCTGGGTGAGATCCCCTTCTAATCGGAGGCCCTAGGCGGTTGCCTAGTTTGCCTATGCCTTAGGCCGGCCCTGCATGAGACAGTGCTGATATTAAGGTCTCCAAGAGGTCACTCCCATTCTCTTTATTATAGAAGCAAAAGAACATGTTTACGAAAAAAGAACAATTGATTGAAAGCACAGACTTGACAATTACCCTGTCAGCGCCCCATGAGGTTCTGTTAATGTAAATTAAAAGATGTGATATTCAGTATTACCCGTCCCCCTTCCTTCATTATACCACTCACACACACACATACACACACACATACACACACATACACACACACGATTTCCTCACGCCTCTTTATCCGTATCTTTTTCCTCTAGCATGTAAATAACTCACGACGATGTGGCGTGCCGCAATGAGAAACAGGGAATCAAAAGATTTGAACCTGGGTCTGACTGACTCGAAATCTGACAGATTCATTCAAACAAGTCTGATGTATGCCAGTGACGACCACAGAAATGGCCTCGACCTTTAAGCAGACGATCTCAGGCGTTGTCTTTAGGAGTGAGCCGCATGGCTTAGGTGGGGGGGGGGGGGAAGGAGGGGGGGTATGATGTTTAAACGACTGGGTCAACTCAATGACCTAATTTATTCCACTTCGAGGCTGACAAAAGTATGAATAAAACATGAGTCCCATCTTCACAGCGGGTGGAACTACTTGTGTCTCTTTGGTCAGTTCGTTGACTGGAAGTCTTCCGCGAAATATTTGAGGCACCCAAAGAAAAAAAAAAATCTAGTAGCGATGTTAATAGTCCCAGCACTATAGATTTATCCAGAGATAGACCAGACAGGAAGCGGTGAGTTAGGGCCAGCGCCGGAGCACCACCAGACCTGAACGGTAGCCTGTGGTCATCCGCTGACCTTTAACCTCTACTCGGCGTGGTCAATCGGAGTCCCGCTGATAAATGCTTTGGCGCGGACAAGACAAATAGAGCAAGGGAGACAACTTATAACGCGGCCAGCATTAACCGTCACCTCAACATGGTTTATGTCCCTTAGCTATTGATCCTGAATAATGCCCCCTCCTGTTTTAGACAAGGGCCGTTTAAGCAATCATAATAGGCGAAGTGGAAGCTCTTATAAAAGGGGACACTAGCGTGTACGCGTGAAGCGTGTGCCTATATGGGTTTCAAACTATAAGAGAATAACGTCCTACTCACATCCATGTGTTAATCTAGTCATGCATGTTATCTTATACAATACAGATTTTACTTCACAAAAGAAATAGATTACGTCCTATACGTATCCCTTTTAGTCATGCATGTTGATCAATGACTTAAATTCCGATAAGTCTTTAGTTTTCCTGTCTGACCATTTGATGCTCTAATAGCACTGCTAATTACAGACCACAACTTTGTTAAGTAGTTGGTTTTCTTGGCTGATTTAGGCTACCATTTCCATGCTCTTGGGCGCGCGGTGTCTGAATGGTTAAGCTCTTGGCTTCCGAACCTGGGGTACTGGGTTCGAATCTTGGTGAAGACTGGGATTTAGAAATTCGGGATTTTTAGGGCGGTCCTGAGTCCACCTAGCTCTAATGGGTACCTGACTTTCGTCAGGGAAAGTAAAGACGGTTGGTCGTTGTGCTGGTCACATGACACCCTGCTCGTTAACCGTTGGCCAAATCATCTTCTGTTTTATAGATCGCAAGGTCTAAAAAAGGAGCTTTTTTTCCCAAGCTCTAATAGCACTGTTAATTAGACACTTAAACTCTGTTAAGTTGTTGGTTTTCTTGACTGATTCAGGCTACCCGTTTCATGCTCTAATGGCACTAGGGAAGAATGAGCACTTGTAAGAATTTGTCCTGGGGCATCATACAAGATTTGTCAAGCTTTTTTTTTTTCAAATTTCTGTCTTTCGACTTAGATAGAATACATTGTAATATGGCCATAGAGTCTTTTTTTTTTGTTTTGTACAAATGTTAGCAGGTCATCGTGAGAACCCTTTCTTCGATTGTGATATCTAGGCTTTTTCGGTAGCATCTCAAATCCATTGCTAGGATGGTTGGGTTAGGATTTCCTGGCTACACAAGAATCAATAAAAAAATTAACAAATTTGTTAATTAACTATTGGTAATTAATTATATTGTTGGGTATCTCGAGCAACGGAAAGAAATTATACTTGACTGAAGTAGGGGTATAATTTGAATTTTTCCCCTTTATAGGTCGTCGCCTGAGTCTTAGTGAACATTAACATGAAATACGACGAGACTATAAAAAAAAAAAACTTCTATGTTCATAAGAGCCTTACTAGCAGAGTGGTTAGAATGTCGGCTTGAGTCATGAGTTCGAATTTAGGTCGTTCCTCACCCCATTTTTTTTTTTTAACAATTCTTTTTTTATTGTCAGAGTACAACTATTACAAATATAATTACATGACTGATCAAAACTAATTGATACAACTATGCTCAATATAAGCATTTTTTTAAAAGCATTTTTTAAAAGCATTTTTTTAAAGCATTTTTTTAAACGTATTTTTTTTTTTATATGTTCTTGTTTTTAGTCGTCTATCGGGAAGCGTCTCCAAATTGAGAGATTCCAGTAATGGTGTTACTCTTGTCAAATGTCAGTATTCATTTGTCAAATATTGTAAATAAAATAAATGACAAAAGGGACGAGCGCTCATCTAAATCACATGAAAGATTACATGTTTTACATGTTTATGTTTCGGATGTTCCTTCAGAGTTGAAGATAATTACTTCCTAGTCCAAACCTCCCGCAGGACGACGGGAGCGGGCAGGGTTTGAACCCGGGACCATCGATAAATCTGAACGACAGTCCAGCGTGCAAACCGTACGACCAGGCAGCCATCCTGCTTACTATAAGCTATCCCGATAAGACCAACGTCTAATCTTTCGACTCAGGACCGACCACAACAGAATGCGACAACACATGTACCGGAAACTCAAAATTGGAACCAGTTAAATCTGCACCAGAAAATGCCGACCACGTCCTCCAAAACTGCTCTCTATACCAAGAGGCCCGTATAAGTCACTGGCCCCAAAATACCCCAATAAAAAGGAAACTATATGGAGACCTCCCTGATTTGGAAACCACTGCGCAGTTCATCTCATGTATTGGTCTAGTCATGTGAACACTCCAACATACCAATGAGAATGAAGAAGAAGAATTGTTCAAATACAGTAGAACGTCGTTTATCCGAACGTTTATTATCCGGAGCGTCAAATATCCGGACCAGTTTTTTTTTTTTTTTTTTTATCAACCACATGTACTGTGATGCACATATACTGTATGACTACGAAAAATAAGTGATTATTTTCCACAATAAAGGTAAAATTGCGACATTTGTCACCTATTTTGCTCGTTCTTCACGCACGTGTCCCGCATGTGATGATTTTCAATATTCGTATAGTGTCCGGTTGCATATACTGCATGGATCGCTTCGGTTTTCGGTTATCCGAACAATCGCGTATCCGAACGGTGTCCGGTCCCAATTGAGTCGGATAAACGACGTTCTACTGTAGTATGTCTTTATCTTTCGCCACTTCTAGTTTCTTTACGTATTGTTGAGTTGATAGGTCCTAAACAGGGAAAATTTATTTTCGAATTACCAAAATTATAGGATTTAATGTCTCAGTATGATTTGTAAAAAAAAAAAAAAAAAAAAAGCGGTAGGGTTCTTGAAGATATACAATTATATATCAGATATAATGCTTAGATCTATAGTTTGTTTTTAATTTATTTATTAATTGTACACTGGTAGCTAGAACACTATACCAGTGAAAGAAGTGTAAAGTCCATTAACTCATCTATTTTTCAGCACTTCATAAAGACATGAATTATGTCCCTTGCCGCTGCAACTTTTATAGTTGTTAACAACTTTGAGGATCGTGCAGGCGTTGTTTTGTCCAGTCGGTTTCTGGTCCACTAAACAACACATTTCGTGGGGCCAGACTGGTGGAGTTGAACTCGGGCGTGTCGACATTCGACCATCAAGCTGGACCCCTCACAGGGAGCTCGACGACTCTGAATAAAGGACCGTAACGCTCGTTCTTGCGTACCCCAGGGGTGTGTTGATGACGCAATAACCTAGCCGGCCCGCCAAGGGGAGCCAGAGAGGGATAACTCTATACTAGCTGGTGTCTGAAGTAATGTCCCTAGACGCTATCACGTCTGGTCAAATGGATATGATGTCAGATTAAGTGGGTCGATAAAGTTGTGTCCACATAGGGGCATTGGCGTGCCATGTGACATCTCAAGGGAGTCACTGGGAAATGTCGAATCTTCTGCGTTGCAATCACGTCTATTTACTTGACGTGATCCAACAGCATAGGCTTCACAATTGAATGAACATTCCAATGAGACATAGATATTAACTATGAAATTTGCACAAGGATCGGGGCAGGATTTGGCAGGATCGGGGGGGGGGGGAAGGGGCGGTATGGCTGGACAAAAAAAAGAGGGGGGATTAAGCTGTAGCTTAACAAAAACTATTACAGTTTACAATACTTTTCTGTGCATTATCTCTGACCCTCTTTCTATCTCTCTCTCTCTCTGACTCCATGTCTGGCTGAGTAGTATGCGCTCTGAATTGTCATCTCGATGGTTCCAGGTTTTAATCCTGTCAGACGTCCTTATATCTTATTAATTACAAAAGATAATTACGTCCTATGAGTATGCGTGTGTTAATCTAGTGGTGCAGGTAGACCAGAGACTTGGCCTCTCTCTCTCTCTCTCCTGTGATAGACATAAACTGGGATGTTATAATCTTCAATTTTGAAGGGACATTCGAAACATGTTCAACATTAACAATATCTTTCATTATTAGTTTTTATTTCTTTCTCTCTCTCTCTTTATCTTTCTTTCTCTCAGTCTATCTCTCTCTCTTACTTTCTATCTCTCACTTTTCTCTATCTCTTTCTTTTTTTTTCTCTCTCTCTCTCTTTCTCTCACCATCTCTCTTTTTCTTTCGTTCTATTTCTTTATCTCCCTCTTTCTCTATCTTTATCTTTTTTTTTCTCTTTTCTCTCTCTTTCCCTCGATATTTATCTTTCTCTCACGCTCTTTGTCTCTCTCTCTTGCTTTCTTTCTCTCTCTCTCTTTATCTCTCGCTCTCTCTCCTTCTCTCTGTCGTTCTCTTTCTGTCTCTCTCTCTATCTCTCTCACTTTTCCTCGTCCTCTCCTAGTTTCTCTATTCAACTCACTCTTTATTTGAATTTACTGTCCTCTCAGTTCTCAAACTAAAAAAATCTGCAGGTTTTCCGTAAATAGGTTTATAGTAGATTTTCCGAAGGACCTCCAGAAGTTAAATTTTTAAAAATATCAAACCTCAAGACAAGACTCTTCTTTATATTTGTAATTTTTAATTTGCAATTTAATTTTATTTTTATTATTCAATTTGTCTAATAGCGATTTTATATCAATAAGTTCTCCTATTTTCTTACTTTTCTAATGTAATTTTAGGGTGCAGGAGCGTTTGAATTATAAGTTCTTTTAACTTTAACTTTCTTAACATTTATTTCCTGTTTTGTTGACTTTACCCATTCCTCATTGATAAACCCATTGATATAGATAGATATCCTTTATACGTTGGTGTTCTTCTAAATGACTCATTCTAAGTTCATTAACTCTGCCTTTCATGTTATCTGGTTTTATTACAGCTAACCAGATCATCTGTCCACTGCACTACAACGCATGTCCAGTTTATAATAGAAAGTCCACCCAAATGACCCTTTCCCTCGGCCTAGTAGATTGTTCAAATGTCGCTTCCACGAAGAGGCCCGTGGCTAGCTTTGCAGGGCTTGGACCAAACAAATCAACCCTCAAGACAGATAACCCTTTTAATTTCAATTTAATACCGAAATCTCCATGAGTTCCCTCCCCTTTATGTTTCAACCGCCATACCCAACCCTTCTCCCTCAAATAATCTTGTCCTCTATCAATGGGCGATCGTCCCAGCACCAAAATATAAAGGGCGATAAAAAAAATGCAAGGTTTACCGCCCTTAGTCTTGTGAGCCCCCGGAGCACCAGGTGGCGCTGCTCGTTCATTGATGGGGCTGACGAGTTGGAGGGCGGGGCCCAGGCGGTCGTTCAGCAAGATTCAGGGCCTCGCTGCACAATGGACATCAGATTTTATAGGCACCAGAGCGCGGGGGGTGTACAGCAATCAAAGCTGGAGATGGGAAGATATGATGTGCTTGTCTTCAGAAGTGATTTCAGGGCCTCGTTTTCAATCTGACGTCCACAAATGACCTTGACACTGGCATTCAGAATTTGACAAACGGACGTTGACGAGATATTGACACGGTCTAATGAGCAAACATATTGGATATTGACTGCAGTCAAAAGACATGCAACAGTCATAAAAAGTATAATGAATTACAAAACAATCTCAGAATAGTATCCGTAGGATCACGGGGTCAACTAAGGGATATCGTCATCTCGCGTGAACTGACTAGAAAGGTCAGCTAGCTGGAGCCAACAAGAAAGGCTCTCTCGGGGGAGCCAATAAGATACAGTCTTATGAGAGCTAACTATAAGAGCCGACATTAAATGTCTTCCGAACGGAGCTTTTAAAGCTAACTACAAAGGCTTGCCAAATATTAACCACATTGAGAGACCATCACACTGAATCCATTTAAACACTAGATACAGAATTTCGCCAACAATTTGTCCACGTTCTTTAACATAGATGCTCAGGTTCGCAGAACATATATTATCGTATTTACAATCTATTGAAACAGTAGGCTAATATGTAAAGTTCAAGAACCATAAAATTAATCGTAAAGTACATTGACATATTGCTGCGTTTATTATTTCCTTCAGTTCTGGTCCGATTTCTGAGTAAAGCTAGACTCTAGGTAGACATAATGTCGTCTGATAGTGATACGATTGTAAAATTACGTGTACTATTATAGTCTCGGGCACATTTGAGTTGACTGTGACAATTCATGAACTAATTTGACTTAGGCTGGAATGATTTATGAATGAATTATTCAATTTTATGTCTTTCATTTACTGACTTTGTTATTATTGATAGCAAAAAATTTCAAATTCAACCAAAAAATAATGATCAGTTCATCTAGCAACATTACATGACCTGGTACCTGGTAGGTCGTAGAAATTTGTATCTTGGGCAGTAACCAAAGACATTGACATTTAAAACAATTTTAAGGTCAATGTCTTCATTCACGAGGGATGTGAGCACTTGTGAAATCCACATGTGGTCAGTGGTCCTGGTTCTGTAAATGTGCATAAGCTTCATTTGCAAAGAGGAATTCATAATGTATTAACTGTAGCAGGTATATACACCAATGAACAATAGCAATCATCACGGAATATATACAATGTCTCGATAATGTTGACTGAATATGTTACTTAACCTTAGTTAGGCCAATAATAGAATATGCCTCCCCTGTTTGGGACTCCTCAACTCAAGAAAACATTTAGAAACTAGAACAGACACAAAATAGAGCAGTGAGATTCATAACAAACGAATATTCACATTTGACTAGAGTAACACCTTTAGTAAAATCACTCAATTTAGAAAGCCTTCAGGACAGAAGACACAAAAGTAAAGTAGCAATTATACATAAAACACTGAACCATAATCTTCAAATACAAAAACAAATTCTAATTAAATACTCAGAAAGGCACAAGGATAAAGGCACATTCCTCGTCCCATATGCTAGGACAAATTTGTACAAATGCTCCTTCTTCCCTAGTACTATTAGAACATGGAATGCCAGCCAGGAAAACCAATGAATTGGCAGAATTTAAGTCACTGGTTAACATGCATGACTAAATGCATGACGCGTAGGACGTAATCATCTTCTTTTTTGAAGAAACGTCTGTATTTTATAAGATCAGATAAGATACAGTCATAGACAGGGATCCGTTAGCATGTCTGTCTTGTTTGTAATTGTATCTGAGACACAGACTGGATGAAAATGCCTTAAAGGAGTTTTCTTTGTAGTTGCACATTAAACATTTCAATTGTAAATTCTTGACCTGTATTTGTTTGATACAGGACATTTCTTCTACGTCATACAGAACGTCCGTGGAGTACAATCGTGAAGACAGTCCGAACGGCATACCGGTATCGGATTAGGCAACAGTGCTGTTAGCTTTTTGAGACATCGGGCCCTTTTCAAGTCAAGATATTATGTGTCAGTGCTTAAATCTCAAACGCCCAAAGATATGCTCTTTTAAAAATATTTTAGTACTTTGCTGAAGGCTGTTTTAAATGCCTCATAACTTGAGACATCGACTTACGGCTCCACGCCATGAGGTCGATTCCACATTCCAAGAGGGAGTTCTTGAAAGTGTCTTTATGTCGATATCAAGAAACGAAATTTGAAAAAAAAAATTCATTATAATTATGCACTAGAGCGGTAGTGAAAGTATAAAAAAAGCATTCCCAAGGTTCGCTGCTTTCACTAAAAGTGACTTTTTTTAGTTAATACAATGTGGAATTTTTTCCTGATTGTCTTGAGCCAGAAGTTAAGCAAAGGGAAGAAACAGTGAAATATCTTGTAACATTCTTAAAACTTGGTTAGCTCCCCTAGTAAAAAAAAATCAAACCATATAGTAGGTAGCCCCATTTAATTACACGATTTAAAATAAAAGAAATAAAAGAAAAGTTACCTTTTCAGACTCTGTGATCTATTGGGCAGATGATGTAAAGGTCATCTTGTTTCTATGTACAATGACTTACAAGGGTGTCATGTGGCCAGCACAATGACAAACTGCCTTTTCATTTCCCCAACTAATGTCAGGTACCGGTATCCATTAGAGCTGGGTGAACTCTTAGGTGCCCTAAAAGTTAAACTATTCCAGTCTTCACCAGGATAAGAACCCGGGACCCCTCGGTTCAGAAGCCAAGCACTTTACCACTCAACCACTGCGCCTCCAATATATAATTTAGTAAAACCATGTTATATTTGACTACAAGCACTAGATGTCATGGTAAGCACTATGTCATGGTAAGCACTATGTCATGGTAAGCACTATGTCATGGTAAGCACTATGTCATGGTAAGCACTATGTCATGGTAAGCACTATGTCATGGTAAGCACTATGTCATGGTAAGCACTATGTCATGGTAAGCACTATGTCATGGTAAGCACTATGTCATGGTAAGCACGAAATGTCACGGTAAGTAGCTGTTATTAAAATAAATAATTCATTATTTGTTGAAGTTAATTAAGAGTTCACTTCGTGTACTACCTACATCCTTGCCAGATGTAATATTGCTTTAAAACAGAAACAACTCTCTTTGTAGCTACTGACAATCAGACATTTTGGAAATAAATCTTTAGAAGAAAAAAAATGTAGTCATCCTCTAAGACAGGGTTCTCAACCTGTGGGTCGCGACCCCCTTGGGGGTCGATTGACAATTTGCCAGGGGTCGCCTAAGACCAACGAAAATTTGGATTGTTTTTGTCTATTCTTAAATTGCTGTGTGTGTGTGAGTGTGGGTCGCGTCAGAGTGGGGGATAATAAAAAGGGTCGCCGAGCTCAAAAGGTTGAGAACCGCTGCTCTAATAGTTTTCAAACAACTGTCCACTGTCCACTGGTGTGTGTATTTTTTCTTAAAAAAAAAAAACATCAAATTTTGATTTCGTAAATACTGTATGTTGGTAAATAGCCAACTTAGTGTGTAATAATAATAACTTTATTATCCACAAAGAAATTTGTCTTGCAATTTGTGCATTACACAAAACAAAACATTATAGCTATAGAAAAACCAAAATATACATTCACACCAGGTTCATTCATAAATTGCATGTGAACAGTTTATATTTCATAGTGAAATTTTATTTAATGATTTGATTGCCAGGGGAACAAAATAGTTTTTGTGTCTGTTTGTCTTTGCTATCAGTGTCTTGTATCTCTTTTGTGATGGTCAAATCAAGAAATCCTGACCCAAAGTGTGATTTTTTTATTTCTAGACAGAAACTTATTAGCTTTCTTATGAATGTTTTTCTATAACAGCTGCCCAAATGAGGTTCGCTTTTTGTCAATGATCTTACTAGCAGCATTGAGGATTTTATAAAGTTTATTTTTAATGCTCAGATTGAAACTTAAAATATTGTCGATGTGAGCGTGATAAAACATAGACAAGGCCTTTTCGCTAACATTAAACGAGGACAGTTTTCTTAGTAATCGTAATCTTTGATGCCCTTTTTTGCTGATATAATCAGTGTTTGCAGTAAAATTTAATTTATTGACTAAGATAGTACCAAGGTATTTAAAAGTTTGCACTATTTCAATTTTATCATTTCTTTGTTGTTGTTTTTACATTTAATATTGAAAAATGATGTTTACAGTATTTCTCAAGGGCAAGAAGAGCTGCATCATCAGCAAATTTTGTGAAGGAGCAAAAAGGACTATCGGATTGAAAATCATTGGTGTACAAAATGAACCACAGTGATGATGTGACAGCCCCGTGGGACATCCCTGTGTTAACTATGCGTGCATTTGATATTACATTGTTTACCCTCGCTCTCTGGGTCAAAAAGTTATTAGCCCATAGTTTTATATATGGACTAATCCTCAATGCTTTCATGTTTTACACAAGTAAATTAAGTTGTATAGAATTAAAAGCTGATGAGAAATCAATAAAGAACAATCTTACATAAGTGTAAGTCCAGATGTTTGTAGACACAATTTTAAATATTTAGGATGGCATCGTCTACACCTTTACCCTTTTAGCAAGAAAAAATTGGATAAAATTGCAAAAATACCTTTTATACAACATAAAAATTAAAAAACACCAAAAAACACCAAAAAAAACCAACTTTCCATCTAACAATGTTTCTATTTTAAACATATTTATTTCTAACAAAGGAACATTAGCGCATCACAATTTTTTGCAACACTTGAGAAAAAAGTAAACACACTTGAGAAAAAAGTAAACAAAAAAGTGGCTTTAACAAACATTAAAAAATATATACTATAAGTACTTGGTTCTGTGAGGTTGTTATTGATATGAGCACTCAACTACCTATAAAACACTTCCAATGGCATGCGTCTCAACGAATCCAACTAATGGCCTTCACTTGCAGCTCAGATATTGGATCTAGTGGAACTGCTGTCATTAAAAGGAGAAGGGGGGGCAAGTATGAGTAACTGGGGTCTAAACCAATGAGCTTCAGCCCTTTTTTTATTTTTCTGACTTACAGGCGGAGCTGAAACAACAAAGTCAACAAGCCTGAAGAATAAACGCTTTGAGTTGCTGGTCTGATGGAGTTTAAGTTGCTCGTCTGATGGAGTTTGAGTTGCTGGTCTCAAGTAGTTTGAGTTGCTGGCTTGATGGAGCTTGAGTTGCTGGTCTGATGGAGCTTGAGTTGCTGGTCTGATGGAGCTTGAGTTGCTGGTCTCAAGTAGTTTGAGTTGCTGGCTTGATGGAGCTTGAGTTGCTGGTCTCAAGTAGTTTGAGTTGCTGGCTTGATGGAGCTTGAGTTGCTGGTCTGATGGAGCTTGAGTTGCTGGTCTGATGGAGCTTGAGTTGCTGGCTTGATGGAGCTTGAGTTGCTGGATTGATGGAGCTTGAGTTGCTGGTCTCAAGTAGTTTGAGTTGCTGGCTTGATGGAGCTTGAGTTGCTGGTCTCAAGTAGTTTGAGTTGCTGGCTTGATGGAGCTTGAGTTGCTGGTCTGATGGAATTTGTGGCTAGGCTAAAAGTGAGTCATTCTGGCCATTGTTTTTCTTGATTTTGTTCAAGAGAATATAATGTCTGGATAGAAAAACCAAAATGTTATTTTTTCTTTGTTGAACAATAAATAAATAATTTTTTTTTAAATATATAGAATTGGAAACTAACAAAAACTGTCAATATTTGTTGAAGCTCTGCTGAGACAGTCAGCCATGTCAGTAGCACACCAAACATTTTCTCGTAGGTGGAGAAAAGACTAAATGTAGCTCAACATAAATGGCTAAGACAAATTTTAGGTGTCAGTTATTGAGATTGTGTCTCAAGCAAGTCCTGTGCCCAACAAGGAATCAAACACTAAAAGAGGTTGTGACTGAGTGTCGTATGAGGTTTGCAGGACATGTCCACCTAAAAGAATGTATTACCCATATCAAGAGTTGTAAAGACATGGAGGCCAAAACGAGGAAAGCGCAAACACACTCTCATGGAGGACCTCAGAGCAGTGGACAGTCGGTGGGAAGAGGCTTCAGACATTGCCTGATCTTCATGGAGACAGCTTGCCGCCAAAATAATAATAAGATTTATTACTATATCACTTTTTATTATGATGCACAGTGTACTGGCTATGTTATCATTTGTTAAAATAATTCTTCCAAAAATAAGGGTCTTCACAGCATGGCGGTCATGCCAAGTGTTTACAGAGAAGATAAATCAAATGCTGTCTCAAACAACTAGTTTGCCACAATGACAGATGCACACCACTAGTTATTTACTTATCTACTAAGACCCTCCTGCACCGCAAGCTGTCTGCACAAAGATCTGTCACTGGTAATGTCTGAAGTCTCTTCTCAACTGATGTCCACTGCTCTGAGGTACTCCATGAAAGTGTGGGGCCAAGTTATATGAGGACATCCCTGTTTGCGCACACCACTATGGTGGACATTTATTTGGTATTTCCTAAACTAGAAACCTATTTCCAAAAGGCTGCTTTCATTATTTTTCACAAAGTTTTGTGCCATTAAAATCTCTCCTTAACTTAAATTGAACAAAGCGATTGAAAATAAATATGTCAAATGTCAAAACAACTCAAGAACAACATGCTAAAGATTTAAAACATATTACTAACTTTCTTCTGGAGCGGTCCTACAAAATGCAGTGCTGGAAAAAACTGATGCTCTAGTTGGCGCTTCTTAAGTATTTTGCTTGTCATTAATGGAATCCCTTGTTGCTGTGAAATAAACACACACAAAATATGAGTTAGATAAATATTGATTGCCAAACGTTAAAGTAGTTCCCAATTTGACTTCAAACATATAAATCACAGAAATCAAAACAAGCACAAACAGTTAGGACTGTACACAAGTACATAACTATATTAATCATAGAAATCCACACAGGTATAAACAGTTGGGATTGTACACACGTATGCACCTTATGGAATCCTCGCTTTCAACTAGTTCAACGTTTTCTGCATCGTTTCTCTGCCATTTTTCTAACGAACGACATGTGTTTCATTAACATCGCAACAGAAGAATTTTGAAACAAGCATCACAGGGTCCTACAAGAATAAAAATTAAAAAATAAGGTTTCCTAATAAAATTGATCTACAAAAAATGAGACCATTTTTTACTGTAAATTTCAGCATAACATCAAGGATGGGCCACTTTTCTCCATAGAAAAAAAATATATGTAGTTCCCATGAATAGATGGCACGATATCCCCACATGCAAGTTAATGGTATTTATGATTAAACTGAAACTTGGGGGGAGCTACTACCTTCTACCAAGCGTGTCCCCAGGTGGCGGATAGGGGAAAGACCCTTAGATTTAAGGGTTAGCTGTAAATAGAAAATAAACAGCCGCGGACCAACTGGTTTGCAGTCATGGAGGATGAGGTAAAGTATTCCAGTGGTTAGAATATTTACCAAAAACATCTCAGAAATCCAGGGAAATGATTGCAAAAAGCGAGTATAGGGCGCTCTAACTCTAAACCCGGGTAGATGAAACTCGTTAGCTAGGGATAGCAGTTCATCTAGGAGAGAAACCTCCGAAAATAAACACCTGCTGCCTTGCAGAAGATCTTGGATGATCAAAGGCTATGGGAGCACACCCAGAAAGAAAAGCAGGCTGCAGTCGGAGTCAATGGGCCTCCTGGCGCATAACACATTGACACGCAACCTCATCTATGTTGGAGTTCTGAGAACGAAGAAGAAGAATTAAACTGAAAGCATACACATGTGAATCAAAAAGGATTCATTCAATTGTATTAAAAAAGAAAAGGTATCAAAAAGACTAAATATAATAAAAGGCATAGCAGGTATATCCTGGGGCATGTAAAGAAAGCTATACACTGTCATGGGCAACTGTCTTTCCTTATAAATAACTGCCAGATAAACTATTGGAAGGTACAGAAAGTTGGAGAATGACCCTCCTAACAAACAGACAGACAAAGAGATAGGGAAATAAATCAAAAGAAGCAAAGAAATCTGCTTCAAATTACATTAGCATCTAAACATTTACCTACCCAAAGAATTTTTAAAAAAAACATCTGATTCTCTAACAAATCTCATTGACTTAATCTTAAACAACCAATCATTGAACACATTTGATTTTAACAAAACCATACAAAGCAATCTAATCCCCCAAAACTCAAAGTAGGTACCCTAGAAACATTTGAAAGCTATCCAAAAACATTTATCCTCATGTAAACTTTGAAAAATAATTTGTTAATTATATCAGTGTACTTCAGTTACCGGTACTCCAAAAAAGAAGCTGGGTTAAATTTTTAAAATAGACAATATGATTATATGATTAAATTAGAAATAATCTTACAGAATACACTTCTTGTGTTATGAAAAAAATAATTATTTCATAAAAAACAAAGAAACATACCTTCATTAGATCCACATTTGAAACATAAATGACAATACTGATTTATAATGTTTCTCATCTTTTCTTTTGGTTATGCTTCTTAGGGATGATGTATAATCCAGCTTGTTTTACTAGTTTTTAAGCTGTAAATAAATAAAAAGAAAATACTGGTCTGCGTTGCAAAAGCCCATCAGTGATCCCATCTGTGGACTTAGCAATGACTTTTGAACTGACGTCTGCTAAGATGTTTTATCTCCCCTTGAACAGCAGCAACAGAGTGACCTGAGTGAATTCATCTGTGTTGTCTTCAGTTTTATTTTTCAAAACAAAAATTTTGTATGCCACTTAGATTTGACCGAAGACTTAGATCCTCCCACGCCATTAGGTGCGCCGGGAGGCAAGCTGTCTCCACAAAGATCTGTTACATGGCAATGTCTGAAGCCTCTTCTTATCGGGTGTCTACTGCTCCGAGGTCCTCCATGGATGTGGTGCCAAGGACATTCCTGTTTGCGCTATCCTCCTGTTGGCCTCCATGTCATCGCAACAGATTGACTGAGAAACATTTCTAAATCATTTCCCATTGTCTTTCCAGTATACAGTAAAGTATGAGTTAAAATGTCAACAGCTGTATGAGTTTAAAATGTCAACAGCTGTATGAGTTAAAATGTCAACAACTGTATGAGTTAAAATGTCAATAGCTGTATGAGTTAAAATGTCAACAACTGTATGAGTTAAAATGTCAATAGCTGTATGAGTTAAAATGTCAACAGCTGTATGAGTTAAAATGTCAACAACTGTATGAGTTAAAATGTCAACAGCTGTATGAGTTTAAAATGTCAACAGCTGTATGAGTTAAAATGTCAACAACTGTACGAGTTAAAATGTCAATAGCTGTATGAGTTAAAATGTCAATAGCAGTAGGAGTTAAAATGTCAACAGCTGTAGGAGTTAAAATGTCAACAGCTGCTATTTCTTATGATTCTAAATCTCTTCCTCTTTGATGACGTGTTCATCCAAAAGAATTCTAAATGAATTTCTAGCTATTTTTTTTACTCAAATATCACTTTAAAAAATGGAAGTATTTTTTTCCTACTGCCTTTAGAAATATTCTAAAGAATATGGAAAATTCCACTATTGTAGGCATAGTAGAATGCAGTTAGTGATTCTTTTGGTCTGCATTACTTTTTACCAAATGATAATAAAAATTACTTTAAAAAAAGAATTGAGCTTACTCTGAACATAGGAACCAAAGGGAAGATGCTTGATTTCAAGGCTGAAAGAGCATTTTCACAATATATTGTGTACATTATGACTTACGTCTTAAGCCAATAGCATCCATTTCTGGTTTGAAAAATCCCTCAAAATACCACCTAAGCAAACAGGGGTCACTCTAAATTTTAAAATTTTTCAAAAAATAAATGTTTTGAAAAAATAAAAATTTAAGATCTAAAATTTAATATAATAAATAAATAAACAATTTTACAAATTATAATATGTCTAGTTGAAAAAAAAAATGAATACCTTTATAAATAAAATATAATAAAAAAGCTTTAAAAATACCCATTATCTCAGGGTAGGGGCTTATACACTTGGGCTACAGGCCAGTTCGTTTTTTTTTTTAAATCTTCAAGAAAATAATAAAAAAGCTTTACACATTCGGTTTTCACTTTAAAAAATAGTTACCACATTCTAAACAAGGCATGATGAGTTCTTGGTAAGGAAAAGTTTTTTTTTAAAAGTTGCTAGCATCCCAACACATTAACCTGCTATAGGACATTACAGTACAGTGGTACAGTACAGAGCTATTGTGTTTAAGTCTAGGATGCAATTGTCGTCAATTTATCTGAAAATATTATATTTACATCCAGACACATAAGACGTGAAGCTAAACTACTAACGGGTATGTCGTCATTATTAGTAAACTGTTGCAAGACAGCAATGTAAACAATGGCTGCATTTACTTTGATTCAATGATTGAGGCATACAGGTGGACCAAATTTTCTTCACTATTGATAAATAATAAGAAAATTTCGAGAATCCATTGTTCACTTCCTCGACGAGTTGCTTCATCCAGATGGAGGAAATATATCTGTTAAGAAATAAAGGATATGAGCTGAGCTGACTTACAAAAATATCAAACTCTTTAAATTAACACAAAAAATGAGATCAAAATTTAAAAATTCAACACATTTTAAAACGAAGAATAAAATTTAAGTTACCTTTTAGTATCAGTCAACAAGTCTTTTGTGAGTCAGAAGAGAGCCAGCCTCAAAGTTTAAAGGAAGTAGATTTTTGGTCCAAAGACAATTGTGAGAGAGCGTCTGAATCTCTGCCGAGTTGTTGAGCCAGAGCAACTAGATGCGGAGCAATGCTTAGAGGCAGAGAATGCTCAGCAATAAAACTGTGTAGTAAGGCTTCGTGGTGTGACACCCTTTCTTTCATATCAACACACATGGCAGTAGCAGGTTGGGAGCGAAAATTAGAGGGTTGGGTTTGTAAGCCATTAGATGTTAATCCATAAGTACTTTGTTCTTGATCAATAGCTGCCAGTTCCTGTTTCATACTAAAGTACAGAGCAGTTGTAGGTTCTTGGCTAGAAGAAGAGCACTGGATTTGTAAACTATTAGAGGTTGATCCAGAAGTATTATGTTTTTGATCAATTACTGCCTGGCCCTGTCTCATGTTTTGAAAATCTGATCCTAAGGTTTCCTGATGTACAACATTATCTTTCATACTGTCATAAGCAGTTATAGGACTTTGGCAAGCAGCAGAAGAAATATTAGAGCGCTGGATTTGTAAAGGATCAGATGTTAATCCATAACTACTTTGTTCTTGATCACTAACTGCCTGTTCCTGTTTCATGCTATAATATAGAGCAGTTGTAGAGCACCGGATTTGTAAAGTATTAGAGGCTGATCCAGAAGTATTATGTTCTTGATCAATAGCTGCCTGGTCCTGTCTCATGTTTTGAAAGTCTGCTGGTAAGGCTTCCTGGTGTAAAACTTCATTTTCCATACTATCATAAAGAGCAGTTGTAAATTCTTGGCAAGATGCAGAGCACTGGATTTTGAAAGTATTAGATGCTGATTCAGAAGTATTTTTTTCTTGATCAATAACTGTCTGTTCCTGACTAATGTTTTCAAACGCTGCTGGTAGGTTTGAGGATTTAACAGTTGGCTGAATAGTTTTTGAACTTTGATGCTTTTTAGATATAGTGTGATTTAAAATAGACTTTCTTCCAGCAGTGCCATATTTTATTTTCTCTTTACAAACAATGCACCAGGCGACTCCAGGTTCTTCTAATTTCCTAATATAGCTTGAAAGAAAGTGACCCATGCCATCCTTCTCCTCCAGCCATTCCCATTTGAATTTATTCTTGACACTTTTGTCGATTTCTATTAGAGATACGTTTTCTCTATTTGAAGGTTCTTGGCAAGAAGTAGAGGACTGTGTTTGTAATGCATCAGATACTAATCCAGAAGTATTGTGCTCTTGATCTATAACTGCCTGTTCCTGATTAATTTTATCAAACGCTGCTGGTAGGCTGCTTGAAGACTTGACAGTTGAACGTGTTGTTCTTGTACTTTGATTTTTTGTAGACACAGTGTTACTTTTAATAGATTTTTTCCTACCCGAGCCGTACTTTTTTTTTCGCTTACCAATGGTGTTTTGAGACGCTGCTGGAAGGCTGCTTGAAGTTTTGGCAGTTGACCGAGTTGTTTTTGAACTTCGATGTTTTTTAGATAGAGCATGTCGTGTAATAGATTTTTTACCACTAGATCCATACTTAAGTTTCTCTTTACAAATGAGGCACCAAGCGACTCCAGGTTCCTTTAATTTCCTAATATAGCTTGACAGAAATTGGCCCGTGCAATCTTTCTCCTTCAGCCATTCCCATTTGAATCTATTCTTGACACTTTTGTCAATTTCTTTTAGAGGAATGGTTTCTCTAATTGAAGATTCTTGACAAGATGTAGAGCACTGTGTTTGTAAAGAATCTGATGCTAATCCATTAGTATTCTGTTCTTGATCAATAACTGCCGGTTCCTGTCTAACGTTTTGAAATGGTAGGCTGCTTGAAGATTTAACAGTTGACTGAGTTGGTCTTGTACTTCGATGTTTTTTAGATATAGTGTGTTTTAAAATAGATATTCTCCCAGCAGTGCCATATTTTATTTTCTCTTTACAAATGATGCACCAGGCAACTCCAGGTTCTTCTAATTTCCTCATATAGCTTGACAGAAAGTGGCCCATGCAATCTTTCTCCTCAAGCCATTCCCAATTAAATTTATTCTTAACACTTTTGTCGATTTCTTTTAGAGACATGTCTTCTATAATTGAAGGTTCTTCAAAATAAGTAGAGCCCTGCATTTGTAAAGCATCCGATGCTAATCTATAAATATTTTGTTCTTGATCAATAACTGCCGGTTTCTGTTTCATGTTTTCGAATGCTGCTGGTAGGCAGCTTGAAGATTTAGCAGTTGGCTGAGTTGGTTTTGAACTTTGATGTTTTTTAGATACAGCATGACTTTTAATACATTTTCTTCCAGCAGCGCCATATTTGATTTTATCCTTACAAAGAATGCACCAGGCGACGCCTGGTTCTTCTAATTTCTGAATGTAGCTTGAAAAAAGTTGGCCCCTGCAATCTTTCTCCTCCAGCCATGCCCATTTGAATCTATTTTTGACACTTTTGTCGATTTCCTCTAGAGACACATTTTCTCTATTTACTACTTTCAATGTAACACTCATACTGCTGTCGTTGGCTGAAATTGTATGATTAAAAAAAAAACATGTCTTAGAATGTAGTCACATTAGTTATCAGGAGTACTGGCAATAGATAATTGTCTATTGACTCTATGAATAAATGTAGAATGTAGATTATAATATTAAATATTATATATATATAATCCATAGACAATATTCAATATATGTATAGACTATAAATAAAATAAATAGTATCTGGATCTTTTATTTAGTTATTAATTTTTTATTGAATCTAGACTTTATTCTAGCCTTAAATCTAGCTCTTGGTTGTGATCTAAAATTAAAATAAATAGACATATAACATAGATATACATGTACTACTAGATACTAGATTGTAACTAGATCTACTCTAGAATCTAGATCTAAGTCAATCTAAGTCTAAGTATTAATAGACAAGTGTTATAATTAGAATTAAGATCTAGTCAATGACTTCTTATTCTAGATCTATACTATAATTTTACTATATTATTATTTATTATTATTATACTTTTATACTTATTTAGATTAGATTCTATATTCTTGTCTTATCAATTATTATCATATCTAATATAATTTAAATATAATAACAGACATTACTTCAAAAAAGAAAATGATTCATTACGTCCTATGCCTATGCCAGGCTATGCGGATGCATTCACAGTAGTGTAGATCTAATCTGTAAGTGACAATATGAATAAGTCAAGTCATCATAAGTTGACATATGTCGATGATATGATAACACATAGATATCTAAGTAGACTATTATAAGTAAGACTAGATCTAGATCCTAGAATAGATCTAGATCTAGTAAGTCTATTCTTATTATATTTATATTAGTCTTAATCTAGAATTAGATCTATCCATTCATGAGATGATTCATCTAGCTAGAGTAGATCTATAGATTTAAGGTATCTAAAGTCTAGTTAGTATATTGATCTAGTGTGTAAGGTAGTGGGTAAATTATCTAGATCTAGATTACATACCGAGGTTAACAGACATAGATCTATATTATTTACTATTTCACTCGTTACGTTACACTTATAACTTATAAATTTACCGAAATCGGACTGGAGCGTGTGCGCATATCCCAACGAATTCAAATCTCGGTTCGCATTCTTGCCAAAATGGAAATAATAAATTCAGATTTTCTCATTTAAATATATATATATATATATATATATATATTACTCTAGCAGTACCCGTAGGCTAACCGTTGAGTTGTTCCCAAGCTTTATATTGATAATTATGGCCAGAACAGTCTATTCTTTCCTTTTTTGAATTGTAATAAATGGACCATATTTTAACTATCAACCTAACATACTTTTTATCCTATGAATTAGTGTATCTGCCTTTTTCTGTCTGTTTCTCGGTTTTCGCTCTTGAAACCCCTTTTTGTTTTCTTTTATCTTTCACAACGTAATTTCTCCGATATAGACTTTTGACTTGTTTTTGGAAACACGTACCCGCTCTATTATGCGCCCACAACATATACACGCACTCATATGATTTGTATTTAAGTCAACCTTTAATGCAGACTCTTTGGCCCACCAGGGAGTGCCAAATCCACCCACTGAACAGGCTGTAAGCTTTCATCAAGCCCTGGCTATAATACAAAAAACAGAAATGGAAAAGTGGTTTGAGTGCTGGGACAAGTCCCAAAAAACCCGTGGAGTCTGGGAGCGCATGAGGCACCTTCGACATAGGGTCACGGAGGTCACGCCTGACCGCACTTCCCCGTGGTGGATGCTGTCCAGGCCTGAGCAAGCTATTATAGCACAGTGCAGGACAGGCCACTGTCCTGTTGACTCATATTTCTCGCGGCTATGGCCAAATTTTGATTCACATTGCCCCCGCTGCGGGGAAGAAGAGGAAACCGTGCCTCATATTCTGTTTGACTGCCCCAGACTTGCTGATCTCCGTCTCGACAGGTCTGGGAAACCCAAAATTCTCGACCTGTATGGCGACATGTATGCACTACGCAAGACAGCAGGGTTTCTGTCCAGTGCTTTTGCAAGAGAGGATTTGAGCCTCTCAAGCCCTCACTCTAATGGTGTTTGATGATGATGATGAGGATGATGATGACGATGATGAATACAAGCAATACGTACTTACGATATTAGACACTGAATACATTTCTTCATATCATCAGTGTAAAATTCAGGCCTGGAAAGTAAAAATGGATTGCCCGAAGGCCCCAATAGGGGACTACGTTCCCCTATCTACATTTATTTTGTTATCTAAATAAAAAGAAACATCAAGTTTATTTAAGTAGTAAATTCTTCCCTAGTGCTATTAGAGCATGGAATGGGTTGCCTGAGCTAGCCAGGAAAACCAGTGACTTGGCAGAATTTAAGTCATTGGTTAATATGCATGACTAAATGTAATCATCGTAATCATAATTCGTAATCATCTTCTTTTTTGAAGTAACGTCTGTATTATATAAGAAGAAGAAGATTTTATTAACTGTAATCGTTTATCTCCCTTTCGCATGTAGCAAAATGAAAATAGATCTAGATTAATCTTTTTAATGCTATTAGCATTTAGTTTTTTTTTGTTTTGTTTTGTTTTTTGAAGGGAAACTCCGATGGTTTTGACAATTTTTGATATAATATGTGTTTTGATTTACAGATAATGAATATAGGCCTATTATTCCTTTTTTAAATTTTGCAATAATAACTTTGTAATTGATGTTTTTTCTGACATACTTTTCTGCGCATCCAAAACGATCAGATTTTTACCGGGTTTCTATGCGACGTCACACTAGCCTATTAATTTAATCTATTGACTTATTGTACAATAAAGTTTACTTTCTCATACAAAAAAAAAATATATCTACGTCTATGCAGTTAGATCTAGATCCTGTAAGCAAAGAAAAAAATGCGTGTTGAAAGTAGATTTACATCCTTGACTAACCACGGCAGTGTGTATTTTCTCGCCTGACCACTCAACACACACAAACACTATCGCTTGGTTGTCTTGTCATGACCGACTACACGTAGTCTAGACTAGCCTTACACTGACCACTTTGTTAGAATCAGTCTATTTACTTTTTAGGACAGATGAAAATGTTACATTTTTTTATCCAGTTGGTTATCCTAATGCTTTTAGATCTCTCTCTATTTATATAACTGTACCATAGCTCTGGACTAGGCCGTCACTAAACCTAACAGCTACTGTAAGAATGAAGCGATACCATTGGTTAAATGTGGTTTCTCTTTCAGTATTGTTGAGGGAAGTGACGTATGCCTAACCTAAAAACAAAATCTTAAAGAACCCCGTTTTTTTTTTAGATATCAAGAATGTACTGTCTGATTTATTAAATATAAATGTTTCGAAGCATTTAAATACAAAAAAGGTAACATGTTTACTATTACAACTTTTTACGCAAAATTTAAATATGTCAATAACTCAAATTTGAAAAACCATCGGAGTTTTCCTTTAACCCTTAAAGCGCGTGGGGTAGTTAAGCCTCTAAACATCAGAATTGTGTATGCACTCATTGTAAAACAGTTCAGCACTTTAAGGGTTAACAGTGTTACAGATTACCAATTACCTGCTCTTTCTCTATTTCTCTTTCTCAAAAAAAAAAAAAAAAAAGAAATACACTAATCTATCTTATTAATGCTATTAGGATTGGTTTTATTTTTTATTTAGACCGTGTCATAAAATAAGTGGAAATGACTTAAGGCATATTAAAAAAAAGTAGACTTATTAAAAAAAGAGATTAAAAAAACGAGATTAATTCACATGATGGCCTAATAGTTAATTATTCCAGGAAACTGGAATGGCTGCCTGGTCGTGCGGTTTGCGCGCTGGACTGTCGTTCGGATTTATCGACGGTCGAGGGTTCAAACCCTGCCCGCTCCCATCCCCCGTCGTCCTGCGGGAGGTTTGGACTAGGAAGTAAACTATCTTCATCTCTGAAGGAACATCCGAAACATGTAAAACATTTTACAAACATTTTTACACATATTCAGGCCTCGCGGAACACTAGGGTATGGGAAGCACTGCTTTAAAAATACGAAATATGAGCTTCTATGCTTTCAAGATTAAGTCCCTTTTATTAACCTTTGACCCGGGGAAGTTTTTTTTTTACGTGGCTAGGTTGGCCTTAGCGAGACGGTTGTCTATAACTCTAGATAGTGACGCATCGTTTGGACACTGTGCTGCCCAGGTAATAAAGTGGGCGACAACTTTAACCCTTAAGGCTCGTATGGCAGTTTAGTCTCCACTTTTATGCATTCAGTGTAAAACAGCTCAGTGTAAACAGTCATTGTATAAGACACTCTAAGTTTGTTGTGTAAGGCATACATAGTCATTATGTAAGACACGTTATGTAAGCAGGGCCGGCCATAGGGAATTAGAGGCCCTAGACAAAATGAATTTGGTAGCCTTAAATAGAAATTTTAAAAACTATAAAGAAAAAGAGGAAAAAAAAATACGCAGTTTAAAAACCTGCTTGCGTGTATAATCGACAAATCATAAATTCATATATCGCAATTTCCGTAGTTTAGTTACATTAGCAAACATAGAGCCATAGTGATCTGCTATGTTTGAGATCTGATCCAAGTTTCGCATTTTTTCCCCCTCTAAATGCTTTTCTAGTCCAGTGCGAGGCTTTCACCCATTGGAAGACTAGTTTGCCTATTTCTAAGGCCGGCCCTGATGTAAGACACACATGGAGGCGCGGTGACTGAGTGGTAGCGCTTGGCTTCCAAACGGGAGAGTCACAGGCTCGAATCCTGGTGAAGACTGAAATTTTTATTTCGGGATCTTTAAGGCGCCTCTGAGTCCACCCAGCTCTAATGGGTACCTGACATTAGTTGGGGGAAAAGCAAAGGCGATTGGTCCCATGATAGCCACATGACACCCTCTTTCACCGTAGGCCACAGAAACAGATGGCCTTCACATCATCTGCACTATAGATCATATGGTCTGAAAAGGGAACTTTTTTACTTCAAGACATGTAGTCGTTTTGTAAGACACATATACTCGTTATGTAGGACACACGTGGTCGTGTAAGACGTACGTAGTCGTTGTGTGAGGCACATGTAGTCGTTGTGTAGGACACACATAGTCGTTGTGTGGGACACACGTAGTCGTTGTGTGACACGCATGGTCATTATGTGAGACACACGTAGTCCTTGTGCAAGACACACGTAGCCATTATGTGAGACACGCGTAGTCGTTTTGCTGGACATACATATTCATTGTGTAAGACACACGTTGGCGTGTATGATACAAGTGGTCGTTGTGTGAGACACACGTAGTCGTTGTGTGAGGCACACATAGTCATTATGTAAGACACATAGTCGCTGTGTAAGGCACATGGTCGTTGTTTAAGACATATAGTCGTTGTGTAAGAGGTGTATAGTCATTATGTAAGACACATAGCGGTTGTGTAAGACACATAGTGGTTGTGTAAGACACATAGTTGTTATACAAGACAAGTAGTCGTTGTGTAAGATATAGGCCTGCATAGTCGTTGTGTAAGACACACATCGTCGTTGTGTAAGACACACATCGTCGTTGTGTAAGACACGTAGTCGTTATGCAAAACACATAGTCATTGTTTAAGACATAATTATTTTGAGTGATTATTCAAATAATTATATTATTCTCCCGCAAACGTAGCGCTCAGATATTCTTACACCAGCTGAAGTGTATTCCCATCATGTCACAGCACTGTGTCCCACACATTGTCGATACACGTGGTTCTTTCACACGCCATCGCTACAGTAACACATCCTACTTCAGTCCCTAACAGCCAGGAAGCGAAGAGGATGTTTAAAAATAGACTAGGAAGCTAATTATCGAAACAATTCCCAAAACTCCAAAACAACAAAAAAGGGGCAATTAAGGTGCAATACAATTAACGAAACATTCCAGGGAAAGATGGACACCACAAGGGGAAGTAATTGTACTTTGAGGTAAGGTAAACTAAAAGTTACCTATACGTGTATTAAGTTTCTCTTATTTAATTTTAACATTTACATACCAAAAACAGTCTGAAGGGGTGTTGGTGTGTGTGGGGGGGGGGATACATTACCTCTCAAAGTGTTGGAGGATGAATAAGCGCCGACGATGCATGATTATTGACATGTTGACCTAGTTAAAATTTTCGGCGAAAACGGTTGAATATTTTAAACGAAAATTTTGTTTTATGGTTTCATCTAAACGAGTAATAAGGCTCCTGTATGTCCGCTGTTAATTCATACATTGTCGGATAAAGAACCAGATCTTTAACAATGATTTATTCACTGAAACTCGCCTAAAGGCTTGACAAGTACATGTTTTAAGCTTCATTTAGTTAGGTCAATTGAACATCGTTGCATTTTTTTGGACATGATTTCTCTCTAGTGTATATATGTATTGTATCTTATAACTTATATAAAATACAGAAGTTGCTTAAAAAATAGAATATAACTACGTCCTACATGTGTCCTAAGGTCAATTTAATCAATGACTTAATCTCTGCCAAGTCGTTGGTTTTCCTGGCTGATTCAGAAAACCCAGCCGGATGGCTGCATGGTCGCGCGGTTTGCGCGCTGGACTGTCGTTTAGACTTATCGGTGGTTCCGGGCTCAAACCCTGCCCGCTCCCATCCCCCGTCGTCCTGCGGGAGGTTTGGACTTAGAAGTAATTATCTTCAACTCTGAAGGAACATCCGAAACATGTAAAACACTTTGCAAAACAAAACCCATTCCATACTCTAATAGCACTGTAAAAGAAAAGAGTACCGGTATGAGTACTAATACGAAATATATCTGTTAATATGTATAGTTCTGTCCATAGGCAAGATAGTCAAAATTTAATTCCTTTTTTAGCTTTTAGTAGTTCTAGACTTCAAAGAAAATTCCGTCACAAACGACTGATCATGTTTGTTTTTGCTACTGACCTATGTAATCAAAAACGCGGAAATGAAAATGTGGCTCCAAATCAGCCGAACCGAGAAGTTTGGGTCAAGGACGTTACGTTGGTCACGCCTTGTGGCAACAGGAAGACGCGAGCTGCTCGTGAATGCAGCTGTGGCGCAACGGACATTGAGCAGGGAAACGAAGGGGTGGGCCGTAGTTTGTCTGCATAAAGTTGTAGCAGGTGGGGGCGCTAGTGCCAGGATTTCCCGCTTTACCATCCCAGCGTGGTGCCCGTTGGTGGAAACGATTCTGAAGAGGAAATAAATAACCTCATGCGGTGAGGAAAGCCTCCCGTGGTCTGCCACAGTTCTGATCACATTGCAAGAAGTCAGAAAGCTCTGGCCTCATTTTTTTATGGGTACTGGGCGAGGATCAAAGAAACGGGGCCCTAAAACGTTAGTGATTATGTCAGCTTCCTGTTGAGAACTCTTCAGAAAGATGAGTCGGTGAAGAACCAATCTGTAATTCCTAGCCACTGGAGCTAGGCTCCTTACGTGAAGCGAGACTAATCGTCATAGCAAGCTTGAACTCTGACCTGTGACGTGGAAAGCTGTGGTCAGTGGAGTCCAATAGCTCGTTGACAAGTCAGTGTTCAGTCTGACTACAACGATTGGTCTCATTTATTTGATGATCTACAAAGAAAACGCTATTTTTAGTCTAACAGCTGAACAGGCGGAAATACCATCACGTTTATTTCAACATTCGTCTAATGGACCTCATTCACCAATCGTAAACAAACAATATTTGTCACGTGATTCTATATATGTTTGTAAAATGTTTAACATGTTTCGGATGTTACTTCAGAGTTGAAGATAGTTTACTTCCAAGTCCAAACCTCCCGCAGGACGACGGGGGATAGGAGTGGGCAGGGTTTAAACCCTAGACCAACGATAAATCTGAACGACAGTCCAGCGCGCAAACCGCACGACCAGGCAGCCATCCTTCTATACACATTATGTAATCCATAGTGGCTGTCACGTGATACGTATTTTTCATTGTTTTATCAATATTATGACGTGGCCAAATGTGTTTATTTACGATTGGTGAATGAAGTCCATTGTATTGAGTGTACGCCTTTAGGGTTAGGGTCGCGTTAGGATATCGGAGATTTTAATACATGGCGGAAATAATTATAACTAGCTAGCTTTTAGCAGTATCCGATGTACGAAATAGGCCTAATGGACATTTTATATATGATATATTTTTCTTTAAATGTATATGATAATTAGCGTGCGCTGAATAACACTGCAGAAACAAATTTTCTAAGCTCTTAAGTTGTTGTTTTTTCACGTAATAATGTCTCTTTATGAAATATAACTTTTTTTAAAATGGAAAGTTAGCATAATTTGCGATAAAAAGGGAGATTTGATACGACTATCTTCTACTACAACCAATTTAGATACACTTACAATGGACCTCATTCACCAATCGTAAACAAACAACACTTAGCCACGTGATAATATTGATAAAACAACGGAAAAACAAACTGTCACGTGATAGCCATTGTGTATAAAGTAATTTGTATAGAAGAGATAGAGAATCACATCGCTAAATGTTTTTTTGGTTACGATTAATGAATGAGGTCCCTGGGAGATCAGCTGGCAACTGTAAAGTTTAACTTTGCGTCCTTGACATTGGTTAGTTGATCGTGAAAATCTCCAGTGAGGTAAACATTTGAATCATCTCAATTATTTCCTTAACTAATGAATGAACAGTCTGATTAACCTTATGACTAATTCAATATATATATATGACGGGATCGTCGCTTTTGTTTTGTTATGAAATAAACTTTTCTACTGTTTAATGTAGGGTCTAACATTTAACATTTTAATATAATATTCCGTTACAACTAAATAACAAATAAACACTCCTTTGTATGGCCCCAGCTTGATGGACTGTTAGGAGAATACTAACAATTTCGTAATTTTAAAGCCCAGTCTACCATCGTCATTGCAACCCGAGACCCTTCGGTTCTGAAGCCAAGTGTTTTATCCCTCGGCCACCACGCCGCTTTAATAATAATCGAACGCTATTCTAAACGTGACGTAACACCCAGTGGCGTCACTGGGGGGGGTGCGGTCCGCACCGGATGACACCCACCCTAGTGACGCCCCTGCTTTCACCCACACTATTCTTGACAATGAAACACACCCAATGCAAACTAATTCCAATACCTAAAAACACAACTATTAAACAAGATAGAAAGCCACGTGCAGACGACATACCCCTCCCCCTTCTCCCTAACTAGGTCATGACCTTTAAAGTGGTATGGAAATAGTCATCCAAAAGTAGTCAAAAGAGTTACGAAACATTGTCAAAGCTCTCAGCCCCAGAACACAACACGAAGGCAAGGACAAGCAAACCAATATGATGTCGTAAAGAACAGCCCCACTTATGAAAATATTACGACATTGCAATGAATTTTAAAAATTACATATTACATACATAATTATGCATATTAGTAATATTACATAATATTACATATGTGCACAAGCTATATTAAAAAGTAAAATCGTCTTTATAATAGAATCACACTAGCCTTGAGCCTTTAACTATTTGTTTCCCCTTACAAATAAATGTATTATCATTATTATGTACCCTTGACGATCCATACAAGGAACTACAAAACTCATTGTCGTCTGCTGAATCGTATGTATGTCATACACAGACCACATGACTACACATTACGACCAATGAGATTCATTAGTTATTTATGAGTAGAATTGTTAATTTCTTGGTCCCTAACAGAAACCAAAATATGACATAACCGTCTTGGATAGCTCAGAAATGCACAGCTCCAGTTATATTAGCATGCCTTTTGCATAGTGGTGTGGGTGTGGTGGCCGAGTGATATAGAGGGCTTCGGAATGGATGGGTGCCGAGTACGACCCCCCCCCCCCCAATGAAGACTGAGATTTTGAAATTCGTGATTTTTTAGGACGCCCTTGAGCCCCTTAACGGGTGTTACGGAGAGTGTGTGTATTTTTCTATGGTGACGGTTGGAAGAGGTTAGCCATGCATTTTGAATGATGCAAGAGAAGCGGAAATGACGTAAGAGGCCTAAGGTAGCGCAGACGACTCCAGAACGCCAGACTGAAAAGACGTTTTGTATTGAGTTAGATTTTGTTCAGAATACCATGTTATATTATTACTAAAGTATACTACATTAACTTCATTTCATCTCGAGTTAACTCTTTCTCTCCGTAATTATTTTCCTCCTTCCGATAGAATTATTCAGTTTGCTCATTTGTATTTCACTACCCTGTTATGATTAGACTTCTATAACTTTTGTGTTTGTTATCAGAAAATGTTATGTTTGGTATCGAATTATAGGGGAATACATGCTCTTTTTATAGATCTAAAAATCAATTTTGTTTAATGGGTTAAATCAACGTTGACATCGTCAATTAGGAGAGAAAAAGTTAAATTTGTTTATATTGCAATAAAAGTTATATTTAGTATTGTTCACAAAGAAGTTATTTCAAGTTTAAAAAGTTAAAAGATAATACGCCTACAGCGGCTTAGCTGTCTACCAGCATTTTGGTAGTCAACGACTGTCCACAACAATGGGTACCTGAAATTAGTTTGAGAATTTATAATTGGTTGGTCGTTGTGCTGGCCACATGACACCCTAGTTAAGCTTAGATCACAGAAACTGCCCTCCAAAGATCGCAAGCTGTGAAATTAGGAGCGTAGCCATCATTAGGTGGTTCGGGGGGCTTGACCTCTTTGAGCGTAATATTTAATATAAAAAACACTCATTTGGAGTCCCCTTCAAGTTGGGGCCCGAAGGGATATCCTAATTCTTCCCCACCCCCTCCTCCACCCTAGCAACGCCACTATCTGAAATTGGTACTTTGTGCTAGAAGTTGATAGATCATGAAAGATGCTACAGTTATGCAGCGTTGGGGGGCTGTAAGTTACCGAATATTTTTTTTAAATACAAGCTTCTTGTTGTTCCTTCTCGCTAAACTATTTTAGCTTTTTTTTCTTTCTCTCCAAAGGGTTCTCTAAGCTGGCACTCGCTAACACAGCTCTCTCATTCTCTGAGCTTTCTGTCTCTTACTCTGTATAAGCTAGTCTCCAATAGCTCTATCTATCTATCTATCTATCTATCTATCTATCTATCTATCTATCTATCTATCTATCTATCTATCTATCTATCTATCTATCTATCTGTCTGTCTGTCTGTCTGTTTGCCTGCCTGCCTGCCTGTCCGTCCGTCCTTCCATTCATCCATCCATCCATCCATCCATCCATCTATCTATCTATCTATCTATCTATCTATCTATCTATCTATCTATCTATCTATCTATCTATCTATCTATCTATCTATCTATCTATCTATCTCTATATATAGACTTTATCTTTCTTTATTGCTCCCCAGGGCTCTTTCTCTCTCTCTCTCTCTCATTCCTCATTAAGCCCTCTCTGGGGTCAAGTTCTTGTCCTGTTTTATATTTCGTACTTTTCTCACTCTCTGGGATAAGAAAGTTCTTACACAGTAGACAAAAAAAAATTCCTCTGGATATATTAAATTTCAATGACATTTTTGAAATGCAAGAAACGCATTTTTTCCCGCAATGATTGACACTCAAGGCGGAACTAACCAGTTACAAAGAATAAAATTCATCAGAAATTAAATGAATTTGACTACACGCTAAAAAAATTTACAGTAGTAATGATCTAAAAATAAACATCGCTTGGGAAATCCCGCATGTGTCTGCAATAAGAGTGCTCTCTCTTGTTATTTTTTTTTTTAACCAGGGAAAAAAAACGTGACGCAAGAGTGACACACACACACTCATACTCGCCCACATTAAGATCTATAAGTAAAGAGAAGATGGTGGAGGTAGGATGGTAATATTACAGGCGGACCTAGACAAAAAATAAATGTGATATTGTGTGACCACCTTGCTTGTCGCCATCCGCTTTAAAAAGTAGTTATCGTGTGTAATATATTAACTCTTTCTCTCCGTAATTATTTGTCCACATTTCGAAGAAATTCTTCATTTGCTCATTACTATTTCACTAACCCTGTTATGATTGGGCTTCAATAGCTTTGTTGTTTGTTATCAGAAAATGTTGTATTTGGTATAGAATTAAAGGGAAATGCATGCTCTTTGTATATAATTCAAAGTCAAGTTTAAAAAATTAAACATTAATTTCATTTAATGAGGTCAAATTCAATGATGGTATCGTCGATTAGGAGAGAAAGAGTTAATTCTTTATGGTTGCATTTATATTGAGGTATAATTTAATTATATTAGTGTGAGACATATATGGGTTGAAATGGGTAACACATATATGCATAGGCCTAATTATTTGTTATACTATTATCTAAGCGTCTAACACGACAAGATGAATCAAGAAGGACGGAGTAGACATTTACTTTTTTTTCCTCCGGTTCCCCCTCCTTTTTTTAAAAAAAAATATTTTACGTCCGGTTAACTAGTGTTGAATTTCTAGTTCTATAGAACTATTTGTGTGTGTGTGTGTCCGCGCGTGGTATATCGGGATGGAAATTACGAGAATAGCTAATAACTAGACCTAGTAAATATTAGATTGATCCGTTCTTGCGACATGCTGAATATTACTAGGCGATGAGAGCATGCAAGGGCTTCACTTAAACAAACAAGCAAAATATAACAAAATCCTTTTTTAAAAAAAAGAGCTTATCTCAGGGGAAGAATTCCGTCCTTAAAACTATATCTACCAATAAGGTACAAGTTATTTCCCTTATTCAGTATCCAACAAAATATATATTGATTACTAATAATTAATTCACTAATGGAGTATTTTTTTGTTTGATTCATGATTTGCTAGGTAAATTAAATAATTGTTAAAAGTATCAACTTGATCGGAGAATGCGTGAGGGAGAACTAGCGTTAACAATTATTTAAGGGGACTAAACCCAACACATTTAGCCAAATATGTGAATACTGAAGGATTAGTTTCCCTTGTAGCTGTTAAACAAAATAATGAAATGCCAGTAATTAATTTTCGAATTGGTTAATTTCTTTTATTGATTCGTGTCTTGTCTGTGTCAATGAATTATTGTGCGAAGTTTCAGCTTGATCCGACAATGTACGTGGGAGAAATAACGTGTACACACTTTTTACCAGACTGACAGAGTGAGTTGATATAAACTTTTTAAAACTGAGGTCATTACAAGAGTTAAACGTTTCGCCTGAAAGTTAAAACGCCCTTCAGTGACAGACCATTTTGGAAACTAGATCTTGACTGTGACTGAATGTCAGCTTGACACCAGGAAGATGATAGGAACCGCCTGTACTTAAAACTTTGTCATTATTATACACTCTCAGCTCTAAAGGATGTCACAAGCTACAGCCCTTGGGCCTAATCCAGCATGTAACGCGGCACTATCTCTTTAATCTAGCCTTCTCGAAACTTCGGCCCTCAGTGCATAATAATAATAATAATAATAATTTAATTTAATTTGTAGAACTCTGTTAACAAACGCAATGTATGCTTTAGTTAAGGGGCTGTGATAACATTAGAAATATAAACGAGGCAAAACCCTGGTTTCATTAAGACTTTTGATATGGTTACGAAAGTTCCGAATTGGGCATGGCTTTTTACAAAGCTTAGGCCTATTTCAACTTACTCTGTCTATATGCTAAAAAAGTTTGTACTGTACACATTACTTTACACACACCCAATCTCAGATCAAATTGAAATTTTGCACAGTTATTTCTAGTACAATAATCAATAAAAAAAAAAAGGTGGTCCAAACAACGTCTGACAAGTGACAGGATCATAACGCATTGAGAAAGCTATAAATGTATGATGCGTTTAACAGAACTTGTTTGAACAGAAATGTCTAAGAAAAAACGCACAAATCTTGGAAGACAACAGCCACCCGCTCCGTCATAACTACGTGAAGTCGTCGCGAAGTGGGCGACTTCTGTCAATCAAGACAAGAACAGAGCGGTACAAAAAAAGTACCTTAATTACTCGGTCAGACTTTATCAACGCCACCCTTTGATCAGGAAACATGAAAAGGACCAAGATACCTGTGTGTAGTCGCTGATTGAACTCCTTATGTTGTGTCTGTTTTATGTATGTGTATGTCTCTGTTGTGTTGTCTGTATATGAGAAAAGAGTCCTTACAATCACAACAAATTTCCATATGGATCAATAAAGCAACCTTAGTCTTAATAATATTTCTAATCGCACATATAATTGTTAGTCTAGATCTATATACACATTAAATTACATGACTGATACAAACTAATTGATACATTTACACTTTTTTTAAAAAAGTATTTTTCATGTTTTTTTGTTTGTTTGTTTGTTTTTTGTTGTTTTTGTCATGATCAATGTGCCCACCCCCTTTCCGACCGAAAAAAAAAAGTTAAATACGACTTCTTTCGACAATTACAGGGTGTATGACAGAGTCTAGTTTTAAATCTACGTAAATCCACTATATTAGAAAACAACTAAATAGTTTACTTAAGTACGTTTCTTATTATAGATTAACTTCCCCATTAAGATTTGACCACGATATCTAAACGCTTTTATTTTCGGTCAAATAAAGTGCTCCTGACTTTTTTCGCTGCGCGACAGAAACCGCTAATAATAAAAGTAAACACTTTAGCGTGTACGCTAACTAGGTCAATGGGGGGGGGCATGACTAACACGCAAGCCCACTTATGTCCCGCTAGATTGGCCCTATGGAGATTTGTCTCCAAACAACACACTTAGACAACACACATGCGAGTTGTCTTTCCCCGCGATTTCCCCGTAGCTCCTCCCCTTTCCGAATCCTTTCAACGGTTCGGCTTCCCCCCCCCCCTCCTGCCATTCCCCCATGCACATACTTTTTTTTTGTTTTACCACTTATAACTGATGTGTAGGCTTCGTCTATGAATGTCGAGTCTGTGTTTATGGTTCAGTTGTGTGACTTTCAAATTTCATTAATAAGTGATTCGTATGAAATGTGTTATGTACATTGTGTAGATACTTAGACTAAATAGTTCTAATATCGATCTAGATCTAGTTTATCTTATCTTATCTTATATGATAGGCCTATATAAAATATGGGCCTATATTTACAGTAAGGCCTAGCCTTACTATACTCTATAGTTATAAATAGTAGTAAATTAGTACATTTGGTAGGCCATATAAATGTAGAATTTTATACATCTATGCCGTATAGAGATAAATTAGATAGAAAAGACCCTCGAATAGTCTATTGGTCTAGTTTTTGTTAAGAATTTTTAAAAGGCACGATATAGAAGTAGGCCTATACACAATATATCATATGTAAGCCTACTTTTACTTTCGAGATCTAGATTTTGATAGGCCTACTGTAGCAATTATTTTATTTTGTAAAAAAATCCATAATCCATAGATTCTAGAATCTAGATTTATTTCTCGATCAAGAACATTCCAGACCCTGAATTATATTGTTTTGATAATTGTTATAATAATGACCAAAAATTAAAAAAAAATATCTCAAAATACCCAGATTCATATACTATATATTATAGATTATTATAGATCTAGATATATTCTAGCCGATATAAAAATTATTTTAAAAAAAATATAGAACGCAGATCTTTTAGTTTTAGATTCTAGTTTTTTCCTTTGAAAAATAATTTTACTCAAAATGTGTTTTTCTTGTTTTAATAGGACGCTTAATTGAAAATGCGATTTCTTTTAGAGGCTGAAATGAAAGTAAATGTACACATCTAGGATATAACTAGAACTTAAGTCACTTCAGTTTATAATTTATAACTCGAGATTTTGTTTTAAACTGACTCTCAATTCTTCCTAAAAACTGGATTAATATTGGATTATAATTGGATATACCTACACTGGATTATTGTTTCATTTCATACATTCATTGGACTGGAATCTTGGATTTCTCTAAAAGTGTAAGTAGTATTAACTCATAGACTCTAGATGTAGATCTTTAAGCTGAACATGCTTCTGTCTTATCTGATTGGCTATGCTAAAACAAAACAGATAATCTCTAGATCTAGATCCAGACCATATTCTATAGTCTATAATAGCTGGATCAATTACGAAAATGTGTTCATTTTAAGCCTTACTTGCCTTATGCTTTTTAAAGGGGCCTCTGATTTGAACAAGTGTACGAACGCTTTTGACTTTAATAGTAAGATTTAGAATCTAGAATAGCTGTACAAAATTAACATACGTTCCCGCTTAACGAATGATAATTAGCCACGCCCTATGTCCGTACGGGTATCCATGTGTCAGTATACTTGTCCGTTTTAAGTCCTTGATTTTCCTGTCTGACTGATTCAGGCAACCCCTTTCATTCTCTGAATGTGCATTTGCATACATTGTGTTAGCCCTAGCAAAGATAAATTTAAGGCACATTCCTCGTTCCATATGCTCGGACAAATGTGTACAAGTGCTCCTTCTTCCCTAACGCTATCAGAGCATGGAATGGGTTGCCTGAGCTAGTCAGGAAAACCAGTGACTTTGCAGAATATAGGTCATTGGTTATAATAACATGCATGACTAGTTGCATGTCGCATATATCATCTTTTAAAAAGTATATATAACGTCTGTATTTTATAAGATAAGATATGCCTTTATCCTTTTTTTCCCGAGTATTGTTTTTAGATTGCTTGCTTGTATCTTTTTGTAAATACTTCAAAATGACTACAGTCTACACCAGTTAAAAATGTAGAGAGTTAATTTCTAATTTCGATTAACGCAAATTACAAGACATATTTTTTTTACCCCAAATATTAACAGAATTCAATGCAGTGCTGACAGAGGCTTCCATTTTTTTACTTTTACACACACACAAAACACACAACACACACACACACACATATATATATAAACATATCAACAGATAGGCCTAAATGGAAAAGAAGTAGATTTACAAAACGTGTATAGGCATTTCACTTGGTTATTGCCCTTTACAACCTGTTTACTGAGGTATTTGAGAGGTGCCGCTATAGGTCATCTGTTTGTGTCCGAGTCAAAAGCTTCTGTAACTAATTTGTTTAAATCTCTATCTAGATCTAGATTTACACTCTATTTTCTACCTAGATCCTATCTAGTCTAGCTGTACAAAACACACGTTGACGAGAGTGTCATGTGGCCAGCACAATGACCAACCGCCTTTACAAAAGAAGTTATTCAAGCTATTTTAAGTTTTGTTAGTAAAGATATAATACGCTTTCAGCTGTTTAGTTGTCTACTAACATCTCAATGCTATAAGTCAATGACCGTCCACAACACCATCGGTTTGAAAGCCAAGCGTTTTACCTCTCAACCTCTAAGCCCTCGTAAAGCCCCCCCCCCCCCAAAGTATTCTCCGAGCCCGTGGAGTCTGGGAGCGCATGAGGCGCCCTGATCCGGCACCTTCGACATAGGGTCACTGAGGTCACGCCTGACCGCACTTCCCCGTGGTGGAGGCTGTCCAAGGCCTGAGCAAGCTGTAATAACACAGTGCAGGACGGGCCAATGCGAAGGTGCCGGCCAATGTCCTGTTGGCTCATATTTCTCATGGCTATGGCCACATTTTGATTCACGGTGCCCCCGCTGCGGGGAAGAAGAGGAAACCGTGCCTCGTATTCTTTTTGACTGCCTCAGACTTGCTTATTTCCCCCAGACTTGCTGATTTCCCCCAGACTTGCTGATTTCCCTCAGACTTGCTGATTTCCCCCAGACTTGCTGATCTTCGTCTCGACAGGTCTGGGAAACCTCAAATTCTCGACCTGTATGGTGACATGTATGCACTACGCAAAACAGCAGGGTTTCTGTCCAGGGCTTTTGCAAGAGAAGATGTGAGCCTCTCGAGCCCTCACTCAAATTGAGTTTAATGATGACGATGATGATGATAATGACGATGATGATGATGATGATGACGATGATGATGAGCACACTCTTAGTGTACGTATTCTTGGTAGTGTTAAATAACTTCATGAAAAAAAAAATCCCGCAGGGACTTGTTCGTTTCGTTTGGGCCACGTCCTGGCGGAAGCTAAGAGAAGTCATACAAGTGGATACACAAGTCTGATCAGAACTGACAAATTTATGTACTAATGATTAAGAAGACACTGGCTAGACCAGAATGACTCAAAAACTATTTATCCTGGTGTCAATGTATTCACTCATTTTAAAAGAACGATTCCTACATTAGTGATTTTTTTCTCTTGTGTGAAACATCAAATCTATCTATCTATCTATCTATCTGTATGTCTGTCTGTGTCAAAAAAAAGGGGGGGGGGGCAGGAGATACAGAAATTCTATGACAAATATAATCGTTTGTGGGCTCGAGTTAAATTTCTTTTTTTAATAACTCTTTTTAGGTTATCGCTTTGTGCATTTTGAAGTGCATGTAAGTGCAGGCGGGATAATTACGTCCTATTCTAAACATTCTGCATTCATGTAAATGTACTTGATATGAGCAGTAGGTAGAGAGCTATATTAACTCAGAACTGGTGCTGGCGTGTAATTGTAATATAAAATTCCTGCATATGTGGCGGACAGTATAAAAAAAAAAGAGTCGGTCTACAATTGGTGGGCTTATTTTAGATTTGCGCTATAGGTTTAAAAGACTCTTCATGCCTGACCATTCTAATAGGGCCTGGGCGAGTATCATATGCGGGGCCCTATATATATATATATATATATGTTGATTCGTCTATACTCTCTTAATCGAATTGTTTTTATTTCTTGCGTTGTACTCTTTGTCTGACTCTTTGTCTGAGGCCACAAAGGCTACTGGCACTATGGTTTTGTGAATCACGTCTGACTCTTTGTTCCTTGAATTTCTATCTGATACGTCCAAAAAATTAAATATATAAGGGACATCTGCTCTTTATGGCTTGCAGTCAAGGATGACAAAGAAATATTTAGCAAGTTTGATTTTATCAATAACTTTATATTTTACTTCTGGTGCCATTAGGTTCATAAGCTCGTTTTGAATCCTATGTCCGATTTAATGGTCGTGAGCCTCGGCGTTCTTAATTAGTTGAAGATGGTTGAGTCGAATTTGGCCAGCATCTCAAGTTATTCTTAACCAAGCCTAAAATTGACTGTTGTTTGGCCCATAAAGTATAACTGTTCTCCCACAAAAGGCTTGCTGTTAAGACTGCGCGCTAATGCAGCTATTCTTTTGTTATTTGTTCTAGCATCATGGTATCCATTGTGCTACCACTGGACATTCTCGGACCTCAATCCAACCACGCTGACACACATTTAACGTGATTCACAAAACCATAGAGCTGCCGAAGTTTATTACCAAGATGCTTCCAGTGTCAGTCGCCTTTGTTTGCTCATTGGCCTCCAGTAGCTCTCGTGCCAAGCAACTTACAAGTAAAACACAATACTCTGCCTTTGGTCTTTAGTATAAGAAAAGTCTGGAATAAGATCTACAGTAGGTCATTCATTCATTGACTTTCGCAGATCCGACTTTCGAGGAAGTGTTTTAAAAAAATACTCTCGCGTTTTTATTTTGATAGCCTCTTAGAATCGGCATGTCATAAGAACGGTATTTCGAAATAAAAAATAACATGCTAAGAGCTTACATAGCAATTTATATCATATCAAATCATATTATATCAAAATATCCTAGTTTATGAGAGCTGATCTGGTTTTCGAAGTTGACGATGACAATGGAATCTCCAATCGTGGGGCCCCTCTGAGGCGCGGGGCCCAGGACGTTTGCCCCACTTGCCACCCCCTAAGGCCGCTACTGTACGGAAGTATTCATAAGCTAGGAAATTTAAACGCTCATATCAACTCACTCTGTCTGTCTGTATGGTAAAAAGTTATTTCTCCCACACCGAATCCCACAACGAATCCGATTAAGCTTAAATTTCTTTTACTTGACAACGCAGAATCAATAAAAAAGTTAACCAATTAGTTAATTAACTATTGGCAATTAAATATTTTGTTTGGTAAGTTGAATTAGGGAAAAAAATCGTACTTGACAGATGTGATGGTAGATCTGTGATGGCAAAGGTTGGATTAGCCCCCGTGAGGAATCTTGACATAAAGATAAAGGCACATTCCTCGTTCCATATGCTAAGACAAATTTGTACAAATGCTCCTTCTTCCTTAGTGCTATTAGAGCATGGAATGGGTTGCATGGGCTAGCTAGGAAAATCAGCAGAATTTAGGTTATTGGTTAACATGCATGACTAAATGTAGGTCGTAATCATCTTCTTTTTTTTTGAAGTAACGTCTGTAGTATATAAGATAAGACACCCAATCTTGGATCAAGCTAAAATTTCGTACAATTTATTTCTTTTACCTTACAACACAATAATCAATTTAAAACATTTTCCAATTAGTTAATTAATTGGTGTCTCAAACACGGGAATGAAACGTGAAATAGACTCTACGCTAGCAGAGTGGTTACCGTGTTGGCTTGAATAGCCTGAGAAGTTCGAATTCATGTCGTTCCATTTCTTTTTCTTTTTTAAATAAGTGCCTTTTTTTTATTGTTAGTCTAGATCTATCACAAATTAAACGACATGACTGATCCAAACTAAATGTTACAAGTACGCTTGATATTAGCTTTTTTTTTTTTTTTTTTCTCTTTTTAAGTATTTTTGTGTGTATGTGTTTTTCTTGTTCTGTTGTATTTATACACGCAGGTCTGTTAAATATTTTGCGGAGAGTTAAACGCTTTCCTGGGGTGTGCAACGTCCAAAGTTTACAATGCGATCAAGCAGCAAAAATTTTTTATAAAAAAATGTTTTGTTGAGATGGCTGGTATTTTAATGAATGTACGAAGCTAGTCCCTAAAACTTCTCGTATCTGATACTGCAAATAACGTATCTTCTTCTTTCTAATTGTCCCAAAAGTTCAGTCTAAGACTCTTGCAACTCCAGGCCTATGAAAGCTTGCCTCCATCTGCATGTCTGAACAAACGTCTGTCTCGGAAAGATCCAAGCAGGTGTAAGCTAATACATCCCTATTACCGATAGCTCGTATTCCAGGACGCTCGGATTAGAAGCGAGGTCAAAGGCCGTGCACACCCGGGCAAAGTGGAAAGAGACGTACATGTTAGAACGAAAGGCAATGCGATCTGTAAATGTGTGTCACTCTATTTTTTTTTTTTTGTAGCCATAGACAGCTAGATGATGGGAAAAGTTGTTGAACCTCCGTTTTCTCCCCGCTACGACAAACATAGAAGAATAAAGATGTATGTTTATAGTTATACAGTATTATTCACCCGAGAAGTAGTTCTTTGCTAAAACCAAAAAGGCAGGCGCCCCGAAGGCAAACCACGAGTACTGTGGCTTGATGACGTAGAGGCAGGTCTACAACAGCTCAAAGTCCAGGCACGGAGACATAAAGCCCAGGATAGATCAGAATGGAGAGATGTGCTAAAGCAGGCCAGGGCCCTCCACGGAGACATAAAGCCCAGGATAGATCAGAATGGAGAGATGTGCTAAAGCAGGCCAGGGCCCTCCATGAAGACATAAAGTCCAGGATAGATCAGAATGGAGAGATGTACTAGAGCAGGCAAGGGCCCTCCATGGGCTGTTGCGCCACTGGGATGGATGGATGGATATATAGCTCCTCCTTCGTGATCAAAGAGTTGCACATTTCTCATTTCCTATGGACTCGAAGATGACTGTAAAGTCCAATCATTGCTTTAAAAAGCTGGCCGCATACGTGGCTTGGGTGGGTTGGGTCACTTGCAGATAGACCTGGTTCTTCTCTCAGCTTTTTGTTGGTTCGGCGCTCTTTCGCCCTGGCCACTCTTCTTGCTTCATATCTTGAGACTCCGAGACTCACAGCTTCACGCCACGAGGAGAGATCGAGAGCTAATGCTTTCCAGCCGTGAATGTCGATGTAGTTCTTTTTGTAATACCTAGAAGTTCTTAATGTAATACCTAGAAGTTCTTAATGAAATACATAGAAGTTCTTAATGTAGTACCTAGAAGTTCTTAATGTAGTACCTAGAAGTTCTTAATATAATACCTAGAAGTTCTTAATATAAAACCTAGAAGTTCTTAATGTAAAACCGAGAAGTTCTTTATGTAATACTAAGATATAGTTTTTGGTTTTATCAAGTCTAACTTATTGCTGTCTTTCTATTTCACAGAGTGTTTGAATATGAGGAATATGAAATGTGTTGTGGTGGGTGACGGGTGAGTAATGTAACTTTTTTTTTATTCAAACAAGTAAACACCAGCTTTATTACTCGAACTGCTTGACATATATTTTATCTTTTTTTTTAAATCTCTGCATAGTGCAATATAAACCATTGTCCCTGGTTTTCAAGGGGAAAATTATGGCGAAAAACACATTTAACTGTATTGTTTTGCTTAAGACCTTTATTTATTTTATGCTTCAACGCACCACTTCCACCTAATACCTGTAATTGGTTTGAAGCAAAGCTCAACTGGCATACATTACACGAACTTTTAAAATGATTACCTCTTTTATAACTCCTTCAGTATTGCGCCGAACTTTTGGTGATCAAATAATTCCAAGTAGAACTGTAGACCTAATACTATGAACATATTTTTATTTAGGTATGTTCATAAATCTGGGATAATGGTTCATTGTGATGAACATTAAAAACGAATCTGGTTCTGACGACTAGCTTATGCTCCTAAATTGGCGATTATAAGTTTATAATTGATGTGCTGCGGTGGATATACTACAATACACAATGTAAATGATCATGAACTTAAAAAAAAGGCAAAGAACTGTCTTTGTCACAGAACCGGTGAAGTGGAGATTACAGACATTCAGTTAGAACGACAGAGACCTCGGAAGTCTTTGACGCACTGTTTGTTGTCCTTGGTGTTGAGTATAACAATGTAAAGGTAACAAGTTTTCCTAGCAGTTGGACTTGGCAGTATCCGCCCTACAATATAAACCAAACTCGACGACCGCGCCTTCAGAAGTCTTCGTCACTTTGTTTTGTTGTCCTTTGTGTTGTGTAGAAGATAATGTAACTACACAAATAAAAAAGTAAAGTTCCCCCTTTCAGACCTTGTGGTCTATAGGGCAGATAATGTAAAGGTCATCTGTTTCTGTGGCCTACGGTTAACAAGGGTGTCATGTGGCCAGCACAACGACCAACCGCATTTACTTTTCCCTAACTAATGTCAGTTACCCATTAGAGCTGGGTGGACTCAGAGGCGCCCGAAGATCCCGAAATTTAAAATCCCAGTATTCACCAGGATTCGAACCCCGGTTCTCGGTTCGGAAGCCAAGAGCTTTACCGCTCAGCCAGCGCGCCTCCACACAAATACTTAATTTAAAAAAAACAAAAACATTTAGCATTATGTTCCTCGGAATTTTCGGGCTTCCATAGAGACCAAAGACAATTCCTTTCGAAAGAATCCGAAGTTCAAGGACTTCGTTCGTTTGGCACGTATAACACATGTGTGCGTACATGTGTCTACAACTGAGGACAATAAGACACCTAGTGATCATCAATTTTGAACGATTTCTGTGAACCTTAGTTAAGATGCCTACGCCGGATGTTAGGGATTAGGTGGCCAGAAAAGATAACTACTATTGATTTGTGGGAGAGATCTAGACAAAAGCCCATAGCCCAAGACATCACAAAACGAAAATGGAGCTGGATAGGACACACCCTGCGAAAACCAGCTACCAAGGCTGCAAGGCAGGCACTTGACTGGAACCCACAAGGAAAGAGGAAAGTAGACAGACCCAAGCAAACCTGGAAGAGGTCAGTCATCAGTGAAGCTGAGGGTACCGGAATGACTTGGGAGCAGATGAAGAAAGCTGCTCAGAACCGAGTTTGGTGGAGAGGTGTGGTTGCGGCCCTATGCTCCCCCCCTGGGAGTGCACAGGATTAAGTCAAGTAAGTCCAGTTAGTTGTTGTGGAAACAACTAACGCGTGTGTGTTTTCGGCAATGTAATATTCTACTTTCAAAAAAAGGAGGTAATTATTCAAAAAATTACTATTTAAAAAAAAGAAAATGTTTTTCTCTCAAAGACCCTCCCCCCTCCTAAAAAAAAGTCAAGTGTTGTGCCAATCGTGGAAAGTCTCAGAGAGGCTATTCAACTGATAAGTGACTTTTGATTTCAGTGATTGTGTGCTCCTTTGTGTTGTCGCCTTAGAAATGTCAAATGAATTTAACAAATATTCAGAATTTGTGTCTCCTAAAGTAGATATTGTAAAACATTCAGTCAGGATGACTGCACCCTTAAAGGTCTTCAGTCAGGATGACTGCACCTTCGAAGGTCTTCAGTCAGGATGACTGCACCTTCGAAGGTCTTCATCCAGTTATGTTAAAGTTATCAATATTACTGAATGAATATGATCTCGGCATAAACAGGGGTGTGTATTGAGCAAAAGATTGTAAATTACTTTGACTACTGTGACACCTGCGATGAATGGTACCATGCATCATGTCTCCATATGAATACACCTGTGTATTATGCCTTAGGCAACAAAGATGCATCATGGCACTGTGTACCGTGTGGGTTACCTCAGTTTACATCAGGACTGTTTGATTCCTTTGATGCGGACACTTCTAACCCATACAACATCTTAAACACCATCCCAAAACCAACTCACCAACCACTAGCCAGATCCACTCCTGTTAAACCTAAATCTACTAAAATTAATACAACAGCCTCACTAAACAAACCTCCTAAAGAAGTAATACCAAAATACCTTAAAACCTTAGTAATAAATTTTCAAAGTATTAGGAACAAAACAGCAGACTTAGAAATTTTATTAGAATGTGAGAAACCAGACATAATTGCAGGAACAGAAACTTGGCTACATCCTGAAATTTATAATGCAGAAATTTTCAATAGTAATTATGAAATTTTTAGAAAAGATAGGGCTGATAATCATGGAGGAGTTCTTTTAGCAATAAAAAACACTCTTATAGCTGAAGAAATTACCTTACCTAACTCAAAAAACATAGAATCTACATTTTGTAAAATTAATACCACCTCAACATCCCTTATAATAGGCAGCATTTACAGACCACCAAATTCTAGTTTAGAATACATGCAGGAACTATGTAATCAGATTACTACACTTAAAGAGACAAATAAAAATGCAGTTTTTTGGATTATGGGTGACTTCAACCTACCTGATATAAATTGGAAAACACTAACCATAGATAAACACCAAAACCTTAAGGACATAAATGAGCTTTTCATAGAAACTTTACACAACCTAAGTTTAGATCAAATCATTAAAAAGCCAACTAGATTAAACAACACATTAGATCTCTTCTTAACCAACAGACCTGGATTAGTAGTTGATTATGATATTATCCCTGGTCTATCAGACCATGAGATCATAAAAATACACAGTCAGATAAAAGCAGTAGCCAATACAAAAACCAAAAGAAAAATCTTACTCTGGAATAAATGTAACCTAACACAACTACACCAAGCTGCATTAAACTTTCAACAAATATTCTTATTAGAAAAAGACATTAACCAACCAGTCGATGACCTCTGGAATTTCATTAAAAACCATCTTAAAAGCATTATAGAAAATCATATACCAACTAAATACACATCAAACAAAATAAATAAATGCTGGTTTAATAATAGACTAAAGAAGCTTTGTAAACAGAAGGAAAACCTATATAGAAAATTTAAAGAAACCAAGGCAGAAAGAGTTTACAAAAAGTATATAAAAATTAAACACCTAACCCAAAAAGTAAGCAGACAGCTGCAGAGTGAATACATAAACAATGTAATATCTAAAGATAACAACAAAAACCTATGGTCATACATTAAGTCTAAGAAAATGGAAACAACAGGCATAGCGCCATTAAAAGATGAACATAACATAATACATAATGATAATGAAACTAAAGCAAACATCCTAAACAAATACTTTGCATCAGCATTCTCAGCCCCAGGAGACAAAGACATATTTCTTAATTTGAACCAAGTAGACAACATAGAAGATTTAGTAGTACAAGAAAATGGAATTAAAAAACTATTAGCCAACACCAAACCAAATAAAGCGTCTGGACCTGATGGTATTCCAGCTAGATTACTCAAAGAACTAAGCAATGAGCTAGCCCCAGTGTTCAAAATACTCTTCCAGGCATCGCTTAACCAGGGCAGAGTACCAAAGGACTGGAAAGAAGCTAATGTCACCCCCCTATTTAAAAAAGGAGAAAAATCTGATCCAGGAAACTACAGACCAGTATCACTTACCAGCATCACATGTAAAATACTAGAACACATGATATGTAGCAACATCATAAACCACTTAGACAAACATAATGTCCTCACCCCATACCAACATGGCTTTAGGAAATATAGATCATGTGAAACACAACTAATAGGACTAATTGATGATTTCTCAAAAGGTTTAGATAATAGTGAACAAATAGATGCTATCTTACTAGATTTTTCCAAGGCTTTTGACAAAGTTCACCACCATAGTTTGCTTAAAAAATTAAAATATTTCGGCATTAACGGTCCACTGTATCAGTGGATTAAAGATTTTCTGATAGGGAGAGAACAAACTGTAATAATAAATGGCTCTAAATCAACACCAATAACAGTAAACTCAGGTGTACCTCAAGGAACAGTCTTGGGTCCACTACTATTTTTAATTTACATAAATGATTTACCAAATTGCATTAGTTCAGGAACAAAAGTCAGATTATTTGCAGACGATTGCATAATATATAGAACAATAAAAACAAAACAAGACACAGATATTTTACAAAGAGAATTAGATGAATTACAGAAATGGGAATCAAATTGGAGCATGTCTTTCCACCCAGAAAAATGTCAGTTGTTAAGAGTAACAAAAAAAAAAAAAAAAAAAAAAAATTAAACAAATTAATTCCACTTATCTTATTCATGGCAAACCAGTAACACAGACTAAAAACTCAAAATACCTAGGTGTTATAATAAATGAAAAACTGTCATGGAATCCACATATTGATGAAACTATAAAAAAAATCCAACAAAGCATTAGGGTTTATTAAAAGAAATTTCTATAAATCAAATAAGAACATAAAACTAAAATGTTATTTAACCTTGGTTAGGCCAATAATAGAATATGCATCCACCGTGTGGGACCCCTCAACTCAAGAAAACATTAAGAAACTGGAACAAACACAAAATAGAGCAGTGAGATTCATAACAAACGAATATTCACATTTGACTAGGGTAACACCATTAGTAAAATCACTAAATTTAGAAAGCCTTCAGGACAGAAGACTCAAAAGTAAAGTAGCAATTATACATAAAACACTGAACCATAATCTTCAAATACAAAAACAAAATTTAATAAAATACTCTGAAAGACACAAAAATAAAGGCACATTCCTCGTCCCATATGCTAGGACAAATTTGTACAAATACTCCTTCTTCCCTAGTGCTATTAGAGCATGGAATGGGTTGCCTGAGCTAGCCAGAAAAACCAGTGACTTGGCAGAATTTAAGTCATTGGTTAATATGCATGACTAAATGCATGACGCGTAGGACGTAATCATCTTCTTTTTTGAAGTAACGTCTGTATTATATAAGATAAGAAGACTAGATGTAGATTTTGTCTGTAAGATAGGTTAAATTAGAATGTATGCCGAAATATCTATTTCATTTACTGTAACGTTAGTCTGCTAAGTGGCTGAGTGTTAAAGCGCTTGGCTTCTGGACCGAGTTATGCAGCTCAAGTCTAGGGTGTATACAGTCCAGCCCAGGTCTTGGGTGTATAGCGTCCAGCCCAGGCCTTGGGTGTATAGCGTCCAGCCCAGGTCTAGTGTGTTTACAAACAGCTATTGTCCAAACACTTGACCTACTTAGTTCAGTCTGCGTGTAGGAAGGAGTCTTAAAAGTACTGACCGACATATGATTTAAAAGGCGCACAAAAATGCCGACACGGTCTATTAGGAAAGCAAACGATTTTCACGTTAGATTGATTTCAGTGGGAGAGTGGTAAAGCGTCTGGATCCGAACCGAAAGTTTCAGGTGGATAGTGGGATTTTAATTCCAGGATCTTTGGGGCACCTAAGAGTTCAACCAGCTCTGATGGGTACCTGACATTAGTTGGGGAAAAGTTCATTGTGCTGGTCACATGACACTCTCGTTAACCGTGGGCCACAGTAATAGATGTTATTTGCATCATCTGCCCTATAGATCGCAAGGTCTGAAATGGGAACTTGTACTACTGACTTATATACTGACTCTTGGAGGCGCTGTGGCTGAGTGTTAAAGCGCTTGACTTCTGAACTAGGGTCCGGGGTTCGAATCCTGTTGAAGTCTGAGATTTTTAATCTCGGGATCTTTGGGCTCCCTCTTTTGGCTTATACATTTTATATTAATTTCTCCCCCACCGGAGGAGGCGCGGTGGTTGAACGGTAAAGCGCCTGGCTTCGAACCTGGGGTCCCGAATATGAATCCTGGTGAAGACTGGGATTTTTTAATTTCGAGATCTTTGGGCGCCTCCGAGTCCACCCAGCTCTAATTAGTTAGTACCTGACATTAGTTGGAGAAAAGTGAAGGCGATTGGTCCTTGTACTGGCCACATAACCCGTTGTTAACCGTAGCCCACATAAAAACAAGATGACCTTTACATCAGCTGCCCTGTAATCACAAGGTCTGAAAGGAGAAGTTTACTTTACTTTTTATAGTGTCTCTGAATTTAGGAGTTCAAGTGTGTTAGCAGTGTGTGTGTGCGTGCGAGCAATGCAAGAGGAAGTCATTTTTCCCCCAGTACGTCCATTGCTCTAATGTTGGTGAGAAATGAAAAATTACCCATAAGCGTCCTGTAGCCTATTGAAACAAGTAGTCAGACTAAATTCTGTTCTCGCAATACCACGTGACATTTGATGTCTGTTTACCCATAATTCTCATCCTTCTGCACTAAAAACCTCCCTATCTCTCTTTGGAACAAATGCAATTTTAAATGAGACATCAAGTGTCCCAATTCAGACAAAATTAATCGGCCCTTGATGCTGGATTACGAGAGGGTCATGAGGCCAGGACAATGACACTTTTGCGTACCCAATCAAATATGAGTTAATTCATTGACTTTTTTTTTATTATTCTGGAATGATCTGAATATTTAGATTTGCTGGCATTGCGAATTTATTTATTCTATACCATTGAAAAGGCGTCGTGGTGGCCGAGTGGTAAAGTGCTTGGCTTCCGAACCAAGAGGTCCCGGGTTTAAACCCTGGTGTAGACTGGGATTTTTGTAATATTGGGATCTTTAGGGCTCTCTGAGTCCTCCCAGCTGTAATGAGTAACACTTGGGTATTATGCGTTTCTTATATGTGTAATAGCATGCTACTTATGACTAAAATCGTGATTAAATAATATCAAAGGCTTTCAGTGTTGTATCTGCGCCTTATGCCTGGGTGAAACATAGTTGACAACAGTGTTAGCCTGGGACACGGATGTCCACTATTGCCGTTACTGTTTACATCGCTTGTAGACATCATATGATGGTCATTGATAGGTCCATGCGTTTAGCGCTTCGATGGGGAGATAATACTCCACTGGACTGAACGATGTATCTATAAGTGGTCGCCCTTAATAGCTGTAACACAACCGTCACTCCAGTTTTGACATGATACGCTCGAACAGGAAGAAGAGAATGCTGGCGTCTGCGCTATTAGCGTGACATCAAGGTCAGGGCCATGTGAATGTGACATGGGATTTAGGGGAAAAGGGGGGCGGGGTCGTTGATGAAGTCCAAAAGTTTAGCCAGTATGACATCAGTGGAAACACACACACACACACAGTGGTCAAGTGTCGATGTCTGGCAAATCATTAGTTGTCCCGCGAGCTTCCTAAATTATAATAATACATTTTTTTGTACAAAGTTGAAATCAACTCATTACAATAAAAAGCTAGTACACGTTATTTTTCCGACACCCAATCTCGTATCAAGCAGACAACACAAGAATCAATTAAAAAAAACAACAACCATTAGTTAACTAACTATTGGCAATTAATTTTTTTGCTTGGAATCTCGAACAAGGGAAATAAATTGTACTTGATTGAGGTGGAGGTATACGCTTATATAGTCCCCTTTATTGGTCGCTGCTTTAAAGTACACTTGAAACAAACAATAGATAACTATACAATCTTCTATAGTCATAAGCACCTCACTAGCAGAGTGGTTATTATGTTGGCTTGAGGAGGCGTGAGCCAAAACTTCGAATTCAGATCAGAAATGTAGAAAAAAGGGTAATAAACTGGTCACACCCTAAGAAAAGATGCCAACAACTAAAGCTAGATAGTCCTTAGATTGAAACCCAGACGTAGAGGAAGACCAAGAAGAACATGGCGACGCAGTGCACTAGATGGAGCTGAGTGGACCGAGACCAATCGACGTGGAAGGCCTGAACACTTACCTGCAACGTCGCAACTGGTGGAGACCAATATGTCGTTGCCACGTCACAGGAAATAGCTGCGAAGCCATTAGCAGACTAGCAAGAGACACTGAAGAGTGGCGTGCTTCTCTAAATATAAAATGCTTTTTAATGGCATGCGCCTTCGCCTCTGACAACCAGTCCAGCTCCTGGCTTTTACGTGTGGCTCAGATATTTGAGTCCGGCGGAACTGCTTTCACTAACAGGAGAAGGGTGGAAGGCGAGCAACTGGCTCCTAAGCCAGTAAGCTTCGGGCTGGGGAGGTGTCTCGATATCATTGGCTTGCTACCCACCTAGGAGAAAATCGCTGTCATTAGATGATCTAATGAAACAAGTTTATTTGTGCATGTTATGGTCTGTGGAAGTAATAACAAACTTCACATAACTACTATATGCTATAGTTGGGCTACTATAGCCATATCATGTTGTTACTTAAAGCTAGGTCACATAGTTACTATAAGCTAGATCACACAGTTACTATAAGCTAGATCACATAGTTACTATAAGCTAGATCCCATAGTTACTATAAGCTAGATCCCATAGTTACTATAAGCTAGATCACATAGTTACTATAAGCTAGATCCCATAGTTACTATAAGCTAGATCACATAGTTACTATAAGCTAGATCACACAGTTACTATAAGCTAGATCACATAGTTACTATAAGCTAGATCACATAGTTACTATAAGCTAGATCACATAGTTACTATAAACTAATCCCATAGTTACTATAAGCCGGTGTTTCTCAAACTGTTAACTATTGCCTTCCCACCACCCAAGACAAAAAAAAAAAAAAAAAATACGTACGGGCCCAATAAATTTCACCGATAAGTCGTTGACAGAACGATATATGGCTATCGGAAGAAACTCAGACTGATCATTCTATTGAAATGTCTTGAAAATGTAAGGTACAAGCCCATCTTGTTGAACACTCATCTTGCGAAAATATTATCCATTCTAATAAATACATTCTAATATATATTTAATATATATATATATATATATATATATATATATATATATATATATATATATATATATATATATATATATATATATTAAAGCTTTTTTATATAGCGCTACTTTCATGCTTATAGCATGCTCCGAGCGCTTTAGTCCAATCTCATTTGTGGACCAGTGGGGGGGGGGGGGGAGGGGGTATCTAGGAGTTGGTTTTACGTGCTGCCTATAGGCGCTCATCAAACACAACTCTGCCCGAGTCGGGTGTCGAACCTCGAGCCCCCTTCTAGGTAGCCAAGACAAGCCAAGTTCAAACGTACTTAGCCTCTCGACCACGATATAGATAGGTAGGTAGGTAGAGGTAGGTAGGTAGATAGATAGATAGATAGATAGATAGATAGATAGATAGATAGATAGATAGGCAGGTAGGTAGGGTAGGTAGGTAGGTAGGTAAGGTAGATAGATAGGTAGATAGATAGATAGATAGATAGATAGATAGATAAGTAGGTAGGTAGGTAGGTAGAGGTAGATAGATAGATAGATAGATAGATAGATAGATAGATAGATAGATAGATAGATAGGTAGGTAGGTAGGTAGGTAGGTAGGTAGGTAGGTAGGTAGGTAGGTACATTCTAATCAATAGATCCTAATTTGGTAAAGAAATAACGTATTTTAAATCTTATCTTATTTTATATAATACAGACGTTACGTTGTTTTTAATACAGCTAATAATAGGTTGAAATATGGGATTTAAAACGTCAATACTTATAGGACAGATTTATTGCCCCTTGAAAATTTAATTTAACTTCTTTGCACTCCATCTCTTGTTAGAACTTAGTGTCCTCCTTGGGAAGAGGGTGCCCCAGTGATCTAGAAACACTTCCACCAGCACGCATTCCTTAGTGTTAGGTAACACTTGCACACACACACACTTTCTCTCAATCACTCTCTTGTCATCTATATCTCCCTCCCTGCCTCTCACTCAGTTTCTCTCACTCTGACTTTTAGATTTTAGTTTTAGATAAGAATGCAAATTAAAACGATACTCTAGAAACCAAAGACTTCAATATAGTTTTAGATAAGGATACACGTTAAAACGATAGATACTCTAGAAACCAAAGAGTTGTGTACAGCACAGAAACTGATGACGCAAAAGGTTCAGGAAGTGACATTTCATGTGTTTGTAAATAAGAGTGGAAAGTGGCGCTATGCAGAAGACATTTTGCCCCTTTAAGGATAAACTTTTCTTGGTATATGAAAGCGACGCCTTGTACTTTTAGACGCTTATGACCTAAGCTTCTGTTAGTGCTCTACAGATCTCTCCAACACTATTACGTGAAGGGAACACTCATTCAGTGATGCTAACACTACGGTCCGCGGGCCATATCCGGCCCGTCAGAAGGTGCTGAATTATTTGTTCCACCGTTAAAACGATACATACTCTAGAAAGCAAAGAGTTGTGAATCAATGAAATAAATAAACAATTAGTTAATTGATTTTTGTTTTTTCATTTTTTGTTTTGTATCGAAAAAGGGAAATAAATGCTACTTATTGATAGATGTGGCTGCATATGTGGAGTTATTCCCATTAATACGTTCCATTTCCCATTCTCGGATCAAGTTGAAATTTTAAAATATTTATTCGTATTCAATGACAACACATGATTTTTTGGTGTTTAAATATCTTGTCGGTTCTGAATGTGGGAAGTTGCAGAGAAAGCTTGGAAAACCCTGAAGTAGTGAAATGAAAGAGAGATTGAAAAAAGAAGGGGGTGGGCATACATCTTTAAAACATCTCTGTAAGTGAACTTGATTTAACTCTTTCTCTCCGTAATTATTTTCCTCGTTCCGTTGGAATTATTCATTTTGCTTATTTGTGTGTTCACTACCCTGTTATGGATAAACTTCAATAACTTTTGTGTATGTAATCAGGAAATGTTAAATATAGGTATCTATAATCATAGAAGAATGCATGCTCTTTTTATATAACACAAATTAAAGTTTATAAAATCAAAAATTAATTTAATGGCGGTCAAATCAACGTTGGTATCGTCAGTTAGGAGAGAAAGAGTTAAACAATATTTTGATCGTAATAAAAGCTACACGCACAAGACTCTCCCTCTGTCTCTGTGTTTGTTTGTTGGTTGGTTTGTGTTTACCTTTCTTGAATGTACATGTTGATCAGTTTTGTGTAAATATTTTTTTCTACATAAGCAAATAAAAACCTGATTTTTTTTTTTTAATTTCGTAAATAGTGGAAACCATTGGTTCGCCGTTAACCCAGTTACACTCGAGCTAGACCTGACACATAGTCACTAATACACACGAGTCTAACGAACGTGTAACGGTAGTGTTGCATGACATCCGTGGGTCTGAGTTCAAGAAAGGAAGAAAAATAAAGACAAATTGAGTCATCCTGGATGATACCGTATGTGTATTTACCAAACGAGACTTTAGTGTATTTACCACTTTTTACTAGTAGGGCCAAAAATGTCATAACACTTATATCAGTAACGAATTTTTGCAATTAGGGCCTAATAGTTCGATTCAGTAATGATATTTCGCAAGTAGGGCTTAATAGTGTCAAGACACTCAATTCAGTAACACAATGGGCCTCATTCACCAATCGTAAACAAACATTTAGCCTCGTGATAATATTGATAAAACAACGAGAAAAAAAAGTCACGTGACAGCCTGTGTGTATTACGTAATTTGTATAGAAGAGATAGAGAATCACGTGGCTAAATGTTTTTTTTGTTTACGATTGGTGAATAAGGTCCATTTTACCAGTAGGACCTAATAGTGTCATCACCACTTAATTCAGTTACGACCTTTTGCAAGTAGATCATGATAGTGTCATTACTACTCAATTCGGTAACACATTTTGACCAGGAATGCCTAAAAGTGTCATACATGTAACTGATAACACTTAATTCAATAACATGTGCGCGCTGCAATAACACATTGGTATCATGTTTCCCGGGCATGCTACCCTGCCTCATAGTGGCGCCGGGTGGAAACGATCGTAGGAGGAAAACGATTAGGCTAAAGGGTAGCAAAACAAGACTCCCGTGGGGGTGCCTAAGGGGGTGCGAGAGCATCCTCATTGCACTGCGCGGAGTTGTAAAAAAGCTCCCACAACTTTGTCACAATCCAGGCGCTGTTCCTCAAGGGGCCGTTACATAAATGGCGTGTACGCACGGTTAGCCTGGTATAGAAAAGGAAAATGGCGGGGGTCTTAAAGTACGCGGCCTCTTGACCCTCCCGCCAGGCCGGTGAAAGAGAGCTCTTGTTCACTTTTACTGGCCTAGAGTTCCAAGAGCCGAAGGCTCAACTCTACCTCACAGTTTCAAGAAGAAGAAGAAGTATCATGTTTCAAGAAGAAGAAGAAGTATCATGTTTGCTAGGCTACTGCCTTCTCTAGCAGGAAGTCACAACGCACAAATTGAGAACTACTGGTTTAAGATCCTAGTATGAGTTCTTGTATCATATTATTATTTTCATATTGAGGTCGCGGTGGCTGAGTGGTCAAGCGCTTAGCCCCTACCCTGGAGTCCTGGGTTCGAATCTCGGCAAAGACTGGGATTTTGAATTTTGGGATTTTTAGGGCGCCCCTGAGTCCAATGGGTACCTGACTTAAGTTGGGGAAAGTAAAGGCGTTTGGTCCTTGTGATGGTCACTTGACACCCTGCGTGTTAACCGTTGGCAAAAGAAACAGATGGCCTTATCGTCATCTGCCCTATAGATCGCAAGGTCTAACTAGAGAACCTACTGTGGAAGCGCAGTGGTTGAGCGGTAAAGCGCTTGGCTTCCAAATTGGGGTCCCGGGTTCGAATCCTTGTGATGATTGGGATTTTTAATTTCGGCGCCTCTACGTTTACCCAGCTTCAATGTTGTACCTGGCGTTAGTTGGGTTAGTTAGTTAAGACGGTTGGTCCGTTGTGCTGGCCCCATGACCTCAACATCATCTGCCCTATAGATCGCAAGGTCTGAAAGGGGAAACTATTCTCATGTGACTACGTTGATTAAATTGGTTTTTGTAATAGTTCACTGAAGAAGTCTACCAAAAGATTTCTAGTTCCCTCCCCTTTTTTCTATCGTAAATCATTTCTCCAGCGGACTAACTGTAATTTGGTTACGCAAAGATTCTCCCACAGAGTTGTTTTATTCATCCCCACTTCTGCTAACAATATCGAAAAGATGCCGAAAAGAGAGAGAGAGAGAAATAAAAAAGGTAGATCTAGGTCCGTATTTTCCCACGTTCTTCTCACGCGCAACTGTCATGACGTCACGGTGGTTCTAAGTCTGAGTCTGGTTTGATAAGAAGACGCGTAGCTGATCTTTAAACATTGATTTGAACTCCAATACATGTTAATATAGAGTCGTTTAATGTCTCTATATAATAAAACTGTTTAGTGTGTGGTGCTTTGAACTGGAATGTAGTGGTCTGTGCCCAAACAAATGAGAACTAAGCTGTGATTTCTTTTTGGTTAAAAAACTGTATCCCCCAGCGCTTTACACTTTACAGATGAACGAATGGTTTATTTCTATTCATAAATTGCTAGCAGACGTGGTATTTTCCCCGCCCTCCCCCCTAAAAAGTCTAACTCCCTCCCACGTTTGTGGTCATGTCATTAAAATATATTGAACAGTTTACTGACTAGCTAATCTTATCTTTAAAAACAAGAAAACATAACAAATACTTAAAAAAAAAGACATTATCTCTTTGAAACAACTTATAGAGCGATTGTTTTTCTCTTAATAATTAATTAATGCTAGATTAAAAAACGATGGAGCCCTTTTTAGCCCCCCCCCCTTTTTTTTTTCCACCGAGGAATGATCCTAATTAGGCGAATATAAAGATCTACTAGACTTTAATATATCTAATAGGCCTTAGATCTACTAATCATCTACAAATACTACCAATTATAAACTAATAGTAATACTCTATATAGTTAGTTAAAGTTAGTTAAACACATAAATATATTGATCTACAATTAGATCTAGATCTTGAATTAGTTCTGGATCTAGTCTAGGTCTATATTTTGAATAAACCATTTGATTGTCATTGTAAATTAGCTATCACTTTAGACTTAGACTTAGCTTAGGCCATCTTAGGCATTTTTAACCTTAAACTAGATTTAGACTAGACATTTTAAAACTAAAATCAACAACAGTCATCATGAAATTGCTCTGGCTATTTATCCTAATAATTACTAAATACACACTAGCTGAACACAGAACTAGATCTACCTCAGTCAACACTAAACTTAAAAAGGAAACAACAGTCATAATCAATCATCACACTTTAGATCAATACAACTTCAAAAATAACCTAACATACACATCCATAACATTAAAGAAGATTACCCATCACAAATGGAAGTTTTCAATCAGACACAGTAGAAATAAATACCTTTCACTGTTAATATTAATAGCAGGAGATGTAGAGTCAAATCCAGGGCTTAGATCTAAAGATAGATGCAACATCTGCAAAAAAGTATGCACTGTCACGTGTTTATTTGGCTAGAAGATCTTGATGCTATAAACTTGTGACCTATGTGGGTTCGGAGGTGCCTTGATTATAGTTCAAACACTTTAATAATCAATGAAGTAACAAAGTGCTGATAGGTTTTCTTGAGTTTTAATTATTTAAAACTTGAACTTGAAACAATAAATGTACATACAAAGATATATAAAACAGATACAGGATTCAGTGAAAATGTTCAATAAAATGAGTAAATATTTACTTTAAAACTTAGCGACTTCTAAGCCTAACTTTCTAGCTCTCTCCGGCTTTCAAGCTAACACTCCGCTTTTTTATCTTTCTTTAGAATCAAGAACCGTGACATCTCAATACCCATCCTTGACTCGTTTACATTTAATTTTCCCCTCAATTGTTTCTGTAATTTAACCTACGCCAATTATGTCTCCCTGCTGTAGCCTTGAACCAAGTTTTAATCGGCGTCCTTCTGGCATTAAAGCGCGAGCGCGCTGACCCGATTTGAGATAGGTACAATGTCCCATTCTGTGAACAACGAGGTGTCACTAGGAACTGTTTTTGTAATTTAAGCTATGTTAATTTTGTTTCCCTGCTGTAGTCTTGAACTAAGTTTTAATCTGTGTTTTTCTGGCATTTAAGCGTGGGTACGCTGACCTGGTTTGAGATAGGTACAATGTCCTCATTTTGTAAACAATGAGGTGTCACTAGGGACGTGACATATACCCCCCTCTTCCTAAGCGGGATGCATGTTGAGTAAAACGGAACTGCAACCGCTCAATCTTACATATAATAATGTTACTAACGTACAAAGGTATTACAGATACTTCTTCCATGTATAAAAATAATATTCAATAATAGGCAGTATTCTAGTTTTAGAATTCTTCACAATAATAACATATGTAAGCATGGCAACTACAGAAAAAGAAGATATATTATAGTAATAAAATGAATGTCATAAAACTTGAAATCTTCCATTCAATGGGAATATTAAAATACATATACATTTCATATATAATCATTTTTAGTCAATGTATGAATCAAATTTTAAATGAAAACAAAGTGTACAAGTTATGTTACTGGTAGTTGCAATCTAAGTACATCTTGATAGGGTGTCTGCTAAGACATTCATCTTCCCTGGGATTGTTTTGACTGTAAACTGGTAGTCTGTTAGCATTAAACTCCATCGTGTTAATCTGCTGTTAGCCAGTTTTTTAGTGTTTAGAAATTGGAGAGGAAAATGGTCTGTAAGTAGGTTGAATGGTTTGCCTAACAGATACTTGGTAAAGCGATTTATGGACCAAACTATCGCTAAACACTCTCTTTCAATTGTAGAGTATCTGGTTTCTGCTGGTAACAATTTCCTGCTAATATAGAACACGGGATGTAGTGTTCCATTGTGCTCTTGCATTAAACAGGCTCCGATCGCTTCGGAGGACGCGTCCGTCGCAAGGTGGAATGTTTTGTTTTGGTCTGGTAACTTGAGAATGGACTCGTGTGAAAAGGTGTCCTTGATTCTCGTTATAGTGTCTTCCAGTTCTTGTGAATGAAATACTTTGTTTGGTTGACCTTTCTTGGTAAGATTTGTCAAGGGTGATGTGAGAGTCGTGTAATTAGGTATGAAACATCGGTAGAAATTGCATAGTCCTATTATACTCCTGATTTGTTTCTTTGTCTTAGGCACTTGAATGTCTAATATTCTCTTGATGATTTCATCTTGAGGTTTTAAAGAGTTGTAGCTTACTTTGTAACCTAAAAATGTTACTTCATTCATGGCTAGTTCCATTTTGCTTGGTTTGATAGTGAAGCCATGCTGTCTTAGTTCATGAAAGATTTCTTTGAGTGCTTGCAAATGTTCTTCCCAAGATCTGTGAAAGATACATATGTCGTCTATATATGAAACAGTATCTTTTCTTTGTCCGAATAGTCGGTGTATTGCTCTGTTGAATGTACTACTTGCATTGACTAAACCAAATGGCATGTAGTTAAATTGGAATAGTCCGAATGCGGTAGTGAAAGCTGTGTATGGTTTACATTGTTCTTTCATTGGAATTTGGTAATATCCCCTTGAAAGATCTATTTTTGTAAAATATTTTGCTTCAGCAAACTGGGTCATGAGATCTTCCGGATTCGGCATAGGGTAAGAGTCTAGGCAAGTAATTTTGTGGAGTTGCCTAAAGTCTACACACATTCTAGGTGTTGTAGCATTGTGTCGTTTCACAAGTACGATAGGTGCTGCGTAGGGCGAATTTGAATGTTCAATAATGCCTTGTTGTAGTAATTGATTGATTTCTTTTTGTAAAAAGTCTCTATAATGTATTGGGACTGGATATGGTCTTTGTTTAGTTGGTTTGTCGCTAGTCAAATTGATCTCATGTTCAATAACTGATGTTTTACCTGGAACGTCGGTAAAAATGGATGAGTAATCCTTTAGTATCTCTGATACTTCTTGCTTCCTTGGACATGGTAGATTGTTCAAGTTTATGTCTTTCCATGATTCTGTTTGTGTCGATATTGGATTCGGGAGTATGAGTTCTTGTGTATCATTTGAATCACTTTCTTGAAGAATAGTCAAACATGTAATTGCGTCTTGCACTGTTTCATTTTCTTGTATTTCTTCATTATATTTATGTAGCATATTGATGTGATAGACTTTCTTTTTGTTGTTTATTTCAATTTCATAGTCTACATCTGTGATTTTCTTGGTAACTAAAAATGGTCCTTGCCACTGAATAAAAAATTTGTTCTTTTTATCTGGCAATAATAGTCTCACTTTATCTCCTGGTTCTAATTTTCTTAAAGTTCTGCTTTCGTTGACTCGTGGTATTGCTTCTGGCCATCTTGTACATGTATCAACTAAAGTAAGTATGTATTTATGATTTCTTGCTGATTCAATTGGTATGGGTCCAATAATGTCGACTGCGACTTTCTGGAATGGTTTGTCAGTGAGTTCTACAGTTTGAAGGGGTGCTTGAGTGTGCCTACCTTTAGGTCCTTTCATTTGACAAATATGACATGTACTGACGAACTTCTTCACATCTTTCGTTATGCTTGGCCAATAGAAATGTTGTAGAATTCTTTTCTTTGTTCTGGATACCGCCATATGTCCAGAAAAAGGTTTGCTGTGTCCTGATTCAATTATTGTCTTTCTGTAGGTTTGTGGTACGACTATTTGATCAATGATTTCATTTTTGTTTTTGCTTCGTTTCATAAGCATTCCGTTGTCAAGATATGGTTCATTGTTTGATTCTGGATTTATATTGGTCTGTGCTTTCTTGTATAGTCTTGATAACGTTGGATCTTTCTTTTGTTCTTCTTTAAATTCTTCAGTGTTGAATTCAGGCGGGATGTTTGAATGGCTAGTCATTTCATTTTGATTAGTGCTTTCTTGATCTGTAGTTTCCTTGGTTGCGTTATCATTTTGTTGATTTGAATTTGATTCATTCTGTAGATTTTCTGATTCTAATTGTTCTTTTGCCATTGACCTTGTAATGACTGCATTACATTCTTGGCTTACTTTTATGGCTTTCGACCAGTCTTGTAAGTCTCGTTGAGAGCAATCACGGACTCCTTTAATGTTGCCGATCAACAAATTTACAGGTAAATTGTCTGATACTAGTGCTTCTACATCACCACTGTAGAAAGGTGTTGTAATGTTAATTTCTGCTACAGGTAGATTGCTGACTGTACCATTGAAAGCTGTAGCCGCAACATATTTGCCTGTGTATTGATGAGTCTTGACGAATTTTGAATGTACGACCACAGACGTCGAACCTGTGTCTCGAATCACTTCCACTTTCTGGTTTCCAACTAAGCCTGGATAGTATTCTAGACCTTTAGACTTGGTAACTATAGTCATTGTTGTGTGGTCAGATCTAGGTTTTCTGTTGTAGAATTTGTTTTGATTACCATAGTTTTGGTTTCTTGTAGATTGTGGCTGGTACCTGGATGCTTGTTTTTCTTTGGATCTGTCACTTGGGTAGTTTTGTTTCTTTCTACATTCGTTAGCGTAGTGACCCTTAAGATGACAGTAACTGCATTCTATGTCTCTGGTTTTACATTGTGAAGCATAATGTCCTTTGAAATTACAGTTTGTACACATTGGCGTTCTTTCAGGTTTTGAGAATCGTGGTGTTCTGGTTTCTTTGGTATAACAGATGAAATTTTCTTCTGCAGACTGTTTAATAGGTTTATTTGGATATGCTGCCCTAAATTGTCGTACTATTTGAGTCAAAGTTTGAATGTCTTTTGGTTGTCTTTCAATGATAAAGGATTGAATATCTTCTGAGTGTGCATGTGTAATGGCATCTATGATGACATGCTCTCTCAGATTTTCGTATGAGTTTTCTATTTTTGACAAGGAGATCCACCTATCAAACCACATGGTCATGTTTGATACAAATATTAATGGATCATCTTCTTGTCGAGGCCTTTCTGTATAGAACTTTTTTCTGTATGCATCTTGTGTAGCGCCATACTGTCTCAGGAGTGCTTCTTTGACGTTGCTATAGTTGTCTAGTTCGTGCGCTGGAAGTTGAATGCAAATGTCTATGGCTTTACCTGTAAGAAGGCTCATGAGAGTTCTAGAGTATTGCTCTTCAGGCAGACCTGATGCTTTGGCTAGTTCTTCGAAACGCATCAGATAAGAATCAATATTGTCTTTCGATTCTTGAAAATTTGCCATTTTTGACATTTGTTTATATCTGTCAAAACCTGCAGACTTTTGTTGGGCATTCGCTGCTTCTATTTGTGCCTGAGCTAATTGTATGTTTTTTTCTTTTATAAGGCGTTCTTCTTCTTTCATTCGGCGTTCATGTTCCATCTCTTCTTTTCGTTGAGCTAATACTTTCTTTTCATGGTCTTCAAGCTCTTGCTTTGCCCATTGTAGTCTTTCTGGTTTAGGCATAGCTAATTCTTTGGCCATCTCCAGAAAATCTTGTAGTGTTAACATTTTGGCTGCCATGGTAATTCAGTAGCAAGTAGTCTTGTACTTGTTAACTTGATAGTTTAATATAAATGATTGTCGTTACTCGAAAGTAGACTTGAATATACTTCGATTAAAATGTTCTTGGGTTATTTTTATTTAGAAGAGACACACAATAAATAGTTCAATATTTCACCTTATAAATCGTCGTTATAAGATGATTATTGTAGATGATTATTGATAATATGATTATCACTTGTAGTTGCCACTTGATTAGGCAATTTGAGAACAATTACTTGTCGCTAGTAAGTAAATATACAAGGCGATCTAAGTTGATAGATCAAGCCTGTAAACTGACGTAAGGTTGTACTGACCTTGTCATAAAGACATGTGGTAGACTTGAACGTGAAGTTTTCTTAGTAGTGAGAGGCTGAGTAGTGAAGTAGAACTATCGTCTGTAGTTCTAGTTTGTTGCAACACAACTGTCAAAGAGTTGTTTCGATGGTTGCAGGTTGGTTATCTTGGCAGACGTCAAAGGTTGCCAGATGAAAGTATTGATCCTGTAGTATCACGTTGATGAATAAATTCGTTGTACATACAGCCGTCGGAGGTGTCAATTTATGTCACGTGTTTATTTGGCTAGAAGATCTTGATGCTATAAACTTGTGACATATGTGGGTTCGGAGGTGCCTTGATTATAGTTCAAACACTTTAATAATCAATGAAGTAACAAAGTGTTGATATGTTTCTTGAGTTTTAATTATTTAAAACTTGAACTTGAAACAATAAATGTACATACAAAGATATATAAAACAGATACAGGATTCAGTGAAGATGTTCAATAAAATGAGTAAATATTTACTTTAAAACTTAGCGACTTCTAAGCCTAACTTTCTAGCTCTCTCTCCCGTCTCAAGCTAACACTCCGCCTTTTATATCTTTCTTTAGAATCAAGAACCGTGACATCTCAATACCCATCCTTGACTCGTTTACATTTAATTTTCCCCTCAATTGTTTCTGTAATTTAACCTACGCCAATTATGTCTCCCTGCTGTAGCCTTGAACCAAGTTTTAATCGGCGTCCTTCTGGCATTAAAGCGCGAGCGCGCTGACCCGATTTGAGATAGGTACAATGTCCCATTCTGTGAACAACGAGGTGTCACTAGGAACTGTTTTTGTAATTTAAGCTATGTTAATTTTGTTTCCCTGCTGTAGTCTTGAACTAAGTTTTAATCTGTGTTTTTCTGGCATTTAAGCGTGGGTACGCTGACCTGGTTTGAGATAGGTACAATGTCCTCATTTTGTAAACAATGAGGTGTCACTAGGGACGTGACATGCACCATGAAACAGAAAGCCATTCAATGTGACACCTGCGATGAATGGTACCATGCATCATGTCTCCATATGAATACACCTGTGTAGTATGCCTTAGGCAACAAAGATGCATCATGGCACTGTGTACCGTGTGGGTTACCTCAGTTTACATCAGGACTGTTTGATTCCTTTGATGCGGACACTTCTAACCCATACAACATCCTAAACACCATCCCAAAACCAACTCACCAACCACTAGCCAGATCCACTCCTGTTAAACCTAAATCTACTAAAATTAATACAACAGCCTCACTAAACAAACCTCCTAAAGAAGTAATACCAAAATACCTTAAAACCTTAGTAATAAATTTTCAAAGCATTAGGAACAAAACAGCAGACTTAGAAATTTTATTAGAATGTGAGAAACCAGACATAATTGCAGGAACAGAAACTTGGCTACATCCTGAAATTCATAATGCAGAAATTTTCAATAGTAATTATGAAATTTTTAGAAAAGATAGGGCTGATAATCATGGAGGAGTTCTTTTAGCTATAAAAAACACTCTTATAGCAGAAGAAATTACCTTACCTAACTCAAAAAACATAGAATCTACATTTTGTAAAATTAATACCACCTCAACATCCCTTATAATAGGCAGCATTTACAGACCACCAAATTCTAGTTTAGAATACATGCAGGAACTATGTAATCAGATTACTACACTTAAAGAGACAAATAAAAATGCAGTTTTTTGGATTATGGGTGACTTCAACCTACCTGATATAAATTGGAAAACACTAACCATAGATAAACACCAAAACCTTAAGGACATAAATGAGCTTTTCATAGAAACTTTACACAACCTAAGTTTAGATCAAATCATTAAAAAGCCAACTAGATTAAACAACACATTAGATCTCTTCTTAACCAACAGACCTGGATTAGTAGTTGATTATGATATTATCCCTGGTCTATCAGACCATGAGATCATAAAAATACACAGTCAGATAAAAGCAGTAGCCAACACAAAACCCAAAAGAAAAATCTTACTCTGGAATAAATGTAACCTAACACAACTACACCAAGCTGCATTAAACTTTCAACAAACATTCTTATTAGAAAAAGACATTAACCAACCAGTCGATGACCTCTGGAATTTCATTAAAAACCATCTTAAAAGCATTATAGAAAATCATATACCAACTAAATACACATCAAACAAAATAAATAAATGCTGGTTTAATAATAGATTAAAGAAGCTTTGTAAACAGAAGGAAAACCTATATAGAAAATTTAAAGAAACCAAGGCAGAAAGAGTTTACAAAAAGTAAATAAAAATTAAACACCTAACCCAAAAAGTAAGCAGACAGATGCAGAGTGAATACATAAACAATGTAATATCTAAAGATAACAACAAAAACCTATAGTCATACATTAAGTCTAAGAAATGGAAACAACAGGCATAGCACCATTAAAAGATGAACATAACATAATACATAATGATAATGAAACTAAAGCAAACATCCTAAACAAATACTTTGCATCAGCATTCTCAGCCCCAGGAGACAAAGACATATTTCTTAATTTGAACCAAGTAGACAACATAGAAGATTTAGTAGTACAAGAAAATGGAATTAAAAAACTATTAGCCAACACCAAACCAAATAAAGCGTCTGGACCTGATGGTATTCCAGCTAGATTACTCAAAGAACTAAGCAATGAGCTAGCCCCAGTGTTCAAAATACTCTTTCAGGCATCGCTTAACCAGGGCAGAGTACCAAAGGACTGGAAAGAAGCTAATGTCACCCCCCTATTTAAAAAAGGAGAAAAATCTGATCCAGGAAACTACAGACCAGTATCACTTACCAGCATCACATGTAAAATACTAGAACACATAATATGTAGCAATATCATAAACCACTTAGACAAACATAATGTCCTCACCCCATACCAACATGGCTTTAGGAAATATAGATCATGTGAAACACAACTAATAGGACTAATTGATGATTTTTCAAAAGGTTTAGATAATAGTGAACAAATAGATGCTATCTTACTAGATTTTTCCAAGGCTTTTGACAAAGTTCACCACCATAGTTTGCTTAAAAAATTAAAATATTTCGGCATTAACGGTCCACTGCATCAGTGGATTAAAGATTTTCTGATAGGGAGAGAACAAACTGTAATAATAAATGGCTCTAAATCAACACCAATAACAGTAAACTCAGGTGTACCTCAAGGAACAGTCTTGAGTCCACATTTTTAATTTACATAAATGATTTACCAAATTGCATTAGTTCAGGAACAAAAGTCAGATTATTTGCAGACGATTGCATAATATATAGAACAATAAAAACAAAACAAGACACAGATATTTTACAAAGAGAATTAGATGAATTACAGAAATGGGAATCAAATTGGAGCATGTCTTTCCACCCAGAAAAATGTCAGTTGTTAAGAGTAACAAAAAAACTAAAACAAATTAATTCCACTTATCTTATTCATGGCAAACCAGTAACACAGACTAAAAACTCAAAATACCTAGGTGTTATAATAAATGAAAAACTGTCATGGAATCCACATATTGATGAAACTATTTAAAAAATCCAACAAAGCATTAGGGTTTATTAAAAGAAATTTTTATAAATCAAATAAGAACATAAAACTAAAATGTTATTTAACCTTGGTTAGGCCAATAATAGAATATGCATCCACCGTGTGGGACCCCTCAACTCAAGAAAACATTAAGAAACTGGAACAAACACAAAATAGAGCAGTGAGATTCATAACAAACGAATATTCACATTTGACTAGGGTAACACCATTAGTAAAATCACTAAATTTAGAAAGCCTTCAGGACAGAAGACTCAAAAGTAAAGTAGCAATTATACATAAAACACTGAACCATAATCTTCAAATACAAAAACAAAATTTAATAAAATACTCTGAAAGACACAAAAATAAAGGCACATTCCTCGTCCCATATGCTAGGACAAATTTGTACAAATACTCCTTCTTCCCTAGTGCTATTAGAGCATGGAATGGGTTGCCTGAGCTAGCCAGAAAAACCAGTGACTTGGCAGAATTTAAGTCATTGGTTAATATGCATGACTAAATGCATGACGCGTAGGACGTAATCATCTTCTTTTTTGAAGTAACGTCTGTATTATATAAGATAAGAAGATAAGATTCCAATGACAGGCTTTTAAATCTAGACTTAAGAAATGATGCGCAAAATTTTCCTGAACATTAGTTTATTCAACTCTTAAATCTGAAATGCTTTACATTTGGAAGCGATACTCCTTTAAAGAGACCGATAGTTGGATTTAGATACAGACCTAGATCTAGTTCTCTAGCCAAATTTAAATTTATTTATCTTTTACTTTGAAAAATTATAAATATAAATTAGAGTTTTCCCAGTGTGGCCAACGAGGTAGTAATTATTTTCTCAACAATATATATAAATTGTTAAATTTATAGGAAAATCGTTTGCGCCGTTTTTAAGATCCTTGTCCAGGTTCCACCGTCCATGAAGTTGTGACTTGAATTGAGGTATTGTAAAAAAAAGAAATTAAGTACATCCTAGCTATAGTTGTGTTAAAAACTACTCAATCTTGTTTTTTTGTTTTTTAAATAAAAATTGTGTTACGTTGCTTATATATATTCTATAAGGCTAAACATGCACCCAAAAATTATGTACACTGGATACTGGATACGATCTATGGGGCTGGTAATGTAAAAATCATCTGTTTCTGTAACCTACAGTTAACGGGGGTCTCATGTGTCAGCACAACGACCAACCGCATTTACTTTTCATAACTCATTCCGGGTACCGATTAGAGCTGGGTGGACTCAGAGGCGCCCTAAATGTTCCGAAATTCAAAATCGCAGTCTTCATCGGGATTCGACCTCGAGAACACGTGGTTCAGAAGCCAAGCGCTATATTACTCAGCCACCACGTCCGCCTAGGGAATACATAAAGGCGTAAGGAACCGCTAGTCTGAGAAATCTAAATCTTTGGATTAGCTTGTATTGTATAGCTTGTATTGTCTATCTAGCTATCAACACACACCTCTCTTTGTTTCAGTTCGTTTCGACCTGTATGCTGTTCTACGTTCTATCATCTTCATCTTCCATCTTTGGTTGAGTCCTTCTTTAATCTCGCGTGCACAAGAGTTCCCTTCCATAAACAGCAACTACAACTAGAAACACGAGATTTGTCTTCGCAGGGGTAGATAACTAGTAAGAGAGAGAGTGAATGTTATGGTGCATATAGTTATGGATAGGACGAAAGATAATGTTGTACACATTACGTGGACTGAGACCAATGAAAATGTTATGAGTCGTAAAAGAATCAACTCTGCCTCCCCAAACACCTCATAACACGAGATTTCGAGGTAGAAGAACAAGAGGTCCATGTATCTAACAAGTCGCCTATACATAAGTTCAGCCGTCAGCATCTGGGTATTTAGAAAGTCGTCAGCATCTGGGTATTTAGAAAGTCGTAAGTATCTGGGTATTTAGAAAGTAAAAGGCTTTTGATATAAAAAAACCTTTTGAGAGTAGGGAGCCTAGTCTGTAGGCAGTTGGTGATGAACAATACGAGTATCAACTAACTCTAGGTATTGGTTGTACTCTGCAAATCAGTTGTTACATTGGATACACGAGATTGGGCATTAAAAAATGTTTGTAAAATGTTCTACATGTTTCGGATGTTCCTTCAGAGTTGAAGATAATTACTTCCTTGTCCAAACCTCCCGCAGGACGACGGGGGATGGGAGCGGGCAGGGTTTGAACCCAGGACCACCGATAAATCTGAACGACAGTGCAGCGCGCAAACCGCACGACCAGGCAGCCATCCTGGGTCCAATGAGGAAAACTTAAACATTTGTCAAAATCTTCAGTTGAAAGGTATTGAAAATCATTCATTTAGTATTGAGGATGTTCCATTGACAGATTTAGTTTTGTGTTTTTGTGGATGTTCCATTGACAGATTTAGTTTTGTGAATATTCCATTGAAACATTTACTTTTACTCCAGGGCCGGCGTTAAGCCACTGCAAACTATGCGGTCGCAGTAGGCCCTGCAATTTCATAGGACCGCGCTAATTCTAGGTGTAACTTATTAAATTAAACCATTTTATAACTTATAACAGGGTTCCCGCGACATTCTTGTTTCCCGGCAGCTCTTTGATATCTCCTGAAATTGTTAAAATCTCCTGAAAACTCATAAAAATCTCCTTAAAAATAGACAAAATTGTCATTTTGGGGAGTAAGTCAATATGGAAAAGTCCAATTCACCGCTCGAAATAAAAAAAAAAACGGCATCGCCAGCTTTCTTTTAATAAAAATGTATTGCAAAGACGAATTTATTTTCTAATACAAATCTTAATTTTCAGTTATTATCCTTATCCCTACCCAGACTGGGCCCTGCGCAATCCGTTTCGCATGGGGCCCCGAAATTGTTAGGGCCGGCCCTGTTGTACTTAGTTTTGGGGGGGGGGGTGAACTCCACCATCGCCAGTCCCAAGCCAGGAAGAAAAAGGAGGGCCTAGCCACTCCAGCTTGTTAAACCTCCGTTGTTTCAGACACCCCAAACTTTTAAACCTTGAAACATGTTTGGGCTATGATGCAACGATCTTCAAAATCTGGATGAACACCTGAAACTTGTGAAACATTTTATCAAATTGTATTAAGCACCTTGAACTCGTGTGTTGATGTGTCGTTGTGTGTCTTGTTTCGTAAAACTTCCTACTTCTAACAGACGACACGGTCGGTGCTATAAATAGAATGTGTTTCGAGTGCTCTATATTGAGTGACCTACTTATCTTTTGACTGTGTCCGGTCTAAAGCTGTCATTCTTTTTGCCAAAGGCTTGTCCTGCCACCTTTCAACTTTGACTCCTCTAGGAGGCGGCTGTATTCGAAACGGGTAGCAATGGATGGAAACAGGAAAGACAGATGAAGATGATCGGGTGGGGAAAGGTAAAAAGCCTTTAAATCTTAAGCCCCCACTGTCTTTAGCTCCTACTGTCTTAAGCCTCGCTGTCTTTAGCTCCTACTGTCTTAAGCCCCCGCTGTCTTAAGCCACCAGTCTTAAGCTCCCATTGTCTTAAGCCCCCGCTGTCTTTAGCCACCGCTGTCTTAAGCTCCCACTGTCTATAGCCCCCACTGTCTTAAGCCCCCCGTTGTCTTAAGCTCCCATTGTCTTAAGCCCCCACTGCCTTTAGCCACCGCTGTCTTAAGCTCCCACTTTCTTATGCCCCCACTATCTTAAACTCAGACTGTCTTAAGCCCCCACTGTCTTAAGCCCCGCTTTCTTAAGCCCCCACTGTGCTTGTATTACCCACACTTCAGAGAGGAGCAGACTCAATGATTAATAATAGTGATGTCTTAAGCCCCCGCTGTCTTAAACTCCAACTGTCTTAAGCCCCCGCTGTCTTAAGCTCCCGCTGTCTTAAGCCCCACATTGTCTTAAGCCCCCGCTGTCTTAAGCTCACACTGTCTTAAGCTCCCTCTGTCTTAAGCCCCCAATGTAGCCCCGCTGTCCTAAGCCCCCGGTGTCTTAAGCCCCTGCTGTGCTTGTTTTACCCACACTTCAGAGAGGAGCAGCCTCAATGATTAATAATAGTGATGTCTTAAGCCCCCGCTTTCTTAAGCCCCCGCTGTCTTAAACCCCCGCTGTCTTTAGCCCCCGCTGTCCTTTTTCTACCCACATTTCAGAGAGGAGCAGCCTCAATGATTAATAATAGTAATAAAAATAGTTGAGCCTCTGAAGCGCTGTTAACAAACATGATGTAGGCTCACGGCGCTGTTTAAACATAAACACGAGAGTTGAATTTTAAAAAAAAAATAGGTCTTCAATGTTTTTCTTGAATGCAGTGATAGGGAAGCATGGCTGAGATCAATGCGGCGTGAGTTCCAAACTTTTGGTCCATGCACTGAAAAAAAATCCGCCAACTGAAACTTTTGAGGGAGAAACGTGGCACTACTACTGTATTCGAAACGGGTAGCAATGGATGGAAACAGGAAAGACAGATGAAGATGATCGGGTGGGGAAAGGTAAAAAGCCTTTAAATCTTAAGCCCCCACTGTCTTTAGCTCCTACTGTCTTAAGCCTCGCTGTCTTTAGCTCCTACTGTCTTAAGCCCCCGCTGTCTTAAGCCACCAGTCTTAAGCTCCCATTGTCTTAAGCCCCCGCTGTCTTTAGCCACCGCTGTCTTAAGCTCCCACTGTCTATAGCCCCCACTGTCTTAAGCCCCCCGTTGTCTTAAGCTCCCATTGTCTTAAGCCCCCACTGCCTTTAGCCACCGCTGTCTTAAGCTCCCACTTTCTTATGCCCCCACTATCTTAAACTCAGACTGTCTTAAGCCCCCACTGTCTTAAGCCCCGCTTTCTTAAGCCCCCACTGTGCTTGTATTACCCACACTTCAGAGAGGAGCAGACTCAATGATTAATAATAGTGATGTCTTAAGCCCCCGCTGTCTTAAACTCCAACTGTCTTAAGCCCCCGCTGTCTTAAGCTCCCGCTGTCTTAAGCCCCACATTGTCTTAAGCCCCCGCTGTCTTAAGCTCACACTGTCTTAAGCTCCCTCTGTCTTAAGCCCCCAATGTAGCCCCGCTGTCCTAAGCCCCCGGTGTCTTAAGCCCCTGCTGTGCTTGTTTTACCCACACTTCAGAGAGGAGCAGCCTCAATGATTAATAATAGTGATGTCTTAAGCCCCCGCTTTCTTAAGCCCCCGCTGTCTTAAACCCCCGCTGTCTTTAGCCCCCGCTGTCCTTTTTCTACCCACATTTCAGAGAGGAGCAGCCTCAATGATTAATAATAGTAATAAAAATAGTTGAGCCTCTGAAGCGCTGTTAACAAACATGATGTAGGCTCACGGCGCTGTTTAAACATAAACACGAGAGTTGAATTTAAAAAAAAAAATAGGTCTTCAATGTTTTTCTTGAATGCAGTGATAGGGAAGCATGGCTGAGATCAATGCGGCGTGAGTTCCAAACTTTTGGTCCATGCACTGAAAAAAAATCCGCCAACTGAAACTTTTGAGGGAGAAACGTGGCACTACTACTGTATTCGAAACGGGTAGCAATGGATGGAAACAGGAAAGACAGATGAAGATGATCGGGTGGGGAAAGGTAAAAAGCCTTTAAATCTTAAGCCCCCACTGTCTTTAGCTCCTACTGTCTTAAGCCTCGCTGTCTTTAGCTCCTACTGTCTTAAGCCCCCGCTGTCTTAAGCCACCAGTCTTAAGCTCCCATTGTCTTAAGCCCCCGCTGTCTTTAGCCACCGCTGTCTTAAGCTCCCACTGTCTATAGCCCCCACTGTCTTAAGCCCCCCGTTGTCTTAAGCTCCCATTGTCTTAAGCCCCCACTGCCTTTAGCCACCGCTGTCTTAAGCTCCCACTTTCTTATGCCCCCACTATCTTAAACTCAGACTGTCTTAAGCCCCCACTGTCTTAAGCCCCGCTTTCTTAAGCCCCCACTGTGCTTGTATTACCCACACTTCAGAGAGGAGCAGACTCAATGATTAATAATAGTGATGTCTTAAGCCCCCGCTGTCTTAAACTCCAACTGTCTTAAGCCCCCGCTGTCTTAAGCTCCCGCTGTCTTAAGCCCCACATTGTCTTAAGCCCCCGCTGTCTTAAGCTCACACTGTCTTAAGCTCCCTCTGTCTTAAGCCCCCAATGTAGCCCCGCTGTCCTAAGCCCCCGGTGTCTTAAGCCCCTGCTGTGCTTGTTTTACCCACACTTCAGAGAGGAGCAGCCTCAATGATTAATAATAGTGATGTCTTAAGCCCCCGCTTTCTTAAGCCCCCGCTGTCTTAAACCCCCGCTGTCTTTAGCCCCCGCTGTCCTTTTTCTACCCACATTTCAGAGAGGAGCAGCCTCAATGATTAATAATAGTAATAAAAATAGTTGAGCCTCTGAAGCGCTGTTAACAAACATGATGTAGGCTCACGGCGCTGTTTAAACATAAACACGAGAGTTGAATTTTAAAAAAAAAATAGGTCTTCAATGTTTTTCTTGAATGCAGTGATAGGGAAGCATGGCTGAGATCAATGCGGCGTGAGTTCCAAACTTTTGGTCCATGCACTGAAAAAAAATCCGCCAACTGAAACTTTTGAGGGAGAAACGTGGCACTACTACTGTATTCGAAACGGGTAGCAATGGATGGAAACAGGAAAGACAGATGAAGATGATCGGGTGGGGAAAGGTAAAAAGCCTTTAAATCTTAAGCCCCCACTGTCTTTAGCTCCTACTGTCTTAAGCCTCGCTGTCTTTAGCTCCTACTGTCTTAAGCCCCCGCTGTCTTAAGCCACCAGTCTTAAGCTCCCATTGTCTTAAGCCCCCGCTGTCTTTAGCCACCGCTGTCTTAAGCTCCCACTGTCTATAGCCCCCACTGTCTTAAGCCCCCCGTTGTCTTAAGCTCCCATTGTCTTAAGCCCCCACTGCCTTTAGCCACCGCTGTCTTAAGCTCCCACTTTCTTATGCCCCCACTATCTTAAACTCAGACTGTCTTAAGCCCCCACTGTCTTAAGCCCCGCTTTCTTAAGCCCCCACTGTGCTTGTATTACCCACACTTCAGAGAGGAGCAGACTCAATGATTAATAATAGTGATGTCTTAAGCCCCCGCTGTCTTAAACTCCAACTGTCTTAAGCCCCCGCTGTCTTAAGCTCCCGCTGTCTTAAGCCCCACACTGTCTTAAGCCCCCGCTGTCTTAAGCTCACACTGTCTTAAGCTCCCTCTGTCTTAAGCCCCCAATGTAGCCCCGCTGTCCTAAGCCCCCGGTGTCTTAAGCCCCTGCTGTGCTTGTTTTACCCACACTTCAGAGAGGAGCAGCCTCAATGATTAATAATAGTGATGTCTTAAGCCCCCGCTTTCTTAAGCCCCCGCTGTCTTAAACCCCCGCTGTCTTTAGCCCCCGCTGTCCTTTTTCTACCCACATTTCAGAGAGGAGCAGCCTCAATGATTAATAATAGTAATAAAAATAGTTGAGCCTCTGAAGCGCTGTTAACAAACATGATGTAGGCTCACGGCGCTGTTTAAACATAAACACGAGAGTTGAATTTTAAAAAAAAAATAGGTCTTCAATGTTTTTCTTGAATGCAGTGATAGGGAAGCATGGCTGAGATCAATGCGGCGTGAGTTCCAAACTTTTGGTCCATGCACTGAAAAAAAATCCGCCAACTGAAACTTTTGAGGGAGAAACGTGGCACTACTAGAAGCGTTGAGTCCATTGAGCGCAGGGCTAGACAATGGACATATGGAGTGACCAGTTCGCTAAGGTGCAAGGGCATTTCTTTGTTATGGATACTCTGATGACAAAGTGTGACCACCTTGTAGTCGATTCTCGCTTTCACGGGAAGCCAATGGAGTGTACGCAAGAGAGCAGTAGCAGAATCACGTCTTGCTTTCTTAGGATTATTCGTGCGGCGCTGTTCTGGATGGATCTCATTCACCAATCGTAAACAAACAACATTTAGCCACGTGATTGTCTATCTCTTCTATACAAACTACGTAATCCATAAAGGCTGTCACGTGATACGTTTTTTTTTTCATTGTTTTATTAATATTATCACGCGGCTAAATGTTTTTTGTTTACGATTGGTGAATGAGGTCCATTCACTGTAGCTTAGCGACTTTGTCTTCGAGTATACCCGCTAGCACAGCTTATGAGGGGGGGGGGCGGAGAGTATACCCGCTAGCACAGATTATGAGGGGGGGGCGGAGAGTACGGTTCAATCGCTGTCATATCTCATCAGTATTGCTAGGCTGATGCCCGCATAGCTAATTTCATTTTCTATATATAATAAAATTAAGTAATTACTCAATCATTAACTAATATATTAATTGGTTCGTGTGTTGTCTTCGACAATGAATAATTGTGCAACGTTTTAACTTAATCCGAGAATGTGAAGTGGGAGAAACAGCGTGTAAAACATTTGACCAGACCGACAGAAGGACAGACGCAATAAGTTGATATAACCAAGTCTATAAAGAAAGTGTGTACGTTTGTTGTCTTCCTATATGTATATGCCTCTTATGCTCATAACAGTAACATGACCTATATACTTAACAAGTATTGTCTTGTTTTTGGTTTCGGTTATTTTTTTTTAAGACCAGACGAAACAAGAACTAAGTTCTGATGAATGCAGGTCTAAGTAGATTAAATTGCTCCACTTGGCTACTGAGGCCCAGTTCGAATGTAGACTTTTATATTTGTATTGATCCATAGTTTTTTTGTTTGTGGAGTGTTTAATACACTTATGTAACAGCATCTTACCCTGACACTTCAATTTCCCGCGTGTTTGTACAAAGGTTATATCAACTCGTCTCCCAAAAGTGTGTACACGTTATTTCTCCCACACCCATTCTCGGAAATTAAAACTTCGCACAGTTGTCCATTGACATTGACAAGGCGTGAATCAATTTCTTTAAAAAAAGTAACCAGTCAGACAATTAATTACTGGTAGTTCATTATTTTGTTCAATAGCAACAAGGGAAACTAATGCTTCAGTATTTCACAGATATGGCTGCATAAATGTGAGGGGGGGTTAGTCCCCTTAAATAATTGTTAGTGCTATTTCTCCCTCACGCATTCTCCGATCAAGTTGAATACTTTAAACAATTATTTAGTGTACCTAACAGAACACGAATCAATGTACAAAAATACTCGATTAGTCAATTAATTATTGTTAATTATTCATTTTGTTTGATATCGAATAAGGGAAATAACTTGTACATTATTGGTAGATATAGTTTTAAGGAGTTCTTCCACTTTAAATACCCTTTTTTTTTTTACGGCTTTTTCGGTTGTCTGCCTTTGCTTATGAGTTAAATCAAGCTAACGAAAGCCCGCGGGCCATCGGTTGATAATCACTTGGTTAGTTCTCTTTACTCATGTTGGGCTTAAGGCATTGATGTTCGTATTAATCTGGACTTGAACTGTACCCTTCCAAACTTCTGCCAGTATATGAGGCAGTGGCTCGATTTTATTGAACGACCTATTTTTATGCTGATACCCATTTGTATAAATTTGTCCTAGTTTATGAAACGAGAAATGTTGCTATCATCTTTATGACTTTCTGAGTATTTTATTAGTTTTTGTGTTTGTATTTGAAAACAAAGATAGCCATCGAAAATTTCTTTTTCTATTTAAAGTATGAAATAGTTGCAACATCTATTTAACGGCCGTGTCAAAACATGTCTTTTGACCCGCCATCTAACGACTGACCCTCAGATCAGCCTTCGAGTTTAACATCAACTCACTGGCCACCTTATTTACGTTAACTATATGCTTGTTTCTTTCAGGGCTGTTGGGAAAACATCAATGTTGACAAGCTACACTGAAGGTTCATTTCCAGAGGACTACGTGCCAACTGTGTAAGTGTATATATATACTTTTATACTGTCAGTCCAGGTCGTCTCTTTATTCAAATATAGTGTCATCTTTTTTAAGACTATTTGCAAAAAACCAACACTGAAAAATCATTCATAGTTTTTCATTGATAGATGCACAGATTTTTGTATTCTCAGTTTGTTCTGGTCTCTTTTGTTAACATGTGGGGAATGGTGTCTGTGGGAAAAGATTTATGTTCTGCCTTTAGGAGGTCAGCAAACTCAACTCTAGTCCTAGCTTATTATTTATTTACATTTCACATTCTTTAGCGTACTTTTTAAAAGAAGGCTCTATAGTGATTTTTCAAAAAAACTTTATAGTGATTGTCTTCGTGGCCCAACCATGCGGGACACCACGATGAAAAAGTAATGGAAAGATAACTCTTTTATTTCTTCAAGTCGGAATAGAGTTACCCCACGTAACTTTCGCGGTGACAGAGAGCGATGCTCAGAAAAAAAAGGGGGGGCGTATGCTACGCCGCGGGTCGGCTCGTATAGTTAACACGATCTAAAGCTCTAGATCTAAGGTCTTATATCTAAGGACTTCAAAAAGAAAGTAGTTCACAGCAAATAGTCTTCCTCTTGGTACAGGTGGTGGGACCTTATCTCTAAAATTACGTTTCACTGTAATGAGACTTTGGCGAACTTTTACGATAACAGCCGATAGTGGATTTATGATAACAGCGATACTGGATTTACGATAACAGCCGATAATTGATGTACGATACCAGACGATATTGGATTTACGATAAAACTCGATAATGTACTTTTACTTAGAGAACGCAGAAACAACTAGCAAATCTTTATCGGTTCAATGGGGGTTGTTATTTTAAAGTAGGTTAGAAATTGTGAACAGAACAAATTTGCGAAGATTTCTGATTGATAACCTTATCTAAAAGCAATAGGGTAACTGCTGTGAACTCCTTACTTGGATTATACCTGACACATAACAAACTTCTTCCAATGATTCGAAGAGACGCCAGAGATGAATTAACAGCAGAATATAACTTTAGTAAAAGTAATCAGGATAACTGTAGCTGTAGACAACGCATCAAATGTCAACGAGTAAATACATACATAATTCTGAAATCTGACTTCTATATTACTAATATTGTACGGCTAAGCTCCAAAACTCAGGCCTCTGACAGCAATGACAAAACTCCAAGCGCTGTCGCTCTGTCCCAACCAATTGACCAATGAAATAATAATAAACATGAAATAATAATAAACAAACATAGAATTACTTAAATCTTACACCCAAGATTCTCTCAAGTTTTGTTTATAATCTTATATACAAAACATAGTCACCACAATAACCAACTCGAGAAAAAGTAACATTTTTCATCTAAACCCCTCCCTGTCCCAAAAAGTAAATAGCTCGTATGTCTGACTGATTTTAACAAACTGGTGACTGTAAGGCTAGCCTAGGCTACGTGTAGTCGGTCATGGCAAAAAGATCAAGCGATAGCGCTTGTGAGTGTTGAATAGTCATGTGAGAAAATACACACTGCCATGGTTAGTCAAGCATGTAATAAGGCTTGTCTTAGAGTCCGAAAATTAGTGTGGAATGCAGTATTTCCCGTGGCTGCGCAGCCCCATCTGTGAAGTACATATTTTGCCACACTAGGGTGGTCCAGAAAAACAAAGTAACAGATTTAAGTTGTCCACAAGGTTATTTCTGTTCTTTGTTATGTTAATAACAATTGTGCAAAATTTTAATGAAAACAAATAATATTTACAGGTCAACCCATTTGACAGTTTTTTTGGGTTATCTCAAATGAAATAGTTATTGTCAATTATAGTTGATGATCGATTTAAAACTTAAGGTTAAAATTTTAAAGTAAATTAAAATTAAGAAATTAAATTAAAGTTGTAATTAAAAAATGTAACTAAAACTTACAATCTAATGAAAACCTTAGTTTTAAAATTTGACAGTTTCACAGTGGATAATCTATGACGACGACATAAGTGATGTCTTTGTTGGAGTTGGGAAATTCCTGCGATGGTTTGCAACCAATCGAAGAATAAACTGTTTCTGTTCCTCATTCTTTGTCAGTGTATCATTGTATTTCTCAATAAGACTAATTCCCCTTTCAGCTACATCATTTACAACTGTCATGTGTGCAGCCAGTTCATAAAATTTCTTGAAGACTGGATCAGATGTCCACTGTCCTGGTGGTTTCTTAAGGAATGTCTGAGACTTTTCTTTGCCTTCTTCCATGAGGACATCAAAGAAAGATGTCGTCCTTTCTGTCACCAGGTCCTCCAATTTCAACTGTTCAGATTCACTTGTCAACTTTACACGCCGAGGGATGTCTGCCAATGCTGGTCGAAGTAGATTTTGTACCATCTTTTCTTTGATTGATGCTGACACTCTGTCATCTAAAAGGGCTATGCCAACCAAATGTTCAGAGAGAAACCAGAGGTGCCTTGAAAATGCTTCATGTGCCTTGCTGGCAACAGTCTTATTCGGATAGGTCTTCAGATTTGATAAAAATTCGATGTTGGCTGATACTCCTCATCTTCTTCTGACTCCGAATTAGATGTCAACGAAGAAAGTTCACCTTCTGTTTCATTGAAGCCCTTTGTCATGCGTTCTTCATATCTCATTTTCACCTTTCTCTCTTTTTCCTCTCGTTGCCTCTTCCTGCTTTCTTTTGATGCTGTCTTTACGTCTACTCCAGTCATGCTGCAGGAAAAAGTATCTTCTCTTTGCATGCGAAGAAATTCCCGATCTTCTTCGTTCTGTATTTCTGTCATCACGTCCTTTGTCGCAATATCAAACAATTCTTGAAGGTCACCTTTAAACATGTCTTCTTTCATCCTGTCGCTTTCTCGTTTTCGTGTTCTGTGTACCTTCAGAGCCAGATAGTTCTGATGCAGCTTTGACAGTTTTCTGACACATGAGTCAACCCGCTGTGTTGGTATTCTGGCTCGCATCCAAATACAAATAGCTGCATCACAAGTCATTTTATAACTTTCCGGAAGAGTTCGTCCTTCAGTTAAATGATGAAACTGGAGCAGTTGAAGTACATCCAGCATACGTGGCAATCTTGCTGTAGATAACAGAGAAATTGGCTTTCCAATCAGCCAGTTCTGTGGGTCGGATCTCAAACTGGAGGAAGCCATTGTTGTTTATAGTTTATTACTTGAAGAGTTCAATAGGTCAATTTCAGTTCAATGGCAATTTAGTATTAATTCAGTAACAACTGCAAAATAAAAAAATAACATGCACGTTAGAATTCAGCACACAAGTAAGTAAGTAAATTAATTTATAACGTGTCAAAGTCGGACGTAAATCGCAAGCGCGGACACCAGACAAGTAATGTTGATAATGGGTTGACCTGTAGATGTTGCTCGATCAGCTTGAAATTTTGCAGGCCAAATACCTATACCCAATGGACAAAAACAAACCATGTGGAGCAATGATTCTACAAACTTAAACTTTTCAGTATGGTTTTCTGGACCACCCTATTGCCACACCCAGTGCAAGCATAACCATTGTCCGCCGGTGGTCGATTTAGATTTTCTTTTCGCCGTCTGCGTCTGTCCTCGGCAGCGGATTTTCTTTTGGTCTCAAATGTGTATCCCGCAGCCGTTGTGAGTGACCTCATGCTGTCTGTTTCTAAGGCCGCATGCAACAAGGTTCTCTCTTCTATGTCAGCTCACCGAAAAGCAAGTAAATCTGCCCTTAACTGGTATTTTTTTCTTTGCTTACAAGGTCTATCTCTAACTGCGTAGACCTAGATCTATTACTTTTACGAGATTGTAAACTTAACTGTATGGCTTTCCGTTTTACAGTAAGTCAATAGTTTAAAGTTTAAATTTATAAGGTTATGTGACGCCACTTAGAAACCCGGTGAAAGTCTGACCGTTTTGGATGCGCAGAAAAATCACGTCAGAAAAACGTAACTTACTAAGTTATTATTGAAAATAAAAAGAATAATATATTCACTCTCTGTAAATCAAAACACGTATTATATCATTGTCAAAACCATCGGAGTTTCCCTTTGTTATTCCTTGTGTGGGAACAGAGGAAAATGCAGGTTACAAAAAAAACACAAAAACGGAGGATTCCAGCTACCCGTCGCCTCAGCGTGGCGCCTCCGGTGGAGGCTGACTTATTAGCCAAGCTCGGCACAAAACTGGACCCTGTGGACGAGCCACAGACTTTTGAGCAGGCGCGTGCGATTGTGGACGAATGGGAAAGAGATAAATGGTGTAAGATCTGGGAAAACGGTACCACAGGAAGGGAAGTCTGGCAAAACTTTAAAGGGCCCTCCAAATCGGACGAATGGTGGCGGCTTAACAGGGAAGAACAGGTGACAATCGCTAGGTACCGAACGGGACACTGTCCAATCGGTGCCTATTTTGCTAAATTTAAACCAAACTTCGATTCACGCTCCAGGCATTGTCAGGACGACGTCGAAACAGTAAACCACATCCTTTACGAGTGCGCAACACTACACCCTAAACATGGCCATATGAGTGAAGCAAAAACTGGTTTGCATGAAGAACTGGCTCTGTACGGAGACAGAGAAGCTCTGAGAAGAACTGCCGCTTTCCTTGTCCGTGTTATCAGAAAATAGAGTTCTCAACACGGTGCCCTAGTGCGATGAGACGTACACGGCCCTTGCGGGACCCCCTGGGTGAGCTTTTTTTTTTTATCTCACTCGGGGTAGGGATGGAACAAGTAGCCCGCACACAGTCCAAAAAGTCCGCCACGCCGTTCCACAAAGGGGTCGTCATCAGTGACCCGTAGCTGGAGTGGCGGTCCCTGCACGGAACAGTGACGGTTACAGTATAGGAATATGAGACAAGCTCCCCGCAGTCAGCACAGTTCTCGGCCACTTGTAGCGAGTGGGGCCCAGGAACGGGGACTGTGTGCTGTGTACACAGCACGGCCCGGTCTGACCCAGTCAACCGATATGATCGTCTACCGTTGGGAGCCCTCAGACAGGACAGGGGTGAAGAGCCCCATGTCCAGGCCTGGTAGTTAGATAAAAGCCTTTCTAACCACCAGCGCCTACGACGCCGACACCTTACTGGAAGGTTACAACAAAAGGGGTTTCAGAAACGAAACTTAACTCAGGTCTGCGACTGTGGCTTCACTAGAGTCGGTGTCACCCAGTGCAACGTCCCTCGTGACGTCACTGATTTAGAAAGCCACAGGCTCTTGACTAGCATTGACACAAGTGCATGGCGCACAGCTGCATTTTTTATTATAAACCCTTGGCTTTTGGTGTAGAGGCACTGAGCATCGCTGATGACGAGGGTGATAATAGATAGCTCAACAAAAACGTTTTTCCACTCAGTAGTTCTACTAATAGAATATGCATCCTCTGTTTGGACCCCTTAACTCACGAAAACATTAATATTGGTTAAAGAGATGAAAACCAATTCAGGGAACAAAGTCCAATATACTTATTAACCTATGGCGAAAAAAAATAATTGTAGTCTATGTTTCAAGCCATTTCTTGCATGAGGTTGTTTCCCCTTGTAATTACCAACCAGGGGGGGCACAACTATGTCAGACTTTGTCTCGATTTACCTTCCTTTTTCATTTTTTTCACCCTTTAGGTTTGACAACACGACAATAGACCTAACAGTTGAAGGTCAACAGGTCAGCCTAGGACTGTGGGATACGGCAGGACAAGAAGATTATGACAGATTGAGGCCATTGTCTTATCCTGGGGCGGTCAGTAACCAAATGCATGTTATTAATGAGTTACTTTAGAGGCCGACCATTGACCAACATATTCTAGGTTGTACTCTTCATTAACGAAAACTATTCAAGTGAAGGGAGTCTTTTAGCTAATCTAATAGAATTTAATTTACATTGATTTTAAGTCTTGCTCTCTAAATCTGTACGATAATTTTTTTAAACTAATCTATTTCTTTAAACATTAAAAAAAAAAGTAAAGTTCCCCTTTCAGACCTTGTGATCTGTAAGACAGATGTAAGGTCATCTGTTTCTGAGGCCTATGGTAAACGAGGGTGTCATGTGGCTAGCACAACGACCAACCGCCTTTACTTTTCCCCAACTAATGACAGGTACCCATTATAGCTATGTGAACTCAGAGTCGCCCGAAGAACCCGAAATTAAAAATCCCAGTCTTCACCAGGATTTGAACCCTGGTTCAGAAGCCAAGCCCTTTACCACTCAGCAACCACCCCTCCTCTTTAAAGCATAAAAGGGAAATAATAATTTCTATTATTGTCCTATTGTTTACTTTACCAATATTCAATGAAATCCACACCAGTTTCCTAACTGATTTGTAAAACATTAGTTCGGAGAGTTAGCTTTGAGGCAACTCGTGTATTACCATTAAGCAAATTAGTCTTGATGCAGCAACAAATACGGACAAAACATACCATTTAGAGGAAACCCTGTTAAACCAAAATTAAAATCAATAAGGTTTGGGCCTTTGTTAGTTCATAGAAAACTCTAATGACAGACACTATATATGAAATTAGCTTATGATAGAAACTTTTAAACCTAATATATTTTTATGTTCACTGGTTATTTTCTGTATTTATTTGTAGATCTATGTTAATCTTAATCCCTATATATGGCTTCCTTTAGTCCAAATATTGTTCATCTCATAGAAATGAGATGAATGCCTGGGGATTAGTTGTAGTCAGAATGATGTTGTCCACACAACAGTTCCCCCTTCTCCACGCAGCTGATGTACACACAAGAAAGACAAGTGTGGATACAGTTCGGGATCAGCGTCTCAGGCTCTGCCAGGATAAAGCACTTTGTGCTGCAAAAAGGGTGGCCCTAACAATTGCGGGGCCCTATGCGAAACTGATAGTGCGGAGACCAGTTTGGGTTGGGAGAAAGCTTGTGATGTCAAAATTAAGATTTTTTATTAGAAAATACATTCATCTTAGCAATACATTTTTAGTTAATGAAAGCTAACAATGCCTTTTTTTTAAAATCACGCGAAGGATTGGCACTCCAATTGACTATTTTGTCTATTTTCCAGGAAATTTCAATGAGTTTTCAGGAGATTTTAATAATTTCAGATTTCCAGGACTTTTTCTTATATTTTGCTATTTCAGATTTCCAGGAGGTTTAGATATCAGGAGGCCACTGAAACCTTTGTTATTATATATAAGTTACAATGTTTTATAAGCTAGAATTAGCGCAGGGCCTATGAAAGCGCAGGGCCCACTGCAGCCGCATAGTTTGCAGTGGCCTAAGGCCGGCCCTGGCTGCAAACTGCCTATGGGTCTCAGGCTCCTGATTTGTCCTCAGGGTTAACTCTCGAAGCCTTTCCCATGATTGGGTATAACTGCAAGGCAGCAGAGGTTTGAATTCAGAGTTTTCCTTCTCCAAGGTGGGTAGCCAGCCAAGGCTAACGAGCCCCTTCTTCCTGAAGCTTATTGGTTTAGGCACCAGTTAACTGCCTTCTTCTGATAGTGAAAACAGTTCTGCTATTTTAAGCATTTTACAGTAGTGGATTGCTTATTTCCATTACCACTTCCGCAATGACAAGATTACGGAACCTCTTTCCCCCTCTAACAGTAAAATTATTATACATCTTTCAGGATTCAAAAGACATGTCTAAAATATATCTCCTCGTATGGAAGATACTGAATTGTTAATATTTATAGTTGATTACAATAGCCTAATATTTTAACACTGTTTTGTGTTTTTCTCTTCTCCAGGATTGTTTCATTCTATGTTTTTCTTTGTGTAATAAAGCAAGTGCAGAGAATATAAAAGCCAAGGTAGATAACTCTTGCTCTTTCAATCCTGTCCTTGTGTTTTGCTAATTATGCATGCTAATTAGTTGAGATTTACTCTATAGCTATGTCAGCTACAGTCAGCATTGAGGAAATAAATTCAAATGAGTGGGTTAACCATGAATAAGAATTAGTCATTAAATGATTACCATTTCTAACTGTATATTATAGGGGTAACTCTCCATTAAACAGCTCCCAATTTATCACTATTTACATTTTTTTATTGCCTTTTTATTTCAAAATGTTAAAAGTTGAAGAAAATTTTTTTTGTTCGAAAATACATTTATAAAGAAAAAACTATTTGAAGGTTAAGTCACAAAATTTTATCGATATTTTAACAAATGTCATTTAAGCCCTAAAAAAATGTATTTGACTTAAGTTTACTAATTTTATCAAAGTACAGGCATCTTCTCTGTGGGGAAACATGTTTATAGTAGTTTAAGTGCACTTTAAATATGAGAAAATTAAGTTTTAAGTTGCAAAGCCGCCCCATGTTACAGTACTGGGAGAGCTCTCAATAAGGAAAGCGGGACACACTTTTGAGGCCGAGAGGAAAGCCCATGTAGAAGATAAGTGCAGAAGATGTTAGGAAAACTTAAACAGACTCCCAGCTGACTACGGCTTTATCTGCATCGAATGTGTAAAAATATGCAGATCGCAACTCAGCTTGCGTAGAGATTGGACCAAAAGCGCTCTGAGCATGCCATAAGCATGAAAGTAGCGCTATATAAAAGCTATAATAATAATATTTCTTTCTCACCTTAGTATTTTAACAAGTTAATGTTCTGTTGTTGTTGTTGTTATTTTTTCAGTGGTATCCAGAAATACATTACCATTGTCCCTATGCACCAATTATACTAATTGGCACAAAACTAGACATGAGGCAAGATAAAACTAAACAGAATGATCCTAAGAAGGTAAAATCTTAATTGAATAAATAGACAAAGACATTTCTTAAATTGTTTTTTTGTTTAAAGTTTGGCAGTCTTTAAAATTAGGAAATAAAATTTCAGCTAATTTTCCAGATTTCTTGATGTCTGTTAACTTCATATGTTTAAATGAAAATTGCCTAATTAATTTTTTCAAGGTGAATATTGTTCCTATTTATCTTAATGATCATGCTTTAGTTTTAATCTAGCTAGGCCTGAATAGGTGTTCCATTAGCTGCTAAATAACTAACTAGTAGGCCACCATTTGAATTAATCTATTTTAAAAAATTAGCAAAGTGTTCAGCTAAATACTAAGAATCTGCAAAGTGTTCAGCTAAATACTAAGAATCTGCAAAGTGTTCAGCTAATTACTAAAAATCTGCAAAGTGTTCAGCTCATTACTAAGAATCTGCAAAGTGTTCAGCTAATTACTAAGAATCTGCAAAGTGTTTAGCTAAATAATAAGAATCTGCAAAGTGTTTAGCTAATTACTAAGAATCTGCAAAGTGTTCAGCTAAATACTAAGAATCTACAAAGTGTTCCGCTAAATACTAAGAATCTGCAAAGTGTTCAGCTAATTACTAAGAATCTGAGAAGGGTTCAGCTAAATACTAAGAATCTACAAAGTGTTCCGCTAAATAATAAGAATCTGCAAAGTGTTCAGCTAATTACTAAGAATCTACAAAGTGTTCAGCTAAATACTAAGAATCTACAAAGTGTTCCGCTAAATACTAAGAATCTGCAAAGTGTTCAATTACTGAAAAAGTTTGGGAAACACTGCCTTTGTGTGTTGAACTGCTGGGGCACCATACATTATCTATCAACCATCTCTCTCCATCTTTTTTTTTTTGCTTGACTAGAATCTCTTGCAATCATATACCCGTTCATTCTAACATAAAATCTATGTAAAAGGTTAAAGTTCATTTTGATCATCCTGTGATCATCTCATTACAGATAGTGTCAAGGTCAGAAGGGGAGAAAATCAGCAAGTCTATAAAGGCAGTCAAGTATTTAGAGTGCTCTGCTCTTACCCAAGAAGGACTGAAAGAAGTATTTGATGAGGCAGTCAAGGCATTTTTATACAAAAAGACAAAGCAGAAACCAAACAACAATAAATGTTTGATGTTGTAGAGTTCATTTGTCTCATAGAATTTTAGATGTCTATAGTCTTCAATGAATATATTTTATTAAATCATTATAAAGCTCTCATTGTGGCTGTGTTGTAGCTACTGACAGATGGCAGTTGCTTTTTAATGATTGCAGAACTATTCTGAATAGTATTGACATATTGATACGCACATATTTTTAGTTTTTTTTTTTTTTTTTGTTGTGAGTGTCAGATGTATTTGTACAATCTAGAAATTTCAATTCAAAATTGGTTGACCTTTAAATTACCACATTATCATAATGAGACCAATCATTATAGAAGGCCTCAACACTGACCTTTGAGTCGCAACCGGTGGGCAGTGGAGGCAAACAGTCTGCTGCCACGTCACAGGTCTGTACAGGTCCACTTTCCACAGGATATAATGTTGCTGGTCAGTGTTCAGGCCTTCTTTGACAATTGGTCTTTCTCATAACCACTGACACAAAATGGCTGATATTGTCATGTTATCGGTCTGTATTATATTGGAAGCATTAAAGCTTTAAAATTGTGCATTTAGGGTTAGGTGTTATCGGTCTATATTATATTGGAAACATTAAAGCTTTAAAATTGTGTATTTAGGGTTCATTTTTAAGATGGAAGTGTACTTGAAGATACCATTATGTAACAAATGACTTGAACTTTCTCACTCCTAAATGGTTATCATTCATAGAAAATGAGTAATGAAGAATTGTTTTCTCATTGTAAATGATTGACGAGATGTTTCCTCATTGTTAATGATTGAAGAGATGTTTCCTCATTGTTAATGATTGAAGAGATGTTTCCTCATTGTTAATGATTGAAGAGATGTTTCCTCATTGTTAATGATTGAAGAGATGTTTCCTCATTGTTAATGATGATTGAAGAGATGTTTTCTCAATGTTAATGATGATCATATCATCAAACTCCGTTTGAGTGATGGCTTGAGAGGCTCAAATCCTCTCTTGCAAAAACCCTAGACAGAAACCCTACTGTTTTGCATAGTTCATACATGTCACCACACCATACATGTCGAGAATTTTTGGTTTCCCAGACCTGTCGAGACGGAGATTAGCAAGTCTGGGGCAGTCAAAAAGAGTATGAGACACTGTTTCCTCTTCTTCCTCGATGTTTCCACATTGTTGAAAACAGGTTAAAGAAATGTTTCCTTTAGCCTGAAATTTCAAAGCTGTCCAACACGTTCCATCTCTTAATACTCTTGATACAGTCAAAAAAAAATTTTATTTGTAAAATTATCTACATTCATTGTAACCATTCATTCCTTTGTTATTTTTATATTTTTAGCATCTTTAATTTGTAAAGTACCATTGAGTACCACAAACCCAGCCTAAATGGACTGTAGGGAGCCCCAGATTGTGGGTTATCAAGACCTACTTGCTTACTTATTCCTGTGAACCCCGGACCCCCAGAGGAGCATAGGGCCGCAACTGCACCTCTCCACCAAACTCGGTTCTTTGCTACTTTCTTCAACTGCTCCCATGTCATTCCAGTGTCCTCAACCTCTTCCAGATTTGCTTAGGCCTGCCCACTTTCCTCTATCCTTGCAGTTATTAAGAATAGTGTTAAACAAGAAACATAACCTATTGTAGACCTCCATCATGTGTGTTTTCTTTGCTTGAGAAGACAACTGAATATTGACTGATTGAATATCCAGAAACAATAGAAGTACATATTTTATGAAGACATGGAGACTTTAGCTTACGAACACTTAAGATTACAGAGACTTTACCTTATGAGCACCTAAGATTACTCTTTCTCTCCTCAATTATTTACCACATTCTGGTGGAATCAACATTGGTATCGTCAGAGTTAAGTACTTTAGCTGACAGACCTCAGGGTTATACTTTATGATGGCATAAATCTTGTCTATAATAAAAAGTACTGTTTTTTAGCCCTACTTTATTATGGCTAAGTTATTTGAACTGCCAGGTTATCAAGTGCTGAGTTTACTGAACTCTTATGATGTATATAGCAAATGTACAGTTTTATTGATAAATATTTTAGTTTTAAATTTTAGAAAAGAAACAATCACTTAGATATTCATTACTAGTCTTAGAACTGCATGGAATTTTTTTTTTTGTTGAATAGTGTTTCAAATTAAGTCCCTCTTGATTAAACCACTGATTTTATTTACTAGAAATATAGTGAGTTAAAGTAAACGGTATTCTTTTTACATAAATATTTGGCTAGTCAATTATTTTGTAATAACTTGACGCAAAACTAAAACAAAAGAAGATGCATTATGAATGTTTCTTTCACTGTGTTGGGGAATTTTTAACATGCTTTACCACATGTTTTTTTTTTCTACTAAGTAAATTGTTACTTGTATTCTTGTGTGCAACTTTTTAAATATCCATTTTTAAAAAAAGTAGAAATAAATTGTTTAATAAATAACTGACATTTTATAGAAAAGTCCCACAACTCTATTTTTTTTTTACCATGCAGATCTGTTGACAAAATCCACTTAAGCCACACCTAGTTTTGTACTTGACTTTGGAGTATTGTTTTTAATTGTAGCATGTTTAAATTGCTTTATTTTGATTTTAAATCTCTCACAAATGATAATAAAATAAAGATTTTGTTAATATTGACTAGTATTATTTAAATCTTTTTATATGTATGTAGCCATGAGTTGGTTCATTGCTGAGTTACATTATTATAATTACATGCTAAATATTGTTTCCATAATTCAACATTCATTAATGATGCTTTTGAATGCCATGTAAGAGTAGCACCATGTCAAGGGCCAAACCCTGGGTCAAAGTTTTGGAATTCTAACCTCATGAGTATGTTTTTAAATGTATGATTTGAATATAGCATTTATACAAATATGTATGTGATATAATACGTCCATTGCAAGCTTTATATCATAAAGGTCAAAGACCAACAACAAAGACTTGTCACTATATTACAATGCCACTTGGTTTGTTTTCATAACAAAATGTTTTTTTAATATTAATGAATCAATGTTTTTTTTTTATGCAAATGAATAGTTTATCTGATTTCCTGAAATTGCATGGTGCACTCCCTGCGTTGTTGATTTATTGATTGCTTCTTTCAAGACAAAGTCATGAACACATTAAGAAACATGATTGTATATTTATAGTTTTCAACTTGTTGATTCGCTATTCACTACCAAAGAGATAGTGGGGAAAATATGCAGGTTGCAACTGGGTTTGCATAGTCATGTGAAACACAGCACTCATTGTTAATCTTCAGAATCAAAGGCATTGCCATTACCTGAGAGATGATCTCAGTGTTCAGGACAGAAAGGCATATGCATTTAGTGCCCCAATATGCCATGCCTCTTTGCTCCCATTTTTGATTAGTGAATCTGCAAATACACCCCACCCCCTTTTTTTCCATGAGATGACAACGGTAATCATAGTTATACTGCAACCAAGTAATTGTACAATGATTGCTTGTTCAGACTTTATTAGCATCTACTAGGAGTGTTATTTAATGTGGCTCTTACTAGATCTATTAGATGATTTTTATCTGTATATTATAATCGTCTGTCTCTTGAATTTCTCATTTCATCATAGGGGTGCTGTGACAGTTTACGTCACCAAATCCCTCCACTTTACCAGTTAAAAGCTGTTTGTAATAGGACATCAAGAGAAAGGCCGGTCCATTTTTTTACATTCTCCAGCCAGCATTTCTTTGGACGACCTTTCTTGGTGCTCCCTCCACTGTACCTTGAAGAATGACTTTTGATAGTGAGTCATGCTTAACAGTATATTCTATTACATGAAAGTTTTCTGTTGTCCTATTTTTCTATTGTCTTCCTGCTTGGAATATTTAACAATATTTTTAAAAATAATTTTATAAAATGCCTTATTTATGTTAAAGAATTATTAATCTGATGTCCATTCATGCAAATTATATCTTTTTTTTAGTGCCTTTTAATGTTAAGGAACGTATGCCTATTTATGTCCTATTAAATGCTTGACTAATGTTAGTCAACTTTGTAATGTTATATGTTTTCAACAGTATTTTTATTTGATCAAGTGTCTTACCTCGCTGCAAGCAATCATAAGCATTCTGTTGCTTCTGTTCTAGAATTTGTTCCTTCGCATTGGTGCATTTACTTTTTTCAAGTTATTTTACCGGCATGTATGTATATGTTGAAACCAGTGGGTTGGGGGTTTGAAACCTATGTTTATTTGCTTGTAAAATTTAGGCAAACATTATTGTAAGATTTTATTTTAGAATTTACCATACTCTGTTTTGCATACCTTTTTTTGTCAATTATCCAAGACATTGTAATGTTAAGCCATATTTGTTGTAGTTTTTGACTCAAAACTGTTTTTAGGTATGAATAAGTCCACTGGGGAGGCTGAATTAATTTTGTGACATAACAAATTACAACCATTTTCTTCATTTCCTTCTCTGGTACATGTCTGGGGTCATTTAGAGGGGCTTGTTAGTCTTGACTGGCTACTCACCTAGAAAGGAAAACTCATAAATCCAAATCTCTGCTGCCTAATGGCTATACCCTAACATGGAGTCAACCCCCTTAGGGAAAATCAGGAGCAGGTGGCCCTTATGCAGCTTGCAGTTTCCAGTGCTATGCGCTGGCAGAACCTGCAGCAAATCCCCAGCTGTATTGAAACCTGCTGTTTCTTTAGACACACCAGCTGCATGTCCAGGGAGGGGGAACAGTTAGGTGGGCAATATCATTCTGACCAAGGCTAATGCCCAGGCATTTATTTCATTTCTATGAGATGATTCATAGTTACTTTGCAACTGAAGGAGGCAATAGAAAAGACATGTAATAGCTAGACTCATTTAGATCATGAGTAAAAAAAAGTCTTCACCAAAACTCGACCTCAGTACTTTCTTTTTAGCAGCCAAGTCCCTAAGCCACTGGTGCCTAAAATTTTGTTTCCCAGATAAGCTCAGTGCTTAAAATTTTTTATCTATAGCTCATTTTTTTTAAAAAACATACCACGTTGAGACCTTGTGATCTTTAGGCAGATTAAAAAAAAATCATGTTTCTAAGACCCATGATTTAGGAGGCTGTCATTTGACCATGAAAACAACCAACTACCTTTACTTTCCCCAACTAATGTCAGGTACCCATTAGTGTTGCATGGACTTTAAGGGGTCCTGAAAATCCAGAATTTCAAAATCCCTGTCTTTACCTAAATTTGAACCCAAGATCTCTTGGTTCAGAAGAAAGAGCTTTACCACTCAGCGACCTACATTTAGAACTTATCATCAAATACAATTTTTTTTAGGAAAACAATTGGTCTAGTTTTATAAACTAAATTTCCAAATTTCTTCGCTATTTCTCAATACCAGTTTTGTACTTGAGATTTGTTTGTGGAATGTTTATTCATTCATGTGCTTCTCATCACAACCAAGTAAAATGTTTCTAGATCTGTTTCTTTCATTCCAATCAAATTGGACTAATTACTGGCTTTCAAATCTTCCAATAAAACTGTACACTTTTACAAACATGCTTCTTGAGCTGAATTAAAAAAAAACAAAAAACATTTTGATATTTTCACAAATGTTGTTTTATTTGATTTCATAGCTTGTCAGGGTCAGTGCTCTTCATAGTTTTCTGTTTTCATGTCGTTGAGGCCGAGAGCTTCGTTTTGTTCCCAGGTTCGAGTGTACCTTGTTATGTTGAGCTGAGGGTCAGGGTCTGGAGCACACAGGCTCTGTGTTGAGAGAATACTTAACAGGTTAGTTACTTTAGAGTCTCTGAGAGATAGTTTGATACTACTAAATACAATATGAATATAAGCTATACCATATTCATGATATTTAAAAGTAAAGTAATCTATTTTTTCATAGGGCAGATGTTGTAAAGGTCATCTGTAATTAGGGTGTCATATGGCCAGCCCAATGACCAATCTCTTTTTACTATCCCTGACAAACATCAGGTACGCATCATTTGAGTTTGGTAGACTCAAGGGTGTCCTAAATTCAAAATCCACAGTTTAACCAAGATTTGAATTTAATTTTGTTAAAAATTAGCAAAGTGTTTCATGAAAATCAATGTCGTTTGTAATGTGTAATGTTTACAGACCAATGTTTAATATGCTCAATACAAAACTTGACAATCATTTGAATTCAAGTTTTAACTAGCTTTAAGTCATTAGTCTTTCTAGCTGATTCCAACGACTCATGCTTGACCAAGACTTGAACAAGCTCTTTTGTCACACCATCTAGAACATATGGAACATACAATGCAGTGACGTACTCCTTAAAAAATGGGGGGGGGGGGGGGGGGGGGGTTAAGTTTTGATTTTCTTACATTAATAACCCAAATAAAATCAAGACTGGTTGCAGAAGAAATACGTATTTTTCCAAAAACCTCAACTTATACATTTAAAATGAGTACTACCTGAATGAAACTGTTTCCTGATGGGTCATCAAGAACAAAGCGGGTGCCTTGACGTTTGCAGGATAAAATCTTTAAAGAAAAAAAAAAAAAAAAGAAAAATTTTTCAGCTTAAGTAATGATAGTTGCCCAGACATCAGCTGGTGATTTATATTAATGCATATCCATAATTAAATAATGTTTAGATTATAAAGTTAATCTAGATTAAAATATATTTCTAAATTAGTTGTTTTTTTTTACTGGGACCTTAAACCATTTTTTAAAATTTTTCTATATTTTATAGGATAATGTCATCACTTTAACAACATGCGTACAACTGAATATCATATTTGCTAATTTAGATTACCGTAAGCCAGGGTTAGAACTGTGTTCGGCCTGAATAGGTGTTCATCAAATTATTGGAATAATTAACTAGTAAGTCATCCATGAATTAACCTCTCTTAAAAAACAAGCCAAGTGTTCCAGTAAATAATCAAAATATGTTCCTTTAAAGAAAAAGTTTGGGAAACACTGTTGTAAGCTATCCAGATTTCTATTGGAAAATATCATTGGACATGAAAGGTCAAGGTTGTGATTTCTTTGTTCCTGCATTTGACATTCTTAGAAAGAGGCAATGTCAAGTTGATTAACTAGATTAACCCTACCAACCCTTTTGCCTGAAACTATAAGCCCCCATCCCTCCATGTGACTGAGCTCCTGAGGCCATGCCCCCTTTTCTTACTGTCTTTCAACTCTAGATGTGATAAAAATCTTGAATGCTCTTATCAATCAATCTGAATGTTATCAATCAATCTGAATCATTGTCTCTGAAGCAAAAATATTTTTCTTTGATAAAATTCTGAGTCCTTAAGAGTCTAAAGGAACTAATATTCCCATCAAATTTAGCCTTTTTACAAGCCTACATGGTGCCTGGTTCATGTTCATGGAAATATTTCTAGAAATTTTTCATGTAAATCCATACCAATTCAATGTCAACACATGAAGGCAGACACTCATGAAGCTTGTTTGCACAAATTTTTTTGTTTCGGGTGTTACTTCAGAGTTGAAGATAATTTATTTCCTAGTCCAGCCTCCCACAACAGGGGAAGGGAACTGCAGGGTTTGAACCTGGGACCATCGATAAGGCAGCCACCCAGTTTATTTACAATTGGTTGGTTATTTTTAGATTCTGACTCATTTTATTTCATGAAATGGGCAAGAACATAGCAAAATAGGTATAGAGGCAAAGCGCCATTTTGAGAATTACTGGAAAAATTGATACAACGGTCAGGTAGTGTTAATACAATTTGTCTAATATTACACAATATGTTGCAGAAATATCCATGTGAGAAGTTAATGTTCTTTAATAGGAAGGAGAGTCTCATATATCCAGCATATCAATGATTTGTTTCTTAGGTCAACACTAAAAGGGGCATATTTCAGGAATGACCTAACATTGAAAAAGTAAAAAAAAACAACTTGCACGAAGATGTGTGCATGTAAATTTAAGACTGTCCTTTTTTATACATATTGTTCCTTCCTACTAGGTCACAAGACATGAGATGAATTCCGATTGGTGACAAGGAAGGGAGACCTAGGTCTTCCGTAGTGCCCTGGTAAGGAACTCTGCTGTGCAGCATAGTTGACCACTGGATACATCTCCCCCGCAGCTCTCAGAGCAGCAGACACTCTTGCAAGACGCACACCACTGTTTCTTCTTTCTCCCCACAGTGTTGGCAATGGGTTAAAAATTGGTCCGGAACCGGGCAAAGTATGCACCATTGGGCATACCCCATACGCCACTGCGCTATTATTGACTGTTCCGACCATTTTAGCCTCCACCACGGGTCCTATCGGTTAGGGTGGCACATGCGCTGCCACCAGACTCCTCTGGCAGTTTCAGATTCATCCAAGGATTTCAACCCTAGGTCACAACACCTACTTGGTCTGCCAAGAACCTATCTTTAACATATTAAAAAGTTTGTTGTGGTATTTTTTTGGCTACTTTTTGAAATATTAATCCTTAAAGTGCTGAGCTGTTTTACATTGAGTGCATAAACAATGGAGGCTAAACTACCACACGCGCGTTAAGGGTTAAATAGAAATAATCTCTCACAATATAAACTTACATCTTCAACATTCTGACAGAAATTTTTCAACTTCTCATTCACTTGTGCTTCAGTTGAGTCCCCTTGGAGGAATGGATTTAAATCTTTCAGCTACAAATAAGAAGAAAAAGAAAGATAGTAAAAGAGGTTTGTGTTAAACTTCTTAAAAGAGGTGGAGCCCCCTGGAGCCAAACCACAATCATCATATAAGGCCTGAAAACTACCTGCAACATGGCAACCTGTGGGCAGTGGAGAAACAGTTCAATACCACGTTACAGGACTGTACGATGTTTTTTTTTTATTAAAAAAGATATTCATCAGTTAAAATGACAAATCGAAATGAGTGGGAAAAGATTTTTGACTTGACATAAAAAAAATCTCTTAAATAAAATATCTTACTTTAATTTATCAACATCCCAGACTATCATAGCAAGATAATACTTTGAAATAACTTCAAAAGGAACATAACAATTTTCATTTACCAACTGAATTCATTTAAATATTTTTTTTTTCTGTTTTTAACAAGTTAAGCATGTTTAACAAGCTAAGGATGTTTAACAAGCTAAGGATGTTTAACAAGTTAAGGATGTTTAACAAATTAAGGATGTTCAGCACTTTTTCACCAATTTATTTATTTTGCTGGGGAAGATTGAAAAGATAGTAACACATCAACTTGTCAACAGCCTACCTGATTCTTAACATCCATTAGAAGGCCTTCAATTGTTGTAAATTTACCTCCCAGTGTCCCCATCTCCATCTCAAAGTCTAGTTCAGGTATACTCAGCGTAGCCAGCTCACTCTGTGGACATATGGAATGGGTTGATGAGTCCTTCAACAAAGATTAATCCAGTCAATGCTGTTTTAAAGTTTGCCTTCATCTATATGTGTTAGCATCATTACCAATATTAGTGTCTTCATATAATATATATATATGTATAGCAAATTGAACACAGGTGAATGAAGAAAGGCAATTTCCATTTCTTTACTGGAAACTCAGCTTCCAAACCTAAAACTTAGTTGAATCACCAGTGTTGAAAACACTTTTAAGATATCTCAAATGGACTGGGCTTTATTATATCATATCTTATAAAATACAGACATTACTTCAAAAAAGATGATGATTACGCCCTACACATGCATGCTAAACAATGACTTAAATTATACCAAGTCAATGGTTTTCCTAGCTGGCTCAGGCAACCCATTCCATGCTCTATTAGCACTAGGGAAGAAGGAGCATTTGTGCAAATGTGTCCTAGCATATGGAACGAGGAATATGCCTTTATCTTTGTGTCTTTCTGAGTATTTCATTGGGTTTTGTTTTTGTATTTGAAGATTATGGTTCAGTGTTTTATGAATTATTAGTACTTTACTTTTTAGTCTTCTATCCTGAAGGCTTTCTAAATTTAGTGATTTTACTAAAGGTGTTACTCTAGTCAAATGTGAATATTCATTTGTTATAAATCTCACTGCTCTATTTTGTATCTGTTCCTCTTTGAAACCGTAAACCACATCCTCTTTGAATGACCCTCCCTAATCCACCTTAGGCAGACCCTACTTCCACTACAGCCAAACATAACCAACACCCTGTGCGGCAGTGCTGAACAACTGAAGAAAACAACACACTTTTTTTCCTTGGCACAGTCTGCAAAAGAGCTCACAGCTCAGCAGCAATAAAGCTGGCTAGAAGAAGAAGAAGAAAAGTATCTGTTTCAGTTTCTCTATGTTTTTTGAAGTTGAGGGGTCCCAAACCGATGATGCATATTCTAGTATTTGGCCTTACCAAGGATAAATAACTTGGTTTATGGTGGTTGTTCATTTGTTTAAAGAAGAAATTATATTATTTAATTACTTTAATTAGATTAATATACATAACATTGTTACTCATTGAGAATTATTATTTTAATAGGGTTTATGTGTCAATTCTATTATCAGTTAAAATAAAGTGAGTACACGACTGGAAAGCGGATTATCTCCCTTACACCTGCACTCAGTATCATGAGGTTCAGTAAAGGTATTGGCCCTTGGATATCCTCCATGTACTAATCTATTAACTCCCTGGCACCTTACTGTGCTACAGATCATAATGAAGAAGGAGATATATCATAATGAAGTCTGCAAATGTCAGGGATTTGTAAGTATAAGATGCTTAAAACACAAGTGGTTCTCAAATGACAACAGGCTGAGAACCAATACAGTGTGCATGTATTGTAATGACATGCTCCGCCAGGTCACTGACCTTTAAAACATCTCGAGACAAGTCCTCGTTGGTGTTAATGATCAGCTCCATCCTCTGGCCCAGTTCCTCTATGCCCCCTGCACTCTTGACCTCATTGTCACGATGACCGCACTTATCACAGTTTGTAGCCATGATGACAACTTCTTTAAAATGTGGAATATCTTAATTAAACCATTAAGGATATTTCATTTTTAAACAATCATTTTTAAAATAGCAACATTGTTCAAAGGTTAAGGGCCAAAACTTTCAACACTGTCAATCTTAGAAGAGTTCCCTTTTCAGACCTTGCGATCTATAGGGCAGATGATGTAAAGGACATCTGTTTATGTGACCCACGGTTAACGAAGGTGTCATGTGGCCAGCAAAACTACCAACCGCCTTTACTTTCCCCAACTAAGTCAGGTACCCTATAGAGCTGGGTGGCGCCCAAAGATCCAGAAGTTAAAAATCCCAGTCTTCAACAGGATTCAAACCCGGGACCTCGGCTTGAAAACTAAGTCATCCACCACGTCTCTCAATCTTAGAATGCCCTAATTTAATTCCCTTCATACATGGAATTTGTGGCCAAGTGGCACAAAACTCTTGATTACCTATCAAGAGGGTGAGTTTGAATACTGGGTCATGCTAAGCACAGAAACCTTCTCCCAGATACCCCCTCCCCCGGTCACAGTCTCAGTGGACATTGCCTGATTTAATGTTCACCTCATGTTAAGAGGTTAAAAGACATGTGGAATTCCTGATGTAGAAAACAGGAAGTAGAATGAATAAAGTTGACTTTGAGTTCAGTCAAGTCAGTCAAGTGGTATCCTCTGGACGAGGCAGTCAAATATGATTTTAGTAGTTGCGTTTTAGTCGAGTTGCAACTCTGAGTTAAGAAGTATCTTTTGTGCAGTTGATGCCCAGTTGATTTGGGCCATAGAGCACTGAGCTCTGCTATGACATGAAGGATGCACTATACAAAAGTCATTTAAAATATTTTTTTTTTTAAAAAAGACCCCATGACCTCAACAACTCTGCAAAGCCAACACTGTATGGCAGCACAGAGCAACTAAGAGCAACAGATAAACCAAGCACAGAAAGAAAGAGAGCCAGACAGCAAAAATCTTAATGAAGTGGGACAAGAAGGGAACAAACCTTATTTTATATTTCAACAATTGAACCAAAAGGATACTGACTACCTTCATATGCGTATCACAGGGTGAGCCACACCGTGGGCAATTTGTCTGGAAGTTGAGTACCTGGACATGGAGAGAATAGTTTATAATCTATTAACAAAACAAAACAAAAAACAATGTGAAAGATGGAATGATGAAAAGATGGAAAGATGGAAGGATGAAAAAATGAAAAGACAGAATGATGGAAAGGTGGAAGGATGGAATGATGAAAAGATGGAATGATGTAAAAATGGAATGATGGAAAGATCGAAGGATGAAAAGATGGAATGATGAAAAGACGGAATGATGAAAAGATAGAAGGATGAAAAGATGGAATGATGAAAAGATGGAATGATGAAAAGATAGAAGGATGAAAAGATGGAATGATGAAAAGATCAAAGGATGAAAAGATGGAATGATGAAAAGATGGAATGATGAAAAGATAGAAGGATGAAAAGATGGAATGATGAAAAGATAGAAGGATGAAAAGATGGAATGATGAAAAGATGGAATGATGAAAAGATAGAAGGATGAAAAGATAGAAGGATGAAAAGATGGAATGATGAAAAGATCGAAGGATGAAAAGATGGAATGATGAAAAGATGGAATGATGAAAAGATAGAAGGATGAAAAGATGGAATGATGAAAAGATCGAAGGATGAAAAGATGGAATGATGAAAAGATGGAATGATGAAAAGACGGAATGATGAAAAGATGGAATGATGAAAAGATGGAATGATGAAAAGATAGAAGGATGAAAAGATAGAAGGATGAAAAGATGGAATGATGAAAAGATGGAATGATGAAAAGATAGAAGGATGAAAAGATGGAATGATGAAAAGATAGAAGGATGAAAAGATGGAATGATGAAAAGATAGAAGGATGAAAAGATGGAATGATGAAAGGATAGAAGGATGAAAAGATGGAAGAATGAAAAGATGGAATGATGAAAAGATGGAAGGATGAAATGATGAACTGATTACACTAAGAATTTTGTTCTCAGATTTTTGTACCTCATTCTGAGAATTAAAACCTTCTCCATCATCTTGTCCTATGACTTGATTGTTGGGAGCAGATTCTGTTTCCTCTGGAATTCCCAGTTCCAAATCTTGTTGCCTAGTCCTAGCATAATGTGCTACAACCAGTTCTGGGTCTTTGTTAGGTGCATGTCTGTACACTGATTAAGGAGAACTATCAATTGAAACCAAAACAACAAATCAATTTGGTTTTTTCTCTTTCTCAAATAAATTTTAGACATTTCTGTAACCTTACACAAATATTCCCAATCATTCCGTTCGTTACTCGAAAAATGAAACAAAGAAGATAGAAACCAATACAAATCAGCTTCAGGATTTCTTTTTTTGGCTAGTATACACTCATCTTGTTGACTACATTTTTTCCTATAACATCACAAGTCAATAAATTTCCCCCCCCTCCCCATATTTTTACTAGAGTAAGTTACTGGTTCTAGCTTTGTTCAGTGACAACGCATTTTCCCAAAACTCAATATTTATACACCAATATTTTGATGTCACCGGAAACAAATCTAAGCATAAAATCTGATCAAGAATAAATATAAACATTAGATAGAATACCTAATTTATTACCACATTCTGGTAGGTAAAGTGAAAGAAGAATTTTTGTTTCTTTTACCTCATATTTAGTGCTAAAAAGGTCATGAGCTATTTTTGTTGGCTTCTTAAGAAGGGACGAGGAAGGCCAGACCAAACAAGGTGAAGATCGGTAAACAAGAGGCTAAGATGCCAGGACAGACATGGACTCAGCTGAGGGGAATGGCTCATAACAATGCAGAGTGCTGGGAGTCAAAAGGAATATGCCGAATAAAGTCAAGTCTCAAAAGGGAATTTCCACTGTAAATAATAGAATTCTTTTGGTGACAGTGCACTTATAAAAGGATACGGATTCTCCAAAAAGCTATTTCCTGAAGGATCATCTAGGATCTGAAAAAAAAAAAAAAAAAGACAATAGCCTGTTTTAATCAGATACAAAATTTAAGAGCCTTGGAGGAGCTATTGATTCCAACTGCTAAATGTATAACCGTTTTCATGAGAATAAACCTACGAACACAAAATGCAAGTTGTGTGAGGCTACATTAGACGTCTGCCTTTAAAACTTTCAAGCAATGATCCTTTCCTTTTTTTATAATGAATAATGAAAGTAAGAAATAACTGATATAGGTAATGTAAGTTTACATATTTATGGGTGGTTCAAATAATGTATTGATTGGTGATGCTAATAGTTTTATTCCTGCGTAGTAATTACTGACTTCTGTGTTTTATCCATTAATAATAAAATTCATCAAAGTCAAAATTCAGAAGCGGCCTACTACTCTTAAAATATTCAATATGGATTTTATATAAATGTATTATTTTATAGGAAACAAATAGAACAATACGTCAAATTTAACAAACTTAATACCTAAAACACAACATATTTTCAAGCCCTACATTCCATTTTTCTCGCTAGCATGTACACTGTGCTATGGTTAAACTTCATTGAGAAAGAGTTTAATGAGAAAAAGAAAAAAGGTGTAAATTTTAAAAATGCAATTTACTCATTTTTGAATTCGGCAGGAAAAGGAGCTAATGAAGTTTATAAGACCTACCAGATGAGGTAGAGACCATCAATGAGTGAAACCTAAGACTCACTAGTGTTTTGTGCCAAACAGTCTGGAATATCGTTAATGGGCCTTTAAAGCTACACTGACACAGAAACACATTGAAATGTTGAATAAAAACACTAATCTCAAGCAGGATAAGAACCCAGGATGACTGGTTAGAGCGTATAATGATCCCCCAACCTTCAAGAATCATGTTTTTAGTAATTAAATGTACAACATAAACTCCTGGTGGTAATTAGCTTCTGAAAAAGAAGTCTAGAGAGCTAGACAAAGACTGCAGCACATAAGCTACCAGGGAAGAAAGAAAAGGTACCAGAAGAAAGCAGCATAAGGCTAAAAGAAAACTTTAAAAGGCAGCTGGTAGACAATGGCTTTACCTGCATCAGATATGACAAAATATGAAAGTCACAGCCAGGTCTTACAGCCATTTAAAATATTCCTTAGTCTTCAGACTTGAAGAAAATATCTTATTATTGCTATTATTATTATTACTATTTTATTATCACTTGAAACAAATCTAAATTTAGAAATGAAATTAAAAGATCTTTATTAGTAAATAAAATTGTTCTAAATGATCACAATCAATATGTCAACACAACAATTAAAACACAGAGCAGTTAGTCAAACTAGTACAACAGAGCTACTTACAAATTGAAAAGGTTCTTGAACCAATTTTAACTCTTGTAATTTTTTGACAAACTCTTCTATCCTCAATGCTACATCTGGATGTTCCATCTGCCCATGGGGGGAACAAAAATATACAGAATTCATAAATACTGAATACAAACAACTGAAGACAATTGGAGAAAAAAAATACACTATTTATAGTTAACTATAAAAATTAATTTTTAGAGTATGCTATCAACTTCAAGTTGGTCCAAAATTTAGTCTACATTTAAATAAAACTTGACATAAACGAAATAGTCAAATATTTCATCTCAATTTGTCGAATAACTTTTTAAAACTATCAAACTAAAATGACGAATCACACAACTCTGTACCTTACGTTGTTCTTGTTGCTGTTCTAATCCTTCTATTGCATTGTTGATTACACCCTCAATGGTTGTTATACCTGGAAAGAAGAAGAAATAGCTATAAGTTCACTATTTAAAATAAAACACTAAATACAATCAGGTATCATTTGTTTCATTCTCTGCTAGGTACTCACAGGATTTTCCTGCTGAAATTTCAAAGTCAAGCTTTGGAATCTTGACAACAGCATGCTCAGTTTTTACCACTTGACGATTCAAGTCCTGGAGATAAGGATTCAAAATCATTCAATAACAATTCTAGCAGAGAGTAAAAACATTTATCAAACCTATCAGTCTATGTGTTTGCAGAAGAAGATGACCTTAAATAATGAAACAACCCTCCAAACAGGTCACAACAAAACGAGAAAACACATGTTGCTGAAACTGAAAATTGGAAAAAGCAAAACATGCACTTGTGGAGTGTCACTGGAGAATACAGACCATGTCCTTCATAGCTGCATACTTTATGAAGAAGCTTGAAAGAGTAATTGGACCCAGAAGAAAAATAGTATTGAAAGCTGCCTTAATTGGAAATGACTGTACAGTTACCTCAGTAGAGGACTTGTCATCTTAACCCTCCAACATGATAATGAGAATGCAGAGAAGAAAAATTATGAAATGGCAAGTCTATCCCAGGTGACAAGTGACTTCAGACATTGCCAGATCTTTGTGGAGACAGCTTGCTTCTCAATGCGCCAAACGGCACAGGAGGATCTAAGTCTAAGTCTGTCTAGGTTTGTATTGTTTAAAAGTTATCATTGAGCCAAGTGATCTTCAAAGTTGGTAACTTTTGTAATCTTACTGCCACAAGCTGTAATGTCTAGATAGCAAATATTCAGCCTTAGAGCTAGTATCCTCTGACACTTTATTTTAAGATTTAATTTTAATGGCTTGAAGGTATACTTGCTTCATGAGAACACAGCAAACAAATGTTCAATTCATGAGAAAACCCAAAACATATGTTCAATATCTACTTCATATTGCTCTGTAGATCATATTTAAAAATCAACAAGAAATTTATATGGCAAACATTGATATTGATCTATAAAATACATATATTAAAACACATTGATATAGATTTATAGATCTATGCATATCAAAACACATTGATATAGATTTAAAAACAAAGTGTCATCAAAACAAACCTTAGTTTTTGTCACATTAAGTTTATAAGCCACACCTCTGTCTTGAATGGTTCCACCAGGTTGGAGCTCAGCATTCTTATTCCCACAGTAATCACAAGCAAATGATGACACTATCACCTCTCTGAAGAATGGAATTTTGGTGAGGAAGATTCGAGTCATACCCTGTCCAAGTAAAGTAAAAAAAAAAAGTAAAATACTTCTTTCAGACACTGCGATCTATGGGGCAGATGATGTAAAGGTCATCTTTTTCTGTGGTCCACGGTTAATGAGGGTGTCATGTGGCCAGCAAAATGACCAACTGCTTTAACTTTTCCCTTCCAGAACTAATGTCAGGTACCCATTAGAGCTGGGTGGACTCAGAGGTGCCCTAAAGATCATAAAATTAAAATTCAAACCCCCACACTCTTCCGTTTATGATTCAAGCATTTTACCACTCTTCATGCTCTGTTTTAAGTTATAAATGCATTTATTTTTTTAATTTAGATTATTTTATACTTTAACAAACATTTTTAAAAATTTAATTTACAAGTATAAATGTCTCTTATAAACATGTTAGAAAACTGCATTTCTCATTCTTGTAAAGTAAAATTACCTGTTTGTAAAATTACCAAGTTTGTAAAATTACCAAGTTTGTAAAATTACCTGTTTTTCACAATTCATGCAGAGACTTTCCATCTCGGTGATCTCAGGGTCATAGTCTTCAGCTGTTATTTCTCGAAACAATGGTTTAGTCAGGGTATCACTTGACGCAATGACTTCCTCAGAGCCACTCATCTTCATAGATCTTTCGCCACACTGTACACAACTAAACAATGACAAATATTTTTTTTAAATGTTTAATTTCCGACAAACTTCAGAAATTGTGATGGATCTAGTAATAACTGTGTGGAAAGAGGTCTATGAACAGCAGAGTACCGAAAAAAGGAGACAGCATACACTGATACAGTAAACAAAATGGAATGTCAAGATATAAAGTTTTATGCGTTAATACACTAATAGTTATAATAAAATTATATTAATTAGCCTTAGAAGAATACTCAACCAACTTACCAAGGTCTACTGACACACACAGTCACAGTGTGAGTCGCACTCTCAGAGTCACGAGAGTGACAGTAGATCTATAACTATAACTAACATAAGTCAAGTATAAGTTGACTACCAGTGTATTATTTCACTGTAACTGTTACTACTGACGTAGCAGCAATTGTCGTGAATTGAGTCAGAGATCACTATAATTACTAGTGACACTGGTAATTGGACACGATACTAGATCTAGAATCTAGATCTAGATTCTAATTCTAAAAAAAAAAAAAGATTGTGACTAATGTGACGATCTAGATTAGATCCTATTATACTTATTATAGTAAAATTTAAGTATTATTATACTAAATTTAAAATTATACTTTGAATAGGTACTTCGATAAACTGACCTAGATCCATTTTTTTTTATCTCCCAAAAAATGGCTGAAAAGTTTGTCAGCAGATTTTACCCTTTTTTTAGGGGTGGTCATTTCCATCACATTGTATTTGATTTGAGGACTAATTATGATTACTTTTTGTAAACATAATATATCAGAGATCATTTTTATTTGCTTTTGAAGCCAATCTGTTAAATTTTTCTTAACAAAAGTTTATGTGAAAGTTGACATTTTTACAACTTTTTTCCTATAAAAGTTACAACAATGCTGTTTGCTACAATAATTTATCATATTATGAAATTTGTATATTTCAAATTTTAAATTCTCTTGGCGCACTTTAAAGATATTTGATATTAAAATAAACAAAGACAAAGAAGGGTAAAATTTTTTTTTTAAATAAAATAAAAGTGTTTATAGTTACAACAATCGCACTAATTCTATTGAATTTAGCATGTTTGTTTGTAAAATGTTTTACATATTTCGGATGTTCCTTCAGAGTTGAAGATAGTTTACTTCCTAGTCCAAACCTCCCGCAGGACGACGGGGGACGGGAGCGGGCAGGGTTTGAACCCGGGACCATCGATAAATCCAAACGACAATCCGGCGCGCAAACCGCACGACCAGGCAGCCATCCCGACCAGGCAGCATGTTAATATATATCTGTGTGCTAAGTTTGAAGTTTTGTAGCTTGGCGCACTATTTAGATATTAATTTCAAAGTTGATGGTTAAAATCTATTTTTAGTAACAACCAACACTGTGATTTACTGGAAATGGTCAATTTCTGTCTATCCCAGGCTATTTTTAGAAGCACACATAGGAATTTTTCATTTAGATTAACTTTAATAGTGTTTGAATGCTAGATTATGGACAGGGAACGTGTCTTTATTATAATGACTTAGTAATCTGCAAACTTTAAAGTAAAAATAAATATTTTAAAATAATAATATTTAATTTTTTTTTTTCATATTTTTAGCTCAGCGAACTATTAATTAATTATTTTTTTCCGTGTGTTTTTTTTTTTTATTAGTTTACATGTAAATCAATAGTTAATAAATGAGTAAATTATATTTTTAAAATGTAGACGCTATTACTGCACAAAAATTCAAGTAAAAAATCTTTTAATAACTTCTAATAAAAAATCGCAAGGTTTCTTTATTTTATTGTCCGATGCAAGAATTATCTATCTGATGCATATAAATAGCTATTTAAATACAGTAGAATGATAATTAAACAAAATAAAACACAATACAGATCTCTGATTTGTTTTATTTGTGATTTTTGGGCTCATATGATGACAAAATCACATATATTTTTATTTTTTGTCCAAGTCCAAGGCTTTTTCTTATATATATAATTATACTAATTCACTTTTTTTCAAAAGATTTTATTGCTTGGTCTTATTTTTTAATTTATTTTAACAGAATACTGGTTAATGTAAAAGAGTGTTAAGTTTCAAACCCATATCTTTAAGACTTTTTAAAATACAGTTAATTTAAGTTCAACTGTCAGTTGTTTCGGTCACGGATTTTTTTTTTTTTTGCTTTACAAAGCAAAGGGTCAAAGAAAGGCTTAAGAAGGTTAATTTTTGGCCACTAAAAATTTAATAACTTCCCTCACAATTAACTCAGCAATATAAAACTGGTATCATTGGAAAGCATTTCTCAAGCTCTATCTAACTAAATAGGTTCCATTGCATTGTGATCATTTTTAAATTTGTATCGAAGTACCTACTTTGAAAGACTTTGTCTTTACTTTATATTTTTTTTTATAGAATCTAGCTAGTGATTACAGTTTACATTGTCTAGATCTAGATTTACTTACAATTCAAGAGTCACGGAAATTGGAAAAACTTAATACATAGCCAAATTTAGATCTAGATTCTCTAGACTCTTAGACTAAATCTAGATCTATGTAGATCTAGATCAAGATTCTTTATTTCTAAGCACGATGGTCACTCCACACTTGTGAAAGTTTGTGATAGTTACGTTTCCATAATATTGCACTAGCCTAGATCTATAGATCAAAATGTATATTGAGTTCTCCAATGTTCTTAGCACCAACCTAAATATAATTAGATCCAGATTTAGTTCTGTGCATGGTTTGTGTGTGTCTGTGGTTCTCAAATTATTTTTTTTTAAATAGTGTATTGCATACGAAACAAAACAACCTAAATTATTTTTTTTTGTTTGTATAAATCAGTGATCGAAAATTTCGGTGACTCTTTGACTCCTTGGCAGTGGGTCATCCACGAAATGTTTGGTGCTGGGAATGTTTATTATTTATAAACTTGCCTTGTACGAGACGCACTGGCGTAGCTTTGGTATATGACGCACGGTGCGGTAGCGCTCATGATGCCCTTCAAAATAATAACTTTAAAAAAAATAAAAACAGCAAAAAGAATATGATGTTTTTTAAATGTGTAGTATTTGTTAAAGTATTTTAAAAAATGGATTTAAAAAAAAAAGATGCTACAAATGAATCTTAGGCCTACATGCTTTCTTGCTGGCAAAACTATCAGTAATTTTTTTCTAAATGATTTTTCCCCACCAGCTCTTATTCTATGGGCCAATTTTCTAAAATTGATGAGTAGTAAATTTATCATCATTGAGCGCAAGTAATTCTTCATCAACTTTAGTTTGAAAAAACCTCGTCCGCATGTATCCATCACCCTTATCAAAATTGTGAGAAAAATGCGAATCAAGACGACGATATTCAGCACTGAATACATTGACTTTACTTAGGCTGTTCATTTTTACTTCCAGTGGAGAAAAGGTTCAAAACAATACTACGCTATCGGACTCTGTCCTGGGCAACTCCCTCAGCTGGGTCCATGTCCATCCTGCCATTTGTGCTTCTTGGTCTACGATCTCCTTCGTGTTTGCTTTGGTTTTCCAGCCTTTCTCTTCCTTTGTGGGTTCCATTCTAAAGCCTTTTTTTTTTGCAATGTTTTCTGTTGATCTTCGCAATACAACTGATTCATCAAGCCGAACTTGTATTTTATTTATTTATTTTATTTTATGAAAAATTTATCTATAATAATCTTGTCAATATCTCCCCTGGCACTCCATCGTGTTTCAGTCAAGCACTTAAGGATTAAATTATTTCCAAAATGACTAAAACTTAAAAGAATCGCAGTGAGACGAAACTAAGCTACGACAATTATTAGATCAAAATAAAACCAGAGTAGCCCATTGAACAATAGAGTAGAAAATATACCATCAGGGCCGGACTTAGGTAATCGGAGGCCCCAAAATAAACTATAAAAATACAAAATAAACAATAAAAAAATAAAATTACAGCTTACATTTAATTTAAGAAAGGCTATAAGAGTTCATTGGCCACCTTTGGTCGTAGAACGACTATGGTTCATCTCGAACACTTTTTCATGTGGATGTTGGTTGGAGCCCTAGTTTGGAGAGACACTCCAGTCGACAGATATCGTTGGTCAAGGTGGCTATCGCTTTTGTGGTAGAGCTGGCAATTTTTCGTATGGCACGCTTTTCTTCAAGAGCTGAGACCCTTGTTTTTTTTTTCTCTTCCCATTTCGCTTTCTTGGTCAGTCACTGTCTCTCTCCAGATAGTGCGATCTATGGCTATGTCTTCCCAATAGTCAGTATCAATGTTCACTGTTTTTAAGTCCCTTTTTATCACAATGTTCACTGTTATTAAATCCAGTTTTATTACATCACATAAAGGAGGTGGGGACAGACAGTTGTTCTTGAGTCAGACCTATAAAAGTTAAAGAAACAAAATAGATACATTTTTTAGTTGGCATTCCAAATGCAGTACTTTGTGTTTGTTCATGTCTGTAAAATGTATAGTTTATACTCAAGAGCACAGGAGGATAAACACTTAATCTACGATTCTGACGAGACACGTAAACACGTTTGAAACGCAACAATAGCATGGAAAGTTGCTCGCATGCGTATCTATCTTTATCTCTGTCGAATTGCTGCACTCTAAAACAATTTTATGGTGCTCATTTATTTTTTCTGAATTTTTTGTTTTACCATTACTTGATCGGTCGGGCAACTGGAGCGACGACAGAGGCGGGGATGGAATTTTATTCCAAGCCTGCACAGGACGGATGAGGATGGCGGCGGGGGGGGGGGGGGGAGAACCATCGGCGCCTTCGACATTCGGGGTCACGGAGGTCACGGAACCATCGAGCCCGAGACCAGGGCCAACCTTAGGCATAGGCAAACTAGGCAGTCGCATAGGGCCTCCTTTTGGTGAGGGCCTTGCACAGGACTCCAAACAATTTTTTCTAGAGAAGAAATAGCTAAATTTGTCCCCAGTGTTATTGTTAGAGTATATGCCTACTAGGTTTTAAATAAATTGCGTAATTTTATTTTTTTCGTTGTTTAGGCTATTTTTTATTTTTCTAGTTTATTTGGGGCCTCCAATTACCTAAGTCCGGCCCTGCCGAGACCACGGAGACGACAGTCCACAGCACATACCAGTCGACCAGGCAGCCATCTAGAATGCCTCAAACCAAAAATCTCTCGAACCAAGGACCGTAAAGACGACAAACCAGAGCGTATACCACACGACCAGGCAGCCACATTACCTGTCTCAAACCTTAAGGATCGCGTTTAAACCCTTATGTAGTTGCCCTTTTTTTATTTGAGACTTCTAAAAAAGCAACGGAAAAAAAACTATAATTGAAAGAGAAAAAAATATACAAAGAAATAAATCAAAAAGCATGCTGGGAAGGAATAGACGAGAACGACCTTCAGTGGATGATGAGGAGAAATTCAACAACAAACTAAATGATTTTTTATTCCCGTTTCGAAAAAAAAAAATTTTTTTACCTACAAAAAAGAAATTTTCAATATTCTCACCGTTAGATCGTGTAAGAGCTGAGCCGAAGGCTCTTCGAGCTCTAAGTTTGAAAAAAAAACCTGTTTGAGCGTCAAACAGTAAAAAAAAAACAAAAAAAAAAACTTTGTGAATATACAGTTCTGTCTGGAAGAGACCCAAGTCAATGCCTATGTAAAGCATTGCTATTTCCGATGCATCTGGCCCCCGACACATGGGCTAGACAAGGCCGAGTGCACCGGGAACCTCCGCCATTTTCCTATGTTCTACCAAGCTAACCGTGGAGGACTCGCCATTAGTGTAAACGGTCCCTTGAGGAACGGCGCATTGATTATCGACAGGGTCGTGAGAGCTCACTTTCAACTCCGTCCGTGCAATGGGCTCACTCTCGCGTACCCTTGGACACTCCCAAGGGAGTTTTGTTTCGCCATTCATTTAGCCTAGTTACCCTCTCAAGTAACCGGTTCCACCCGGGTGCCACGTTGAGGCAGAACAGCGTACCCGGGAAAAAATATTCTAACCAAGAAAAAATACAAGAACCCTGCGTTCTTTTTTGTAACTGAAACTGAGATAACTACTTTTTTTTTTTTTGAAGTAATGTCTGTAATATAGGCTATTAGACAAGATTATATAATATAAGACAATATAATATAAGATTATAAGATAAGAAGAGTAAATGTAACAAAAGCTTCTGGACCAGATAAAATAAGTGGCAAGCTATGTGCGGAACAAATCTCTTTTATCATCTCTCACATCTTTAGACTTTAGCCATTCGTTACAATTCCACAAATTTGAAAAAAAATTCAGAAATTGTACCAAGGCCAAATAAACCAAAAATAAACAGTGTAACGGACTTCCTCCTGGTAGCATTAACACCTATAGTTATGAAATATTTGTTTAAAAAATGTGCATAAGCAACTTGTGACTTAGTCAATAGCAGCCTAGACCCTTACCAATTTGCATACAAAGCAGCTAGGGGAACTGAGGATGCCATTCTATTCCTTTTGGACCAGCTTTCTAAGCATCTCGATACACCCAAAACATATGCACCTGTCCTCTTCGTAGATTTCTCCTCGGCTTTCAATGCCATACAGCCACATCTAATAATCAACAGAGTAATTTAAATGTCCGTTCTCACGTACAAGCAAGGGTTCTAAACTTTTTGATCCAATGTTCCCAGTTTGTTTAAAGTCTACAACACCAAGTCGTCAACTCGAGTACTATGTACGGGGGTTCTACAAGGTTACGCATTTTTTCCCAGTATTGTACTCTCTTTACACTAGTGCAGGGGTTCTCAACCCATGGGTCGCGACCCCTTTGGGGGTCGATTGACGATTTGCCAGGGTCGCCTAAGATCATCGGAAATGTGGATTGTTAATGTCTACTCTTCTATTGCTGTATGTGTGTGTGGGGGGAGGGGGGTCGCGGCAGAGTGGGGGATTGTAAAAAGGGGTCGGCGAGCATAAAAGGTTGAGAACCGCTGCACTAGTGACTTAAGAAGCCTCTTTGACTCAATTAAATTAATTAGGGCCTACATTCGCTGATGATACTGCCATAGTCGGTCTTAATTCAAGAGACGAAACTCAGTATCGAAGTTCGATTGAAGACTTTACAAACTGGTAAACCGACAACATTTTAGAACTGTATGTCACCAAAAACTAAAGAACACATAAAAGATTTCAGAAGGAACAAACAACCGATACATGAACTTCAGATAAACAAATAAACAACAAACAAAGTGAAGTATATAAAAGTTCCCCATTCACCTTGCGATCTAAGGGATTCAGATGATGTAAATGCCATCTGTTTCTGTCGATTACGGTAAACAAGGGTATTATGTGGCCAGTACAACGACCAATCGCTTTAGTTTCCCCTATTAATGTCAGGTACTCACAGGCGTCCAAAGATCCCGAAAATAAAAATCCCAGTCTTCACCCGTCGTAAGCCAAGCGCTTTACTACTCAGCCCCCGTGCCCCCTGATTCAACAATTGAACTCATACAAATATCTGGATGTCATTGTTGACAAGCTTTCATGGGAAGCCCATCTTGAAACTCTTGCAAAGAAAATCGCACAGCGACTTTTTTTACAAAGCTTATATCAACTTACAATGCCTGTCTGTCTTTCTGTCGGTCTGGCAAAAATTTTGAACACGTTATTTCTCCCACACCCATTCTCGGATCAAGTTGAAACTGTACACACTACCAATTTTGAACCAATATGATCTGTGCGGGTATTTTTTTTTAAAATCTTCTTTACTTTTTTAAAAATTTTCTTTACTTTTTAAAAAAAATCTTCTTTACTTTTTTTTAAAATCTTCTTTACTTTTTTTAAAAAATCTTCTTTACTTTTTTTTTCTAACCTTCTTTACTTTTTTTTTAATCTTCTTTACTTTTTTTAATCTTCTTTACTTTTTAAAAAATCTTCTTTACTTTTTTTTTCTAACCTTCTTTACTTTTTTTTAAAAATCTTCTTTACTTTTTTTTTCTAACCTTCTTTACTTTTTTTTTAATCTTCTTTACTTTTTTTTAATCTTCTTTACTTTTTTAAAAATCTTCTTTACTTTTTTTTCTTCTTTACTTTTTTAAAAATCTTCTTTACTTTTTTTTTCTAACCTTCTTTACTTTTTTTTAATCTTCATTACTTTTTTTTAATCTTCTTTACTTTTTTAAAAATCTTCTTTACTTTTTTTTTCTAACCTTCTTTACTTTTTTTTAATCTTCTTTACTTTTTTTTAATCTTCTTTACTTTTTTAAAAATCTTCTTTACTTTTTTTTCTAACCTTCTTTACTTTTTTTTTTAATCTTCTTTACTTTTTTTTAATCTTCTTTACTTTTTTAAAAATCTTCTTTACTTTTTTTTTTTAATCTTCTTTACTTTTTTTTTTCTTCTGTACTTTTTTTTTTACGTCAAAACTGAAGACAATTACACGCCCTATACGTATTCATCTGTCAATTTAATCATGCATGCCAATAATTGACTTAAACTGCGATGTGCTAAGGCGTTGGTTTTTCTAGATAATTCAGTCAACACATTCCATGTTCTAGTACTAGGAAAGAAGAAGCACTTAATCCTAACATATGGAATAAAGAACATGCCTTTACCATTGTGTCTTTCTGAGTATTTTAATAGGTTTTGTTTTTGTAAATTATGGTTCTGCGTTTTATGTATTATTGCTACGAAGTGCATGAATATCGACTATTATTGTCATCAGTGTTTGGCGGGACTACCGCCAGGATATAACAAGTCTTTATTTTAAAATCCACTTGGGTTGCCTGCGCTGCATTACAATGGTAAAATTGCTGGCTAATTATTTTTTTTTAAAGTTTCCCAACTTCTTATTAAAATTGTGGTAGGCATACACTGTCTAAACAGCGCCGCCGCGAGGGTTGTGGTCGCCTGCGTGAGAAATTTTAAAATGCCACTTCCCCCTTTTTAATAAAAAAAAATCATTAAAACTGAGCTAGACACTGTAGCAAAAGCGCCCTTTGATTTAAATGGCTCAGTGGGAAGCGTGGTCGAGAGGCCACTTTGCTTGGCTTGGCTACCTAGAAGGGGGCTCGAGGTTCGACACCCGACTCGGGCAGAGTTGCGTTTACTGAGCGCCTAAAGGCAGCACGGAAAACTCCTAGATACCCCCCCCCCCTCCTCCAGCTGGTCCACAAATGAGATTGGACCAAAAGTGATATTGCAACGGTCCTGCCCCCCTGCTATTTTGTGACTACGTGTTCTCCCCACCCCCCTCTTTTTTTTCTCGTGGACTATCCGCAGAGTGATCTTTCCTTTACGTCTTGTTTAAACTGTTGAGAATTATATATATAGATTTTAACTTCGAATTATTTTTTTCCTACGATGTCCCAAAGTCTTTCTCCAGTTGTCTCGCTAATTGGGCGAAACCCCAGAAAATGTTCATGCATTTCAACACAAGGTTATAAGGACCATAAACTGCAGAATAAATTCCTCGAAATACAAAAAGCCATTGATGGTGAGTCTTTTTCAACGTTCCGTAAATTTGTATAATGATCATCACGATTACAATTTGGATGTATGTGCATTGTCTCCGCAATCATCTGGCATACGGAAGTGAGTAAAATGTATCCAACACACCACCAGGACAAAATGAAACAACTCAGCGCTGAATTGGAACCAGTGAAACCTGCCCATGTAGGGGTCACCAGAGAATGCTGACCATGTTCTTCAAAACTGTTCTCTTTATCATTAGGCCCGTACAAGACACTGACCCCAAAACACACCAATAGAAAAAAAATATATATGGAGAGCTCCCTGAATTGGAAACCACTGCGCAGTTCATCTCATGTATTGGTCTAGTCATCTGAACGCTCCAACATAAAAATGAGAACGAGGAAGAAGAGGAAGAAAGAAGCGCTGAATAGTTAACTTAAATTATTACAAAATAAACAATCCAAAGTACGAGTTACTTATACAATGATTTGAAATAAACCAATAAGGCAGTGTTTCTCAGACATTTCTGGTTGTGACCCCTACATGACAAAATTTTCGTTCGAGCAATCCTTAGAAGCTGGGGATTTATAGGAGTGATGTAGGCTTCCACTGTGAGGTCGTGAGTTTTTTTGTGTTTTTTTTCGAAAGTAATGAAAATGAAACTTAGTTATAATTATAACACAATTTGTCGTTTTTTTTTATTTATATTAATTTAACACTATGTTTACAGTTTAAAATTCAAATAAAGTCGGTAAGGGGTCTGGTTTCGGGAGGGGGGGCCTGAAGCATTCCGGCGTTTTCGTCTTCAGATATTCTTTCTCCTGGCGTCTACGACGTATTTTTCTTTCAATAAGAAGAGAGAATATTTAAAAAAAAAACGGGAAAGTTGATGCGTTTTCTTTCAGAACGCACTATTCATCCAAGTAAAAAAAAAAGTCGAGGGCCATATTAAGTTTAATAATTAAGAGGCAGCCCTGGTCAATAGTATTATGCGATGGTCATTCTAGGTAATTATAGCGCACGGACGTCTGTAATTGGCGTGATCTTTTTAAAGACCATCTTCGTATTAAGTACTCTGAAAGACACAAAAATAAAGGCACATTCCTCGTCCCATATGCTAGGACAAATTTGTACAAATACTCCTTCTTCCCTAGTGCTATTAGAGCATGGAATGGGTTGCCTGAGCTAGCCAGAAAAGCCAGTGACTTGGCAGAATTTAAGTCATTGGTTAATATGCATGACTAAATGCATGACGCGTAGGACGTAATCATCTTCTTTTTTGAAGTAACGTCTGTATTATATAAGATAAGTACATCTCTGTAACGGACTTTTTTTTTTCACAAATAAGCCATCACTATAGTAAAGTGCAGTAGTCGGAAGAAATTCGACTATTCTGAGACAAGAAAATCCGGTTGAATCACACTAGCGAAGAGTTTTTGAAATGTTTTCTTCAAAAAGTTTTGACCCATATCGTATCATACACCTCTTGCGAAAATGGTCTGTATTATATAAGATAAGATAAGAATAATAGCTATAGATCTATGTAGTAGGCCTAAGTACATAGATCTACTAAGAAAAACAAATGTGTTGACTGATCTGCTTCAGTAAATGTCATTCAAAACAAATATTACAAACTACCCGCGAAAACTCAAGGCCAGAAACGAGTAGGCGCCTATGGAAAATGGGAATCACTACCGCGCTGATCCATGTTTTTAAAAATAAATTTCCAAAATAACTTTTTATGTATGAATATTTTTTTAAAAGGTTTTAAAGGACAATGGGATAATTAGAATTATATAAAACATTTAAATATTTAATTATTTTTTTTATTAAACTAAAAATTAAAAAAAAAACAAACAAACAAAAAACCTTGGAGTAATGAACTTCGGCCGCCTGCGTGCAATCACGGTGCGATGCGCACATCGCACAATAGCCAGCGGCAGCCCTGGGACTACATGTAGGTATAGCATAGTGAGCTAAAATAAAATTATATCTTGATATTCAGTGTCAAGTCAGGACCACCCTAGGCGAAGTGAATTAGGTGGCCCTAAAAGGCCTAAATGAAATTAAAAAAAAAAAAAGAAACAGTGAACATTGCCCAATTTATTTAAAACCTGCCTGGTCGTGCGGTAGGACTCTGGACTGTCGTTCGGACTTCTCAATGGTTCCGGGTTCTGAACCTTCCCGCTTACATCCAACGTCGTCCTGCGGGAGGATTGAACTAGGAAGTAAATTATCTTCAAGTCTGAAGGAACACCCGAAACATATAAAACATTATCTTATCTTATCTTATATAATACAGACGTTACTTCAAAAAAAGAAGATGATTACGTCCTATTTTACAAATAAACAAATCGATAATAACTGAGATTAATGTATCGTAGAAACAGAGTTAGACTAGTTACTGGTAGTAAGCATAGGCTCATAATAATAAGGCTTGTCTTCAAGTCCGAAGATTAATGAGGAATGCAGTAGGCTATTTCTTGTGGCTACGCAGCCCCAGTTGCGATCTGCATATCCATATCCAACGCTAGCAACCTTAGTCCGCCGGTAGTCGGTTTAGATTTCCTATTCGCCGTAAACATAGAGATTAGAGTCAAGTGCCATACTATTTCTAGTATTAGTAGCCTACTATGTTTTGAGATCTGATCCAAGTTTCGCAATTTTTTCTCTAAATATACTGTGTGAGACCCCCACCAACTGGAATCCCTATTATATGCAGTTGCCTAGTTTACCTATGCATAAGGCAAGGCCGGTCGTGGTCTGGTCGTTCAAGAACCTCGATGAATCTCACGCTTCACTGGGATTCCCTAAAGTCATAGAAAAAAGGAATCCCCTGACGCGCCAAAACGAGGCCGTAATCATTAAATGAATCAAAATGGCGAACGGATGTCAAGCCTGAACAACAACAAAAATGTAGAACGACACAACTTGATTTAATGGTCAGGAATGCGTCATTTTAATTATTAAGATGCGTTTATTTGTGTTATTCCATGGATGTTTGTTCCTAAAACGATATTGATAGTTAAAGGACTTGATAAATTTGTGAGTAATAATCATTTCGTCGTTATTGGAAATGGGATTTTTGGATTGCATCTGTGACTTTAGTCAGTGTCTTCGCTAATCCTGTGATAGCCTATCGTCGAGTCCTTTTTAGCTGCATTTGTTCAAATTAGGTCATCAACAACCGTTATTTTTAGATTTAGGTCTAGTTTGTAGAGTCTATATTCCATGGAAATGTTTGATTGTGTTATTGTTTGGTTAGAAATGTACGTAATCTACAATCAAATCTAACTTGTAATTCGATACCTTAACTTCCTACCAATCAGAGGATAGAGGAAAAAAAAATGCCATAAAAGCTTTACTAAGGGTTTCAATAATGCCTGTTATCGATAATGTTACAAATATGGGCTAGGGTCATTTCACTTCACACTTGTACTGGTAGATAATCTATTCTAGATCTAGAGCCTAGACTAGATCATTTGAATATAATTATCATGATGTTGAGGATTATCAGGACTCCTGCTAATTCTGTACTAATGAAGAATCTAGATCTAAGTTTTAGATTAATAAAGTAAAAGAAAAAGTAGATTATATAAAGTATAAAGATTGTAAGATTATCTTGGTTTAATTTCCTTTTTACTTTTAGCCTTAGCTTTAATTGGCTTTATAAATTATAAATATTGACTAACACTATCACTAGGCATGACTAGACTAGTCAGACACTAGAGTTAGAGTAACTTACTAACTTATATAGTTCTTCCATCGTGGTTCGATGATGACCACTTTGTCATCCAGGGGGCTGAGGGCTTTGCACTGGGGTTTTATGCCTCCTCATGTGGCTGGTGAGACCTATGTGAGCCCGGAATGTTCGGCTGCACACTGGGCAGGTTATTCCAGCTGGAGCTAGTGTCGTTTGCCTTGCTTTTCTTTTCTGGCCTTTTTCTTCTGCCAGTGTTGTTCTTTTTTCCTCAGCAACCTGTGCGCCAGTTTTCACAGCGTGACGCCATGATGCTCTGTCACCCAGGTGCCTGGGTCTATGCTGAACGCCTTCAGAGAAGCTTTGAGGGTGTCCCTGAAGCGCTTTCTTTGACCACCTTGCGAGCGGTTTCCTTCGTTTAGTTGGCTATACAAGAGTCGTTTAGGGATGCGGTGGTCTTCCATTCTGTAGACGTGACCTGCCCATCCCAGCTGGGACTGCATCAGGATTGTGTGGATGCTTTGCAGACACGCTCTTCGAAGAACTTCTGTATCTGGTATTTTGTCTTGCCATTTGACATTTAGTATTTTTCTCAGACATGTCATGTGGAAGTGGTTCAGTTTCTTTGCATGTTTACTGTACACTGTCCATGTTTCTGAGGCATAGAGCAATGCAGGGAGGATGACGGCTCTATAGACCCCTAGCTTTGTGTTTTGTGGTGATGCCACATCTGTTCCAGACAGTTTTAGACAGTCTGCCATAGGATGCACTGGCCTTGGCGATACGCAGGTCGATTTCACTATTGATTTTATCCATTTCTGGAGAGTGTGCTGCCAAGATATGTGAATTTGTCCACTGCGTTGATATCCTGTCCATTTATAGTGGTGCTTGGATCCGAGTAGGCTTTCCCAGGAGCAGGTAGATATAAGACTTCAGTCTTGTTCGTATTGATGGTAAGGCCAAAGTCTGAGCATGCTCTTGCAAAGTCACTGACGATGCTCTGCAGATCGTTTTCAGAGCAGGCATTTAGGGCACAGTCGTCAGCAAATAGCAAGTCTCTGATTACTGCTGCATTTGTTTTTTATTTTGCTTTAAGCCGCCTCGGGTTGAATAGGCCACTATCAAATCTGTATGATATATTTATCCCGTTGTTTTCTCTGTTTGTGAATCCATCTGTCAGCATAGCGGAGAACATGATACTGAACAGTGTAGGTGCTAGCACACAGCCTTGTTTTAGAGTAACTTACTAACTTAGAGTTAGAGCCATTTGCATGATTATTTAGAGAACTAGAGAATCTAGTTACTACAAGTACTTTGAAGTACAAGATTTATCTAGGGCTAGATCTATATCCAAAGCCAAAGGTGAAAAATATATAAAAATAAATAGATCTCTATATTTTAAAATTATTAGACTGTATGACTCTAGCTGTAGGTCTATATTACTAAATATCATAGTAACTATACTATATAAATATATAAAACTATATATATCTAGATCAAGTGACAAGTGATTGTTAGTGAAAAATTAAGGAAAATTTCCTGAGTTCTTAATATCTATATTTAGACAATCTAGTCTAGACACTGGAGAGTAGCAGTAGTAGTACACATATTGACATGATAGAGAACAGTTACAGTTGTATAGAGTAGTATGTTAAAAATCACATGTAGTGAAGAAGTATGATGGAAAAATATAAATATTTTAGTGTGATAGAGAACAGATCATTTTTATCTTCTTATAAAATACAGACGTTATTTCAAAAAAGAAGATGATTACATTCTACGCGTCATGCATCTAGTCATCTATGTTAACCAATGATTACCAATTGCTTAAATTCCGCCAAGTCATTGGTTTTCCTGGTTGACTCAGGCAAGCCATTCCATGCATTAGTTTGATAAAGTGGCATATATTTTAGGGAATGAACATATTTATTAATTTATATTTCTAGACAATGAATTACAGTATATGTATTATATTTTTTAACTTGAGTTTGATATTACATTAGATTCATTTTTTTAATATGTGTAACAAGGCTGCTATTGGTAACAATGATGTTGACCTGTAAATATTTACTACACGTGTTAACATACAAATGAAACAGTGTCACTTCAAATCTAGATAGTTATAACTACAGCCTTGATCCTTATTTAAAATTTCTTAAAAATAAAGAGGAATCTGCATTATTTGCTTGATACAAAACTAAAATAAACAACTGAACACATTGAATTTAATAAGAAGAGTTTGCAATGCAGGCTCCAAAGTAAAATGAACTTTTTTTTAAAAGCAGCTTATCTTTCATGCTTATAGCACTATAGTCCAATATCTTTTGTGGACCAGTGGGGTTAGGCAGTAACTGGGAGAATGTTTCTGTGTTGCCTTTTGTGGGGACTCTGCAAACACAGCTCTGCTAGGGTTGGGATTTGAACTCGAGTTCCCATGTTAGGTGGCCAAGCTGTAGCCAAGCAGTTTCAACCCACTTAGTTTTCATCACAAATTTTAATCAGCACTTTGTTTACTTTCAGAAATTTGTCTGAATCAAGATTCTCACTTTATGTACTGTGGATTTACTTGTGCTACTAGACACGAATAAAACAATGTGTGTTCAATTCTTCATGCAGGACAAGAGAATTGACTTGATGTTCCTTCAGTGTTTGTAGCTTGTGTGTAGGACTCTATTGATTTCAAACTATCTATTCCTGAGGATGGATTTACTAAGTGTCCTCACTAACTGATGTAGCCATGAGTGCTACTAAAGACACCCAAGAGGTGCCCAAAAAGCCGAGCAGCGAAGCCAAGCGAATCATTCAGAATGACCAGGAGAAACAGAGAAAGGAGAAAATCAAAACGTGTATAGGTGAAATTGCCAAAGAGTTGCCACCAAGTGCAGATCATGTTGATCGCAAGCCAGTGAGTTCATGTTCTGATATATATTTATTGTTTACATGTAAATCTTAAATACAGGTTTTTGTTCACTTTATTGTTCATATCTTTCTAGTAACAATTTTTTGGGTTTTGACTTTTGCATAGTATTTTATCTTTTGTTTGCAAACTGTCCTAAAGACACTTAATTCTCCTTGTTATATTTTTCAATGTTCACAGATTTAAATTTGTTGTGGTTTTCTTGATTGTTTCCAATAACTATTGGAAGTATAGACCAGTGCTCTTTTTCAGTCTTGAACCTTTTTAGAGATGAAAGCTAATTAGTTTCTTTTAAAATTTATTTACAGTCTTGACACTAATTTTGTAAACAAAGCCCATTTATGAAAGTTTTCTTGTGGTTTATATACATAAGAGTAAACCTCCACCACTTCTTGTTTACTTAGACTTACTTAGACTAAGGTCCTTCCGCACCGCTCGGCGTATTGGGCAGCAAGCGGTCTTCACTGGCAATGTCTGAAGCCTCTTCCCATCTGGTGTCCACTGTTCTGAGGTCCTCTATGAAAGTGTGGCGCCAAGTTATAGAAGGACATCCCTGTTTGCGCTTTCCTCGTAGTTTATTTTGTCAGAGAACATGTCCTGCAAACCTCATGCGACGCTCTGTCAGAACCTCTTGAAGTGTTTGACTCCCGGTTTGGCATAGGATTTCCTTGTTTGAGACCCGATCTGTGTAACTCCCAAAATCCGTCTCAGCCATTTTTGTTGAGCCACATTTAGTCTTTTCTCAATATAGGCAGATGACTTCCATGTCTCACATGCATATGTTGCTTGTTAAACCTTGTTAAACCAAACTGAAAAGAGACAAACATGATTAATTATATGTCATCCTGGTATTTCAATGTCATTTTGTTTTCATTTGAAAAGACTTCATTAATTAGCTCTACTCATGTATGTTTCAATTGGGATATCTTTTAGTTAATTTCTTGGTTGACCAGAAGAAGATGGCTACCTGGTAGTGTGGTATGCTGTCTGGACTGTCGTAATTAAGGTCCTGGGCTCAAACCCAGCCGTCCACCATCCTGGGGGAGGTTAGATGTAGAATGTAAATTCTTTGATTCTGAAGGAACATCTGAAACATTTAAAACATCAGTTTATTAAGATACCATGAATTTGCATGTAAATATGAGCCAAACTGTAATTTTCCTTCTTTTTTTTTAAAATTAGGTACCTAAATCATAGACTATTGTATTAATAACATTTCAGAGTACCCTATCCATTGTTTCTCAAGCCAAAGATTACATTAAAAGTTTAAAAGAAAAAAATCAAGCTTACGAAAAGAACTTCTCAGTTGCAGAGCGTAAGTATCATAGATTTTTATCTCCTGATCAGTGATTTTAATGTGCTTTATTTTTAGATAGAAGACATTCATTTGTAACAAAACCTGTTTTAAATTGATTGAGACATTTTTGTATCTTATACATTTGTATTTACAATTCTCTAGCCTAAATTGCCATCGATCCTTAATAATAATAGAGTTTTGATTTTTCTAATGATGGCGGTGTTCGGTGGTTTAAACCTATTCTTTAGATGAAGTAATTGTATCTTTACAGAGGAAGAGTTGAAGAGACTGAGGGAGATTCATGCAGCACAACAGGAAAAAATCAAACAGCTGGAAGAAACGGTCAAAGCTTATGGTCAGTGTAAAGTAACTGTTGGACCTAGTACGACTGATTTATTTTATTTAATAGGAATCTAGATTCGTATAATTGTTCAATTCTAGTTTTCCCTTTTAATTTTCAAATTCTAGTTCTGTTATCAAGGGAAACAAACAGTTTTGCTTTATCCTTTCAACTCTTGTCATTCAACATTTTACCAAATGTAGTGTTCATAGAATTACTCATTTAATAATAATAATAATAATAATTTATTTATAAAGTGCTGTTAACAAACAAAATGTAGGCTCAAGGCGCTGTAATAACATTACAAACACAAACACGACAATAGAGATCAAAAACTAATCTAAAAAAGTTTTAAACAAGTAGGTCGTAATGTTCTTCTTAAAAAGTGGTATAGCATGTTGTCTATCTGAGATCAATGGGGAGTGAGTTCCAAACCTTTGGTCCGTGCACTGAAAAAGCCAGCAGACCGTAGCTTTTGAGGGAGAAATGTGGCACCACCAAAAGCGTTGAGTCCATTGAGCGCAGGGCTCTCTTGGGGACATACAGAGTAACCAGTTCTCTAAGGTACAAGAGCATCTCATTGTTACATAAACACTGATGACAAAGTGTGGCGACCTTGTAATCGATTCTCGCTTTCACGGGAAGCCAATGGAGCATACACAAGAGCGTAGTAGCAGAATCTTGTCTTGTTTTTCTAGGTACTATTCGTGCTGCAGTGTTCTGTATACATTGCAGTTTGGCTATTTTGTCATCAGGTATACCTGCCAGCACGGCGTTACAGTAGTCAAGGCGGGAGAGTATGAATGCCACAGCTAGCGTTTTTGTTGACTCCGTTGAGGAGTAAGCTGAGAAGAAAACAATAGAAATTGATTAGACCCATCAGTGTTTTAGACCATTTGTATCCACTACCTTCTTTGTTTCTGCTGTTGGGATATATTCTGAAAAACACTTTAATCACATGCCAGTCCTATCAGCTGCTGGATCAGTCCAAGCGTCAGGCAGTCAACAAAACATTCTTCTCTTAAACTCTTTCTCCCCTAATCGACGATACCATCGTTGATTTGACCTAATTAAATTAAATTAATATAAATTTTTTTTTAACTTGACTTTGAATTATATACAAAGAGCATGCATTTCCCTCGAATTCTACACCAAATACAACATTTTCTGATAACAAAGACCAAGCTATTGAAGCCCAATCCAAACAGGGTAGTACAATAGTAATGCACAAAATAAAGAATTCCTTTAAAATGTGGGAAAATAATTACGGAGAGAAAGAGTTAAATAAGAAATGTTTATGTAGAGGGAAGGTTTATGAAGGGAATATGTCATCTATTGTCTGTGTTGCTCAATTTATAACATAATTCTGTCATAATTTCTTAACACCAGCCATTCCTATGGTTCTAGATGATAGCAGACTAAATACAACTATTTCCTATTTCTACTTTGTACCCTGACGATGCATTATCATTATTATTTTCTTTAAATTAGATGAACAGTCTTAATTGATATAGTTTTAAGTGAGTCCGATATCCTATTGATCAAGCCAATTGAAAAGTATTGTACTGTGTGATAATTCCATATAAAAAAAAATCTTTTGTATGTAAAAATGGAGTTAAGTTAATTTGGATATTGTTTTAAAATAAATAAAATGAATTTTTGTTTGTCCCAGCAGCGTTAGATAAAGTTATCAAAAACAAGTCTACAGATGAAACCAATCCTACTCCTAGCTTGGAGGGCAGACAAGGCAGGCCAAAGACTATCAAACTTTTGGAAAAGGAAAGACATGAACAGATTCAGGTATTTTTGGTTAGACTTTGGTGTCGAAAGTTAATATTCTGACATGATTTCGATCCAGGCTTTCAGACTGGTTAGGTTTGAGTACAGGTTTACAAGTAATGTTTTGCTAAGCTTGCCTCCATTTGCCTGTTTGATCAAACTCCTGTCTGGTAAAGATCCAAGCATTAGAATCATTAAAAAATTTAGCTTTCTAGGGTTAATTAGAAAATAGGTTTGAATCAATTTTAAGAAATTAATGCCAAGTTATTGAGGTAATTTGAAATCTCATTATCATTTGTGTGCGATTGGAATAGAAATGTAGTTTAGCTTAATTATTTATCACAGATTCTGTCTTAGTTATCAATTGAACTTAGAGTTAATCTATTAATTGAACTTATTTATTACTCATCCTGTTTTAAAGTTAAACTATTAATTGAACTGTGGTAATTATTAATGAGAAATAGCATACCCATCAAGTTCAATTGTATATAAACTATAAAAACATTTGATTTTATATTATCCAGAAACTAATAGTTTTTGACGATCTTTTGCAGCTTGCTAATACAGAGTTTAATACTTTGGATCCTTCACTGCCCCTTGTGAGCTCTACCTACAGTCACCATGGCAGTGGAGGTGGAGGCAGTAACAGCAACAACCTCCCACCAACCTCCATAGTGCTTCCTGCTGCATCGTCTGGTATCTCCATCATGACGGTGGCCCCCACCATCTTGTCGGTGAAGAGCCCATCTCTTGGGCAGACACGTAACCAGCAGACAAACAGGTCCATCAGCACATCCTCTGTAGCAGGGAGTACTGCCAGTAGTAGGGTTAACCCAACCTCGTCTACTCTTGTGTCCTATATGGATCTGATTGGCAATGATTATGGGTCTGGCAATGCCAGGGTGGACAGTGGGCAGAGTAATTTGGTGTATTCAACCTCTTCAATGTCACTGACATCACCTTCCATACTATCAACGTCTTCTGGCAACATTATAAGCACTGCTGACCTGATGGGACTCCAGCAGCAGCAACACCAAAGCACGGGCAATGTCAATGGAAGTACTGCTGGAGCCACTGGATTGGTGGGCAATATGCAGACGGCAGATTACTCCCTGCTACACCACCAGCAGCAGGGAATTATGAACCTCCATCAGGATGGGTCCTGTTCCACATCCGCCTTGCAGACTCTAGCATCTGTGGCCACCAGCTCTCACATGGCTGGCTTGACCATGTCCAACAACCAAGGTGTCGGGGCTACGTCCAGCATGATGGGATTGCCCGTTGGAGTGCCCTCCATGTCTCTGGGCCATCTTCACCAACAGCAGGGGTCAATACTGACAGACACGGGAGCAGCATCAACGCAGGTTAGTTATGCACACAGGATATGTAGAATGTTGCTTTTTAAATTATAATTCGCATGAACCAAAATGATCGTACTTGTTTTCAACATTTTATTACCAAATTAATTTTTTCTGGTATTGTTTTTATTATGTGATAACAAAAGTTATGTAGGTTTTTTTTTAAAAATATTTTACATAAACTTTATCTTAATAGGCATTAATATCAATGTATTTTTTTTTAATGAAACAGAAATAGAATGTTGAATTAAGTGACTAATTACTAGACACCAACAACTCTTTTGTTAGCAAAGATCAAATTAATCTATAGACAAGTTTTTATTTAATGGCTATAGCAGTTGTTATGCAAAAAGATAGTAGTGTTATGAAATATAATATAAACCAAAAGAATAACCTGAATTAGATGAAACATTTTAAATGTATTTGTACATTAATTGAACTGGATACAGACCAGTAGTAAAGCATTTTTTTATGCTTTGATTCATACGTTCAAAGGTCAATAATATTTATTTTTTTCTTCAGGCCTGTGAACAGGTTTATATCAACGGTCAGGTCTTGACTTTAAGTGACCAGGGTTTGAGACACTGGTCAGGGATCTAATTAATTGAAACGGATAAAGACCAGTAGTAAAGCATTTTTTTATGCTTTGATTCATATGTTCAAATGTCAATAATATTTATTTTTTTCTTCAGGCCTGTAAACAGGTTTATATCAACGGTCAAGTCTTGACTTTAAGTGACCAGGGTTTGAGACAGTGGTCAGGGATCTAATTAATTGAAACGGATAAAGATCAGTAGTAAAGCTTTTTTTTTAGGCTTTGATTCATACGTTCAAAGGTCAATAATATTTTTTTTTTTCTTCAGGCCTGTAAACAGGTTTATATCAACGGTCAAGTCTTGACTTTAAGTGACCAGGGTTTGAGTTGCGGACCACACAGTGAGTCTGACTGCCAGAGTAACATCCAGGCCAGCAGTCTGTGCCAACAGCTTCCTTTGGCCGCTGGCACCAACTTTCAGCAACACCAACATTCGGGCATCAACACTGCCGGTTTGTTGAACCAAGGGAACTTCGGCCACGCCACATCCATCAACACAAACCAGATGACTGCTAACAACGCAAACCAGTCGGTGATCTACACTATAAATGAGCAGGGTCAGCTTGTCCCTCTTCAGTCCTCCTTCAACCAGATCCAGTCGGCCACAGGGACAGGTCTAGATTTTGTCTCCGTCTCCTCGGCAGGCGGGAACATCCTCTCTGGATTTCAGAACACCTCTGCGGGGAGTGGAGCACTAATGCAGCCCTCACTTCAACATCAATCTCAGCCCAACTTTTTGACTCAGGCACCCATTGTGTCGTTGGCTGGTCAGGGATCTAATCAGCAGTTCACAATACTTCAAGCCGGACATGGCAACCATTTGTCCAATCAGATCATCCCGAGCGCCCCGCTGTTTATGACACAACAGAACCAGGTACACTTAACTTTTACTATTTATTTTGTCAGTACTGGCTCAAAATTTGTAGGTGGAGTTAGACATTTTTGAATGTCGTTTACATTAGAAGAAATTAACTAATGACTAAGCGGGGAACTTGATTAACCTTGTGTGAGATGTAATTTAGAAGTGCCGATGTATGCAATCTTATCAGCATAATTAAATAGAAGACATTTTTGAATTTTAAATAACTGTTGGTGTTAACTTGTAGTATTTTATTTAAAAAGTAAAAAAATCATTGTTTTAATCATTTCCTTTTACTTGAGTGCACCAAATAGAAAAAGAATTTCTTTTTACATTACATTTAAAGGATATAATTGAAAAATACATTTTTAAAGGAAACTTTAAAAGACAATAAAAAAACAACTTATTTTAATTTTATTTTTGGACGAAAACTAACAAAACTACAACATTTTTGTTGCAAAATATTGAGAAGTTAATTGTTTTTTAAATGAGACAAGTGTCTTTGGGGGTGTTATTCAAGTTTATTATTTTATGTAATAAAGTTCTCATAAAGAATTTTCTCTCTTCTTTTTCTTGTTAAACTTTTTTTCCCTTGACCCAATAGCTCCTAAAGCAGTAGAATGCACTGTTTACATTAGACACCTCTTCTGTTGGATTAGATGCTAGTAGCTATTTTTTTAAACTTTCATTCTAAAAGATTACGATACCCTCATCATGCCTTCTTCAGAATGAGAACATGAGCTTGGTGTCTCTTTTTTAGCGGAATAAAATATAACTTTAAATAAAAAATAATTTTCGCAACAAAAGTGCTGATACCGGTACTGCAGTCAATACTTGAATCTTTTGTACACAGTTGGTTCCCTTGGTTAGGGTTTTATAACCTGTATTTATTGCATTTTAATAATAATTAAGTCTAAGGAGGAGGTCAATATTTCATGTGGCATCATAATTTTAGCAATGATCTACACATTTTGCCACATGCAGTGCAGACATAACCATTGTCTGCCATTGGTCAGTTTAGGTTCTCTTCCAGCCATCTATGTCTAAATTGTATTTTTAAATTTATATGTATATTATTATTATTATTATTATTATTATTATTATTATAGCTTTTAGAAAAAGAGTGCTTTGGTCCTATCTCATTTGTGGACCAGTGGGGGGGAGGGGGTACCTAGGAATTAGTTTTCCGTGCTGCCTTCTGGCGCTCAATAAACACAACTCTGCCCGAGTCGGGTGTCGAACCACGCTTCCCACTATATATATATATATTTATATATTATATAAAGTTTTTTTTATGTTAGGAATAGAATTATAACACTACTTACATACCTTCATGTAATACATTATATTCAACATCACTAAATACTTTGATTTATAAATAGTACTACATGCTAATAATATAATTGTTGTGCACTTTGGCAGCACTAGAAACAAAAGTCAAATTTAAAGTTGCGAAGCAAGAACAGACTACTAGGACTACATCTAATCATAGATCTAGATCTTGTAGATAAATCACCAATGGCAACATCATATTTAAGAAATTGTTTCTTCTACACATTCAGTGTTTAGACAGACCTTTTCTTTCACAGAAAATATATTTTAGATGAAATAACTGCTTCCAACTTAGGATAGCACCATCGTATAATTATAATTATAATAATAATAATGATAATCCTTATTAACCATAAGGAAATTTGTCTTACAATTTGTGCATTGCACAAAACAAAACATTACAATTATAGAAAACCAAAATATACATTCACACCAGACTCACTCATAATTTACATTTGAAAAGTTTATATCAGATAGTTTCTATTTAATGATTTGATTGCCAGGGGAACAAAATAGTTTTTGTGTCTGTTTGTCTTTGCTATCAGTGTCTTGTATCTTTTTTGTGATGGTAAAATCTCAAAATCCTGATCCAAAGGGTGATTTTTATTTCTAGAATCTCTTTGCTAACTTTAGCTTTTTAATGGATGTTTTTTCTCAAACAGCTGCCCAAATGGGTTTTGTTTTTACCAATGACTTTACCAGCAGCATTTAGGATTCTATTTTTTTTTAATGTTCAGATTGTCATACCAGGCAGAGATATTCAAACTTAAAATATTGCAGATGTGAGCCTGATAAACATTGTTAATTCATAAATCTCTTGTTTACTTTTCAGGTTCTAAACTTGGCTGGTCTCTCTGGCCTTCAGATGGTCAACCCTTTTAGCAACATGATGGTCAACAACATGGCCAACACCTTGAATGGGGCCACAGTGAAACTGGTGGGCAATGAGCTGAAGATAGTGCAGCCCGGGGACAGCTCTGCCGCTCAGGGTCCTACTCACGTCATGGTGGATGGGTCTCTTATACCCATCTCCACCAACCCACAGACGATCATGCCAACTGCCACCGCGCCACTGAGCACCATAGCACAGAAGCAGCAGCAGCAGCTGTCTTTAGGAGGGAACTCTATACTTCAGGTGGGAAGCAACTTACTAGGAGTAGGCATACAAGAATTATGTAAAACATAATTAATTAATAAATTACCCAAATTGTTTTATCTTGGTCATTGTGCTGGCCACATTACTTTGTCATTAACTGTTGGCCTTAGAAACAGATGAGCTTAACATCATTTGCACCATTTATATCAAGGCCTGAAAGGGGGAACTACTACTAATGATTTTATCGGGCCAAACCCATTTATTTTTCAATTTACTATTTATAAAACGAAAAAAAAAAAAAAGATTTAACTATAAACATGGAGTGAGATAATTGTGATCTGTATTCCAAGTAAAGAGAAAAGTTAAAGAAAAAAATTTGGTTTAGGATTTAATAATCTTATTAGAGTGTGCTGTGAAATATTGTCTTTCATTTTCTCTTTGCCTCTTTTCTTTTTTTCTTATTTAAAAAAAAGGGCATTACTTTTTACTTATTATTTACATGTAATTAACATCTGATTATTTATGTCTGTATTTAGTTTGATCCCAACAACCCAAGTGCGCCGCCTATTTTGATTAGTGGGCCAGTGACTACTTTTCAAATGGCACCCCAAATTTTAGGAGCCAGTGCTCTGCACTCGCCAGCCCTGTCGACCCAGCATGGCATTCTGCAGATGGCATCAGCTGGAAACAATGTTACCATGGGATCCAGTACCCCCTTTCAGTTAGGAGGTGCCGGAGGCCTGGCTGTAGCCTCCAGCATGGTAGCCAGCACTGTGACGACCAATTCAGTCACAGCGTGCATCAGTTCTCCGTCGGTCTCTGCAGCTACTAAAGGACCAAAAGTAAGTTGATTTTCTGACATTTTTTTCTCATTCATTCATCAAAACTCCATTTGAATGGGGGCTTGAGAGGCTCAAATCCTCTCTTGCAAAAGCCCTGGACAGAAACCCTGCTGTATTGCGTAGTGCATACATGCCACCACACAGGTCGAGAATTTTTGGTTTCCCAGACCTGTCGAGACGGAGATCAGCAAGTCTCATAGAGTCTTTCAATGCTTATCGGTGGACCGTTTTGTCAAGATTTTTTCAAGAGCATAATGAATGTGTTTGGCAAATGATGATCTACAATGGCAAAAAAATATGACCAAGTGTTTTGTGTTTGTTGCCAGATTGTAAACTCAGTCTAGGTGAAGTAAATCACTTCAACAACTGGAGTTCACTATAACATATTAATTACCAACTTCTTAATGCAACTCCTGCTATTTTAAACCTAAATCAAGATGCAATGTTTATTCCATAAAATTCCTCTGAGTACTTAAAGAAATGTTAAAAAGAAATTAGAATTTTTGCAAGGCAAGAGTGACAAGCTAAGAGTCTAGCATGTATCTAATGACTTTTATTTCATACTTTGATATTGAATTTGATTTCAGTTAGTCTTTAATTTTATTGAAGTATATTACAGTTATTTTGATAATATTTGTGGTATTATTGATATCATTGCCTTACTAACTTTTCCTTTCTGATATTTAAGGGATTGCCTCCTCTGGCCCCAGCATTATCACAGGCCAGTCCAACTATTGGTTCTACTGTGGCCATCAACAGCGGCTATCAAACCATGTTGACCACAGGAATGCCCCAACAGTTTATTCTGAATGGTCAGAAAATTGTGACCTCTAAAATGGCCACCTCCTCATTGGCGACACATGGTTCTAAGTCAGCCCAGAACAGGAAACGATCTCCGTCGGCGTCCAGGGTGTCCCCCATAGCTGCAGTTGACATAACACAACATTTTACTCAGCAGCAGCTGGTGGCCTCCACAGCGTCAGCCATGGTGGCACCCATGCAAACGGTGAAGAGCTCTTCTGGTGTTGATAAATCATGTAAAACAAAATTATCCAAAGTGAGCCGCCAGCAGGCTCAACAGCAGGAGGAAAAAGCTGTGAACCAGCTCATGAAGACGGATCTCTTGGCACAAGCCACAGCCACAGCTGGTATACTGATGGACTCTGAAGCCAGTGCTGGAGACTACGCTGTTAACTCTTCCGGTGCTAACGAAAGCAACTTGAACATCTCTGCAGGCTCAAACATGAATCTCTCCAGTTCTTCAGCCGAGCTGCAGATCAACTTGAAACATTCTCCCCGCGATGAAGAGGACGACAATGTCCAACTGATCATCGATGAAAACTGTATGAGCGGCATGAGCTCAACTTCACCCGCTCATTCCTCATTCAGCCCAAACATGAGCCTGGGTTCGGCTTTATCTGTGAACACATCATCTTCTGTCTTTACACATGACCTAGGCCTCGGCGGCTCCCAGCATCAGTCTGTGCATCTCCATCCATCCAATGGGGATCTGACGACGCCACTGGTCTCCCCTAACATCACGTCGTCAACTACAATGTCGAAGCAACACAAGCAAATTACCAGCAGTCCTATAACTGGTTTGCCAACCATCCAACAGTTAAGCCCACTCAGTTTCACTCCGGTGACCTCCTCAGCTTCCATAAGTAATCCATCAACAACGTCAGAAATGCATATTATGGGGGGTTCATTTCGCCCGGAGGATGTGTTTGCTCGTTTTGCGGCTGAGAACAAGTTAAAGCTGAGTCCGGACAAATTAAGTCCCTATTCTACTTCAGGATCTGGTAACTTAATTGCAAATAATGTGTTTGATGTGGCTTCGAGCTTGTCGCTGCCCATCTCATCAACCAGTATCAGTGCTTCTTCGGCAATCAAAAGCTATGTCCCCATAGCTCCTGCCCCAGCTAAAGCATCAGCAGCAGCCCCTTTTGCTCAAGACTCCACACAGACCTTGACTTTTATGGAGGCCATGAACCAGGCTTCCCTTGGTTCGGACAAACCAGCTGGCAAATCAAAAAGTCGAAGCAGGAAAACATCGACCCCAATACTACCACCAGCCCCCGTGCCCCAAATAATAACTATAGAGCCCGATGTGCCGACCATCCAACAGAATGATGGGAAGAAGAAAGCAGCTAATAAGAAGAGGAAGACGAAAGCGGAACTTCGGCAGGAGAAGGAGGAAAGAGAACGAGTCGCACGGGAAGAGTTTGCAGAGAGAAAACTGAGAGAAGCTGAGGTCTTTGATAAGACATGTGTGACGGCAGTGTCTAAACAAGTCAGCTCTATTGACGAAGACAGCCTCATCCCTGTTTTGAATGAGAATGATGCCGTCAAGGAGCAGATTTTGCATTCTGTGTCTGAGTCGAAACTGTTGAACACAGACGGCAGCCAGATCAGTCTGATGGACATGGTGGACAAAATTGAGATCTTTAATTCAGCAGTGTCCGATGCTGAGGATGGGTTCCAACTTGGGGGTCAGTCGAATTCGACAGACACTGTCGCCTGTACCACGCTTAGTAAGGAAGACACGGGGGGAGATAAGGCAGACTCCAGAAGCGTTAAGTGTGATGCGGCAAAGAAGAGAAAGGGAGACATCCAGCTAATACCCATGGCACCACCAAGTCAGAAAGCTGACAATAAAAGGCCCAAAAAGCCCACCAAAGTGGAGGCCACCAAACCAATGGGCAATAGTGATGTCTTGATGTTTGGGCTTGGAAATAGTGGCCCTCCATCTGTTTCTTCAGCATCATCTGACATTTATGCCTTTGTTGACGAAGAGGACAATGGCCTGTCTCTAAGCTTCCTGCAGCAGCCGCCAACACCCGCAGCCAAATCTCCTACAAAGAAAAACAGAAAAAGTAAGAGCGGTAAAACTGCAATCCCAGAAACTCCAATCAAGCCAGATACTAAAACAGTTAACAGCTTACCCGGTGCCATTGGTAATAATATCATAATGACACGCAGTGAAACTAAAAACAGTAACAAGTCGAGTAACAGTCGTCAGTCCCAGCAGGTGTCTGCGGTTACTAGCAAATCGTCGACTGAGAATTCACTGGCAACATCAACAGTGATACCTACCATGGCAGGAGCTCCACCTATGCCCTCCCCTTCTACCCTTATGATGCCGAAATCTCCTCCTTCTTTTTCGACGCTGCAGTCCAAGACCCAGGTGACTATGCCAGCACCTCTTACTGTGGTGACAACATCCAACTCTTCACCAATTACTAAACCTACAATGACTTCAACATCCTCCGCAGCCACCAGCAACAATAACTCTTTCATGCCCAAGAAGGTAACTCAAAGCTCAGAGAACAGCGTCCATGCCAGCTTGGAAGAATCATTGATGGATTTTTCTGTGATGGACTTTCAGAGTTCTCCTAAGCTCTCCGAGGCGCATGATGATCATGACAATTCTATTGGGCTGCCCGCAGAAACCATAGCAGATTTTTTCAACCAGCACAGTCCTAGTAAAATGATGCTTAACACAAGCCCTACAAATCTACAGAATGGTGTCCTGTCTCCATCCGATGTGGATCTGCCTGCCCTGAGAACCCCAGCCACACCCATGAACCACAACCACGCAGATCCAGTGTTAATGCTGGACACTCAGGATAATAAAGAGATGGTGTCTCTGTCTCCGTCTAACAAACAGCCTCAGTCTCGTATGCACACACCTCCTCCCATGGATCCCAAGTCTCCTGCCAACTCCTTACCCGCCAACATGTCAATAGCCTCTTCCACGCCTGGCCCATCTCTGTCCCTCACACAGTCCTCATCATCACCTCTGCCGCCACCTGTTATGTCATCCACCAACATGACAAGCAGTAGTCAGAGTAGTTGCATGAATTCATCTTCAAATGCCTTGCACCATCTAGACCCAACTTCAACTGCTTCCACTCGACCCGAGTCTCCAATGCCATCTTTAAGCTCATCATCCCTGGATGCCCTGTCAGAGATCATTCCTCTGAAACCCATCACCTCTGAGTTGGAGTCTGAAGAGAATGAGAGCTGTGCCCAGAAGCAAAGGAGGCCTACCCCAGTCCAGACACAACCTTTATCCCACGTGCCTTTATCCAGCGACATTGGAATGGTGATGTCATCAATGCCAGAACTTCAACAGAAATCTCAGCCCCAAAGGCCAAACCCGCCTCACCTTCCTCCACAAAGCAGCCCCCATAATTTAAGACCGCCCTCGGCATCCACCACCCCACTACCGTCCCCCAAGCTCCACACATCTCCAGGGTCAGCCAGTTCTGTTCACAGCATGTCACCTGCTGCTCAGCATGGTCATTCTTGTCAGAAGCAGCAGGGCTCACAGATGGGAGCCAACCCACACATGGAGAGAGTCGCTGTCCCTCCTCTATCGCACCCTCCCCAGCAGGCTCAAAGCCTTTCGCAGCTCTTCCCTGACACCTCCCCGTGCAGCGCTAACTTTGCCTCACCGCCCAGTGGCTCCAGCATGAAGCTGAAACACATGAGTCCATCCAGTGCCCAAGAACAACAGAACTCAAACTTTATGAACTCCCAGAAGACCAACAGCTTCCCACAGACTTCTAATCAGCAGCAAAAGAATCAATATTCTGTGGATAAAATTATAGAACACCCCAACAGCAATCCTGCCGCTTCCTCTCGTCTCGCAGAAAGCTTTAACTTCACCAACATGGGGTCCAACGTTACAACTGCTTCCTCGATACTCCCATCGGGATCCATGCCCCTCACATCCCCTAATTCAAATGGGTTTTCATTTTCGCTGTCTCCTTCATCATCGCAAGCCTCCTCCTGCAGTGGTAACCTGAACGCATCCAACAGTAGCAACAACACTAACAGGGGATCCCTTTCATCTATGCAAACGTCGATTCCCTCATCCGGGGGACACATGTCTCATAATACTTCATACCTTAGCCCTTTTTTCCCTCCCCCGACACCAATGAGTATCCCAGCTTCGTCATCATCGTCATCAAGCACGCACCATAGCTTGGCTATGCATCCTCTTGGGAATATGGAGATCCAGCACACAAACACCTCCCGGCCGTCGAGTGGTGGATCAGCAGCCACTGCCTATGGCATGGGGCCATCTAGTTTGATGACATATGGCAACCAGCCCAAGCTGGACATTCCGCCTATAGTGAAGTCACCTACATACAACCATAGCACACCCCCAACCAGCAGCAGTGGCAGCAACTCAAACAAAGGCTCAAACAATGTTGGCAGTGGGGGTACCAGTTATGGTAGTAATTCCAAGCAAGCAATGGACTCTTCTACCAGTAGCAATCGGTACCCTGGTTCAAAGTCTACACCAGAATCTATCTATCAACAGCAGCAGAAACGCCCAAATACCATTCAGCATCCGCCATCCAGTCATATGGACCCCATGTCCCATCTGTCCTCATCGGCCCATAACAACAGCTTCTTTCCCATGGCTTTTCCAACTGCAGCATCGGCGTCAATGCCGCTGCGGCATTTGCCCGACACCAGAGACATGCCCTCACGGTCCCCCTATGACTACCCTACTGTTCCCCACCACCCTGCCATGGGATTCCCTCACCCTCATTCTCAGATCCCATCAGGTTATGGGACACATGCTAGTTTCACAAGAGACTGTGCCAGGCTGGAGACTACATCTCATCATCAGACACAACAGCAGCAGACACAGCAGCCTCAACAACAGCCAAGTCAGCAACAGCAGCAGACGCAGCAACAGCAAAATCAACAACAGCAGACACAGCAACAACAGAATCAACAGCAGTCTCAACAGTCCCCAAGAAAACAGTCTGTTCCCAAGAAGTCTTCCTCTAGTGCTTCAGTAGGGGGCACCACTAGCAGCAGCTCGACCAACAGTTCCAGCAGTAGCAATAACTCTAGCAACAGGAATACAAATAGTGGCACCACAGGGTCCACCATCAATCAAGGACACAGTCCTGCATCGTCCACGTCAAGCCGTGCTCAGCCTTCACAGCATCACTCTAACCATCAGCAAACCAGTGCTTCCACCTCAAACAATTCTTCATCCTCCTCTTCCCACAATCGTAGTAGTACTTCCCATAATTCCCAGAAAAGAAAAAGTACTTCTTCTTCATCCTCTTCATCGAAAAAGAAAAACACTGCCTCTCAACATACTGGCTTTCCTTCAGACGCCATGGATGCCAGTATGTCACAGAACATGTTTGAGTTCAACTATCTTAACTTCCCGACATTAGCTCAAAGCATGTCACCGCCGGCTGCTAGACCGCACCAGACTGATACTCCGTTTTTAAGTGGTATGTTCAATGCCCCACCGAGGCCCATCTCCAACTCTGGCACTAAAACGGCAGACATGGCGGCATCTCACTTTCCCCTTTCTCACACAAGGGCCCAGAACTCTTTCTTCCAGCCAGGCAGCTTTGGCATGAATTTCATGACAAGTAACCACAGCAATGCAGCGGCTGGCATATCACCGCACTCCATGGGCGTCCCGCCACACATGTCCTTTGGGCTCTTTGGTAATGAAACTGCCAGTGCCACAGACAACATTACCTCAAATAAGTTTCTCCACTCTAACCCAATACTGCCAGGTGGCCCACATCAGAGTATGGACCATTCCCTGCAGCACGGAGCACATCAGACGTCCTTATACCACAGTAGGCCGCATTCTGCCCAGTCACATGTTATGGCTGCTTTCTACCCTCACAGCTTCGACTCCAGGGGACACATGGGTCAACCCTTCAACAGCTCAATGGGACCCCCCACCTTTCACACTCCTGGCTTGCCACCTATAAATTTTTCCATGCATGACGCTCATTAGCATAAGGTGTGTTGTTGTTTAATTGGACAAGGTTCATCTGTTTTGTATATAGGAGTTGTAATCTCTGTGTTCATATGGATTAAGCGTTATGAATATTTCCTTCAATGGATTATAAAAGTGTGCACTTAGTGAATTGTTTTTGCGTATTATGCAACTGAGCTTGTGAATTTATTTTCAATTGTTGTTGGATTATGTAAAGTGAGTCTTGAATTTGTTATTCTTGTGAACATTTACACATGCAAGCCCATAGTAATTAATTCGTGTGGAATAAATTAAAAAAAAAAATGTAACAGTATAGGTTGTTTTCTTGGATTTATTGCTGTCTGGTGAAAGCGACTGTTTTTAATGCATTGATTTAATTGTTACTATTTATCAAGCATCTCTCTGCCTATGATTGCATAAAGCTGTTTTTTTTGTGTGTGTTTCTTCCTGGGACATGTAGCGACTGTTTTCTGTTGATGACTCAAATGAAAGTGTAAATTGTTGCGCTCCTGTTTGCATGTTGACCTGTTTGCTAGCTACAAAGTGCCATGCTGTTCTGTTTTGTGGCTTCAACCCCTACCTTAAGTGTTTCAGTTCTACATTGTATAGTACTAACTCATCAAGAGCAATTGTTGGCAATAGATGAATAGGTCTCATTGTTTCATAGATATATATTATGGTATAACTTGTAATTTGTCTACATGTACATTATAGTACACTCTTATACATTTGGCATATTTTAAACCTAATGAAAATGGTATATATATATATATATATCCTATATTATATATAATGTCTTATTAGGAGCATTTTGTTGTTTAATTTGTGTAAATAATTTTGAAAAGTAACTCAACAATTTTTAGAATGTGTACATGCTTCTGAATTCAGTTCCGTATTTTTTCTGAGTGTATATAATAGTCATTTTGCAAAATTCATCTCCCCAAGGCCCAATTTGATTTAGCTGCCATTGGTTACATTCAGTGTCAACTTGTTAAAAGTTTTGTCAACATGTCTTTGATATTTTATGACTTCCAATAAATTATCACCCCACCTCCCTTTTCTTTTGAATAGAGTCTTTATTTTTAGTGTTTTTCGACATACACAGTGTAACCATTGTATCATGTGGATAACTTTACATATAATATATATTGTGTTTGATAATTTCACAATTGTTTCATAATGTTTATGTTAAAATGCTAAATATTTAGTGCTTTTGAAAAACTGATTCTGTATGACTTGATCTTGATCTGATGTGTCTTCTATGTATTCATATTTTTTTTTGCTACGTAGGAACCAGGATATATGTAGATAAAAATATCTGATGTAATGATTTCTAGAAACCCTCTCAAAGTAGAAGCACATCTGATATAATCACGCCTGATGGAGGCTCATCAACTTGTATTGTTCCTTTTTGTATCCCCCCCCCCCCCCTCACCCTTACAGACTTGTACATTTTAAAATGTATTATAATCAGTATATTTGGAACGCTTGGTTGAAACTTAGTCTCCACAGCTCATTATTCATTGATTTTGGTTTTCTTGTATTGCATTGACTGATGTATTATATTTTAGATCTTCTGGCCTCATGATATATCCTTCTTACTAAAGTTGTGATTGTTCTTCCCTACTCTGCCTCCAGTTTATTTTATTTTTACACAATTTGCTTTTTATTTGGTTGTTGACAACAGTTTTATTTTGAGGTGGTCATTTTTACTTGCTTCATGCCAGCATATTGCTAGTGCCCTAAGTACAAGACTTACAATTTTTCCATGCCTGCATTTTTCTGATTTTTCAAGTTTCAAAGTGAGGAACTCACAAGCGGATGAATACTTTTAATCACGATTATTATTTTATAAAGAACGTTTCAAGATAATGTAGATTCTATCTCAGCCAGGAAAACCAATGACTAAATAAACACATGTAATGTACAGGACGTAATTATTGAAGTCTGTAGCTTATAAAAGAGAAGAAGAAACACATTTGTCTTATAATTGATTTTCTAAGATAAATACGAGGGGTATTATTAACTTTATTGACAATCTACTGCTTTCTTTGACATTCTTAAGTTCTAATGTATCTAACATGGTGATCATCTGGTTATACACCTCGGGAAGAAGTGTGTTTTTTGCTTTAAATCAACTGCTTATGTAGAGGAATAGACCTGGGTTCTTTCAGTTGGTTTCATTATTCTAGACCGTCATGTCTGATAAGGTATATATGTCTTTGCAATTCCAATGCCTTTTGCCATAACATTGAGATTGCTGTGTTCTTTTAGTTCAGATGTCTAATATGTAGTGGTTCAGTTCAACTTAAATTTGGTTTGTATCATTTTCTGTTCAAATCATTTGTCTAGCCTAAATTTTAGCTTAACTTGACGGCAAAAAAGATGTGTGAAAATGGCCAGTTGGACACGGCGTGTGACCTACTTTTGATATTAAGTCGTGATAATTCTTGTTGTGTGGAGCTGTTTACACAATGTTTTGAACATTGTATCCCCTGATGACTGGAGGGTTACAGAACTTGCCTGTATCTTTTGTTTTCATACAGACTTGAGGGTTGTTGTGATGAAACGCCTGATATCAGAACCTTTTTTCCTTTTTAGTCTGCAGTCAAACAGCACTTTCCGTTACAATGGTAGAAAGTTTTTGAAACTCTTCTTTTAAATGTTGGCTATTTATTCTGAGTATTGGCATCCTGGCAAGCAGTTTCATGACAGCCATTTTTGTTTCTCCATAGGCAGGCCTAAACAACATATATAATAAATTATTAAATTTTTATTTTACACTTTAAATAAAATAAAAACCACGTCTATTTATAATTTTTTATTCAAGCTGGTCCATTGCTCAATGGGGTACCCAAAATCTGTATTTGTACATATTTGGCTGTCATCAAGATGTCATAAGTTGATCAAGTTAATTGTATAATATTGATGTACATTTGTTTTGGCTGTCTTTTGGCTTCTATTTCATGCATAATATTCACACCACTTTGTTTCAACTATTATGTTTGGCCCCCTCCCTCGTAGTAATAGTTCAATTGTACATAGATATTTATCTGTTATAAGTCTTATTAAAACCAGAGGGAAGTGTCAGATGTGTGGAGGAGAAAATACACAGAAAAACACATGTTCATTGTAAGGTTATTAGGTTTAATCAGACCAGATATGAAGAGGAAAAAAAACCAAATTTACTGGAATCATTTTTCTTGCTATAAATAGCTGCAGGTCACATGTAAACAAATTATACATTGTAATGAGTTCAAAAATATAAGTCACCAGTGGCCCTGAAAATAATGCTGTTCATTTTATAACTTGTTGGGATGAACAATGAAATGTTCAATTTTAGTTCACAAGTTGTAGTTTAATGGCTTTGTGTGTGAGTGTGTGTGCATTTATAAACCTAGCTAATTGTAAATTCTATTAGTGGCATAAAGACAAGTTGTGTACTTCAAAAAGTTGATAGATCCAGATTGTTACATTGTTTAAATACATTTTAATGGTAGTAATATTGATCTTTAGAAAGCTTCATTTGTAAGAAATTTGTTTATCTACTGCACCATTTGCAACTTCAGCATTGATAAAATAAGGATGACCTTTTAGTCTTCAAATCAAACATTTTATGCTACTGACTTGGTTTAACCTGGCCACTTTTCAGCTTGCTCTGAATCAGAACAAGTCTCTCCAAATTTTTCTATTTAGAGAGATACCAATGTTTGGATTTGGTCTGGCTTTACAATCAACTCTTGGCTTTTAAGCACATTAAATAATAAATTAAGGTGTAGGTTGCTCTTTGTACTTTGTTTCCAGGATTCCAGAAAGTAAACAATGACTGTATATAATGAAATTGTTATTTATTTCAGAAGCGGAACAAAAACATCATCTAGGAATGAGCTTGTTAGTTACTACGATAATATACTATGTATATAAGTGAAGCCACTAATTTGATGTCAAGGTTGTTAAGAATGCTAAATGTAGATATGATACATGCATAAACTTAGATTCTTATATTTGCTAAAAGTTTCTAACATGATTGGTATTTTTTAGTATTTGTTTGCTCTTAGAGCTAGAGCCAATAGAATCTGTAGCTAGAAGAGAAAGGGAAGGGTGGAGCTGACATTGCTGGTGCTTACAGGGAAGGGTGGAGTCGACATTGCTAGTGCTTACAGGGAAGGGTGGAGTCGACATTGCTGGTGCTTACAGGGAAGGGTGGAGTCGACATTGCTAGTGCTTATTCCAGCTGGTTTTTCTGTGTTGAAGAGCTCAGGTTGTGCTATCTATCTCTTATTTGTGACCCAGTTGTTTGGTTTGCTGTGACTGCTTGGTTTACATGGGGGTGGTGGGGGGGGGGTCTTCAAGCTCATTAAGTGCTTCATAGAAAAGATTCCAATGGAGTTGTTAAGAGCTGGGTTTTTCTGTGTGTAAAAGTGTGTTCATACTCTTGTGTTTTATTTTGTTTGTGAACCAAATATTTATTTATTGACAGTTTCTTACCTAGAGCTTATTTTTTTGAACTACAGGCTTTACAACTGAATTGAGATTTTGAAAAGGGGGAAAATGTTTTTTTTTTTTTTTTCTATCTAGTTGACTGATGAAATATGTGCTCATTAAATTACATCATAATGCTACTTATCATAGTGTTGTTGTTTTATTGGAATGGCATATTTGTATCTTTGGGTAGGTGGGGCTTGTTAGCCTTGGCTGGAGGAGAATACAAACTTAATTCCAAACCTCTACTGCCTTTTGGCTTCACCCAAATATTAACAAACCAGGAGCATCCTTAGGACCTGCAGCATTCAGTGCTACACCCTGGCAGATCCTGGGATGCCACTGATCCCAAACTGAATCAGCACCTGCTGTTCCTTTAGACACATCAGGTGTGTAGAGAGAAAGGGGGGGGGGGGAGAGCAGCTACGTGGGTGACGTAATTCTGACCAGGTCTATGAGACAATTCATGGTCGGCAATTGATTTTGTATCAGTGAAGGATGTGCGGACATTATCAAGTTGTTATTTTTCAATTTTTAGTACTAATTATAAAGTGATAAATTCTCCCTGCCTTTGATAATTAAAAATAATCAAGCTGGGGGGTATTTTTTTTGGGGGGGCGGGGGCATTGCAGTTTAATTACTGGCTTGAAATTCTGAAAGAACATATAAAAACAACCAATACATCGAATGTTTTGCAGTTTGAATAAAGAAAGACACAACAATGTGAGGGAACTCTTTCAGAGACACTTCATACTTCATATATTTTTATTGGACATGAAATTCAAATTGAAAATTTGTGAAGAAACTGCACACATTTTTAATGATTCAATATTCTTTGCCTTCTATTGAATACAAAGAAATAATACACAAATCATACCAAGTCTGTCAGAACAAACAGGAAAAAATAAACATAAAAATTTTTTTTTTGAAGTAATAAAAAAAACGGTCGGAAAGAACAAAACTTAAAATGTAGATTTTCTCCCCTATAGTTGTATAAGAAGTAATTAAAAAAAAATATATATAATATTCTGATAATTTTAAAGTTTTGGATCAATGGCAAGAGGAAGCGTGGTCGAGAGACTAAGTGCGCTTGAACTTGGCTTGGCTTGGCTACCTAGAAGGGAGCTCGAGGTTCGGCACCCGACTCGGGCAGAGTTGTGCTTACTGAGCGCCTAAAGGCAGCGCAGAAAACAAACTCCTAGATTCTCCCCCCCCCCCCCCCCCCCGGTCCACAAATGAGATTGGACCAAAGCGCTCTAAGCATGCTATAAGCATGAAAGTAGAGCTATACAAAAGCTATAAATAGACAAGAGAATAAATCATATTACAACAATTATTTTGGTACAAAGAAGCTGAAGAAATAATTGAGAAAACTTTGCAAGCTGCTTACTGCATGTTTCATTGGTTTACTTGTCAGATAGAAGAATCTTAAGTAACAGTATCACATACAAAGACCACACAAATGAAATTCGAAACAGGATTACAATAAAAATTGGGTCCCACAATGACCTAGCCACCGTCAAAAAAATGCAAACTTAAACTGTAAGGCCAAATCATGAGGTCCTGGGAGCTTGCAAAGATCATCCTGCAGGGAACAATATGAAGGAAAAGAAGAAGAGGCAGACAGAGAAAGTGATGGGAAGACAGCATCAAAGAATGGACGGGCCTGTCGTTGAAAGAGATTCTATCCAAGGCAAAAGACAGGAATGGAGACAGTTGACAGAAAAATTATGTGTGGTGCCCCAATAAACTAAGGGATTGGCAATTTACTGAAATCAAATTAATTAGCTTATAGAGTAGAGGGTTGTTGAAAGTGCTAAAGGTTGCTTGCTTAAATGATCACGGTATAATAAAATGAATAAAAAAAAACTGTACACATCATCTTAGTGTTAGTGCCATACATAGCAGCTGCCCCTTTATCTACAAAGTTTACCTTGCCTTTGAGTACAAACATTAACTAGCTAACATCAGATTTGTAAGCTTCATCTTCATCTTCTGAGTTGTCACTTCTCTTTTCCTCTCTGTCCCCATGTTTCTCAGAGTCCTCCTTCTTTCTGTGGCCGTTTTTTTTGTTGGGGAACAGCTCCTGCTTGATTCTCTGCAGCTTCTTCTCTTGCTTCTTCCGCTGCTGTTCCAAAGTTCTCTCCCTGTCCTTGATCAGGTGCATGCGTTTTTCTTTGGTCCTGGCCTCAATGTCGGCCTCTTGCTGTAACAACATCTGCTGCCGCTGTTGTCTCTGGTGCCAGCTTTCTTCAATCTGTTCAATCAAAACATTGGTTTGGAAAAACTTAGCTCTAGGTTATTTAAAACTAATGGCATAAACAAGGATCAACTCTCAAGATTATCTTTTCAGAGATACATTACCATAATATTAACTTATACAATCTACACCATTACATCAAACTACATCTGAATGTCATCTGAAATACATTCGTTATTTTGTTGTTATTTCAAGATGGGGCAAATTAAACAAAGCCCTTATATTACACAATATAAAACCATTACAGTGATTTATGTAAGATTTTTATAACATAACTAAAACTAAAAATCTATAACCATATTACAAGATCTTCAGGGCTATGAAAAACCTTCCTTCAGTGAACAGTACCAGGAAAAAGAAGATAAGGCAGACAGAGAAAGCAATTGGAAGACAACATAAAAGAATGAATGGGCCTGCCATTGAAGGAGGTTCTAACTAAGACAAAAGACAGAGAGGAATGGAGAAAGACAGTGGCCAAATCTTGCATGGTGCCCCAACGGTCTAATTGACTAAGGGATAGGTAAAGGTAAAAAACTTTATAGGTCCAAACAGATGGAAATTCAAATAGACTACAATTGACCACCTCATCGTGACTACTGTAACAATAACAATATAGATACAAATATGAACAACATTCAAACACAGAACACATACACACTCACAACCAACGCTTTATGAATTAGACTTCAATGTACTTCTGGGTGACGACAGATGACCTTGTAACACTGACCAAAAGTCGGATAAAGGAGTTTTTAAATCTTTCTGTTTTAGCCCTAATGGAAACAAGAAGACCAGATCCAATGTAACAGTGATTTAATGGGAGCAGACTGTCTATGTTAACCCATTCAGTCCTAAAATGCTTATGGCTCATCTAATAGAGCATCTCTTCTTGTACCTATAGTGCCCTTTCGATAGAGGCATTCTTGCCTGAATACATCACACGAAAAAGTTGTGTTATACTTAGTGTTGGAGGCATCTTTTTCTGCTTAGCTTATTTTCTTTGTCATCAGAAATGATTTAATAAATGCTACTCTAATCTGCATCAAACAAAACCTTAGTGCAGTTGTAGTATTCAAAACAGGATTAAAGTTGGTTTAAAGATTTTTAAATTTAAAAACTGAATTTTTTGATGAACAAATTCAACTAGAAAAAACTTGAAGATCATTCTCTTTTCATTTCATCATCTGATCATCTCTGCCTGTGGTCCTGTCTGTAGCATAGACCACCAATCAGCTTCCTCCGCCATTGTCCGCCAGTGGTCGATTAAGATTTTCTTTTCGCGTCTGCGTCTGTCCTCGGCAGCGGATTTTCTTTTGGTCTCAAATGTGTATCCGCGGCCTTTGTATAGATGGAATTCTTAAAGTCTGACAGTTACGCTGGGCAGGGCACTATACTGTATGGTATTGAACAGATCTTTTCCTCCCAGTGTATTGCCCGACTGTTTGGCATCTGCATCCAAATCTTTGCTCCTTGTATTTAAGGGGCATCCTTTCTTTCTCTTTTCTTGAGGGTTCCAGGATGGCTGCCTGGTCGTGCGGTTTGCACGCTGGACTGTCGTTCAGATTTATCGATGGTCCCGGGTTCAAACCCTGCCCGCTCCCATCCCCCGTCGTCCTGCGGGAGGTTTGGACTAGGAAGTAATTATCTTCAACTCTGAAGGAACATCCGAAACATGTAAAACAAAACAAACAAACATCTTGTAATGTTGCAGGCAGGCTTGTGAAGAGTGTGGTCTATAAATCACCAGCGTCCCCACAAGATATTTTTTTCAATGGTCTGCTGCTTTCTATTCTTCCAGTATTACTAATGTGAGTCTTATCTGGCCAGGTTAACCTTAAGAATCTTTCTGAGGTAGATATCAATGAATACCTACATTTTTTTTTGTTATGGCAGAAACATTGCTTATACCTGTCTTTATATAATGGCTTCACTAGGTCTTTTAATGTACTCTAATTATAAAAAAATATCCCCCCCCATGCATGAATTTTCTCATGCATAACTTCTTTGAGGTCTAAATGATAAAACTAATGGAGTCATGATATCATAACATAATTGATAAAAGTTAAAGAAATAATAATAGTCTAGAAGTCTAGCTATCATGAACATGAACACACAAAGACGCAATTCATTTTTCAAACCTTTTTAGTCAGATCTTCTTTCTTACGTAGCCTCTGTTCTTCCAGTCTCCGTCTCAAGTCTTCCTCTCGTTGTCTCATTTCATGAATCAGCACCGTTCCCCGATGACTAGACGTCTGGAACGAAACACATAACCTTTACTTTTAGATAAACATGACAAAAATTAAGTATTTTGGCACTGATGGTCCATTGCATCCTGGGATTAAGGATTTTGTAATAGGGAAAGAACAAACTGTAATAATAAATGGCTCTAAATCAACACCAATAACAGTAAACTCAGGTGTACCTCAAGGAACAGTCTTAGGTCCACTACTATTTTTAATTTACATAAATTTTTTACCAAACTGCATTAGTTCAAGAACAAAAGTCAGATTATTTGCAGACAATTGCATAATCTAGAACAAAAAAACAACACAAGATACAGAAATTTTACAAAGAGAATGAGTTGAATTACAGAAATTAAAGTATGTCTTTCCACCCAGAAAAATGTCAGTTGTTAAGAGTAACATTAAAAACTAAATTTAGTGATTTTACTAAATGTGTTACACTAGTCAAATGTGTATATTCATTTGTTATGAATCTCACTGCTCTATTTTGTGTCTGTTCCAGTTTCTTAATGTTTTCTTGAGTTGAAGGGTCCCAAACAGAGGATGCATATTCTATTATTGAATAGACTGGATAAATTGAATAGAATGGATAGATTAAATAGATTGGATAGTGTTATAGGTTTACTTATTGGGAATTTGACGAGACTATAAATAGACTATTTTAGACGGACATAGGAATTATGGGATATTAATTGAATTGAAATTATGGGATAGATTGTAATGGTTAGAGATGACAAGAATGACTCCCTTATACTCTTAATCATCATCTGTAGTAACTGTCGACATTTGGACTGTGCCCCTTTATATTTTGGATTAAACAGTTGTCAAGTATCTATCGTTTTTCTTATGTATTTTATACAAGTTGGTATATGTTGTTGGTTGAATGAACTACAGGAGTTAAATAAGAAATATTTCATCTAGACCTAAATCTTCTCTACGACTACATCTGTTTACTAAACCACCACAACAATAGAATAGATAAAAGTAAAAAAAAATTAGTTTGCAGACTAAAGGCAAAAATGACTACAGGGTCCTAATCTGAATTGACAGAATTAGGCTTTCAACAAGACTTCAAACTGTCAGTGGAAAACTTGCATCTAACATTTCTACAGCACACAACTAACGTAAAAAGTTGTACCTCTTAACAGAGTTTTATGCCAGTTTTATGTTTGCAACTAGAGATGATATTTCCTATATATCATGTTACCATACAAGTTAAACATTACTTTCAACTAGAAGACATGAATAAAGCTTATTGAATATGTTCCTGGCTACATTCATCTTAAACCCCAGTAAAACAAAGTAAAAGCAATTTTCTTTAATGATTCTAATAACTAAATGAATACCAGTACTACACCTGCTGTTAAATGCTTGGTAGTGATTAAAGACATTGCAGATCTACTGTTTAAAACATTTTTGTTGACAACTCTCAGACACAAAGTTACTTCCTGTCCTTACCGTTGTGGACTCTTTCCCAGCGTCACTTCTATTTGTTTTATCACCGATATCGTTTGTTTTGCTTGCCTTGTTCTCATCTTTTCTAGATCTCACTTGAGTATCTCCATCCTCCTCTTTATTTTCTTCTTCATTCTCTAAGTCTTGAGTCGACTGTTTTTCCTTCTGACATTTTTAAAACAAATTTATATCAATACCATTTCAGAAAATAAAAAATGCCATTTACATCAAAAAATATTTTCTGCATTGCTAAATATAATGTGAACAGGCCGATTTGTTGAGAATTTTTCTGCTATAGTTTCAATACTGGAGAGGTTAGGTTTTTTTTTTCAACATGAAATCTGAGACCCACTCTGTTTAACTCTTTCACAGCTGAGTTACTCTCAGGGAGTAACTTCGCTAGCGCTGCTGGTGGAGACTTTAAAAAAAAATAAAAATTACTTTTTTAATTACATAATAACATTTTTAAAAAAAGCTACGTTAGTTTAGTAACTCTAAAAACCCTGCAGATTTTTGTTCAAGAAAACTCGATTGTTTATCTTCTTATCTTATATAATACAGACGTTACTTCAAAAAAGAAGATGATTACGTCCTACGCGTCATGCATTTAGTCATGCATATTAACCAATGACTTAAATTCTGCCAAGTCACTGGTTTTTCTGGCTAGCTCAGGCAACCCATTCCCAAAATAGTTTGCACTGAAAGAGTTATAAGCCAAGTGCTTTACCACTCAGCTGCTATGCCCCCTCTAAGATGTCATAGTGAGACAAATTTTATTCCAGGCTAAAAAGTTCCATCTGGAAATGGACTAGAATGGAAGGACTGCATTGAGCTGAAGACATTCTTGGGGAAACTAAAAGTCATTGTGCTAATCTCACAACACTCTCATTAAAATAGAAAGTAATTTTAAATGCAAATCTGTTTCTTTGAAGACACAATAATTCAGCTGTGAAAACTACATATTCATTAAGTTGAGGAAGATCTACAAGTGAACAACTGAAGCTTGTTCCAGTCAGGCTATTGTTGTTGTATTTTTTTGTAAAATGTTGTACATGTTTCGGATGTTCCTTCAGAGTTGAAGATAGTTTACTTCCTAGTCCAAACCTCCTGCAGGACGATGGGGGCAGAATTTGAACTCTTGACCATCAATAAATCCGAACAATAGTCCAGCGTGCAAACCGCATGACCAGGCAGCCATCTTGGCTCATCTGCCTGGGCACCCCTGACAATCTATTAACAGGCACCACACAATACTAACCTGATTTACTGCAAAATTAATAGATAAAATAAAATATACAATGCACTTACTTTTTTCATTTTTCTTTTCAATTTATTAGCCAATTTGGCCTTTTCTTTCCTCTTGTATTTTGAAGTCAAATCTTCTTTGTACATCTGAAAAAAAAATTGATTTGCTGAAAAATCTGGCATAATAAAGATAAGAATTCGATCAAGCAACTAGCTACAAAATTAGTTATAAAACAAAAAAGCCCCAGGGTAGCCCAAGGTAGAGTAGAAGCATAAAGAGAGGGTCTTGTTATAGAGATGATAATCATACAGAACAAGAATAAGTTGAAAAACAAGTTGTGCTATATAAAGGCAATTTAAGTCAATGAGAACATAAGATAGTTGAAATTCTGTGCTCCTATTCATTCATTCCAGATACTCTAGAGCATTCAATAGCTTTGACTTGCTCCGTCTTCTTCCATTAAATCAATCTGTACTTTTTAGCAGCTCTGTCCATTTATCTGAAAATTGGTTTTCTTTGAAATACTTATATTCTTCCTTTTCAGAAATTTGTAACTACTGAAGAATGTTTTAACTACTGAAGTAAGTTGTATATACTGAGGTAAGTTGTAACTACTGAAGTAAGTTGTAACTAGTGAGGTAAGTCATAACTACTGAAGTACCAGTAAGTTGTAACTACTGAAGTAAGTTGTAACTACTGAAGTAAGTTGTAACTACTGAAGTAAGCTGTAACTAGTAAGGTAAGTCGTAACTACTGAAGTACCAGTAAGTTGTTACTAGTGAGGTAAGTTGTAACTACTGAAGTAAGTTGTAACTAGTGAGGTAAGTCATAACTACTGAAGTACCAGTAAGTTGTAACTACTGAAGTAAGTTGTAACTACTGAAGTAAGCTGTAACTAGTAAGGTAAGTCGTAACTACTGAAGTACCAGTAAGTTGTAACTACTGAAGTAAGTTGTAACTACTGAAGTAAGTCATAACTACTCAAGTAAGTTGTAACTACTGAAGAATATTACCTAGTTGTTTGCAAATATTTCTTTCTTTGATTTCTAGTAGCATTTTAATACTGTATGTGTAAGGGATCTAAAAAAAAGTGTATATAAAATAAAACTATGCGCTGGTGTTATTATATTTTGTTTTTATTTTCTTTCATCTCTTTGACTTTTGACCTGAGTTGGATATAAATGTGCCCTTCAAATGAAGACAAAACTCAAGTTTACAAAGTGCATGGACACATTATGTGTGTACACTGACCTCTAGTCCTTCAACATTCTCCCGTGGTGGCGGCTCACTACGTGTTAGCCTCAATCTTTCTGCTTTAGTAAGCTTATGAACTTTCTGCAGAAAGATGTCAATACAGAATTAGATTTATTCTAAATTTTCATTATTTCTTATTAATCTATTCTTATTTTAATAAAAAAAAAACTGCTAGACTAACATATCCATATATATTATCATTTATTATATACAGGTTATATTCTAAGCCAATTATCTATCATTGTTAGGTTACGCCTTGATGCAGCCACACCTATGTGAGCTCTTCACATCTATTGTATTACGAAGATTAAAAAAAGTCATTAGGTTTTATTTACTAACAATAATAAGGGGGAAAATCGTCCTCTTTATCCCCCCCCCCCCCCCCAAGCTGTATCACAAAAGAGATTGGACTATAATGCACTGTAAGCATGAAAGATACTCTTAATAAAAGCAAAATTGATCTACTCTCCTTAGTCTTGAGCTTTACTTTTCTATTTCCCCCAGCAGCTCTTTCTGGCTCTTCTACACACTTAAAAAGAACTAATTTCTAGTTGTATGCTATCATTTCCAAACATCTAGAGGAAACATTTCATTTGACAATAAATTATTTTCATTTTTAGATTGACTTATTTGAAAAACTTAGAAGATAACAATAATGATTCCTCAAGGCTACATCTTTATATAGGCTATTACGTGACAACTTAACTACAAATATGCACCTATGTGCTAAACCAACGAACGATGCATACATATTACATATATATAGGCTGAACTAGAATCCAACTTTTGAAGTACATAACTTAACATTTGTATTTATGTTTACATCTTGATGCATGTTATGCTTGCCCTGGATGTGGCAAAATATGTAGGTCACAGCAGGGGCTGTGCAGCCACGGGAAATACTGCACTCCTCACTAATCTTCGGACTCGAAGACAAGCCTTATTATTATTATTATTATTACAGCTTGATGGCTCATACTCACTAAAGCTTCTATATCTAGGGTATTTATGTTTGATTTCTATATTAAGAGAAAGCCTTCAGAAGAGTTAAAAGTAAAGTAGCAATTATGCATAAAACACTGAACCATAATCTTCAAATACGAAAAGAAAATTTAATAAAATACTCTGAAAGACACAAAGATAAAGGCACATTCCTCATTCCATACGCTAGTACAAATTTGTACAAATACTCCTTCTTCCCTAGTGCTATTAGAGCATAAAATGGGTTGCCTGAGCTACCAGGAAAACCAGTGACTTGGCAGAATTTAGGTTATTGGTTAACATGCATGACTGAATGCATGACGCGTAGGACAGAATCATCTTCTTTTTGAAGTAACGTCTGTATTATATAAGATAAGATAAGATACAGAGTTAAAAGAGTCATTGTTTGTCTAATAAAAGTCAAATGGTTGTCTGTGTCAGCTCTGCTAAAATTATTGGTGAAGAGGTGGGCATGTGACCATTGACTAGTGGGGTGATAATTGCATGCTTTCAAAATTCCTCAGATCAGATAGATGTTTTTTTTTTTCGACATCTCTATGGTCTAGAGGTTAGTTTGCTTGGCATTGCATTGCTACTAGGTGGAGTTGCCGCATTGAGGGGTCACTAGTTTGTGTCCTGGTCATACAGTTCCTTACTTCATTATATTTAATTCACTATTTTCTCTATGCCCAAAAACATTTGGTCCCTAGCGATACTATTACATATGTACTATGTATGCATCATTCATGACAACTAGGTTGTTTATAACATTTTTATATTGTCAGAAATAATAATTCTACTGTAATGAATTTCTTGAAAGGCTTAATGCTTTCATACCCATAGACTATTGAAGAGAATTAAACAAAGACCAACTGACTAAAGTTTTGGCTACTTACTGGCCATTCAATCAACATTCTATTGAACTGTTCTTCTTCTCTCCTCTTCTCTCTTCTCTTCTGTAAGGCCAGCTCTGTCACTGCCCTATATCTGATGAACTCCCTATAGAGAAACAGAAAAGTTTGACAGCTTTCCGTGACTTAAATCTAAATATTTTTAATTTATACTTTACAGATAGTACTTGAAAGATTGGAGAAGATCTGAATTGAATTATTTTGTAAGGTACATCTTTTGTGTTCACAGCATGATTAGTGAGCTATGGTCTAAGATTTCTGTGTTGTCTTTTAGGAGCTCAGCAAATAACAACTCAGCTCAAGTCAGGATTGAAACTTGGTAGCCAATGTAATGGTTGCTTTGCTGTAGTAGAGATGTGTCTGACTTTGACAATTACTCAAGAGGTGTTTGAGTGTCTTGTATTGGCATATTACAAATAAGAAAGGACTGAATCTAGACTTCTGAATGATTCAAACAAAGTTTAATACAGTTAATGCAGAATGGGCCACAGTCAAGTTTCTGACTCTGCAGTCACCTGGAAGCCCCAAATAACATATAAACAATATAAAATCCCACTAAACATGACATCACTACATGGTGTGTTCAGAGTTCATCAATTAAAGTATTTTGCTAATCTAAATGCATCTATTACACCAAGCAGTTTATGCCAAACAATTGCAAATCTCCTAGATTAGTTCTAGAGGTAATGGAGATGTTCAAACCTCTTTAAGCCTGTTCTCTTCTAAAAGGTCTAGAATTAGATCAGTATGTTAAAGGAATAGATTTACAGATAAACAACTGGCAAATTTAATATCTTCAAGACCTCTTTATAAAATTACTTGTCTTTTAGATTTCCCTACTCAACTCTACAGACATCATAGGTACCTTAAATTCTTAAGATATATTTTATATATTTGAGCTGTTAAAGTCATGTTTAATGATCAATAAGAAACAACTCTTCATTAAATAAACACTTAACCATTAATCACACGAAGAAACAACTTAATTCAGTCAACAAAAAACAGATACACACAACTGTCTTATACTTGATGATGGGACAAACAAATGCAAAACATTGTTTGTTCAAGTAGAAAGGATTATTAGTTGACCATGGAAAGCAATAATTTAAACCACTAATTATGGTTAAACAATGGGTGTGGGTGAGGTGTGTTAGACATGATTTGAAAGGAAAGCTCAGTCGTAAGATTAGTACTTCAGATTATTAAAATGTTTTCCTGATTCTTAAACCATGGCTGTTAAAGATTGTATTATCAAGAAGTTTTTTTATTCATAAACATATTTTTTTTAAAGAGACATTATTTTTTTGTAATAATGTCTAATTATTTTGTTTGTAAAATGTTTCAAAGTTTTGGATGTTCCTTCAGAGTTGAAGATAATTTACTTCCTAGCCCAAACCTCCCGCAGGATGATGGGGGATGGCAGCAGTCAAGGTATAAACTTGGGACCATTGAGAAGTCCAAACCACAGTCCAGCGCACATACCACATGATCAGAAAGGCTAGAGGGGCTTGACTCCTCAAGAAGTTGTAACCATCCAACTACCTATCAGCAGTTTTATGATGTCTGTAGAGTTGTAATTAGTTTGGTAGAAATTAAAACATTTACAAAATAGCATGTATCACAAGCATTCAACAATGTTACCTGTATTGGTTGAATTCTTTAATGGAACATTTAATCTCCCCTGCATCTGTAATCAGGCCAGACTCTATCAGGTGCTGCTTTGTTCTTGGAGAATTAAAATAGTATTTCAAAGATGGATCTGTCAGAGAGTCATAGGGTCCTGGCGCTTCTCTACCTCTAGGATTGGAAAGGTCAAAATCATATCTCTGGTAGGATTTGTACTTTGGTTCTCCTAGCTAAACAGAAGTGAAAGTCAAAGTTAACACAGGAGCTTATTGTATTTTATTTCAATATTATACTAGGTGCCTTAATTTTCAAGGTGCCAACCAAAAAAAAAATACATTCAGAACATTAAGGTTTAAAAGTTGGACGGTTGCATGGTCATACGGTATACACTCAAGACTGTCATCATGATTGTTTCCAGTTCAAACCCTACACTGACATCCATTGCTGTCCTGCATTAAGTTTAAACTAAGACGAAATCATTTTCATTTCTGAGGGAACATCTGCAGCTTACAAGTCAAGTCAAATGAAATAGAAAATATCTGCATCTAGCAAGAGATAATAATAATAATAATAATAATCTTTATTGTCCATATGGAAATTTGTGCATTACACCAAACAAAAAACATCATAGCTATAAGAAACCAAAGTGTACATTCACACCAGACTCACTCATAATTTACATGTGACAAAGTTTATATCAGACTGTTCTTATTTAATGATTTGATTGCCAGGGGAACAAGAGTGTTTGTGTGGCCAGCACTAACTCTAATCCCTTTATTTTCCCTGATATTCTAAACCCACCAATAGTTAGTGGACTCATGAGCATTTTAAAATCCCATTGACCTATGCAGACCTATAGCTCATCAAAGGAATGGAAAGTTGTGCAGTCAGGAGAAAGACACTGTTCAGGACTATAATTCCAAGACAGAAGAGTGCTAAAGAGAAAGTGTGGCTTATTAGCTTACTATTATGTCTAACTGAGGTGTCTAAGTAAGAATTCCTCTTCATAAACATTTAGGTCTAACTTTTTAAAATATTCCTTCATAGATGAAGATTATTACGTCCGAGCCCAATCAGCCAGCAGCTGATAATTGCAATATTTGTAATTTATTGCATAGCAGGAAAGCTATCAAAGATGTAATGGTTTCAAGACCCAGACTAAATCTCATAAGATACTTTTTTCCCACCTCTTTCTATTACTCTCCAAATAAAAAAAATGTACTTTTAAGAACGAGAGTCTGTTCATTATTTACTTACTGCTACTAGTCTTATATAATATATAATGAATTGAATACATGTTTTAAAACAGCGTCATCATCACCATATTTCCTTTGAATTCCTCATGGAATATAGGGCATAAGTAAAACATGACACTCTCCATGGTCTCTTGCTATTTTTTTATTGGCTTGCTAGCTCTTTCCTGTCCTCTCGGATTCATCTAGTACACTGCATCACCATGTTTGTTTTGGTCTTCCTCTACATCTTGTTCCCTGGGGGTTCCACTTCTAAGGCCTGTCTAGCTCTGTTGCTGGTATCTTTTCTAAGGGTGTGACCAATTTATCTCCACTTCCTCCCTAAGATCTGCACTTGTATATATTTTTCTGCCCACTCATCTCACACAGTTTGGTGTTTTCTACTTTGTCGTACCAGTGTATTTTGAGAATATTTCTCAGACATCTGTTGATGAAGGTCTATCCAAAACTAATTCTTTTAATCCTCTAATAAATACAACTAAACTTAAAGCCTTTTGTTCACTAATGCTAAAAATATACTACATATTTAATGACTAAAGATTATCTGAGTTTCTGTTTTACCTTGTTAGTGTAGAGTATAAAGCAATCTCTGGGACTGGGTGGAATCGGTAGCTTTGTATCTAGTGACACATTCTGCCAAACTGGCAATACATCACCAGCAGGCAGTAGTGTCTTGTCAAACACTTTCTGACGTTTAGGAATGGCTAAGCTGTCAATGTTTTTTTCTGAACGGATATATATTTTTTGATTAGTTACAATTTAAATAAAAATAATGTCTAAAATCATGACTATGATAAATATCAATTTATAACTATAACTATCTTTTAAAAGAAAACAACAACTATGAATTGTTGTTAAAATCGCTGCTTGGACATCTGAAATGTGACTGTAAGTGTCTTCACAAAGGTCCTGAGTTTAAACCCTGCCAATTTCCACCTTCTGCTGTCCTGCAGGATGTTTGGGCTGAGACATACTAATCTTTATTTCTGAAACATTCAAATATCCATTGGTGTTTTTCCCATTTCCATTTTGTAATCCACGTGCAGGTGGTGCTGTTAGAGATAAATAGGCAATACATGGCATTTCACCTTGGTTTTAGTTAGCTGCTTAATTTTGAAATGATCTTTACAGTTTATTTTTTCTATTCCCAAATAGTATTGTAGATAGGTCATGTGACAAGGTAGGATTCAATTCTTTTTTCTTATAAAAGTAATAGTATGTAGACATGTGGTCTAGGTTTTGAGGCTGACATACAAAATGGTACTAAATCTAAATTATTATTTTTTGCTTTAATCTAGGTCTAATTTACTCAAAATTATTAAATAAGGTTTTATTATAAATATAGGCCAAATAGACCAATACTTTCATGCCATAATTTCACATTTTTAAATGTCTACAGCTATTGTATATTTAAGTTTAAGATTAAATAGAACATCATAATAAGACTCTAGTGGTGACAGTCTTGAGTTAGTTCTAGACAATGATACTCTCAAGTGCCTCTTAGACAAGTTAAATCTATTCATTATTGATTAAAGTCTTAAGTAACACACACTTCCTAGAATCTACATTATCTAGAGCAGGGGTTCTCAACCTGTGGGTCGCCACCCCCTTGGGGGTCGATTGACGATTTGCCAAGGGTCGCCTAAGACCATCAAAAATATTCCTAGAATCTACATTATCTAGAGCAAGGGTTCTCAACCTGTGGGTCGCCACCCCCTTGGGGGTCGATTGACGATTTGCCAGGGGTCGCCTAAGATCATCAAAAATAAGGATTGTTATTGTCTATTCTTCTATTGCTGTGTGTGTCTAGGGAAGGGACTCACGGTAGAGTGGGAGATTGTAAAAAGGGGTCACCGAGCTTAAAAGGTTGAGAACCACTGATCTCGAGAGTATAGATTTAGTATCATGATCTAAAATCCAGATCCCATCATTAAGACTAAATTCTAGATCTAAATTAGTCTATATTTATCCACTATCACTATCTATCTATAGTTCGTCCATCATGGTTCGATGATGAACACTTTTGTCATCCAGGGGGCTGAGCGCTTTCCACTGGGATTTTGAGCCGCCTTATGCGGCTGGTGAGATTCGACCTATGTGAGCCTGGAATATTTGGCTGCACACTAGGCAGGTTATTCCAGCTGGAGCTGGTGCCATTGGCCTTGCTTTTCTTCTCTGGTGCTTTCTTCTGCCAGCGTTGTTCTCTTTTCCTCAGCAATTTGTTCGACAGTTTTCCCAGTGTGACGCCATGATGCTCTGTCCTGTGCTTCTGTCTCCCAGGTGGCTGAATGCTTTCAGAGAAGCTTTGAGGGTGTCCCTAAAGCGTTTTATTTGTCCACCATTCTGCAGACGTGTCCTGCCCATCACAGCTGGGACTGCATCAGAATTGTGTGGATGCTTTGCAGGTATGCTCTTCGAAGGACTACAGTATCTGTTATTTTTTCTTGCCATTTAACATTCAATATTTTTATGAGATAGGTCATGTGGAAGTGGTTTAGTTTTTTGCATGTTTTCTATATAGGCCTACTGTCCACGTTTCTGCACTATCACTAGTAAGTAGTAAATCTACATAGAATAATCTAAATATATCATCTAAAAATAATCTATTTTACTATTTAGTAGAGCCAGATATTTAGATCTAGTTATGTGTAAAAGAAGTAAATAAAATTAAAGATGATCAACGAATGTGAAGTGTGCAAAACTTGTTAAACTGTGAAATTTACTACCTTCTAATCTAGATTTTCTAAATATAGGCTACATCTGCTATGTATATCTATTTGGCCTATACATCTAGATCTAAATCTAGAATCTAAGTCTTATTGATCGTTTATAAATAAAGAAACTAAATTTAATTCTATGATAGAGATTGTAACTAAATCATAGGTTCCTTATCCACTACATATAGAAAGAGATGACAGTAAAGGAATCTGTGTGAAAAGCTTAAAATTCTAAAAACATGTGTATTCTAGATATACAAGAGTGTAGCTAGATCTATTCTATTTATAATTTTATAAGTCTATAAATTTTAAAATTTTAAGTAGATCTAAAGATCCGTGTATCATGTATAATAATAATCTTTATTGTTCGTATATTGATCAAGTAGGCTATCTAGTAGAGTATACTATATTTACTATAGCACTAACTATGTAACGATATACAGATCTATAGTCTATAATATTTTACTAAAATATTTAAAATAATATTTAGGCCTACTCAACAGAATCCATTGAGAATTGAGTAACTGACTACAGTATTACAGGTACTCATTTAAATAGTGTAAAATGTAAGAAAATTCTAGCACTGGAATTTAACCTATGTGTAATTTAAGCTCTGCATTTAGTCTACAGCTCTATTCTTTTTTTTTTCTGGTTTTCTTCTTTCCTTACCTTCTGTCATTTTCTTGTAGGGATTGACGACTTGAAACTAGATCAATGGGTTTCGAAAATCCTCTTCTTACTTTAGCGATCTCTCTGGCAAAAGATTTATATATATAAACACAGACCTATATATTTCTAATGTCTATGAGGGGAGGAGAAATTATTTTAACTTGAGTTTGAGTGATTCATTGAAATTATTATTATTATTTTTTTTTTTTAAAGTAACGTCGGTAAAATATAAATAAGATAAGATAATCACTTTATTGAAAATATTATGACACGTGTTTTAGAAGATATTGGTAACAGGGAATAAATAAGGACAAGACAAGGAATGTTACAATGTAAAATGTTGGTTTCGAATGAAGAGATCCACTAATCTGTTTAATATTAGTTGGCACAACATAAATAACAATAATTGGATACGAGTTTTCGTATAGTAGTAGACAGTAATGGCTGCGTTAACATATTCTGTTAGCAATAAAAGAAAAATGCCAAAATCAATGGTAAACAATTTCAATAATACCTTGTATTATTTAATTTGTTTTTGTTGTTTCCTAGTGGGAGACATGATTTCTTTAGAGACACTTCAGGACAGAAGAATAAAAAGTAAAGTAGCTATACTACACAAAACATTAAATCTTAACTTACAAATAGAAAAACAAAACCTAATAAAAAAAAAACTCAGAAAGACACATTTCTTATTCCATACGCTAGAACAAATTCGTACAAGTGCTCCTTCTTCCCTAGTGTCATTAAAGAATAGACTGGGTTGCCTGAATCAGCCAGGAAAAACAACGACTTAGCAGAATTTAAGACATTAACAGACTAGATTGACACATGAAATGCGTAGAACGTCATTATCTTCTTTTTTGAAGTAACGTCTGTTATATATAAGATAAGAAGAAATTCCGTGGTATGGGTAGTACAGTAATTAACAGTTTTTTCGCTTCTGGGTGCGCAGGTCAGTTTATATAGGTTACAACTTAAATCGGGGGTAGGTTTTGTAGGCTTTACTTTCATTTTCAACTACAACCCTTAACAGCTATAATAAGCTGTTGTCTGTACAGTTTTACAAAGCATATAGGAACTTACTATGTGTGCACACGTTATTTCTACCACACCCATTCTCAGATCAAGCTGAAATTTTGCACAATTATTTCTTTTACCTGACGACACAAAATACATTTAAAAAATAACCGATTATTGAATTAACTATATGTAATTAATTATTCTAATTTGTTTGGTATCTTTAATAAAGGAAAGCGGTATATGTTGTAGGAAAAGGGTTGCCTGAGTCAGACAGAAAAACCAGTGACTTGGCAGAATTTAGGTCATTGGTTAGTATGCATGACTGAATGCATGACGTGAGGGACGTGATCTGCTTCTTTTCTGTCTGTATTATATAAGATAAGATAAGCAAAGTGTTGCTTTATTTTAATGATGAGAAAAATTTCATAGGCTACGATGCAATGTATTAAATTCATACTATGTTGATATGGTTTTCGACTGGATTGTTTTATTCGGCCTATGTTTATAACAGTCTAGTTTCTAAAGTGTATTTGTATTTTTTCATTTCGTGAGTTTTTGTCCTCCATCGTAATGCTCTGTACCCCTCTTTATGTGTTCGATGGGCTGTGCATGTGTCTGGTAACTACACAAGATCTACAGAAATTTAACTCCGATGGGCTGTGAATGTGTCTGGTAACTACACAAGATCTACAGAGATTTAACTCCGATGGGCTGTGAATGTGTCTGGTAACTACACAAGATCTACAGAGATTTAACTCCAATGGGCTGTGTTAGTGTCTGTTAACTACACAAGATCTACAGAGATTTAACTCCGATGGGCTGTGTTAGTGTCTGGTAACTACACAAGATCTACAGAGATTTAACTCCGATGGGCTGTGAATGTGTCTGGTAACTACACAAGATCTACAGAGATTTAACTCCGATGGGCTGTGAATGTGTCTGGTAACTACACAATATCTACAGAGATTTAACTCCGATGGGCTGTGAATGTGTCTGGTAACTACACAAGATCTACAAAGATTTAACTCCGATGGGCTGTAAATGTGTCTGGTAACTACACAAGATCTACAGAGATTTAACTCCGATGGGCTGTGTTAGTGTCTGGTAACTACACAAGATCTACAGAGATTTAACTCCGATGGGCTGTGTTAGTGTCTGGTAACTACACAAGATCTACAGAGATTTAACTCCGATGGGCTGTGAATGTGTCTGGTAACTACACAAGATCTACAGAGATTTAACTCCATTGGGCTGTGAATGTGTCTGGTAACTACACAAGATCTATAGAAATTTAACTCCGATGGGCTGTGTTAGTGTCTGGTAACTACACAAGATCTACAGAGATTTAACTCCGATGGGTTGTGTTAGTGTCTGGTAACTACACAAGATCTACAGAGATTTAACTCCGATGGGCTGTGAATGTGTCTGGTAACTACACAAGATCTACAGAGATTTAACTCCGATGGGCTGTGAATGTATCTGGTAACTACATAAGATCTACAGAGATTTAACTCCGATGGGCTGTGTTAGTGTCTGGTAACTACACAAGATCTACAGAGATTTAACTCCGATGGGTTGTGTTAGTGTCTGGTAACTACACAAGATCTACAGAGATTTAACTCCGATGGGCTGTGAATGTGTCTGGTAACTACACAAGATCTACAGAGATTTAACTCCGATGGGCTGTGAATGTGTCTGGTAACTACATAAGATCTACAGAGATTTAACTCCGATGGGCTGTGAATGTGTCTGGTAACTACACAAGAACTACAGAGATTTAACTCCGATGGGCTGTGAATGTGTCTGGTAACTACACAAGATCTATAGAAATTTAACTCCGATGGGCTGTGTTAGTGTCTGGTAACTACACAAGATCTACAGAGATTTAACTCCGATGGGTTGTGTTAGTGTCTGGTAACTACACAAGATCTACAGAGATTTAACTCCGATGGGCTGTGAATGTGTCTGGTAACTACACAAGATCTACAGAGATTTAACTCCGATGGGCTGTGAATGTATCTGGTAACTACATAAGATCTACAGAGATTTAACTCAAATGGGCTGTGTTAGTGTCTGGTAACTACACAAGATCTACAGAGATTTAACTCCGATGGGTTGTGTTAGTGTCTGGTAACTACACAAGATCTACAGAGATTTAACTCCGATGGGCTGTGAATGTGTCTGGTAACTACACAAGATCTACAGAGATTTAACTCCGATGGGCTGTGAATGTGTCTGGTAACTACACAAGATCTACAGAGATTTAACTCCGATGGGCTGTGTTGGTGTCTGGTAACTACATAAGATCTACAGAGATTTAACTCCGATGGGCTGTGAATGTGTCTGGTAACTACACAAGAACTACAGAGATTTAACTCCGATGGGCTGTGAATGTGTCTGGTAACTACACAAGATCTATAGAAATTTAACTCCGATGGGCTGTGTTAGTGTCTGGTAACTACACAAGATCTACAGAGATTTAACTCCGATGGGTTGTGTTAGTGTCTGGTAACTACACAAGATCTACAGAGATTTAACTCCGATGGGCTGTGAATGTGTCTGGTAACTACACAAGATCTACAGAGATTTAACTCCGATGGGCTGTGAATGTGTCTGGTAACTACATAAGATCTACAGAGATTTAACTCCGATGGGTTGTGTTAGTGTCTGGTAACTACACAAGATCTACAGAGATTTAACTCCGATGGGCTGTGAATGTGTCTGGTAACTACACAAGAACTACAGAGATTTAAGACTTTTCGATCTTATGAACACGTCTCGTGTCGGTGCGACTTTATATTTACCATTTTCCCCTACACTTAAATTCGCAGCAACGTCCACTTGACGGGAAAGAGAACTTAAATAGCCCTACACGCCCCGGGGCTGGACAAAGTAAAAGTAAGTACCCAGTTGGTTGTGCGTGTGTATGATAAGATATGTGTTTCGTGTGTGAATGCTGTTCGTATTTGCATCTATATTGTCATTGTACAGTAGTTACGCTGAGGTTGTCAATTGTAGTCAAACTGAATTTCCATTTGATTGGATCAATAAAAATTATCTTATTTTATTAAGTAGGAAATGGGGAAATAGGACATATCCTCCCTTTAGGAGTACCACCTCAGTTAGGCATTGGCCTAAAAATAGAAAATGTGCGGCTTTTACTCTAGTGTTCACTATATTTTCTTTCCCCAACTTAAGTCAGGTACCCAATACAGTTGGGTGAACTCAAGGGGCGCGGTAAAAATCCCTAAATTCAAAATCCCAGTCTTCACTAAGATTCGAACCTAGAGCTCCAGGTTTTAAAGCAAAGCGCTTAACCACTTAGCCACCTCCCCATGTGAAAAAAGCTACACAACACGACAAAGTAAACAGAAAATGTCATCAATCAGAAAGATGATTAGCTCCTTCATGTTAGCTCCTTCATGTTAGCTCCTTCATGTTAGCTCCTCCATGTTAGCTCCTTCATGTTATCTTCTTCATGTTATTTCCTTCATTTTAGCTCCTTCATGTTATCTCCTTCATGTTAGCTCCTTGATGGTAGCTACTTCATGTTAGCTCCTTCATGTTAGCTCCTTCATGTTATTTCCTTGATGGTAGCTCCTTCATGTTATCTCCTTCATGTTAGCTCCTTCATGTTAGCTCCTTCATGTTATCTCCTTCATGTTAGCTCCTTCATGTTAGCTCCTTCATGTTATCTCCTTCATGTTATCTCCTTCATGTTAGCTCCTTCATGTTATCTCCTTCATGTTATCTCCTTCATGTTATCTCCTTCATGTTAGCTTCTTCATGTTATCTCCTTCATGTTAGCTCCTTCATGTTAGCTCCTTCATGGTAGCTCCTTCATGTTAGCTCCTTCATGTTAGCTCCTTCATGTTAGCTCCTTCATGTTATCTCCTTCATGTTAGCTCCTTCATGTTAGGTCCTTAATGTTATCTCCTTCATGTTAGCTCCTTCATGTTAGCTCCTTCATGTTAGCTCCTTCATGTTATCTCCTTCATGTTATCTCCTTCATGTTATCTCCTTCATGTTATCTTCTTCATGTTAGCTCCGTCATGTTAGGTCCTTCATGTTATCTCCTTTATGTTATCTCCTTCATGTTATCTCCTTCATGTTAGCTCCTTCATGTTATCTCCTTCATGTTAGCTCCTTCATGTTATCTCCTTCATGTTAGCTCCTTCATGTTAGCTCCTTCATGTTAGCTCCTTCATGTTATCTCCTTCATGTTAGCTCCTTTATGTTAGCTCCTTCATGTTAGCTCCTTGATGGTAGCTCCTCGATGGTAGCTCCTCGATGGTAGCTCCTTGATGGTAGCTCCTTCATGTTAGCTCCTTCATGTTAGCTCCTTCATGTTAGCTCCTTCATGTTAGCTCCTTCATGTTAGCTCCTTGATGGTAGCTCCTCGATGGTAGCTCCTCGATGGTAACTCCTTGATGGTAGCTCCTTCATGTTAGCTCCTTGATGGTAGCTCCTTCATGTTAGCTCCTTCATGTTATCTCCTTCATGTTAGCTCCTTCATGTTAGCTCCTTCATGTTAGCTCCTTCATGTTAGCTCCTTCATGTTATCTCCTTCATGTTAGCTCCTTTATGTTAGCTCCTTCATGTTAGCTCCTTGATGGTAGCTCCTCGATGGTAGCTCCTCGATGGTAGCTCCTTGATGGTAGCTCCTTCATGTTAGCTCCTTCATGTTAGCTCCTCCATGTTAGCTCCTTCATGTTAGCTCCTTCATGTTAGCTCCTTGATGGTAGCTCCTCGATGGTAGCTCCTCGATGGTAACTCCTTGATGGTAGCTCCTTCATGTTAGCTCCTTCATGTTAGCTCCTTCATGTTAGCTCCTTCATGTTGGGGTTTGTTTATTTAACGCTGACCAACAAACTAGTTACACAGAGCTTCTCAAGATCTGTGATTCCCCTTATTTTTGTTGCATATTCTAGGACAGTGATGCCCAACCTATTTCCACCCGCGGGCCATTTTAAGTTCCATTACTCATCTCGCGGGCCACATGACCGAAAAGTTCCAAAAACTAAATTAAATTATTCTGAAACAATTTTGGTAGAAACCTGTAGATTTAATACTTGATTAATAGATTATTTGACAATTATATTTTTTTTACGATTCTAAAAATAGCCCGATTCCGCTTCTTAAAATGTAAGCAACAGTGTAGCTAGCTTTACCAACAACTCATTTTGTGGTCTCTTTTTGGTCAATAATCCCATCAATCTTCCGATCTCTAGGAATAGTTTAACAATCTCAAACTAAGAATGCCGTCATATTTATTTTATGTCATTTTATGTTGTTTTATTATATGTTGGCTCATTACCATGTTCAACAAAAAAGTCAAGATATTTTCCCTTATCCTGGTAGATTGTACATTCAGAGTCCCATTTCATAAATACACAAAGGTTAAAGGTTATGGTATCAATCCATCGGAGAAAAAGTAAGGGGCCCAAACGTAGGTAAAGATACATTTTTTTTCAATGTTTTGGAAGGGAGATTTCTATACTTTGTGCCGATGTTTTGGCGGGCCGGATGGAACCACGTCGCGGGCCGTATTTTGGGCATCACTGTTCTAGGATAATACTGAAAAATAGCAAGGCTGATTGACGTACAGATGATAGAAAGATGTAGACTGTCCTGTGGTATCGTTTTGGTTAATGTCTAATATGCCGTTCTCAGACAAGCGTTACAAAGAACTCTCTCAAGGAGTGTGATATTTATATTTACAGGAGGGAAACGCTCTAGATCGCTCCTCAAGGCGTGAAGCCGTGAGTGTCAGAGTCTTCTTATCTTCTTATTTTATCTAATACAGACGTTACTTCAAAAAAAAAAGATGATTACGTCCTACGCGTCATGCATTTAGTCATGCATATTAACCAATGACTTAAATTCTGCCAAGTCACTGGTTTTCCTGGCTGGCTCAGGCAACCCATTCCATGCTCTAATAGCACTAGGGAAGAAGAGCGGCAAGCATTCAAGAACTCAGAGCCAAAACAAAGGGCCAAGAAAAGAAGCAGGTCTATCTGCGGTAGACCCAATTTACACATGTCATGTGTGTGGCCGTCTTTTAACCCTTAAAACGCGTGTGGTAGTTTAGCCACTAAACATCAGAATTGTAATTCCATTTATTGTAAAATAGCTCAGCACTTAAAGGGTTAAAAAACTAGGATTGGACTTTACAGTCATCTTCGAGTTCCTAGGAAATGAGAAGTGTGTTCATCTTCGAGTCCTTAGGAAATGAGAAATGTGTTCATCTTCGAGTCCTTAGGAAATGAGAAATGTGTTCATCTTCGAGTCCTTAGGAAATGAGAAATGTGTTCATCTTCGAGTCCATAGGAAATGAGAAATGTGTTCATCTTCAAGTTCATAGGAAATGAGAAATGTGTTCATCTTCAAGTTCATAGGAAATGAGAAATGTGTTCATCTTCGAGTCCATAGGAAATGAGAAATGTGTTCATCTTCGAGTCCATAGGAAATGAGAAGTGTGCTTATCTTCAACTACGAAATGTGCTGTAAATGTCCAAAAATGGAGCAAATGTAGTGTACAAATAACAAATTACTACCAAAAGTCGTTTGGACTGAGAAATATTATACTTAATATAGGCATTTTTACAAGGGGTGATGTACTGACATATTTCATAAAATACATTGTAGGCTTATGTTTACATGTGCTTGTAACTCGACCGTAAGAATGTGTTCACGAAATGTTAAAGATGTGTGTTCAGTGTATTAAAGTCATACACTGCGGACATGGTTTTCGACTCTTTTGTTTTGTTAACCCTATGTTTACGACAATCTAGTTTGTAAAGTTTAGTTTGTATTTCTTTAGCGTGTTTGTTTCTGTCCCCCCTCTTTGTTTGTACTCCGATGGGCTGCGGAGGTGTCTACACAAGATCTACAGAACCGATTAACAGCAAGACGAATATAATTTAAATGCTAGAAGAAAGAAAGAATTAGCGTTATCATATTCTGAGACAATGAATCAATGTTAGTAACTTAAGCTAAGCGATGAACATTATTACCAAGCTTTTGAGTTTATAAAATGTCCGTCTGGAAATAACAATATCCAACGAACTGACACCACGCACTGTTCTGCACACACTTTTTTTTTTGGCAGGGGGGAGGTAATAATAAGCTGGCAAGGGAGGTAATGATACAATCACACGCTCCTTGACGACGAAACAGTTCTTTAAAGGGAAGAACAATCTGCATAGGTGTGTCTACACAACTGATCGATGGGATACATTCGATAGCACGACTCCATGTTACTTTACACGGAGCATTTTCTTTCTCTCCTAACTGACGATACCAACGTTGATTCCATCAGAACGTATTAAATAATAACGGAGATAAAGAGTTAAGAGGTTTCCGTGATTCCTTTAGAAATCTAAGCAAACAGCTCGGCCGGAGTTAAATTAAAGAATACAAAATTTCTAGTATGTATCGAGATTCGAACCTCTTTCTTTATCCATTGTATCTCTCGATCCCGCCCTCCCTCTCTCTCTCATCATGCATGAGTGGGAAGCGTGGTCGAGAGGCTATGTGCGCTTGAACTTAGCTTGGCTTGGCTACCTAGAAGGGGGCTAGAGGTTCGACACCCGACTCGGGCAGTGTTGTGTTTACTGAGCGCCTAAAGGCAGCACGGAAAACCAACTCCTAGATACCCCCTCTGACATTATGGTTGGACCTTCACCTCTAGTCGGAATGTTCCATCATTGCACTGTTTCCTAAGCTGTTTTTCCGCGATACCCTAGAGTTCTGCGTTCTGAATACCCTACCTTACCTTTACCTATCCCTTATTCTGTTGGACCGTTGGGGGCACCAGGCAAGATTTGTCGACCGTCTTTCTCCATTCCTCCCTTTTTTTTGCCTTGTTTAGAACCTCTCTCAATGGCAGGCTCATCCATTCTTTAATGTTGTCCTCCCATCGCTTTTTCTGTCTGCCTCTTCTTCTTTTACCTGGCACTGTTCCCTGAAGGAAGGTCTTTGCCAGCCCCGTAGATCTTGTACTGTGGCCATAGGTTTTAAGCTTTCGTCTTTTTACAATAGTTAACAGGTCGTCTTGGGCTCCGATCGCTACAGTAACCCTGTCTCTGATTTCTTGGTTTGTGATGCGGTCTTTAAATGTGATGCCTATGAGGTCTGAATAGCTACTGAAATAATCAACTCGTAGGCCACTGTTGTGTATTTATATTCTTGTTGTGTGTTGTGAACTGATATGTTCTTATGTGTCAAAATATCTTGGTGTCCAGGTCAGCTTGTGAGTATGTACTGTGTTATCGTGAACTGTTTTGTCATTCTAGTTCAATAAAGCCTAGGATCAAAACATGTGTTTTTGTAGTGTTTCATTAGGTTACTACAGCCACCATGTGAATTAACCTTTCTAAAAAAAAAAAATGCAAAATACTCACTGTAATAACACTGTAATAGTGTAAAGTCCACCCCTGCTCTGCTCCCTTTCACCAACACACACACGCACAGACATTTTGCAAACAGTTTCTATAGACTTCCTTATTAGTAGACTTCCTTAATAATAACCTTAGCTAATCCACCGGATAGCAAACCCCTCCAAGCTGTCCATAAGTAAAACTATATCCATATATCTTGTTATCTAGTTGAGATAACTTCAGGAACAAAAGTCAGATTATTTGCAGACGATTGCATAATATATAGAACAATAAAAACAACACAAGACACAGATATTTTACAAAGAGAATTAGATGAATTACAGAAAGGGGAATCAAATTGGAGCATGTCTTTCCACCCAGAAAAATGTCAGTTGTTAAGAGTAACAAAAAACTAAAACAAATTAATTCCACTTATTTTATTCATGGCAAACCAGTAACACATACTAAAATCGCAAAATACCTAGGTTTTATAATAAATGAAAAACTGCCATGGAATCCACATATTGATGAAACTATAAAAAATCAAACAAAGCATTAGGATTTATTAAAAGAAATTTCTATACATCAAATAAGAACATAAACTAAAATGTTATTTAACCTTGGTTAGGCCAATAATAGAATATGCATTCTCCGTTTGGGACCCCTCAACTCAAGAAAACATTAAGAAACTGGAACAAACACAAAATAGAGCAGTGAGATTCATAACAAATGAATATTCACATTTGACTAGAGTAACACCTATAGTAAAATCACTATATTTAGAAAGCCTTCAGGACAGAAGACTCAAAAGTAAAGTAGCAATTATACATAAAACACTGAACCATAATCTTCAAATACAAAAACAAAATTTAATAAAATACTCTGAAAGACACAAAGATAAAGGCACATTCCTCGTTCCATATGCTAGGCCAAATTTGTACAAAAACTCCTTCTTCCCTAGTACTATTAGAGCATGGAATGGGTTGCCTGAGCTAGCCAGGAAAACCAGTTACTTGGCAGAATTTAAGTCATTGGTTAATATGCATGACTAAATGCATGACGCGTTGGACGTAATCATCGTCTTTTTTTGAAGTAACGTCTCTATTATACAAGATAAGATAATTAAATATCAAAGCATTAGGCTTTCATTCTATGACTTAAAAAAACTGATCAGTAAAAACAATGTAGACAACTAGCTGGAGATACTAACGGAGACGTAATACAAAGATCAGCTGCCACGCAATAAAGATAGTGTTAAAAGTCTAGCTCAATTCTTTTCCGATATAGTTGGCAACTATCACGCTCAATTTTAGCATCCTTGACATTGTCTAGTTTATGGTGAAAATACCCAATTGTGGTTGTTGGTGAGGAGGGGGGGGGGTGAAGATTGTAACGAAAAGTGTTGGTGTAGTTATTGATTGTTTGTACTAGTACTAAAATTGTAAATGTCACTTGGTGTCAACAAAATGAAGGTAAACCGTCGGAGACTGTTGCGGTGCAAATTTTATACCGCTTTCTATTTAGTCTGTCTATCTCTTTCCTCTTCTCTCTCTCCTGCCCCTCAACTCTCTTCAATCTAATTTCATCTCTCTCTCTCTCTATCATCCCCTCTCTCCTCCTATTCTGTCTCTCCCTTTCTTCTATCTAATTCCATCTCTCTCTCTATCTCCCCCTCTCTCCTCCTATTCTGTCTCTCCCTTTCTTCTAATTCCATCTCTCTCTCTATCTCCCCCTCTCTCCTCCTATTCTGTCTCTCCCTTTCTTCTATCTAATTCCATCTCTCTCTCTATCTCCCCCTCTCTCCTCCTATTCTGTCTCTCCCTTTCTTCTATCTAATTCCTTCTCTCTCTCTCTATCTCCCCCTCTCTCCTCCTATTCTGTCTCTCCCTTTCTTCTATCTAATTCCATCTCTCTATCTCCCCCTCTCTCCTCCTATTCTGTCTCTCCCTTTCTTCTATCTAATTCCATCTCTCTCTCTATCTCCCCCTCTATCCTCATATTCTGTCTCTCCCTTTATTCTATCTAATTCCATCTCTCTCTCTATCTCCCCCTCTCTCCTCATATTCTGTCTCTCCCTTTCTTCTATCTAATTCCATCACTCTCTCTATCTCCCCCTCTCTCCTCATATTCTGTCTCTCCCTTTCTTCTATCTAATTCCATCTCTCTCTCTATCTCCCCCTCTATCCTCATATTCTGTCTCTCCCTTTCTTCTATCTAATTCCATCACTCTCTCTATCTCCCCCTCTATCCTCATATTCTGTCTCTCCCTTTCTTCTATCTAATTCCATCTCTCTCTCTATCTCCCCCTCTCTCCTCAAATTCTGTCTCTCCCTTTCTTCTAATTCCTCACTATTCCTCTACCCCCCCCCCATTCTCACTCATCTCTCCCTCTTGTGATTTATCCCTCTCTCTTCCGCACCTCCCTCTTCCTCTCATCCTCCCATTTATTGCCCCACCCATCTACCCTCCTTTTCTATCTTTCCCACGCCACCCCTCTCTTTCATCCTTTTTTTTTCTCAATGTCATGAAAATTCGAACCAACAATTACTATAAATAGCCCAACTTTTACAACCCTCTGCTTTGGGCAGCCCTAAAGAGTTCCATACATAACTCCGTACAATTCACCCCCAAACTGTAGCAGGCTAATCCAGTAATCAATTAAAGTATCCGAAGTAATTCCACTAATTGTAGACGAAACACACGATTGATCTACGTACAGTGCCGTGTATTATATTCTTTGATCAGCTGGTTGTCTCTCCTTTCAAAAAAATCACATATTTGGCAGATTTTTTTCCGGCATTGATCTTTATTTCTCAATAAAAAGCAATTCGATACTTCACTTATGGCTACTAATCGCGCCAGGGGTTACTGAGTTTATATTTAACTAACGAAAAATTAATCTAATTGAACAGAAAATTTATAGCACAATGTTTTGTCTTTTTCAATTAAGAAATCGATTAATGCGATATTGATTTTAAACTATGCCAGCTAATATTTGGTAATCATTTTAAAAATGTGGTCGCTCATGAGCCACACTAAAATAGTATATTTTGTAGCTAGCTTCGCGCACTATCTGCTCCCAGATTTTTTAAAGTCGATTATCACTGCAATTTAATACAAAACCAAGTTGGATGACTGCCTGGTCGTGTGGTAAGCGTGCTGGACTGTCTTGAGATGGTCCTGGGGTCATACCCTGCCTGCTGCATCCCCTGTTGTTACCGGTCGTCGAGTTGGCATGAAAGTACTGCTAGACAATTAAACCGTGGTAGGCGTAATATATCTTAACCATAGACACAAATAAATATAGACTGGCCGATTAAAGAGTTTTATGAAACGAAAATTTGTGACTTGCAAATTTGTGTACTTTATTTTACAGCATTTATAAGCAGTATAAAAGTTAAGTATTCATATCTATTTCAGCCATAACCTATATATTGTAAATAAGAAGGCAGTGTTGTTTTGTTTTATCTCTAAGAATGAAGATCATGCAATTTTTCATAATTCGGAAATCCGAATAAAATAGATATACATGTTTTCAAGTTACATGAAGTTACTTCCTTCGGCCAGTCTATATTTATTTATGTCTATGATCTTAACTAATAAACTTGAAAAAAAAAAAACTCGAATCACTTTCTTGTGAATAAAATAGAAATTTATTTATAATATAGACAAAATTAAATTGAAATGAGATCAAATATATGTAGTAGACTTCAGTACTAATATTTCTTAACAAACTGTAACTAACTACAACAACACAGCCTTTCAGTCTCAAGTTCTGGAGTCGTCTCCGCTAAGACCACGTGACCACTTATCGCTAACATCTTCCCACTGTCATCTTATCTTATATAATACAGACGTTACTTCAAAAAAGAAGATGATTACGTCCTACGCATCTGCCACGTTCACATTCCATAACCCCCCCTTCTCCCCGTCGTCCTGCGAGAGGTTTGGACTAGGGAGTAGATCCGAAACATATCAAATAAACATTATTTTTTTATTATTAATATAACAAATACATTAAAAAAGAAATCCCCTCATTATAAAGCTGATGACCTTTCGTAACAGTGATTAGTCCTATTTTGCTCTTAATAACTAATGAATGATAGATTTAAAAATACGATTTTTATTTCACACTTCACCTGAGATGAACTCCAATTGGTAAAAAGACTGGAAGGGTTAGTCCTCCCGTAGAGCATTGGCGAGAAACTCCGCTGTTAGGCGTAATGCCTTTAAGCTCCCATACAGGTCAAGTGACTCTGCAGACAAACTACCCCGCAGCTCTCGGAGCTGTGGACACTCTTGCAAGACTCCTCACAGTGTCGGCAACGGGCATCAAAATTTGGCCGGAACCGAGCAAAGTAAGCACCAACAGGGCAGTGCCCCGTTCTACACTGCGCCATGATTGATTGTTCCGGCCTTTTTAGCCTCCACCATGGATCGTCGCGGTCCGGGCGATGCAAATGTTGCTAGACTCCACGGGCTTTGTTGAAGCCATCCCAGGATTTCAACCACTTTTTCATGTACTCACTCTCGGATTAATGTCGTAGCTTGGTTAAACGTTCTTGGGGGCCTCGAAAGTGGGCACGGCCAGCGCTCCTTCTCGTTCTAGAGCATCAGCCGCCTTGTTATCCCCCACGCCGCAGTGCGAGGGCACCAACTGCATAAAGATGACAGCTCCAATAAATAGGCGGATGTTAAAATCCACCAACTCCCCCCTCCCCCGAAAAAAAAAATCCTGGTTAAGGTCATTTATAAAGATAGACCTACTCAATATCAAAGTTATAGTTTAGTGATATTAAGCCAGGCTTTAAAAATACATTATTGGACAGTATATATATATATATAGTTCGTCCATCGTGGTTCGATGATGACCACTTTGTCATCCAGGGGGCCGAGGGCTTTGCACTGGGGTTTAATGCCTCCTCGTGTGGCTGGTGAGACCTATGTGAGCCCGGAATGTTCGGCCGCACACTGGGCAAGTTATTCCAGTTGGAGCTAGTGTCGTTTGTCTTGCTTTTCTTCTCTGGAGTTTTTCTTCTGCCAGCGTTGTTCTTTTTTCCTCCAGCAACCTGTGCGCCAGTTTTCACAGAGCGACGCCATGATGCGTTGTCATGTGCCTCTGTCTCCCAGGTGCCTGGGTCTATGCTGAGGGTGTCCTTGAAGCGCTTTCTTTGACCACCTTGCGAGCGCTTTCCTTCGCTTCGTTGGCCATACAAGAGTCGTTTAGGGATACGGTGGTCTTCCATTCTGTAGACGTGACCTGCCCATCAGGATTGTGTGGATGCTTTGCAGACACGCTCTTCGAAGAACTTCTGTATCTGGTATTTTGTCTTGCCATTTGACATTTAGTATTTTTCTCAGACATGTCATGTGGAAGTGGTTCAGTTTCTTTGCATGTTTACTGTACACTGTCCATGTTTCTGAGGCATAGAGCAATGTAGGGAGGATGACGGCTCTATAGACCCCTAGCTTTGTGTTTGTGGTGATACCACGTCTGTTCCAGATATTTTTAGACATTCTGCCATAGGATGCACTGGCCTTGGCGATACGCAGGTCAATTTCACTATCGATTTTTCCATTTCTGGAGAGTGTGCTGCCAAGATATGTGAATTTGTTCACTGCGTTTATATCCTGTCTATTTATAGTGATGCTTGAATCCGAGTAGGCTTTCCCAGGAGCAGGTAGATATAAGACTTCAGTCTTGTTCGTATTGATGGTAAGGCCAAAGTCTGAGCATGCTCTTGAGAAGTCACTGACGATGCTCTGCAGATCGCTAGCAGAGCAGGCATTTAGGGCACAGTCGTCAGCTAATAGCAAGTCTCTGATTACTGCTGCATTTGTTTTTGATTTTGCTTTAAACCGCCTTGGGTTGAATAGGCCACCATCAAATCTGTATGATATATTTATCCCGTTGTTTTCTCTATTTGTGAATACATCTGTCAGCATAGCGGAGAACATGATACTGAACAGTCTTAGTCTTAGTCTCAAATACGAACAACATTAACACACGAAACACATACACACTCACAACCAGCGCTTTATAAAAGAGGCTTCTAAGTAATTCTCGATGATGACAGATGATTTTGCATCATACTTGACTGAAAGCGAGAGAAAGGAGTTTTTAAATCTTTTTGTTTTAGTCCTAAATGAAGAGGATACAACCATATCAAAAAACGAATGGACTAATTCATTCTTTTGTAAAATATTTTGTTTCCGATGGTCCTTTAAGGTTTAAAATAATCTACTTCCTAGTCCGAACCTCCCGCAGGACGACGGGAGATGGCGGCTGGTAGGGCTTGAACTCTGGACCATCAAGACGACCGCGTCCAGCTCGCATACTGCACGACCAGGCAGCCATCCGTTTTCAGATAACTACGCAGGGTTTTTAGGCTTATTCACTCGAAATCTGGTTAAATGTGATAAGAAAATAGGTTATAGACATACACTCGTGAAATGTCCCTATTCTAGGCCTATATAAGCTTTCGGGCACTGGATAAGTTGATCTGGGGGGTTGGAATCCGATATCTATCTCTCTAAAACAGGGGTTCTCACCCTGTTGGTCGCGACCTCTAGGGGGTCGATTGACGATTTGCCAGGGGTCGCCTAAGACCAACGAAAATATGGATTGTTATTGTCTATTCCTATTCCTATTGCAGTAAGTGTGTGTGTGTGTGAGAGTGTGGGGGGATCGCGGCAGAGTGGGGGATTGTAAAAAGGGGTCGCTGAGCATAAAAGGTTGAGAACTGCTGCTCTAAAAGAAGATTTAGTGCCAGGGGCAATAATCTACCTCGGAGTAGAAAACTATGTCGATTATGACAAAGATCCTATCAGTGGAAAAGCAAAGTCACACAAAGCCTCAATGTATTTACCCTGGGAACCTCTGAGATTTGTGGACGTTGCTAAGTGCAAGTAGTCTCCCTTCTCTTGTTTTAGCGTGAATAGCCTCCCTTCACATATTTCATATCTTTAATATTGCAGTCCCCTAGCCAATAACCTATAATGATTCATTATTAAGAAGCCAGTCTTATATTACGATTTAATAACACCGTAATACTCAGCGACAATATACCACGTATATATGTAGTTAACCAATAAATATCCAAAATGATAGATTAATAATTGAACCAGTTACACAGCCTCCACGCCCTCTGTTCAGTTTTGCTCCATTATCCTATTACTCCAGGGGTTCTTAACCCGTGGGTCGCGACCCCTTTGGGGGTCGATTGACAATTTGCCAGGGGTAGCCTAAGACCATCGAAAATATGGATTGTTTTGTCTATTCTTCTTTTGCTGTGTGTGGTAGGAGGTGGGGGGGGGGTCGCGGCCGAGTGGGGAATTTTAAAAATGGGTCGCCGAGCTTAAAGGGTTGAGAACCGCTGTAATTACTCGATTGCTCAACGTTAATTAGCACTAGCTGGCAACGAATTCCAAATATTTTTGTTTAACAGAGTCAATGATTCGATGTGTGTGTGTGTGTGTGTAGCCCGCTTCGACCAGTTATCCTTCATTGATTTGTGTTTGTTAATTGTAGATATTCCCTCAGATATTCATACCATTAGTTTACCTCCTGACTCCCATGTCACTACAGAGAAAAATTCATCGTAGTCCTTTTATCAGTTTCCACTGAGGAATTTTCTGGTGATGTGGCAGGTCTGCAGGAATACCGGCCTCTGACAGGCAACAAGGATGCTCTTAGGAATGTTAAGGGGCCTTGAAGGTATCTGTGAGGTCAGCTGTTATTATCCCTTCTGGGGATATAACAATGGAGTATATTGTTATTTTAGATAAATTCCATTAACGCTTAATCTCCAAGCCAAGGTTTCCATATTTTCGTTGTTTTTCCATTTCAATTTTTCTGAAATTATGAGATTGTGGTTCGGCGATGTCAATAATGATAGCGTTTTTATCTTTATTATTATTACTATTATTATTTTTTTTTTAAATATTTATTATGATTCTTATTATTAACAGAATTGCGAGAATTATGACTTGGCTGTTCTGTTAAGTTTCGTATGTTCACATTATTAGAAGCGCACCCAAACCTTCTGAAGAACTGCGGTCGGCGGGAGAGGGCATTGGGCAGGTTTCGATACAACTATGTCTAAGAGCCTAGCTCTAAGTCTTGGGGTGTATGGGGTATCTAGGAGTGGTAGCACCTCTAGTGGACAGGCAGTCGTATCCTCTTTTTGAGGGTAGCTTGGCTCACTCTTCGTCCCCACTCGGTACCCAACTCTCACTTGTGGCTCCCAGAAGCTGTAGCATGCGCAGCGGCCACACCCCGGAAACGGCTTTGACTGGCCGGCTAAACCAGGTAGAGGGTATCTGACGTGTCCATGGCATTCAGTACACTGAGGTTCTGTCAAACCTAGCATGTGAAATCTGGACTTTGCGGCCTGTGCATAACGTCACTCAAGAGCAGGACAAGACACACAGAAAGTCTCTGGTCATCCACTGCACCCAAACTTGTCCCCGGACGTCTTGACCAAATCTTGCTTCCGGAAAAAGACTGGCTTTAGGGCGAGAGAGTGAGGTCGACGTGTTGCGCGAATCCTCCTCACTTTAATCCAAATTCCAGCGCAAGTCACTTGTCACCCCCCCCCCCCAACCAACCCAAAGTCCTGTGGCGACAGGCAAGCAGTGAAGCGGTAGGTGTGGGCACACTGGAAGCCGTAGCTGCAACCCTGCACACAGGCGGCTCAGGCCATATGGTCGTTCACCACTGACACAGAGCAGCAGTGGAGTCCGGCAGACCCCTTAGTGGCTGAGCAGCCCTATTTAGGAGTGCACTGCTCACCTCCATAGCATAAGGACAGGGCTAGAAAAGGTGCCCCAAAAATTGCCTGCTCAAAACTACCTTAGCCAGCCTACCGCAGTTGGCGGGAACCCTACTCAAGCGGTCGAAATTCAATTCTTTACTATCATTCAAGGTTTATTAATTAATGTTTAAATCTACTCGTCTTTAATTAATTTCGTATTTTTCGGTCTCAATTTTGTTTATTTTCTATTTCATTTGGGGCTACCTAATTCTCTTCGCCTAGACCCTTCTATTACTATTATTACTTCTATTACCTAAGGTCGGCCCTGACCAATCCCTGCATATTAAAAAAACAGGCTAATGACAAAGTGAACAACATTAATCTTTGTATTATGTAAAGAAAATAAAAACTCAATGTTCTGGTTGAGTGGACAGGTCATCTTGATCTGCAATCGATCGGCTTATAAGATTAAGAACGTGCCATAGTTGACGCATGAGCGATTAATTAGGCCAACTTAGCTACGATGTCTTCTATCAGGATTATTATAAAATTGTTCCCCTTTGATTCCTATCTTCAGCAATGGAATGGTGCATGCCTGCATGGAGATATACGCCTGTAAAGTCTGCTAACAATACATTCATTCTCTAAGCCTGGTAGTTCTAGATCTACATGGAGGGATTTTAATTGAAAGATTTATAAGCCTTAATCCCCAGTCTATTCAGAGGCAGAGAAGATAGCTTTGTACCAAAGAGTCGCTTATAAAACGAGCTATTCTATTAAATATCTATGCAATAACTAAATAAGCTTTGCCTCGTTAAGACTCTATAGTAAGTGTATTTGTAATATTGAATAAAATGGCATCTGTTTATTATAGCGAAAAATTTAGTTTCAAACAAGCAAAAAAGATCGTACAATGTTTGTTATAAAATGGTTTTTACATGTTTCGGATGTTTTACATGTTTCGAATGTTTTAAATGTTTTTGATGTTCCTTCAGAGTTGAAGGGAAATCTAGTTCCTAGTCCAAAACCCCCTCGGGACGGGCAGGGTGTGAATTATAATAAGCCCATAACCACCAAGACGACCGAAAGACAGTCCAGCGCGTTTACCGCACGACCTTGCAGCCATCCTGCAGGGGGGTCTAAAGGAGAAAAAGACCAGTAAAAGAAAAACACTCAGAAAAGAGAGGGGGGGGGAATCCAGTGATGATTATTCTATAGCAGGGTGTGGGGGGGAAACCTTTTCTATCGAGGGCCGCATTAAAATAATTTGGAGTATGGAGGGCCGCATGTAACTATTTAATAAGCACTATTACTGAATGAATTAAGTATAACACTAAAGTATAACGCATGTCGTCCGCGGCCGCAATTTGCCCACCCCTGTTCTATAGCATAGGCTAGTATTTGTTGGCTACGAGTTTGCAACTGGAAAGCTCGTTGCACTTTCGTTTGGCTGTCTCGATATAGTCGCGGGTTCATATCCTGTCCACTGCCATCCACAGTGCGTAAACTTATGCCTTTATTTATCCACTCCATACTCTGTAAGCCTTCATTACCTTTACCTATCCATTAGTCTGTTGGACCGTTGGGGCACCACTTAAGATTTGTCGACCGTCTTTCTCCATTCCCCTCTGTCTTTTTGCTTTAGTTAAAACATCGTTCAATGGCAGGCCCGTTGTCTTCCCATCGCTTTCTCTGTCTGCCTCTTCTTCTTCTTCCTGGTACTGTTCCCTGAAGGAAGGTCTTTTCGAGCCCCAAAGAGCTTGTGATAGGCTTCACTAACTGAGGGCTTAGTGTATCATTCTCCTTAGATTCTTCATTACTCAATTAGGCCTTTAGTTAACCATTCTGCGTAAGGCTGCATAAACTGAGGGCTTTAGATTCTTCATTGCTCGAGCTTGCTAAGAGTTTTAACTCTAATTAACCTACAATAACCGTAATAGATAAACATTTGGATACGCGTAGAACGTAATTATCTTTTGCTAAAGTTGAAGTTACTTCTTCCTTTGTTTAAATGGAAGGTAGATATATTCAGCCTATAGGCAATTGTTTATTATCATTATAGAACCTTACTCCATTGTATCTAAAGCAATTCTTTCACCAAAAAAAAACCCCTTAAGAACTATTTTAACTTAGCAGGATACAGTATCTATTACACATGAAATATAAAGACTTTAATACAAAGGTGTTGTTATGAATTATTCTGAAGTGATCTAATGACTTTCTTTGAACAACCAGCTATTAACTCCCTTCCACGTACATTTTTTTTCTTGTCTTCAACAGGGCCTCGTTCAATCAAAGCCATCAAGTTTAAGTATTTATTAAACATGGTCAAGTTCATAAAATTGGCTTGCTAATGTTGGCTAATTGCACCTATTAGTAGAGAATTGCGTGTTTCGGGGAACGCAAGGGGACATAACTCTTTATAACAGAAGCAGACGAGAATATAAATCCAGCCTTTCTTTCTTTTTTTTTTTTTTCTATGAGAAAATTGACTTTGTCTTATATACTATACTTTAATAGTATATTGGTTTATATCTTTCACTATAGGTCTGTTTAATTATTTTTTTCTGACATTTTCTACATTACAAAGTAATTAATATTTCCCTACTGCATCGTCTTCGCCCTGGGTTTTCGGTCTCCTACTTCTTTCCTTCTCTCTGTCTGTCTGTCTGTCTGTCGTGTGTCGGTTTATTTCCCCCCCTCTCTCTCGCTCTCTGTGTGTGTGTGTGTTGCCAACTGCCATAATGATCTCATATTGCGTGAGGCAACAGCATATCTTGACATGTAAACCAATGAAAAAAAATACGGTATTTGAATTTAAAATAATATCGACCTTTGAACTTTTATTTTAGGACAAGAGAACTATTATTAAAGCAGAGGCGTAGCTTGGAACTTTTCTTCTTTTAGGCCCAGGGTGGCTTGACCTCTTTGAGGGCCCCTACATTTGGCGTAATATTTAATTTTAAATGTAAAAAAAAACCTCATTTGGAGGCCCCTATCAAGTGGGGGCCCGGGGGGATTTTCAAATTCTCCCCCCTCCTCCCCCACCCTAGTTACGCCACTGTATTAAAGGATGTACTTCTTACATCAGCTGCTAATATGCTAAAAAAAAAGGATCAACATAGGGATAATAAAAGAAATTATAATTTGGGTCAGTGCAGATCGAAAATACACACTAATTAACATACACAAAATGAACCACAAATAACTACACCTCTCCAGGAAATAACAAGTTTAATAACTATAGAAAACTCCGTGACGGCTCATTAGGACCAGTCATCTTCCAGAAAACAAGTCGGCAACTAAACTCTCTCTTTCTCATACAAGGAAAACTAAACATTCAAAAACATGACATTTATACTGTCCACATTCATAGTGGCGATATAAACAAAGGGATACAACTCTTTCATACCTAGATAGCAAACAAGAAATAACACATTCACTCTCGCTTACTTGCCCCTGACAACCCCTACAGAAACAGCTGCACACAGTGAGATCAGGGGAGATCAAGCGCCGAGAACAGCGTTTTAAGCACCCCTTCAACCAATCCATCTCTGAGGTACGTTTTCATTCAGATATGTCCGTGCCGCCGGCGGTGATCACCAGGGGCGGACTGAGTGTCAAAATCGGCTCAAGCATTTCTATACAATCCGGCCCACAAATTATATGCTACATCATGGGCATCCAATTATACCTGTCCTCAAGAGCATTGTGTAAAATGTAATAATTTATTGAAAGTAGTTAGCTATATGAATAAGATATTAGATGATTTTGAAACTATCTGATAAGCGCTATTACTAAACGAAGAAAGAATAGCACTACGAATGGGGAATCTCTTAACTCTTTATCTCCGTAATTATTTACCATATTCTGGAGGAATCAACGCTGGTATCGTCAGTTAGGAGAGAAAGAGCTAATGTGAATTAATTCTTGCTACCATATACATTAACATATACATGGTCTTGACATTCACGTCATTCACTCCTCGCCATTTTCTCAGGCATATGAACTTCAATTTACAATTACAGCTTTTCATCCTCCATTATTATGCCCATCTCACAAGGTCATGGGGGTGCGGTAATTAAGTGGTTAAACCTGGAGTCCTGGGTTCGAATCTCGATGAAGACTGGGAGTTTGAATTTCGGGAATTTTAGGACGCCACACAACTATAACGGGTACCTGACTTTAGTTGGAGAAATTAAAGGCGCGGAATCATTGTGCTGACCACATGACACCCTTTTAGTTAACCATTGGCCAAAGAAACAGATGACCTTTACATCATCTGCCCTGTTGAACGCAAGAACTGATAGGGGAACTTTACTCACAGGGTCATATATCTACATAAGTTTGGAAACCTAGTTTGCCTGTCTGTATTTTAGAGCTGGCTACACGCAACAGAACATTAAGTCCACTTGTTTGAGGGTAATCTACTATCCTTACCCTCAGTAAAACAAAATGCTGTCAAGATTGTTTCCTATTTTTTAGCAAAGACTCTCTAGATTTCCACTTAAGACTTTGTTATCTTGGTATTAGAGTTTCTTGCCTGTACCTTCATGCTGTCACCATAACGTTGGTGAATCTCTAGTGAATCTCTAGTGAATCTCTGGTGCTTGTGAGAAAACATGATTAATTTTAATTATTTTTTTTACACAGGAATCCAGCAATAGTTGCTTTTTATCTGATTTATTTTCTGCTTCTTCTATTTTCGATTACTTTTGCACTTTGATTCCAATCAACGCATTGCTACACTGTCTAAGATAATAACTGAGTTATAAAGGACTTCGTAGACAACTCGAGATCATGAGACAACTCCACCAAACCATTAAGAATTCGTATGTGACTGGACATGTCATTTATACCAACGTTGTTGTTGACCCCTTTATAGATTCATCCGAATAGATTCACATTAACGTCGATCTCTATAAGAAATAAAGGCCTTAGGTTTCTTGTTGACTTTAGTATGTATACGAATGGACGTCTACTAGAAGCATTATATAGGCATACAGATGTAGGGTATTTACGACAATGCCTTTTTTAAAATCACGACGTTCAAAATGTTGCTTTGAAAAGAGAGAATTATACAATCTTAAAACAATTTACTTGCATTCATGCTGTCCTTTCGGTGGCCCTACCAGCCCACCGGGCGTTTGCCCTAATGCTCATAGCCAGTCCGCCCCTGGTGATCACATTAAGCACTAGTAACGCATTTGTATAAATAAATAAATATGTATAGAGACTGTTTGCATAGAGACTAATCTTTAAACTCGCCATTATGTATACATTTTAAGTATACCGCAACTATTAATCAATCTACAATCTGCAAAGCCTTTGAATTCACCAAGCTGGAGGCTAAATATTGTAAAAGAAGAAGACATAATTTCCTTAATATCAGAAGACACGTCAACTAATCTCCTGTAAATAGTGTCATTAGGTATGGAAATTGCACTAAATGTATTAATAAATTTGGGTCCAATAATAACGAGCAATGTCTTTGACCGCTGACAAGAACTCCTTGATAATGGTGTGTGGTTTCAGAACTCTGGGAACCACCAAAATAAGAAGCTTCCTAGGCTGACATGCTTTAATTATGGTACTTGCCATCTGAGTCTAGTCTGAATTTCATTAGGATTTAAAACTAAACTACTGGATGTCGTTATCAGCAAAGCTTTCACGTTTGTTCGGCCTCAATACACACGGCAGAGAGAACTTCATTACAAATGCTGCATCGGGGTCTCTGAATTGCTGCTTAAAATATTCAAGTAAAACTATACCACAAAATTATCGTCATTCTCTTTTCTTTTAATAACTTTCTTTTGTTCAAAGTCCATTCCAGAAAGAATTTATTTCCATTGACTATAATACGATAGCGTATTATTGACGTGATTAGATCTTCACCAAAAAAAAAAAATGTTTGATCCCGCAATGCTGTTTCGACGCATTGGACAGTACATTCATTTGTGGAAAAAATGTCTTCTGCAACAACAGATGTGGTCCGCAGCATGTAGTTTTGAAGGACAATTATAAAAAAAACAACAAAAAAAACAAACAAAGAAGAACCAATAAAAAAAAAAACAACCCATTCTGTCTACTTTCCAACAAGGAGGATACATTCACTCAAAGTGACCTCTGTATCCTCTGCCAGAAGGTCGTGTTTATATTTGTCACCCTATCTTTTTATTTATTGACGATTGTTTCATACTTTGGTAATAATGTACACGTAATTTGAGTAATATCCCGTTCTGTTACCACCACTAATGCAAATCTATATCCACTATGGTACAAATATGCTTGTTAAAACACACTAGAAACAAAAAGAAAAAATACTCCGATGAAAAAATTGCCCCCCCCCCCCAATTTTTGCAATGGTCTTAGGCGACCTCTGGCAAATGGTCATTCGACCCCCAAGGGGTTCGCGACCCACAGGCTGAGAACCCCTGCACTAGGGTATCCTGTTGACTGACCTGGTGTCCGGCTTGCTTCACTTAAACCTTTACCAACATCTGGATGTATTTATGACGTAATTCGTATACTCGCGCATTTTGATTCTTTTTAATTAGACGTTCCTATATTAAATATTTAACAGATACCCTTTTAAAAACAATCATTATATGTATTTAAAATAATACAATAATGATAAGTAACTGTTCAAGATGATTCCGAGATTTAAAAAAAATGCAAGTTTTTCTTTATAGGGTACGCAGATCCATCTGAGATCAACTCTTCTATGTCACTAGTGCAGTCCAAGCCATATCGTTGTTTTATAGGTATTGATTTAACTACTATAACTGAAGACAGTCTATTACCACGTTCAGCGCTACTTGATTATTTATGACTAACATAATTATAGATCTTCATTCTAGTAGGTCATCTGTTGGTAAAGGTTAATTTTTTACACATGACTATAAGCGTTCAATCACAATTTATTTTACTGTGGTTAAAATAATAATAAAAGCTTATATAGGCCAGTGACACAAAGAAGAAGAGCTCTGCAGAAAATGTTATAGTAACCATGGTAGATGCTTTAAAGCTGCTAGATCTATTTCCGGCTTCCATAGATTTAGTGCCATTGACTACGTAAAATGTTTACATTAAGAAAGTGAGTTCAATTTTAAATCTTTTACTTACATCAAAATTCTTATGAACATTTAGAAATTTTAGTAGAAAAGGTAGATCAAGACTAGATCTAGTTTTCTCAGCACACTTTGTCGAGTTTGACTTCTACACAGTTTTGAAATCTCGGTCTTGTTCATTGTTGACAGAAACTTTACTCTGACGAGTCTGACGTCTCTGAGAATTTGAGACAGACAATCTGGTCGTGGTCGTGCGGTTTGCGCACTGGACTGTCGTTCGAATTTATCGACGGTCGAGGGTTCAAACCCTGCCCGCTCCCATCCCCCGTCGTCCTGCGGGAGGTTTGGACTAGGAAGTTAACTATCTTCAACTCTGACTGAAGGAACATCCGAAATATGTAAAACATTTTACAAACAAATACTTTAAATAGTTTGAACTTCTTAAGACCCAAGACAGTCTTACCTAAAACATTAGGTCTTGGCTTCTTTTCCAACATTTGGGTTTGAAATTATTTTTTGTCACATTTAAATTTAAAACCAAATGCAGATGAATGGAAATAAAGATCTAGACTCATCTAGACATCTAAATTTCGATCAAAATCTACTCGATTGTTGGGTATTCACTGATTACCTTCACTTCACTATTCTTCTTGTTAAAATTTAAATATTCAAGTTTGACTCAAATCTTGACTTGACAGATCATTTTATTTAAAATCGACAAATGAGAACATAGATAAATAAATATATAACAACATTGAACATATATATCATTTGATATATGGGATTTCCTATATATATGGGATTTCCTGCTTTCTATTCAAACATTCCTACAAACTATCATTACTATTAACTATCACAACTATGATTATTATATCTTATTATTCTAATATGGATGGATGGCTGGTCCTATGGTATATGCTCTGTACTGTTGTTCAATGATATTGATGGTCCCATGTATGAACCCCAACCACTATCTTCCCCTGAAATCCTGCTAGGGGTCTGAGCATGTAATAATCCTCAAATCTGAGGCTGAGGGAACATCTGAAACATGTCAAACAAACTGACATCTTGCATGAGTAGTGTCTATCATGAATAATTTTTATAATGAAATGATTATACTATGATACAGAAGGGTAGTGAGAACCACTGCTTTGTAGACACTTGATTTTTATATGCTGCTGAAGTGATTTATTCAACCAAAGGCACTACTTGCCTAGCAAGATGGTTATGAACTTGCACAATTTTTTGTAAAAATGTTTGTTTTATATGTTTTTAATATTCCTACGCAGCCATACACTTTTCTTGAAAGTGATACGTTATTGGATACTGTGCATCCCAGATATTTAAAGTGTTTTATCACATTTGTGAGGTGTTCATTTATGGTGATATTTGGCGCTAAGTAGATTTTATTAGATAGGGGCCTAAACTCAGGTACTATTTTACCCTCACTGGTATTGAGGAAAGTAGTAAGCAGCAGCTGGCCTCAGTTGGAGAGCTCTCACAAAGGCCATGGGACACAAATTTGAGGCCCAGAGAAAAACCCTAGTATAAGACAGGTGCAAAAGAAATAAAGAAAGTTTAAATAGACCCCTGCAGATTACAGATTTGTCTGCATCAGATGTGGCAAAATGTGCAGGTCGCAACTCGGCTTGTGTTACCATTATCCTATGATAGAATCTAACCATACTTTAGATCATCTATTGATCTAGATCCTCGATTAATATATTGCATGTGTTAATAATAAAAGGATGAATGACAGTATATATCTACAGCTAGTCTAGAATTAGATGTGCATATCTATATAATACATTATAGATGTATTGAAATCTTCTAGATCTATATCTTATATTGTAATAAATATAATATTATCTGTACTTATTCAAGCTATATAAGCTGTACTTATAAAAGTTTCAGAGTTACTTCAGCAGTGAACATTTACATTATGCACAAAGAATATGCCACAATGATCTAATTTTTGAGATTCTAAGCATTCAAACATATATAGCTAGCCAGAAAAACCAGTGACTTGGCAGAATTTAAGTCATTGGTTAATATGCATGACTAAATGCATGACGTGTAGGACGTAATCATCTTCTTTTTTGAAGTAACGTCTGTATTATATAAGAATATAATAATTTGTTTATTCTTTTAGAAATGGGATACTGTACATTTTAGATTTTGGACTTGGACTTTGGTCCTCCAACACTGTTTGGCACAAAAGACATCAAGCTTTCTCCACATCGATTAGTCATATGGTATTTCCACAGCCTTTTCCCAGTTAGTGCCCACACATTGTAGGTCTTCTACGAAGATGTGATGTAATGTTGTACATGGATGAATTTTTTTCACTTTCTTCTTTTCAACTTGCATGTTATGGACTGAATACTATAGCTAAAAGCAAAAATAGAGCTCATCTGAGTAACGTAAGGGAAGTTTAATATAGAAGAGCAGTATTACACATATGAGGTAGTGATCTCTATTGATATAGAAAAAACATACCATTTTGGTTCTAAAAATAGTAGTTAAAATGCTTAAAATTAATGCCAACATTTTATCAGCAAAGTTCTCTAAGCCATTATGATCTTTTAATGGAGCAATACTTTCTAATCCTGCTTCATTATCAGTAAAAAGCAAGGGGGCAAAATCAAACATGTAAAAGGTTCCATTAATATAGTGCTTTATAAATATCACTTGTCTCCTACAGACATGTCAGACTCCTAGTTCAATTAAATTGTTTTCGCTCATAGTTTTTTACTATTTCTATTTGAAGAGTCATGGAGGCTTCCTAACTTAAGTATGTAATCCTAGTTTACTGTTTGCAATGTTTATAAATCAAAATTATTTCTACAAATTTCAGCATATCAGATTGGTCTATTCTGTTAGTAGGCCTATAGATATGGAGGCTTCATAAATTTAGTATGTAAATCTAGTTTACTGTTTGCAATGTTTATAAATCAAAATTATTTCTCTAAGTTTCAGCATATCAGATTGGTCTATTCTGTTAGTATAGATGAATCTTCACAATCTCCATAGTAAGTCTAATGTACTCATATTTGTAGTTTAGTAAATCACTGCTGTAGGCAGCTTGTACAGGGTGATACCAAAGTCCTATTCAGGTCATTATAGATTTCTTGCAAGATGGATAAAGTGCTCGAATCTTGCTTAGAGAAGGCAACTTTAACACACCTATTGACTGGCTGTCATTTTAATCATGCTTTGGTTCTATATGTTGAAAAATTCTGCATCAATGAACAGTGATTCTAACAAAAACATACATTTGCAAAATTTTAGAAATTTCTTTGACTTGAGTATTTTCTTAGACAGGACTCACAAAATTAAAACAAAATACTACTGTGTGAATGATTATAATGTGAATGAAAAAAAAGTATACAGCTTTACTAAATGAATAAAATCTTTAATATTCAGAGGAATCTAAAAACATCTATAGTGTAACAGGAATTTTTCCTAGTGCAGGATAGAGGACTTCAATTTTACCCTGTAACGGAGACGCTATTAGTTCATTGCTTCTAGTCCTTATTTCTTGATCTCTTGCATGCTAAGTAGTTTCCATCTTTGTACCATTGTGATTATATTATCTATATGTGTATACGCAAAATGTCACTAACAATTCTAGTAACTATAAATATTGTTGTAGGATTTAGTTTAAAAATATCTATGTTTAATTCTTATCTGCAACCATTTAAACATTTAACCTTCCACATATGGTATCGATACTGTTGCAGATTTGATATTATTTAAGAGTCTTTCCAAATAAAAAGGCTAGATAAAATTACCGCATTATTTAGGTCTGCACCACCTAATTCTTATGCTTAGAATGCATAGTCATGCAAAATACTAGCAGGGCCCAATTTAAGTATGTATAGGCCCGTGGAAAACTTTTGTGTAGGCCCCTACACTTTTTTGAAAATTCACTTATTAATAAACAATATTACTATCTAAATTGTGCCATATTATAAAAAAAAGTGCTTGTATATTTAATTTTCATTCAATACAAAAATAAAATTATTTAATATGCATTTTTTTTATTTACGCAATGTATTTGGTTTATCCAAAGTAAATTACAAGAATAATAATAAGGCTTGTATTTGAGTCCAAAGATTAATAAGGAATGCAGCATTCCCCATATATTATAAGAATACAAACTCACTATAACACTTTTAAACCATGATAGTGTTACCACCTGTAAGATTTAGTATTGTTGGTAAAAATATGGAAGAAATACGGTATGACAAAAACTTCAAAGTTTCTGATCCATCACAATATTGATTTTTTACTCTTTCTGGAGGCCCCCTTCTTGAATAGTCCCCTGGGCTATAGCCCCGCCTGGCTTGCTATAACACTTTTAAAACTGGATAGTGTTACCACCTGTAAGATTTAAAGTATTGTTGGTAAAAATATGGAAGAAATACTATAGAACAAAAACTTACAAGTTTCTGATCCATCGAAATATAGATTTTTTACACTTTCTGGAGGCCCCCTTCTTGTAGAGTCCCCTGGGCTATAGACCCACCTGCTCTATCCCTTAAATCTGCAAACTGTATTTCTCTTTTCTCTTTGTAATTGAAGACGAGGCTTTATATAGATCTAGTTGTGCATGCAGATACAATACTGTTTATTAATATTATTTTTTTTTATTTAGCCTCCTTTATTTTTACTTTGTTTCATAATCATATGCCAATATTTATTAATATTTACAGTTTTGTATTTGGAAATGTGTAATTTTAACGTACAGACTTTTTATGCTCTAGTTTTAAAGTCTAGTCTAGTAATTTGATTCAATGTTGAAACAAACATTAAAGACATCTCCTGAGAATTATAGATTCTGGTCTAAACTTACATGTAGTATAAACTTAATTTAATTATGTTTGTAAAAATGTTTTGTAAAATGTTTTACATGTTTTGGATGTTCCTTCAGAGTTGAAGATAGTTTACTTCCTAGTCCAAACTTAGCATTCAAATGCATGCTGAACTCTTTATTTGTTAAGTTTTTTCAAGTCTCTGCTAATCACATTTGTTAAAAGTAATAAATTTTCTCCACTGTTGCCTTAGTAAAACATCTTTATTTCTTGTATCTAAATGTTAGTTTTGTTTGTAATTTTTTTAGTTATTTAAAAATGCATGATTAATAAAATTTTTCTTTTTCTTTCTTTCTGTAGGTGGACCTTTAATCTGAAGGTAGGGTGGTGTATGGGCATGGCCATTTTCAAATTATCATGAGCCTTAGGACTGGACTCTACAAAGGACAAAACAAAGCAGTTCAACTTTTTAAAGAAAGTCATTCAGAAACAGACAACCAAATAAATTTAAGCAAAGGACAAAGTATCTTGAGTTTACCTACAAAACAAACAAAGGATAAAAAATCTCTGTATGTCAAAAATAATAGTGAAACAAATAAAAAACATGATAAAATAAACTTCCATACAAAAAATTCTAATCCTAAAGACAATTCACTACCACAGTCAAATGAGAAAGAAAACTTCCATGAAAGACAATCCAATAATTTATCTTTCATTAAGAACACATTAAATAAACAAAGACTAGGTGAATCTAGTGATAACATTAAAAAGATAAAGTTTGAAAAACCGGATCATTCCAGTGAGGCTGACAAAATTTTGTCTGGTGTAGACAGTGAGGAGGAGAAAGATATCATCCTGTCTGACTTAGCCGATCCTGACCGGGACACCCTAGGGTCATCGAGCTCAGAGCTTGCAGCCCTTAAGAGCCCCTCTAGGGAGTCTCGCAACTCAGATTATGAGAGTAGCCCCCAACCTACACTTCCGGATGAGTTTCCGGAAAGTGGGGATACTGATACACCTACATTTACTAGCCCTCCAGTTGTTCTGACAAGATCTGGTAGAGGTACGCCACATCCTAGAGGTGCAAAGTCATCAGCCAAGACTTCTATTGGTTCCCATATCATTGAAAAACAAAGTGACACTAACCAATCAGATGCATACAAATCAGAAACTCTTTTAGATGCTAACACTAATGCTGGTAATTCTCCTTTCAAGAGTTTAAGTCCTGCTCAAAATCTTCCAACTCTGCTGCCTGAATCTTTGATTGTTAAGAAAACTCCGACTCCTATAGAAACTACTACACCTAGAGACAACTTCAAACCCAATTCAAAACCCCCAGCTTCTTTTGAAAATCATTCGCCTCCCAAGCCTGGCTCGAGCCTTACTACTCCTTACTCATCTCATCGGCTCAAACCTCAAGGCGACGCAGCCAAACGATCTACTGCCAGCTCTTTGAACCATCGACCAGAAGTCTCTGGTGGGTTTGAAGCTGATAGCCTTGACTTTGCAAAAGACAGCCTTGAGAATGCTTCTGTAGATGTTGAAGCTGATGATGATAATGTGGTAGATAAAAGTCAGGGTCAAGGTTTAATTGCTGATTCCCTTGAGGACAGTGAAACTGAAAAGCTTTTTTCACAAGCATCAAAAACAATTGAAAGAGACTCAGAGTCACCAGACAATCTATTATCAAGAGAGATAACTCTTGTTCCTGTCAATGAACATGAAAAGCAGTTACCTCTCCCTGATGCTATAAACCTCTCATTGACAAAAGAAGATTCTTCTTTATCAATTAAACAAACTGATAATTTTTTTCCTTCTGTCACACCAGATAAACCAATCTTTATTCTAAAATCAGACCCAAGAAAGTCAAGGTCATCCTCTACCCACACAACAGGGAGATTATCCCACCAAAGTCAAGCCAAGCTTAATCCACAACCAACGGCAAAAACGGCTTCCAGCGTGCATCATTCCATGAGGGGGCCGTCCACGTCAAACAGGGTGTATGTCACCTCCCCGACATTCTCTGACGATGACGAGACACAGTATCGGCTGGTGAGTAGCCGGCTGGACGGAGATGAAGAAGAGGACACCTACAGGGAACTGGACATGGCTGCCATCCAAGGTCAGGCTCGACATGGCACAGGAAGTGCTAAACTATCAGGTGGCAAACATGTGACTTACAGTGACTCTAAACTTCTTGTTGCTAAGACCCAGGAAAATAAAGAGCCTGGCTACATGTCCAATCCTTATGGGCTCAAGATGGCAAGTGAGGCCATAGAACTCACTTCAAAGAAACAATCTAGTGGGCAAAATGTTGCTGCTGACCTCGGCAATCCTGGCATTAATCAACAGGGGCGTATTATTAATCATAATCCACAACTTACTGAGCAAGCCTTGCCGCCGTCACATCTCAATGAGCCTGTGCAGAGACCATCCAGAGTTAGAGGCATTTCACTTCCGACTGGGCCGACCTATGATCCCAGAGACGAAGAAGATCTACAAAGAGAGACCTCCTACCAGCAAGGTAAACAGTTCATTTGATCCATACATTGTCTGCCTCTTTTTTTTTTTCAAACCATCTCACAGTGATTAGTTGATGTCAGCCTGGTTCAATGGCTACCTGATATGTGCTCTCAATGGTCCCCGGTTTGAACCGTGCCTGCTGACACCTCCTGTTGTCCTGTGGCTAGAATGGGATAATCTTCAAATCTGAAAGAATATCTGAAAACTGTAAAAGATTTGGTTTTAAATGACTTAAATGTACAAGTGTAAAATATCAACATTGATGGGTAAAAAATTGTTTCAATAAAACTACTGAATTTACTTAAACTTTTGTGACCAAGTCAATACTGTTGAAATAGAATCTATTTAAATCCTACTTTTGAGTTTTAGCATCTGACATCCATAAATAATATTCAAAATGTTCTTTTATTGAAGTAACAGGTTTTACAGGATAAAATGTCATCTAGTCAATTTATAAATCACTGTCATCTTCAAATTTCTGAACTAAAGAAAAATTATTTTGGTTTTAAATTTGTATGTATTATTACATTCTAGCCCATTTCCTGACCTAAAAAAAAATATTTTGGTTCTAGATTATTATGTCAATAAATAAATTCTAATACAAGCAATTAACAATGACAATATATTTACAATGTGCGGTTAAGTGGCTTGTAGCTATCCCTTCTTTAAATCCCTTCTCAATAGGTTTTGAGTTTAAATCCTTCTCGTAAAGAAACCTCCAAGCAGGTACCCTTCCCTCACAGCTACACAAAAAGATTGGACCATAGTGCACTGAGCATACCATAGCATGAAAGATGGAATATGCAAAAGCTATTTTAAAACATGATTATTTGAAATTTTTGCTATCCAAAGAAAGGCCCATTCTTTACATAGGCATATGAATATACTGCAATAAAAAAGCATTATACAAAGAAATCAAACCAATCAAAGTTCCATAACTCTGATACAATGACTTCTGCTTATTAAGTGATAACATTATTTGTTAAATAAAGTACAACTTGATTCAAAACAGTTTCTGAAAGTAATAACTTGTATTTCATATTTATATATTCATATGAACTGTATAAAGGTAATCTTACATCAGAGAGTATAGGCTGTTGTGTGATACTGGTTAGAAGTGCGAGCTCAGAGCTTGATGACACTATTGTGCCAGACTTTAGATCAACTATAAAAACTAAAGTTGTGGTCTATAGGGCAGATGATGTAAAGGTCATCTGATTCTGTGGCCTACGGTTAACGAGGGTGTCATGTAGCCAGCACAAGGATCAACCGCCTTTACTTTTTCCCAACTAATGTCAGGTACCCATTAGAGTTGGGTGGACTCATAGGCGCCCAAGGATCCCAAAATAAAAATACCAGTCTTCATCAGGATTCGAACCCAGGACCCCCGGTTCAGAAGCCAAACGCTTTACCGCTCAGCCACCACGCCTTAGATCAACTAGGACAGATATTATCATCTTTTTTTTTTCTTCTTTATTATTTATATTAGTATTTATTGCAAGAAATTTTCACAAATGAAACAAGAACATAAAATGTTTTAATGTTGGTTAGACTACTATTAAAAAACAAGTCCTGTGTTTGGGACCCCTCAGCTCAAGAAAACATAAAAAAAACTACAACAGATGAAAAATAGAGCAGCGGAATTTATAACAAATGAATATTCTATGACAACAGCATTAGTAAAATCACTAATTTAGAGAAGCTTCTGGGCAGAAGATTTTGGAAAAGTTGCCATAATACATAAGAAATGAATCATAATATACAAATACAAAAGCTAATAAAATACTCAGAAAGATACAAAGATTAAGGCACATTTCTTATTCCATATGCTAGGACAGATTCGTACAAATACTCCTTCTTCCCTAGTGCTATTAGAGCATGGAATGGCTTGCCTTAATCAATCAATCATTTTCATTAGCATCTGTTCTCAGTATTTTCAATCAATCTTTTTCATTAGCATGTGTTCTCAGTAAATACTGAATCATATGAATAAATTAAAAGTGACTGAGTGACAAAAAGCACTTGGCTACCTAAACAAAGGGAGCTTGAGTTTGGTTGCCTTTGCTGACAGGGAAATAGAACTGGAGATTTGACTCAAGCTGGGTTGTCATTTCTTAGCGCCTAAAGTCAGCTCGGAAACCCAAATACCCCCACCCACCGCCTGTAAAGTCAATGGATCAGAGTGCATTGAGTATGCTGTAGGAGCATGTTCACTGCGCCATACAAAAGTTATATAATAATAATAATAATAACATTGTCATGTCTGCAGTATTAGCATTCACTGATTGATTACTAGATGTGTCTAAACCAGTGATGCCCAACATAAATCGACCTGCGGGCCATTTTAATTTCCGACACTGGTGTCGCGGGCCACATAAAGGAAAGATACAAAAATGAAATGAAATTGACCTGAAACTATTTGATTAGAAACTCGTGAATCTAGTACTTACATTCATTAATGGGATATTAGTATCTTTTTTTTTTCATGCGTCTGAACACGGCTTCATTTCTCTACTAAAAATTTGAGCAACAGTGTAGCTAGCTTTACCACCGACTCATATTCTTGACTCTTTTTGATAAATATTAATATTAATCTTCCAATCTCTAGACGTAGTTTAACAATCTTTTTATTCAAATGGCATCAAATTTGTTTTATATTTGCGTTTAAAAAAAAAAAGGCAGACTTTATTTACAACTCAAAAATATTGGCTTATTTATCATGTTCTTCCAAAAAAGTAATTTTATTTTGATAAATTCTACATTAAGAGTCTCATAAACATACAAATGTTGGTCATGGTACCAATTAATCGGAGTAAAATTGATGGCCCTAACATAGGTAAAGAGACATTTTTAAACCTTTTCTTTGAGGGGGGGGGGGGGGGGGGGTTAGCGGATTTTATATACTTTGTGCCAACATTTCCTGATTGTTAGCAGAAGTCAACATTTTAGTCCCCAGTTAAAAACTGCCACTCCTTTATACGAAACAATACTTAAAATAATGAAATATTACTTTGTTGACAAGATGCTTCTTTTATAAATTGTTGTTTACAATAGAGCAGTGTTTCTCAAACTGTGCTCCCTCAAAACACTAAATAAGTGTTCCACAAACTACTGGAATAAATAACTAGTAGGCCTAAACGTGAATTAATTTCTCTAAAGAAATAATTACATTTTTCCGTTAAATACCCTGAATGTGCAAAGTGTCCTGTTAAGGAAAAAGTTTGGGAAACAAGAGAGTAATTACAACTGTTATTGTCAGGGAGTGATTATCTCCCCTTGCTCTCATTAAAAACTAATTCTCTAATTAACTTGTAGGTAGCTCACTGTCCCAATTAAGTTTTGTCTGTGGTTTCAATGTCTTAGATCCTAATCCTGCAGCTAGATCTCTGTATGCCAGGTTTAAGAAGCGAATCTGATCTTTGCTGTAATTTCCATTGTGGCCAGATAGCGCTGCAAAGCCTGACCTATGTATTATAATCTCTGATGATATCTCTAATTGCTGTGCATGAAAGTCTATGTCATGTACAGAGCCTTGCGTGTCTGTGTGGTCCACTAATTAAAGATTACCATTCAAGTGCGCTATTGATTTTCAACAGTTTTTTTTAACTTCTCAATGTCTTATCAGCTGTAGATCACAAGGGGAACTACTCAAGGGATTTCTTTTTTGACTTGGTGATATTGAGAAAAAAACAACTTTTTGTTTCAGAAGATAATCATATCCTTGTTTTTGTTAGTAAAAACAATGATTGCATAGCTACCAGTTGTCCATTGAACAATAGATTAAGCTGTTGGAGGTTTGAAGTTGGGTGTTTGACTGTTTATTAGGTGTTTATTATTGTTAGTTGTTTCTTTGATACGGTTTTAATTTAATTCACGTTAAACATTCTGAGACAATAATGTCAGGGGACATAATTAACAGATTCTGCTTGGAGTAAGGGTAATATCACTTTTATCTATCTGTATATTTTACATTAACTTGACCAAGTGCCTGGTTGAGTGACTGTCGTTTTAATGTTCACAGGTTTGAATCCTGCCTACTGTCATCACCTGCATTTCTGCAGGATAATTGGGCTAGGATGAAATAATCTTCAATTCTAAAGGAATATCCAAAACGTAAAAAATGAAAATAAAATTTAATCTTTAAAAAGTCATTCTTCTTTAAAGTAAAAAAATAACAACTAACTTTCAGTAATCAAACTATAATATATTGTAGTCATTTTCTTATAATATAAACTTAAAATCAGATGTTACACTTTAAATGCTTACACTTTATGGCTACAGGATATGTTGGTTCTTCGTTTTACCAGAAAAATATTGAATGAATAAATCCATATCTGTATAGGGTTTGGACACAAAATAAACCATATCCTTTGTAGAACAATAACATTAAAAAATAATTATGGATAGATCATGGGTGGCTGGATTTAGGTGATTTTTATAAAATAAAGTGATCAAATAATTATGTAAATGTGTTGCTACCAGAATAAACTTGTAGGATTTTAACTTTAAAAAAAAAAAAAAAATGGATTTAGAAAACTATGAAATAATGGGCATGATAGCAAATAAAATTTTTGTTTTTTTTTCATTCAGATAGTTTATGTCAAGAAAACTGTACTTATCAAAACATTACACCTCTGCAATGGTATGTTGGTGGTAGGACTATTTGAATAATATATTTCAGTTCTATCCATAAAAAAATTATGCCAATCTCCAATTACTGTCAGCTCTTAGAAAACAAATATACTAAATAGTTATTGTTTGAGCAGCATGAGTGGCAGTTGCTCCCATGTGAACATTTCTAGTATTAGTAGTAGTACTCTACCTATCGATGTTGACATGAACATAAATTTTGACATTTGGCTCAAATGCATGAAGTCATTCTAACTAAATGGCATCTGGTCAGGGACTGAGACACTCCATTGGTTGCATTGCATAATAAAGATGATAATAGTAATTTGTCTTACAATTTGTGTATTACACCAAATAAAAAATTATAACTATAAAAAAAAAACAATGTACATTCACACCAGAGTCACTCATAATTTACATGTGACAAAGTTTATATCAGATTGTTAATGATTTGATTGCCAGGGGAACAAAAGAGTTTTTGTGTCTGTTTGTCTTTGCTATCTAAGCTTCTTCTTATCTTATATAATACAGATGTTACTTCAAAAAGAAGATGATTACATAATACCATAAGGCACTGTTCTGTAGTTAAAGTTATTCTATGGTGTACAACCTTGGCCACATAAAGTTATTCTATGGTGTACAACTTTGACCACATAAAGTTATTCTATGGTGTACAACTTTGGCCACATAAAGTTATTCTATGGTGTACAACTTTGGCCACATAAAGTTATTCTATGGTGTACAACTTTGGCCACATAAAGTTATTCTATGGTGTACAACTTTAGCCACATAAAGTTATTCTATGGTGTACAACTTTGGCCACATAAAGTATATGTGTTGTCCACTTTTTTTGATTTTCTATTTACAAGTTGTGATTTTTGTTAAATACTGTATTTACTAGTAGAAGATCCTTCAAAATTACCTCTAGATTGTTTCATTATATAGTTAAAGACAACTTTATTGGTGGGGGACATGATCAGCTTTTATGCTTAAAAAAGAAAAGTCTAGAATTTTTTTTTTTAAACATTTCTTACATGAAGAATCTGTATGGCTTCTATTGCAGACAGGCCACATTGTGTCTTGAATATTTTGTTTGTTTTGATTTGCAGGCTTTTATAATGAATTTGTTTTCATTATTTATACTTCAATAGTTGAAAAAGAACTTTCATTCCAACTTGTATGTGTATGCTTATTTCTGGTGTAAAATCAAGCAAATTAGCTCATTATTCAACTGTTTCGGTTTACGATAAAAGTTTTAATTATTATGTATTCTAATTGTTCTCACTGTATTTTAAGCAAATTATTTTTTTTTTGTGTATTCACAGGCTTGCAAATGAAAATTCAAGATTGGAACAGAAAAGTTGAAGAGGTCACTATTCCTACACTGCCTTTAAATAGTGGTTCTCAGGACTTTGTAATGGACTCCCTTGATTACGCCTCTGTTGAGGACCCTGCTCGGGCTTTTGTTGAGATATTTAAAGCTGACCCTAATGATTACTATGACAAGCAGCCGCCGAATGTTGGCTTTCGCAATCCACCACCACTCCCACAGGAGTTTGTGGATAACAAACAACAGCCAGCTACCGACCGCTTGAAAAACATTAATCTTGCGAATGATGAGGATGTGGATTATGAAGACATGCATCACCATCGGATAAACCCACAGGTCCAACCCAGGTTTTACAAGCCACAGACTGACCCGGCACATGGTTATGATACGATGAGCAGTAGGTATGTAGAGGTGGGAGACAACACAGAAAGAAGCCTACCGAGCAGTAGCTTGATCAATGGTCATTCAGTTCATGCTGGCCAGAACAATTACCTGATAAATGGCCAGAAAAATTTGAAGATGGACCACAAACTGAGCGTTCAGGAAAGTATTGATTATACAGACAGAAGTAATTACAGTAAATCAGAGGATGACATAAACAAAGCCAGGCCAAAAGTTACAGAAGCTCCTATGGAGGCTGTCCAGCCCACCCCTCCCAAGTATGACTACATCAACAATAACAAAGAGGATTATGGGAAGCCACACCCAAAAAGCTACAGCCTAATACATGAAGTCACCAAAGAGGAAAAAGAAAAACTCAACGAAATCTTTATACAGCCCAAGGTCAAGGAGAAACCAAAGAAAGGAATACTGAAGAAGAAAAGGCTGGACAATGGCCAGGGTGGGTCACAGGTCACTGACCCTGGTCAGTTTGAAGATGAACAGCAAGAAGATGAGAGAGAATTAAATCCAGCTGAACAGGTCAGTGTGTTACTTTGTTTTTTATATCCCAGAATCTGTTCTATTTTACGTATAGTACTTTTTTAAAGCTCATGACTGCTGATGGTATGTGACTTAGGCCTACTTAATCCTTTTTACACCAAGTGAAGTGCGGCAGCAGTACTTGGCCATTAGACTTTGTTCTGGGCAATTTCCAATATTCAGTTAAGCAGTCAAGTATTTTTTTACATGCAACATCAAAGTTTAAAAATGTCCAAGTCTTGGTTTACTTATATCAGGGGTTCTCAACCTGTGGGTCGCGACCCCCTTGGGGGTTGATTGACCATTTGCCAGGGATTGGTATTGTCTATTCTTCTATTGCCGTATGTGTGTGTGGGTGGGAAGGTGGGGTGGGGGGGGTCATGGCAGAGTGGGGGACTGTAAAAAGGGGTCGCCGAGCTTAAAAGGTTGAGAACCGCTGACTTTTATCCAGTTATGAAGTATTCTATTTTTTTAAAAATAACTCTAAGTCATTAATTATTAGGGACTATACAGTGGAGGAATGTCTATAATATACAGGATAATATAAGATAAGCACCTTTTACTTAAGGGATTAATGTTTACAAAAAAAATATTTTTTTTCTTTGTCTTTAATGGGATGGCTACCTAGTTGTGTGACATGTGTTCTGGACTTTCATTTCTATGGTCTTGGTTTTAAGCCCTGATTTCTGCAATGCCCTGCCCTCTTGCAGGAGGTTTGGGCTAGGATGTAATAATCTTCAGTTCTGAAGGAATATTGGAAACGTGTAAAACAAACTAAAAAAAAAAATCAACCTTTTAATTCGATGTTGTATGGTATCATGTATTTATAATGTTGTCAGATTGCATACTTTTTTTTTAGTGATTTGTCAAGAGCATTAAAACTTCAGAAAACACTAAAGCTAAAATCACTTCAAGTCTTTTATGAATGCCTTTTTAATCTTACCCTGTCTGGGCAACCAGTTTTTATAATTCTATCATTGATCTCTGTAAAAGTATTACTCATAAATTAATTAATATACTACTGCTGTGACCAGGGCTCTAAGGGCTTGTAATATCTTGTGAACAGGGCCCTGGTATATTGTGACCAGGGCTCTAAGGGCTTGTAATATCTTGTGAACAGGGCCCTGGTATGTTGTGACCAGGGCACTAATGTCTTGTGATATCTTGTGAACAGGGTCCTGGTATGTTGTGACCAGGTCTCTAATGTCTTGTAATATTTTGTGAACAGGGCCATGGTATGCTGTGACTAGGGCTCTAATGTCTTGTGATATCTTGTAAACAGGGCTCTGGTATGCTGTGACCAGGGCTCTAATGTCTTGTAATATCTTGTGAACAGGGCCATGGTATGCTGTGACTAGGGCTCTAATGTCTTGTAATATCTTGTGAACAGGGCCATGGTATGCTGTGACTAGGGCTCTAATGGCTTGTAATATCTTGTGAACAGAGCCCTGGTATGCTGTGACTAGGGCTCTAATGGCTTGTAATATCTTGTGAACAGAGCCCTGGTAAGCTGTGACAAGGGCTCTAATGTCTTGTAATATCTTGTGAACAGGGCTCTAATGTCTTGTAATATCTTGTGAACAGGGCCCTGGTAAGCTGTGACCAGGGCTCTAATGTCTTGTAATATCTTGTGAACAGGGCCCTGGTATGCTGTGACCAGGGCTCTAATGTCTTGTAATAACTTGTGAACAGGGCCATGGTATGCTGTGACTAGGGCTCTAATGTCTTGTAATATCTTGTAAACAGGGCCCTGGTATGCTGTGACCAGGGCTCTAATGTCTTGTAATAACTTGTGAACAGGGCCATGGTATGCTGTGACTAGGGCTCTAATGTCTTGTAATATTTTGTGAACAGGGCCATGGTATGCTGTGACTAGGGCTCTAATGTCTTGTGATATCTTGTAAACAGGGCTCTGGTATGCTGTGACCAGGGCTCTAATGTCTTGTAATATCTTGTGAACAGGGCCATGGTATGCTGTGACTAGGGCTCTAATGTCTTGTAATAACTTGTGAACAGGGCCATGGTATGCTGTGACTAGGGCTCTAATGTCTTGTAATATTTTGTGAACAGGGCCATGGTATGCTGTGACTAGGGCTCTAATGTCTTGTGATATCTTGTAAACAGGGCTCTGGTATGCTGTGACCAGGGCTCTAATGTCTTGTAATATCTTGTGAACAGGGCCATGGTATGCTGTGACTAGGGCTCTAATGTCTTGTAATATCTTGTGAACAGGGCCATGGTATGCTGTGACTAGGGCTCTAATGGCTTGTAATATCTTGTGAACAGAGCCCTGGTAAGCTGTGACCAGGGCACTAATGTCTTGTAATATCTTGTAAACAGGGCCCTGGTATGCTGTGACCAGGGCTCTAATGTCTTGTAATAACTTGTGAACAGGGCCATGGTATGCTGTGACTAGGGCTCTAATGTCTTGTAATATTTTGTGAACAGGGCCATGGTATGCTGTGACTAGGGCTCTAATGTCTTGTGATATCTTGTAAACAGGGCTCTGGTATGCTGTGACCAGGGCTCTAATGTCTTGTAATATCTTGTGAACAGGGCCATGGTATGCTGTGACTAGGGCTCTAATGTCTTGTAATATCTTGTGAACAGGGCCATGGTATGCTGTGACTAGGGCTCTAATGGCTTGTAATATCTTGTGAACAGAGCCCTGGTAAGCTGTGACCAGGGCACTAATGTCTTGTAATATCTTGTGAACAGAGCCCTGGTAAGCTGTGACAAGGGCTCTAATGTCTTGTAATATCTTGTGAACAGGGCTCTAATGTCTTGTAATATCTTGTGAACAGGGCCCTGGTAAGCTGTGACCAGGGCACTAATGTCTTGTAATATCTTGTGAACAGAGCCCTGGTAAGCTGTGACAAGGGCTCTAATGTCTTGTAATATCTTGTGAACAGGGCTCTAATGTCTTGTAATATCTTGTGAACAGGGCTCTAATGTCTTGTAATATCTTGTGAACAGGGCCCTGGTAAGCTGTGACCAGGGCTCTAATGTCTTGTAATATCTTGTGAACAGGGCCCTGGTATGCTGTGACCAGGGCTCTAATGTCTTGTAATAACTTGTGAACAGGGCCATGGTATGCTGTGACTAGGGCTCTAATGTCTTGTAATATCTTGTAAACAGGGCCCTGGTATGCTGTGACCAGGGCTCTAATGTCTTGTAATAACTTGTGAACAGGGCCATGGTATGCTGTGACTAGGGCTCTAATGTCTTGTAATATCTTGTAAACAGGGCCCTGGTATGCTGTGACGAATCTAGCTCTGACTTTTTATCAGAAATAGCATTTGGGGCTTATTCAATATTAACAGATGTTTGAGTTTCAGCATTTTTTCCCCTCTTTTCCTTGCTCTTGGAGAGTTTGTGAATACATTCAAGGTTAATATCAATCAGTTTTCAAGAAGGAGGAGCAGCATCCAAAGTATTCCATAGTAAACTCTCTTCTCTTGTAATCTAAAGTGGTCTCTTAGGGAACTAGTTTTAGTTTTATATGTTTTTGGAACCTTTGTATGTAGCGTTAACCACTAGACCAGTCAGACTTTTAACCAATAATAAGTCATTGATGAGATGGTGGTAACACTTTCAAATAATCACTATTAAAGATATGTGTTTTTCTGGATTGCTTTTTTTTTTCTCAGTGGCTATGATACTAATCATTGCTGATGACACTAGGTCAAAGGGGAATAATCCAGTCTCTTTGCTTATATATATATATTCTGTAACAAATGGGGTTTAAAATTAGTTGGTTGGTTTCATCAAAAGAGCAAAGAATGTTTATGGCTCCCTAGTTTTATCAACTGTGAATTGTGTCTCTAGTTGCAACTCTGCTGTCAAACTACTTAGTGATTTCTTACATTGAGAACATTTTTTATTACAGCTTTTATATAGTGCTACTTTCATGCTTATAGCATGCTCAGAGCACTTTTGATCCAATCTCATTTATTGACCAGTGGGGAGGGGGTTACTAGGAGTTGGTTTTCCGTGCTGCCTTTAGGCGCTCAGTAAACACAACTCTGCCCAAGTCGGGTGTCACATTATGTATGCCTACATTATATAAGTGAATTATCTGAATAATATGTGCATAATCTAAATAATATAATTGCATTATCTTAATAATATAAGTGCATTATCTAAATAATATAAGTGCATTATTCAAATAATATAAGTGCATTATCTAACTAATATAAGTGCATTTATAGTCTATTTTTTTTCTTCTTCTTCATAATAGTTTTAAGAGTTGAGTCTATGACTCTTGGATCTATATAGGCCTATGGAAGCTTCTCTCTATCTGTCTGTCTGAACAAACTTCTGTTCAAGAAAGATCCATGTTTATATAGTTCGTCCATCGTGGTTCGATGATGACCACTTTGTCATCCAGGGGGCTGAGGGCTTTGCACTGGGGTTTTGTGCCTCCTCATGTGGCTGGTGAGACCTATGTGAGCCCGGAATGTTCGGCTGCACACTGGGCAGGTTATTCCAGCTGGAGCTAGTGTCGTGGGCCTTGCTTTTCTTCTCTGGTGTTTTTCTTCTGCCAGCGTGGTTCTCTTTTCCTCAGCAACCTGAGCGTCAGTTTTCACAGCGCGACGCCATGATGCGTTGTCATGTGTCTCTGTCTCCCAGGTGACTGCGTCTATGCTGAAAGCCTTCAGAGAAGCTTTGAGGGTGTCCCTGAGCGCTTTCTTTGACCACCTTGGATCCATGTAGATGTATATTTTCACATCTTTCTCACTGATGGCTTGTATCCCAAGACACTCCCCCATATTTATTCTCTGAACCTCAGTCATCTCAATGATCCTGGGTTCATACCCTGCCCGCTGAAATCCTCCGTCATCCTGTGGAGGTTTGGACTAGAAAGTTATTATCTTCAACTCTGAACAAACATCCACAACATGTCAAACGTTTTACAATCAAAGATTTTACAAACATTTGTTTACAAGTTGGTTTGTGGTTTGGACTGTCCTAACATTGGTCCTGCAGGAGGTATGGGATAAACTGGAATAACTTATCTTATAAATTATAGACGTCACTTCAAAGGAGAAGATAATTACATCCTATGCATTTCATGTGTAATCTTGTCATGCTTGTTAATCAGTGGCTTAAACTCTGCTAAGTAGTTGGTTTTCCTGGCTGATTCAGGCAACCTATTCCATGCCCTAACAGCCCTAGGGAAGAAGGAGCACTTGTCCTAGCAATTGGAATAGGAAATTTGCTTTTATTCTTGTGTCTCTCTGAGTATTTTATTAAGTTTTGTTTTTGTATTTATTTGTAAATTATGGTTCATGGTTTTATGCATAAATTTTAAATTTGGTGATTTTACTAATAGTGGTACTCTATTCTAATGTGAATATTTGTTTGCTATAAGTTTAACTTATCTATTTTGCATCTGTTCTAGTTTCTTTATGTTTTCTTGAGTTGCTTTGAGTCAATTCTAAAGGAAGATCTGAAATGTAAAACTTATAGCTAATGAAATGTCAATTATGAGAAAACTTGTGTAAATGCAGGATGCTTATTTATTAATGTAATTTTCTCTAAGGTATAAAATCAAAAGTCATTATATGTCATTGTTCATCAAGTTGTTGTTTTTCATAACTCTCAAAGATTGGACATTTCACTTCTTCATCTAGCCAGCTATTTTTTTTCTGTTGTGCTGTAAGCTCTTTTACACTATGTGTCAATGAAAAAGTGGTGTGCTGGGCTATTTGTGGTGTAGGCTCCATCTGAGGTGAATAAAATTGGGGCATTCAAAGAATGTATGATTAACAGTTTGTAAGAGTGGGCGCAGTGTCTATGTGGGATTATTCTGTGCATGTGAAAATTTTAAAATGCACAAAAACAAAACCTAATAAAATACTTTTAAAAAAAGGCACAAAGATAAAGGCACATTTCTTATTCCATACGCTACATGTAGTATACACAAATGCTCTTTCTTCACTAGTGCCATTAGAGCATGGAATGGGTTACCTGAGCCAGCCAGGAAAGCCAATGACTTAATTGATTAACATGCATAACTAGATTGACCTAAGGACAGGCATAGGAAGTTATCATCTTCTTTCTTGACGTAATGTAGGAAGAAATCATCTTTTTTGAAGTAACGTAGGAAGAAATCATCTTTTTTGATGTAACATAGGAAGAAATCATCTTCTTTCTTGACGTAACGTAGGAAGAAATAATCTTTTTTGATGTAACATAGGAAGAAATCATCTTTTTTGATATAAGATAAGATAAAGATAAAGTATATTGTAGATTGCTCTTCCTGAAGGAAGGAAATTAATATGATTTGTATTTTAATGTTGTGCTTATAGTTTTCTTAGATCTCAATGTCTATTTGTGTTTCATTGTTTGCAATACTTTGCGGCTAGTGCACAATTCATATGCTGTTTTGACATTTAGAGGTCTGTAACATACTGCAGGCTCAGAGACATTCAAGAGTCTAGAGTGCTGATTAGACTTGTATTTCTTAATTAAAGTGTCCACCTATTAATGACTTTTAGAAATGACGGTTTTCAGTAATGGCCAATTTTTTTTTGCTTTTAATACAAGGTCTGGGCTCAAAGGTCATCAACTCTGGCCAAAAGATTTGATGGTAAAGGTCGACAAGGGAAGATAACTGGTGCCTTACAAAAATACAACAGTGAATCTTCTTTAAACCAGGTACATGTAAGATTTATCTAACTTTAATAATATAATAATAATAGAATATGCATCCTCCATTTGGGACCCCTCAACTCAAGAAAACATTAAGAAACTGGAACAGACACAAAATAGAGCAGTGAGATTCATAACAAATGAATATTCACATTTGACTAGAGTAACACCTTTAGTAAAATCACTAAATTTAGAAAGCCTTCAGGACAGAAGACTCAAAAGTAAAGTAGCAATTATACATAAAACACTGAACCATAATCTTCAAATACAAAAACAAAATTTAATAAAATACTCTGAAAGACACAAAGATAAAGGCACATTCCTCGTCCCATATGCTAGGACAAATTTGTACAAATACTTCTTCTTCCCTTGTGTTATTAGAGCATGGAATGGGTTGCCTGAGCTAGCCAGGAAAACCAGTAACTTGGCAGAATTTAAGTCATTGGTTAATATGCATGACTAAATGCATGACGCGTAGGATGTAATCATCTTCTTTGTTGAAGTAACGTCTGTATTATATAAGATAAGATAAGACTTTGTTTTCTGTGATTTTGTTTCTTTATTTTCTTTTTTTATTCTTCAATAGTAAAAATATCAACCACAAAATGTATTCTTGAATGCAATTTTCTAAAGCACCGAACAACTTTTTTATTTGGATTGTTTTATGGTTTACTTCTATGTAACAATTCCACTTTTTTATTTACTTTGTCCAGGGCTGGTCTTAAGCCACTGCAACTTATGCGGTCGCAGTGGGCCCCCGCGCTTGCATATGTCCGCGCTAAGTCTATGTGTATTTATTAAAAAGCAAAATATATACGAAAAATTCCTGGAAATGTCCTGCATTTATTAAAACCTCCTGAAAACTCATAAAAATGTTCTGAAAAATTGACAAAATTGTCATTTGTGGGTGTCATTTATTATGGAAAATGCCAGTCGGTCATGCGATAAAAAAAGGCATTGTCAGCTTTCATGTGATAAAATGTAATAATCGGACGAATTTTTTACTGAAAGTTCCAATACCTTTATTTACTTTTATAGTCAATGGCATATGAATATGCCAGAGGTTGCAAGGTTCATAAAGTAAAGTTAAATTGATTGCAAGTTTGTACTTAGTAAAGAATGAATAATATGCGAAGTCGAATTTTTTTTCTAATACAAAATCTTAATTGTCACTTATTATCCTTATTCCCACGCAGACAAGGCCCCGTGCAATCAGTTTCGCATAGGGCCCCGCAATTGTTAGGATCGGCCCTGACTTTGTCCATGCATAATTTAATCACATTAGGGCAAGGGGGTCAGAGAAATCTTGTATAAATTTCAATTCAAAGGACTAGACTTCTTCATTTACTCAGTAATCAATTTGCTTTTTATGGATATTTTCTTTCTCTCCTATTTGGAGAACACCTTATTACATTTTTCAGATGATCTATTTCAACTGTTGTAAACTTCGCATATGATGTTAAAGAGAAACTGGGTACGAACGTATATCTCGGGTGCTATTTACAAATATTCGCTCTAATCATGTATTGTTTTTTGTATTGCACTAATGTGAAACAAATTTACTCATGGATAAAATAAGGTTATTATTATTATTATTATTATTATTATATCAAGGATTGATAGGTCTATTTATTTATGTATCCTTTTCACCTTAGCTTGCCTTTGAAAAGTTTATTAAGATTTGTCATAGGGACTAGTCTATGGTACTTTGCTGCTTTTAATCATGATTTCCTGGCCTTTGATTTGCACTTCAGACTGCTATCACATTGATTCAAAATTCAAACCATGCCTGCTGTAAGTCTGGGCCTCATGTACCAGTCTCCCAAAGTGACTTTTAAAATCTGTATATTCTTGTATTTATTCACAGACACGAAGACCTTCTCAGCAGAAACCATATCCTGCAGACAGAAAAGCATTTCTAACAGAGATGCCAACACCTCCAAGTCAGGAGAGTTCTTATAATAATCAGGTAAGGGGGCAGAGATACATAAGAAGAACTTTTTTTTTAGTAATCGCGTTTTTTTTTTAAGCGATACACATTACATATAGGCATTTTTTCATTGTAATATTTAAATTTTATAAATATACATTTTGAATGCCTTGACACATGCATAATGTAAAAATATTTTTTAAAATTCAATTATTCTCAGGTTTACATTTGTTTTGAAAAAGAAATTTTCATGTCTGATGAGTGCCTTTATTTATAGATTATGTAATATTTATTCACAAGGATCTTCAGCTTAAGTAAAATTGGAGTAAAATTTACTTTTTCTTTCTGTCCAGGTTTCTCTCCCTTACTCCCCAAGACAGAACGACATTCAAGTTCTCCCTGTGACATCTCAAATTATTCTGGACGACGGTCAGAGGATAAGTGTTGATGTCAACCTGAAGCTCATACCTACACAACCACTGTCACCTCCGTACCAGCAGTACCCACCTCATGGCCAGAACTTACATCAGTATCCACAACAGTACACACAACAGCAACCTCAGTACCTACCCCATGCCCAGAATGTGCATTCCCAGCAGCAGCACCCTCACCATTCCTACCATCACCACCCAGATGTTGACTATGGGAGACAGTACCCCGCGGCACCGCAGTATGTAGATGATAGCATCTCTAGTCATGACATGCAAGCATTGGTAAATACGATTTATATTAGCAATTAGATGGCTTAATTGAACTTTGCCCTTTGGCATAATCCCAGTAACTTGACCTTTTATACCTTGTAACCAAATTATACATTGTAGAAAAATGTATACACTGTAGCCAATTTATACACTGTAGCCAATTTATACATTGTTGTCAATTTATACCTTGTAGCCATCCTGCTTGATGGAAATAATTATCATGAGATGATATAATACACAGAAACACAATTAAAAGCATTTTTACAAAGCTTTTATCAACTCAATCTGTCTGTCTGTCCAAAAGCTTGTACATGTTTTTTCTCCGACACAATATCTGATGAAGCTAAAATTGTATACTATTATTTCTTTTAATTGACAATGCAAGAATCAATTTAAAAAATTAACCAATTAGTTAATAAACTCTTGATAATAAATTACTTTGTTTGGTATCTCAAACAATGGAAAGAAATTGTACCTGACTGAAGTGGTGGTATAAGCTGAATTGGTCCCCTTTATAGATTGTTGTTTTGGGATTTTTAGGATGCTTCTAAGTCCACCCAGCTCTAATGGGTACCTAACATTAGTTGGGAAAAAGTAAAGATATTTGAGCTGACCAAGTTACACCATAGCTGACCATGGGCTACAGAAACATCATCTGTCATATAGATCGCAAGGTCTGAAAGGGGACTTTACTTGTGTATTATTTTAGTGTAACATTCAAATTCTTTTTCATCTAAAGTCTCCAATTAACATGCACACCTAGATGATCACAAGGACATGAGTAGGACATAATTATCTTTTTTTTTTGAAGAAAGGTCTGTTATTTGTAAGATAAAATGTAAAAGTGGCTTTTGACAATATTGTTACACTTTATCACATGATATGGACAAGATTCCATTTTGGCTTATCATAATAGACTTTTCCGATATTTTTAGAAATCTTATATCAACACACTTTGTCTGTCTGTCTGACTGTCTGTCTGGTACAAATTTTGTACATGTTAATTCTCCCAATTTCCATTCTTGGATCAAGTTGAAACTTTACACAATTATTCATTGTCCCTAACAAAATAGGAATCAATAAAAAAAATAGCCAATTAGTTAATTAACTAAGTGTTAATTAATTAATTGTTCGATTAAAAAAAGGAAATACATGTTACAATATTGAAAAATGTGGCTGTAAATGTGCCATTCTTTCTCACATATAAGCTTAGTTGCTTTTTAATATTTTATTGTTGGCATCCCCGTGATTTTCTGGGAAACAGGGGGAAGCTTCATTGTCCATTACAATGTACTTAGAGTTGTATTTAATCTTGTAGACATTAGAGGTGTCCAAAGGGAGGCAATGTGAGCCGATTAAAAGTTTCAATTTTTTCCCCGTGACAACACTAATTGCTCCCATGTGGCTAGGGTGATACAAGAAGTGGGGCTAGTATGTTAGTACCACTGTGAAGATGTCCTTTTGAAAATTGAAAACTAATGGAAAACAAGACAAACTACAAACAATACTTTTTATGCATCCATAGCAAAACCATATTAAATGTTATTCCTTCACCCTTTTTGTCACCGTGTTTTGTAATTATTTATTATTACAAATTTAATTTTTACATCATACTTGCCTCTTTCATTAATTGGTGGAACATAACTAAGTGCCCAAGGATTCCTATGATGAAAAAGCTAAATATGAATAGCACAAATGCTGAGGTTTCCTTTAGAAAAAAAAAAAATCACGTACACTGATATGCAAACTATTCTGATCATTCAATTGTGAAACGAAAATCTTAGGGCAACCAAAACATGTATGATACGAAATTTGCTGACAATAGTGTTGTATAATACTTCCCCCTTTCAAACCGGAACAGGGCTAAGTCTGGAGAGATGGTTATAAGATAAAAAAAAAAGAAAAAAACAACTTTTGATGCTAAAATAATAGAATAGAATAATAGAACTGTACGGGGGGGGGGGGGATTACTTCCCCTGGTCTTTAAAAAAAATACAACAAAAAAAAACGCTCGGTTACCGCTGGGTGGCGGTGTGGGCGTCGCCTGATTCTGACTTCCTTACCTACGTCACACACCTTTATCTCCGTGGATCAGATCGGATTTCCTTATTGAACACTCATGTTGCCGTGTACTGACTAAAAGGAATGTATCGATTGATTGACTGATTTATTCACTCGCGTCACAGTGGTGACTGGTGTGTGCAGGGACCACACAGTGTTAATTTCGGTGGGGGGTGGGGGGTGCGAGTCTTTTGTTAGCTGACGACCCACACAACTTCCCACCCTATGTTTAGTAGGTCAATTGTTTTTAAATAGAATACAGCTTCATACTGACTTGATACATTTATGTTTGTGTGTGTGTGTGATTGTGTGTGTGTGTGTTTCTTATCTTATCTTATAAAATACAGACGTTACTTTAAAAAAAGATGATTACGTCCTAGTCGTTGGTATTCCTGGCTGATTCATGCAACCCTTTTCATTGTTTTGCAAGCTTCGGACCTTGCTTCGTGAAGGAAGATTATTATGTCATAGCTCAAGCCTCTAGTAGAAAGGCAGGAAATTGCAACGGGCATTGTGATGCGCCTACCACGTCCAGGTAGCCATCATAGTGTGTGTGTGTGTGGATCATTATCCTTATATGTCCCTTAAACTTAAGGGGCGCTTTGACAGTTCTTGTAACCAAATTTCTCCACTTTTCCCGGTCAGCAGCTGTTCTTAGCAGGACATCAAGAGAGAGGCCGGTCCATTCTTTTCTGTTATCCAGCCAGCTTTTCTTTGGACGACACTTTCTTCGTGCTCCCTCCACTGTACCTTGAAGAATGACTTTTGATAGTGAGCCATGTCTTACAATATGACCAAACCAGCTTGGCTTTCGGTTCTTCACAGTATTGAGGAGTTGCCTCTTTTTTGCCAGCCAGGGTGTTGACTTGTAACAGTATAAACTCATTTCTCTTCTATTCCTGGTATCTGATATCCACAGAGGCGGCCTTAGCAGTACGCGAGGCCCCGGGGCGAGTGTCAAACGCGGCTCGTGAGCCTTAAGCATAGACTGTATATACCGCACCACATCACTCTAACGGGCTGAAGCCATAGTATTGCTACAAAAATTAGTACTTAACGAAGGTGTTCTAAGCATACATTCGATGACAGTATGTCATTGTAATTGCTCTTGCATGAAAGATTTTGCTTATAAAATTTGGTCACCAGTGCTCTAATAATAATTTAGTAGCTTTTAATCAACGTAACTGATGATTCAGAAACGTTTTTCTTCAAAAATCAACAAACTAGCTAACAATATCTGCTGCTATCGCGGGGCCCCTCAAGCGCGGGGCCTGGAGCGGCTGCCCCACACGCCACCACCATAGGCCGCCTACGGTAATTAGCATTTATTCCCAAATAGTAAAGTTCCCTTTGCATCTCCTATAAAATGTATCTTGTGTGCTAGATAACAGTTTGACTTGTTTGTTTATGACGTAATCAGAATTTGTTTTTGTTGGAGGATCATTCATGCTTGAAAAGCGTCGAGCGCCAGCTAGGCCTAAACGAGGTGCTGTCTCATTGGATGATTTAGTTGTCACATTTGTGTCTGTGTAGAGGTTTGTCCATCTTCGCCGGATGGAGGACAATCGCATCCCGAAAGTCATCCTCTGCGGACAACTCGAATCGCGACTGGCTTAAGAAAAACTGGTCGCCCCCACCTCCGTTACATAGATGTAATAAATCGGGACCTCAAATCAGTGTACAGTAGCAGGACACTTTGAAATGCATTAGTGTAGGCCTCCTGTTAATGCAACTTGTTAATATTTGGTCAATTCAATTCTCATCTAGTCTAATATTCGGCGATACTAGAACTCGAGGAAAACGATTGTTATGAATTGAAGTTTAGGCGACCAATCGTCTTGTCGTTTGTTTTCCAACCCATTTATATTTGAACGGAACTCATGCTTGCTTTTTTAAGATGTTTAGGATGTCCCTTTAGATTTGTAGATTATTACATTCTAGCCCAAACATCCCCCAGGATAGCTTGGCTTGAGGGCGGACAGGGTTCGAATCCTGGAATAACTCGAGACGACAGTCCATTCTCATATCACACTGCTAAGCAGCCTTTCAAGCAGCTGTCCTTGAAGCGAAGACAGACGATCGAGAGTTGAAGTATTGGACATGAGAAATAAACAAAATGTTTTTCATTTTCTGTCAAAGCATTTCTCATGATGACACTTTCTAGAAGATGAAGGACGACTTTGTAGCTATTTTTATTTATGTATTCCGTGTGTGTGTGTGTGATAGAGTATTCATTCCCTTGACCCATTGACCTAATTATCTTTTAATTTTTTTCCCGACATACAACAACTCTAACGTCATAAGCACAGATTTGACGGGACGAAGTTATCGATATCCACGCCTGCCTGGTAGTTAAGTTTTATTACACTAGGTCAATACAGGCTATACTAAATTTTGAAATGTACTGTTTCCAGTATTGCCTTCTGACTTCCACGCCCCACACACTCAGACACAAACACACACATGAAAAGACATGAATCAATTTTAAAAAAGTTACGAATTAAATAATTTATTACTGGTGATAAATTGTTTTGTCTAATAGCAACAAGCAAAGCTAATGCTTCAGTATTCACATATATAGCAAAATGTGTTGGGGCTAGTCAACTTAAATAACTGCTAACGTTATTTCTCCATCACGCATTCTCCGATCAAGTTGATACTTTAATCAATTATTTATTGCACCTAGCAAAACATGAATCAATAAGCAACAATACTCAATTAGTCAATTAATTATTGGTAATTGATTATTTTGTTTGATATCAAATAATGGAAATAACTTCTACATTATTGGTAGAGATAGTTTTAAGGATAGAGTTCTTCCCCTTAAGATTGGCTTTTTGTTTTAATTTTATATTTGGCTTGTTTTTCACACCTGCTTGAGAAAAATGTTCTGAATATTCAGATTAAACAGAAGCTAGCTGTGATCTATCATAATTATAGGCTACTTATCTTCTTATCTTATATAATACAGACGTTACTTCAAAAAAGAAGATGATTACGTCCTACGCGTCATGCATTTAGTCATGCATATTAACCAATGACTTAAATTCTGCCAAGTCACTGGTTTTTCTGGCTAGCTCAGGCAACCCATTCCATGCTCTAATAGCACTAGGGAAGAAGGAGTATTTGTACAAATTTGTCCTAGCATATGGGACGAGGAATGTGCCTTTATTTTTGTGTCTTTCAGAGTATTTTATTAAATTTTGTTTTTGTATTTGAAGATTATGGTTCAGTGTTTTATGTATAATTGCTACTTTACTTTTGAGTCTTCTGTCCTGAAGGCTTTCTAAATTTAGTGATTTTACTAATGGTGTTACCCTAGTCAAATGTGAATATTCGTTTGTTATGAATCTCACTGCTCTATTTTGTGTTTGTTCCAGTTTCTTAATGTTTTCTTGAGTTGAGGGGTTCCACACGATGGATGCATATTCTATTATTGGCCTAACCAAGGTTAAATAACATTTTAGTTTTATGTTCTTATTTGATTTATAGAAATTTCTTTTAATAAACCCTAATGCTTTGTTGGATTTTTTTATAGTTTCATCAATATGTGGATTCCATGACAGTTTTTCATTTATTATAACACCTAGGTATTTTGAGTTTTTAGTCTGTGTTACTGGTTTGCCATGAATAAGATAAGTGGAATTAATTTGTTTTAGTTTTTTTGTTACTCTTAACAACTGACATTTTTCTGGGTGGAAAGACATGCTCCAATTTGATTCCCATTTCTGTAATTCATCTAATTCTCTTTGTAAAATATCTGTGTCTTGTTTTGTTTTTATTGTTCTATATATTATGCAATCGTCTGCAAATAATCTGACTTTTGTTCCTGAACTAATACAATTTGGTAAATCATTTATGTAAATTAAAAATAGTAGTGGACCCAAGACTGTTCCTTGAGGTACACCTGAGTTTACTGTTATTGGTGTTGATTTAGAGCCATTTATTATTACAGTTTGTTCTCTCCCTATCAGAAAATCTTTAATCCACTGATGCAGTGGACCGTTAATGCCGAAATATTTTAATTTTTTAAGCAAACTATGGTGGTGAACTTTGTCAAAAGCCTTGGAAAAATCTAGTAAGATAGCATCTATTTGTTCACTATTATCTAAACTTAACTGACATTAAACAAGGAATAAACCTTTCCTAGCTCAACATTCAAACAGCAATATGCTTATTTTTGTGACTCTTCACAGGAGTACAACCCAACATCACCTCAAGGGTACAGAGATAATTTCCGATATGTTTCTCCAAGGGAACGCTACTCTGCGGATGAAGCTTTAAGGCAACTTAACAGTTCAAGGACAGATATTAACCCTTATGGGAAGATACCACCCATCCAGAGGTCAGCTGATGGGCAGCACCCCTCATCAGCACCTGAACAGGTTGGTGCCCCAAATTTGTTTTTTCTAATTACAGCTGACACTAGATGTCTTGAAACAAAAAAAAAATAATGGAAGCTATCTCGATTGACCTTTATGAAGAATCATACAGTCTGAGAGGGTTTTAATGGACCTTATTCACCAACCGTAAACAATCAACATTTAGCCACGTGGTGCTTTATCTCTTCTATATAAATTTACGATCTCATGTTTAATTCATGATGGTTGTCACCTGACAGTTTTTTTTTAGTTGTTTTATCAATAAGATCACGTGACGACTAAATGTTGTTTGCTTACGATTGGTGAATGAGGGCCATTAGTTCTCCCTTTTCTGGGGGGCAACATATGTTCCTAAGACATTTCCTCATTTTCCTTCTCTGTACCACAGCAGCATTGCAGGTGTCTGATCTGGAAATAACACTTGAGGAATGGGTGTGTGTTGGGGGGCTCTCTTCCATCCCTGCCAGTGCAATGAACTATGTTCCATTTTGCACCCATCTATTTGTCACTACTAACAGATATTTCACCCAGCCATCAAGCTGAAGCTGAGAAGTGTTGCCTGGGGGTTGGGGGGGGGGTGGGAGGCTGGTGCTCTAGAATGGTCTTTAGGTTAACTGTTTCAAATAAACCAAATACATAAATAAACAAAGCAACAAAGTTGAAAAAAAACAAACAGTGTTAATGCTAATTAACCATCACCCAAAATGCATGTGAATTTTCTATCGACAATTGGAGGTCAAGTAGTGAGCATGTTTTCATTATGTATTTGTGTAAGTAGAACAACTAGTGACTGCGTTTGACATTGGAAAAGTGCAAAAAGCTTTAAGAAACATATAATTCATCACTTAAAATTTTTTTCTGAACAGTTGCCCTCTTTAGATGCCCTGAACAGTTACCTTTATACATTTTTTTAGTCCTCAACAGTAGTTCTGGAGGTGCGCTGGCTGAGAGGTAAAGCCCATTGCTTCCAAAACCGGGGTCTGGGGTTTGAATCCTGGTGAAGATTGGGATTTTTAATTTCAGGATTTTCGGGTGCCTCTGTGTCCACCCAGCTCTAATGGGTATCTGACCTTAGTTGGGGAAAAGTAAAGGCGGTTAGTCGTTGTGCTGACCTCATAACACCCTCGATAACCATGGGTCAAAGAAACAGATGACCTTTACATCATCTGCCCTATAGATCACAAGGACTGAAAGGGGAACTTTTTTCAACAGTAGTTGACAGTTTTCATTCACAGTTACAAGATTACTTGTATAATTTTCACTATTTTATTGAAATTGATTGCAAATTTAACAATCAAGGCAGTGAGGGATTAAGATTGATTGATTAGATTCAGATTGATTGGTTAGATTCAGATTGATTGGTTAAATTCAGATTGATTGATAAGATTCAGATTGATTGTTTAGATTCAGATTGATTGATAAGATTCAGATTGATTGTTTTGATTCAGATTGATTGGTTAGATTCAGATTGATTGATTAGATTCAGATTGATTAAGAAACAAAGAAATCACAACATTGACCTTTTAATGTCCAATAGAAATCTGATAGAACTAATTACAGTAAGTGCAGAATCTAAATTAGCAAAATTTGTTAAAGTGATAACATTACCCAATGAAATATAGAAAAGCAATTGAAAATAGGTTAGAAGTTAGGAGCTTTGTAAAAAGGTTAGCTTAACATCAGCTGTACGAAAAGTTAAAAAAAAATGTTAAGGTCTTTAAAATAAAAAAAACCAACTTATTTAGATTGTAATTTCTAAATATTAATTTAAGAAGCCTGATGGCAAAATAAATGAATCACTAGTAATAAAGTATGCCCTCTAAAAGAAGAATCCTAGAGCCATTACAGAAACAGAAATGTAAACACCACTAGCCTATATCAGTTCATATTATATCATAAAAGAAAACCTTAAATAGACTAATATTTTTTTGTACATTTCAGGCCGGGAGTTACACTGACATGTTCCGGAAGCAGAAAGAAAAGAACAATGAGAAACCTTGGTACCGCGTCTATGGACTAAAGGACTACCGCAAGATGCAGAAAGAAGTTCGGCTGGGGACACTAGGTCCTGACCTTGACAGTGATGTCCTCAAGGAAAGGGTAGGTCCTTAAATGAGGGGTCTTACATAAGATCAGTTTCTACCATTTACTTCTTTTATTTGATCTATTTTGTCATCAATTACTGGGGATGCACGTATAGCAGTTGTATGTGTAGCAGTTGTATGTGTAGCAGTTGTATGTGTAGCAGTTGTATGTGTAGCAGTTGTACATGTAGCAGTTGTATGTATAGCTGTTGTACGTATAACAGTTGTACGTATAGCTGTAGTATGTATAGCTGTTGTATGTATAGCTGTTGTACATATAGCTGTTGTATGGATAACTGTTGTATGTATAGCTGTTGGTGTGATGCTAGTTGTGAGGCCTGATGAAGTGGGAAGCGTGGTCGAGAGGCTAAGTGTGCTTGAACTTAGCTTGGCTTAGCTACCTATGAAGGGGGCTCGAGGTTCGACTCTGGCAAAGTTGTGTTTACTGAACGCCTAAAGGCAGCACGGAAAAACCTTCTCCTAGATGCCCCTTCCCCCCCACTGGTCCACAACTGAGATTGGACCAAAGCACTCATAGCATGCTATAAGCATGAAAGTAACGCTATATAAAAGCCATAATTTATTTTATAACTGGGAGATGCTTATAAGACACAGTGTGGCACCTGAGTGGTAAGGCTTCATAAAGGAGATTAACTGGCAGATAGCGCAGCAAAGCGAAACCCCTTTTGGGGTACCAACTGGAAACAAGTTAATTTGACAGGTGGAAATAAAAGAGAACCCCAACATCCCTTTCCCAATCCATACATCATTTCCTGTTTGATGGTGGACAGTTTTTCATTTAGTCTAACACCTAGGTAGTTTGTGTTTTTAGTCTGTGTTACTGGTTGGAAATTACCATGAATAAGATAAGTGGAATTAATTTGTTTTAGTTATTTTGTAACTCTTAATAACTGTCATTTTTCTGGGTGGAAAGACATGCTCCAATTTGATTCCCATTTCTGTAATTCATCTAATTCTCTTTGTAAAATATCTGTGTCTTGTGTTGTTTTTATTGTTTTATCAATTATACAATCATCTGCAAATAATCTTGCATTCTTGTTTGATCATCTTTCTGGAAGTAATATATGATAAATAATTACAGAATTAATGTTTAGCTGATTATTACCAGCAGAAAATTGGGGCACGACATGGCCTAATTTGTGCCGATGTGCCTAAACTCAAAACTCAAACTCAAAACCCAGCAGAAAATTCAAAACTAACCCAGATATTTTAAATTGTAGCTTTAGTTTATTACAGTTCTTTTGAAAATACTTTTGGATTTTGGTTTTAAGCAGTAACTAGCAGATCATACTTTATGTTTCATTCTGTTTGGTTGATGGAAAGGGAAAAGTTCAACCACTAATTGATTTGAGAGTAAAATTTTGGTTCCAATGTTTATCACAGAGAGAAAAGTTCCAAAGACAAAGTGACTACGCCAAGCAGGTGATGGAAAAAAACAAACAAGATCTGGTCCATAAAAAACCCCCAGCTTTCCCCAGACCCAAAGAAGAAAATGACATCATGAACAGAAGAAAACTGGTAAGTTGTCTGTTACTGTCGTAGTTTGGTTGTCAGTGTGAACACTGTTAAATTGACTCTTTAATTAGCACATTAGATCTACAGATTAAACTTTATAATGTAATTATCATGAAAATAATGGCTTCCTGGTCATGTGGTTTGATTTTGGGCTGCTGTTATGATATTCCTGAGTATCTCCCCCTGCCATCCTGCAGGAGGTTTGGGCTAAGGTGTAAGAATCTTTCATTTTAAAAGAAAGCCTCTAACTAATTTTTAATTACAATGATTATGTTGCCAAGTAATGGACAGCCTTGTACAAAGTGTTCTGGCACATAGTTAATAAAAGTCATTAGGATGAGGTTACAAAATGAGCTAAATGTATAGTCATTTGTTATATCTTTTGTTTTTGAATGTCATATCCAAGTTTACAATGGACCTTGTTCACCAAAAGGAATGGTCACGTGATAATATAGATAAAACAATGTAAAAAAACTGTCACGTGATAACCATTGTTGATTAAAATTTGATCGTAATTTGTATAGAAGAGATAAGGAAACACTTGGCTCAATTTTGTTTGTTTACGATTGGTGATGAGGTCCATTCACTTCTGCTAAACTTTTGTTCTTGCACCACTATAGCCCTTGAGCTTCAACTTAAAAAATAAAAATTTTTTTTTACAACCTCTAAACAACAAAACAACACTTGTAATCTAATTAATTAGGGGGCTGAGCAGTTAAGCACTTGCTTTCGAACCTAGGGTCCTGGGTTCAAATCTCATTAAAGACTTTGATTTTGAATATCAGGATTTTCAGGGCACCCCTGAGTCCACACATCTCTAATAGGTACCTGACTTTAGTTGGGGAAAGTAAAGTCGGTTAGTGGATGGTGGATGTGCTGGCCACATAACACCCTGCTTTTTAACCGTTGTCCAAAGAAAATGACGACCTAAACATCATCTGCCCAATAGATCGCAAGGTCTGAAAGGGAAACTATTCTAATTTATTCTAAGTAATTAGATTTGTTAATTTTTAAATACCAAAGTTACAAAAGAATGTTTCAGAAAAAATAAACTTTCTAAAACTTTTTTTCTTTGCTTCTTAACCAGGCGGTGGAGTATGCCAAGTCAGTGCCTAAACCCATCATCAAACCGCAGTCGACTGAGTACAACAACTATGAGCTGGCCTCCGAGAGGTCACCCATTGCCAAGCACCACAGGAAGCCAGGGGATATGGTTACACCCAGCCCCCGCCTGCCACAGAAACAGAAAGAGATGGACCTGCTGGACATCGACAAGCTACGGCAGCGCTACGAGGAGGACAAGCAGAACGAAGCCTTAATACGGCGGAACAGAAGTAACAGTTTACCGAAAGGAGAAAAATTTTATTAAATTATTTGATTCACTTACACTCAACTTGTCATAGGACTTGCACAACTCTTCAATTAGCTAGTAGTTGTTTATTGATCGACACATATAGCTTTAGGATGTAACTAATCATAAACACAAACTTTTAAAGCCTTTACTGACATCTGATAAGTGTAACTCATAAACCCAAAGTGTAGGATTTTATTTGACAACTTTTGAATAGTGCCAACATTCTCAAGAGAAGGACTTTCTAAAGATAATTTCCTGTGCTGTGCTTCAACAGTTGCCCTTACTTAGTGGGTAATTATTAACTAAGTACATACACTATTTGATATATATTCTAAAATTAGCATAGAAACATTCCATTAGGTCGACCTAAAGGCACTTTTCTTATTGGATAAGTGCCTTTAGAGCATGGAATGGGTGGCCTGAATAAGCCAGGGAAGTCATTGGCTTAAGGTTACGTCTCTAATTAACATGCTCGACTAGATTGACTTGTAAAGAAGCGTAGGATGTAATGATATTCAGTTTTGAAGAGATGCCTGTAATTGATAAGATAGATAAGTCAAGATGATCTTTGTGTTGCATGGATAATTAAAGCTTTTTGACTCCCTTAAGATATGATGAGACATACACATTTTCATAAGCAGATTTTCCTAATTATAAAATTTATGCATGTAAATATGCACCAACTCTAAAGCTTTAAAAAGTGCCTTTCTTTTAAGCCTTTATCAATGGGAAATAACCATAACACAAACAGTGCTTGTATATATACTGACAATTATATTACAAACAAAAGTTCCAAAATGCATTACTAAATGGTTAATAAATATTTATTGGAAGTATTTAGTCAATCACTAATTATAGGACTTTATTTACTTACATGTGTTTTACTGAAGCTTGTTTTACTTATTGAATTTTTTTTTTAAAAAGTAAATTTCCCTTTCAGACCTTGTGGTCTATAGGGCAGATGATGTAAAAATTCATCTGTTCCTGTGGCCTACGGTTAATGAGGGTGTCATGTGGCCAGCACAATGACCAACCACATTTACCTTTCCCCAACTAATGTCAGATATCTATTACAGCTGGGTAGACTCAGAGGCACCCAAAAATCCCAAAATTAAAAATCCAAGTCTTCACCAGGATTTGAAACCGGGACCCCTGCTTTGGAAGCCAATAGTTTTACCACTCAGCCACCGCATATCCTCATCAAGTATTACAGTCAGATCTTGTTATATGAAATGTTACACTGACCAACTCAGATTGTTTCATACAAAATTTTGATTAAAGAACTCATCTAAAAACAATTGTTACTCGGCTAGTATTGGACTGACTTCTAGAGATGGAGTTTCTGTTGTCTATGAGTAGACAAGTCTTTTCTTGTCTCAGAGATTCAATGATTACTTGACAGGATTAACAGGAAGCTTTAAAGTGATTGTTGTAAAATGTATTACATGACTCTTGTTTGGTAGTGGCATAAAGCCTAGAGACTTTGCCACTATGCTGCATCATTCTCTAAGATATAAAGTCTATAGATGACTATTATTTTATGCAGTATATCAACTCAGAGCCTCTTTGTGATTTAAGTTGCCTGGTCATGGGGTATGGGCACTGAACTGTCATTCAGCCATCTTGATGGTCCCGGGTTCATACCCTGCCCGCTGCCGTCCCCCCCATCGTCCTGCAGAAAGTTTGGACTAGGAAGTAAATTATCTTCAACTTTAAGGAACATCCCAAACATGTAACATTTTACTAGCATGTTCACCTTGAACTTTGATAGCCACAAACCAAATTGCTTCATCCTACTAGAGTTGTCAAAAGTAATTAATGTAACCTTCTGCAAAGTCTGTTCCTTGAGTTTAAACTTTACCAGACAATAAAAAAAACTGAAAATAAACTGAACTTTGCTATAAAAATTGCTCATTTTTGAATGAGTGTATTTGTTTAGTATATGCACTGACCTAGAGTTATTGTTAGACTAAATATATTTCTGTGGCATTTTACATCTCAGGAGATGTTGTTTTCCCTTTGCAACTTCTTGTGTGACTAAAGAGGCCAATCCTTGATACACAGCTGGGGTCACTGGCTGGGTATCTGCAATCACCAGGTGCCATTGCATTTTCACCCTTCTATCCAGGGCCGGTCCTACAGGTTGCGGGGCCTTATGCGAAACGGATTGAGCGGGGCCTAATTTGGGTTGCGATAAGGATAATAAGTGAAAATTAAGATTTTGTATTAGAAAATAAATTGAATTTGAATATTTGAACTTCTTGTTTTGGTTAACATTCGGCTTATTATTACATTTTTATTAAATGAAAGCTGACAATGCCGTTTTTTTTAATCGCGAGTATGATTGGCGTTTCCCATGTTGAATGACACCCTGAAATGACAATTTTGTCCGTTTTAAGGATATTTGCATCAGTTTTCAGAAGATTTAAATAATTTCAGGAGATTTTCATGACTTTTTCTTATATTTTTTAATTTTAGGAGAGTTCTTCAAACCCTTTAATAATAAGTTAAAATAATTTCATTTAACAATTTACACCTAGAATTCACATTGTGCGGGGCCTATGAAGGTGGGGGGCCCACTGCGGCCGCATAGGTTGCAGTGGCCTAAGACCAGCCCTGCTTCTATCTACTACTGTTGTGTATGGCATCTGCAATCCAGGACCCTTCCTTTATGCTCTCTCTCCATGTGGATAGATCCACTAAATATATATCAGAGGATATTCAACTTGAAAGGCTCATAATATGGTTATTAGTGTTAATTGAATGAATGCAAAGACATGAAGGCCAATCTGAAGCTTTATTTCATGACATAGGGTTTGGCTCACTATTTCCATCACATACATATAGATCTGGAGAGTGAACATGGTGTTGGTGTTAACTTGATGTGTTACAAACAGAAGACATTTCTTTACCTCTTGCTGTCCACTGTATGAACACTATTCCTACATAACGTCTGTGATATACTTGATCATTTTTATTTCTCTTTTATTCATTCATGTGAATGACATTTTCTACAGTATTTTCTTTGTATTATTTACTGCTTATAAAGAAACAATATTTTTTTTATATGTATGTACAGATATAATGGATGTTTCCTAATCAATAAATCTATCTTGTGGTATTGATGTAAATATTGTTTTCATGTTTTGATGTAAATTTTGACAGTTTAAAAATCTGTGTTTATCTCCCTGTCATTAAAATCATGCATTGCTGAGTTTGCCATTTGAGTTTGTTTAAACTAAATAAGGTTTCTACAAATAATTTTGTTTTTAATTTTTAAATAGCTTTAATACAATTGTTATAAATAGATTTCCAGTACAGATACTGCTTAGAGAATTGTTTTAAAGACAATTTTAGACATTTTTGAAATTTGTTACTGTTATTTTTAATATTATATTCTTATATTTTATTAGTTTCAGTTTTTTTTTAATATTCTTATGAATGTTAATTAAGAGTACAGAAATGTGAATGCTTCTAATTTAAATATTAAATGCAGAATTATTTCATTTTAAATATGGTATTGCTATTTTGCTTACATTTATTCAAGAGTATGTAAAGCAGTGAGGTCATAGGTCATGTGTTTTCATCTCTGCTAAAAAGAAACTTTTAAACACACGATTATTTATTTCATTTTAGAATTAAATTTTTTTTATTTTTATTAGTTAATAAACAAAAATAATTAAATCTATAAAAAAAAATATGTATTGTTTTTATTCTCATCAGTAATTCTTCTTTTATATAAACATGGAACTAACCCTATGACTATTTATACAGATATAGGAATAGAAATGGAATAGCGGCTGAGATCGGAATTCGATTTTAATCAAATTTAGTATTAGAAAAATTTAGAATAAATATATATACATGAAAATGTTTTGTAGCAGCCATCCAGCTTGCATTACTGTCACAATTTTCTAAAAACAATCAATATTGTTGGGTAGACTTCGAGCCGTCTTTGCACCTCGCTTTCATGTGCAGGTCTTGACGAGGAAAGCCCCTGTCATTTATAGTCTGATCACTATCCAGACCTTAACTCTTTCTCTCCTAACTAACAATACCAGCGTTAATTCCACCAGAATGTGGTAAATAATTATGGAGAGAAAGAGTTAAGTCTTACACTGTGGAAACTGACGTCATTGTTCTGAATAAAAGCAGAAAGCAGCCCAGTTACTTTTTCTTCTTCTTCTAGCCAGCTTTATTGCTGCTGAGCTGTGAGCTCTTTTGCAGACTGTGCCAAGGAAAAATAGTGAGCCGTTTTCTTCAGTTGTTCAGCACTGCTATAAATGGTGTTGGTTAGGTTAGGCTGTAGCGGAAGTAGGGTCTGCCTAAGGTGGATTAGGAAGGAGCATTCAAAGAGGTTTGGTCCATTCCAAAAGATAAATTAACTGTTCTTCTTCTCCTAACCTGATCTTCAAAACATTACAGTTCAGTTCGATTGAGACCAATTGTCATAGATGGCATGAACACAGACATGTGATGTGGCAACTTGTGACAAGACAATGAGTTATTGACTTAAGTAGGCCTACACGGGCTTCTAATCAAAGTGCTTGATTGTATAGTTCCCTTCTCCTAGTTCCCTCAACCTAGTGTCGGAAATAACATTGTTCGTCACTGCCGCTTTGTATTCTCCTGGATCTTTCAAATCAAAATACAAAAAAATTACAGATTACTGTAATTAATCAAAGTATGAAAACCTTTTTAGTTTTGAGGTAAATTAGTAGACACTAAGTCAAATGAAAGTGACTGGAGGATAGATACTTTTGTATGAAATAATTTATTAGAGCTAGAAATGTAAAAACAAAAAACATGATTCTACATTCAATCTGTCAGTAAATGAAATAAATAGCATCACATTTTTATCACATGGACAGCCAAAAGAATATGTTATTCTTAGTAACAAACATTTTTACTTAACAAAGGATGTAATCATGGCTCAATAGTATGGACAAGAAGTAAAGAAAAGATCACTCTTCTATGTCTGAAAGTCGGACTAGAGTTACCCTACGAAAAAAAAATGAGAGGGGGCGGGTAGAACAAGCAGTATTCACCCGTCACAAAATGGCAGGGCCGGACGTTACCGTTGTGACCAAAAAGTCATGGAAAGATCACTTTTTTTTATTTCTACCGCACGTAGTTTTAGGTCAAAAAAAAAAAAAAGGGGGGGTGGGGGAGAGAACAAGTAAATTAGTCTAATTTATTTATATAAAGGGAAGCAATGTTTGAAACAAACAGTTCAGGGGAGGCAATTAAGTCGTTCAAAATAAAATCGAGTTATGGGACACTAGTGAAGTGGTGTAGATCTGAGATAGTGTGGTTGACATTACAGGTTGAGGAGCATTCTATGGACCTTTTGGCAAACGGAAAGAGGTCATTACTTTGGGGCCCCACTTGTTATATATTGCAAAACATTACTTCAAAAAAAGATAATTACGTCCTACGCATTTCATGCGTCACTTTCCGATTTTCACCCAACCCAGAGTCTATATTAGCAAAGAGCCTACAATTTTTAGGTCTATGTGTTAAAGAAATACGAAACTTCTCTGGCGCTGTTAAAACCAGCAAGACTGATAAGCTGATTGATAATTCTGGTTTATGTGTAAGTAGCAACTTTCCATGACGACGATATGCACAGCAATACAGCTGTGGGAATAGGCTCCATTTAGGAGAAAACTTATCATCTACTTTCGCCTCGCCTGCAATGCGTCTGCGCAACAGGTCGTTCACGTCAAAACGGCCAAGAGCAGAACACGATGGTACTTAACTCTTTCTCTCCTAATCGACAATACCATCGTTGATTCGACCTCATTTAATGAAATTTATGTTTAATTGTATAAACTTTACTTTGTGTTATACAAAAGAGCATGCATTCCCCTTTAACTCTATACCAACTAAAACATTTTCTGATAACAAACAACAAAGCTAATTGAAGCTTAATCATAACATGGTAGTGAAATAGTAATGAGCAAATTGAAGAATTCCGTCAGTATGTGCAAAAAAAATTACGGAGAGAAAGAGTTAAAACATTCGAAATTTCTTTCGGGAATTAGGAGATGCCTAAGAGACGGTTGGCAAATATTGTTTGGAGCCCCTACTGTCCAACAGGCTAAGGGTTAATTGAGGTGAGGGTCCCGATCTTCCCCGCACGTAGGTCCTTGAAAAGCCAAAGTACGGCCCTGCTAAGAGAAACAGAAGTGGCCATGTCATTTCGTACATCTTATTTCTACGCACATAAAACTGGAAACTGATCTATACAATTACTTTAAAATAAACTGTTTTTGTCAGGAAGAGAAATAATAACTCTAGTTGCCAACTAGGAGTTCAAACAAGAATTCACAGACGTAACATTTCCCACGACTGTTTACGCCTCAGACGTTCAGAATTGAAGATGATTGCGTCCTAACCCAGACGTCCTGCAGGGCGTCAGTGTCGGGCAGGGTGAGACAGACATCACGGCAGACATACACACCTACCCAAACACACACACACACACACGTATACACCCACACGCACTATCTAAATGTACCGTCACGTTTAGATGAACACAATGCATAGTGAATGTCCCCCCAGTGCAAAGACTTGGTGTGTCATTAAGAAGACAGAGTGTGTTGACCAGAAGATGTGTAAGTTTAAAAAAAAATAGCTCACCCATATATGACGTAAATCTAGGGGATGTAAAGCATTGGGAAAAGAACACACTCTCATAATGAACAAGTTCAATTAAATCTAATAGTGTGATACAATGTTAGATTGAGAACATATGTGTCGAATTTCAATAAAGTTGTATATACAAAATAATATAGTCGTTTTTTTTATAAACTACAAGTCTACTTTATAGACGGTGCTCAATTGTAGTTAATTACATGGATTGTAGGAGGCGCGGTGGCTGAGCGGTAAAACGCTTGGCTTCTGAACCGGGGGTCCCGGGTTCGAATCCTGGTGAAGACTGGGATTTCCTATTTCGGGATCCTTGGGCGCCCCTGAGTCCATTCAGCTCTAATGGGTAAAAGTAAAAGCTGGCCACATGACACCCTCGTTAACCGTAGGCCACAGAATCAGATGACCTAAAGACCATGAGGTTTGAAAGGGGAACATTACTTTTTTTTTTTTTACATGGAATGGCAGCCTGCGTCCTTTTTCAGACATTATAATTAACTTAACAGTTATCGGATGTATAGAAACCGAGCAGCGTTAAAATATTTTGTAAACTCTCAAGGCGTTGATTGAACTAAACATTTCAACCCTTGTTATGTCCCCTGGTTTTCCTGATGTAAATACACATACAACAGCTGATATGCCAAGGGAAACTGCTCACATTTCAGGATTCGTATTTTAACGCAGTGAGCGCCCTTTCTGTGATCATGGCATCAATATACGAGTGTTAATTGACAACATTAAATGCTAAAAGTGGCTAATATCCGATACTATGTTTGCACATAAAATTCCTGAAGGATACATTTGATGTATTTTGCGAACTTACTAGAGATTGTTTGACTATAACAGTGAATACTAATAGGTCCTACATCAAATGGCGGATTATATACACTCATGTGTCTACATCTAATCCAGAGTTTAGTTCGTGCTGGAGTTCTAGATACACAGAAGCGAATAGACCTCATTCACCAACACGAACGGTCACGTGATAATATTGATGAAACTAAAAAAAACAACACAACTGTCACGTGATAACCATTGTTAATTAAAATTAGATCGTAGAAGAGAGAGAAGCACGTGACTCAATGTTGTTTGTTTACGATTGGTGAATGAGGTCCATTCATCAGTGGCATAGCTAGGGGGGGGGGGAGAGAATTTGATAATCCCCCAGGGACCACACTTGGGAGGCGCAAATGATTGTTTTTTTTTACATTAAAAATTAAATATTATGCAAAATGCAGGGGCCCCCCAGAGAGGTCAAGCTCCCCAGGCACCCAAACGATGGAAAATTCCTAGCTTCGCATCTGCCATTCATAAATAGTCAGCTTTTTGGTGTACCCGGTGTACAAGATACGGAAGTACTAATATGTGAATGGTTTCAAATTGAAATCAACCATTCAATGTTTTTGTTTTCACCTCTTTAGAATCAAATTTCAGAGTTATTTCCCTTGTAGTACAAAGTAATTTGAATAGTTCAGCCGATGACGTTGATCTTTCACTTTGGCGTCCTTGACATGATTTCGCCTCTTTATTTCTTCCAATCTTCCTCTTTTTCAGTTTATTATGTTGATGTTCCATTTTATTTAGTCCACATTTCTTCATATTGATTTCTCTTCTTTTTCTCTAAATTGATTTTATTGCCTAAAGAACGCTAACCGGATCTTAAATCAAAGCGTAAAACAAAGAGCAGATTACTCGCATTTACTTTTACGGTGAATCTACTCAATACGAGAAACTATTAGATTACTTCTTTAGAGTACAGTCCCTTACTTTTTTTTTCTTACAGTACAATACAAATTATACACAATTAGCTCCCTTACAAGGGGAGACAAAAGTGATGTTCTAGCGATGTCTAGACATCAAACGTATTTCCAGACACAGTTTCTGGATTCCTTCATTATCTTAAACACATCTATATTTTAAGAGATAAGCTATCATGCGTTGTTAAAAAGGGGAATTTTAAGCAAATTTCAATTCATTTTGTTGCTAAACGGATAACTAAAGGGAACATTGTATTATATTGACTTCTTCACATGCAAAAAAAAAAATTGTATTTTTAGGTAAAATAATTCTTAACAAGTTTGAGAGATTTGGGATTCGTGGATGACCTGCAGCAATCACTTGGCTACCTATCAAGGGGGACCGAGTTGGAACATCGACTGGAGCTAAGTTGTGTTTGCTGAACGCCTAAAGTCAGCACAGAAACCTTCTCCCAGATACCCCCTCCCGCAAGATGTCGTTAACATAGGATGGACCGTAGCGCACTGAACATGCTGTAGCATGCAAGATGCGCTACACGAAAGCAATAGACAAATAAATATTCTCTAAATATTCAAAACATTAAAACCATTTTTGTAAACAGATTAACAAACATTTGAAAAACGTGTTAGTTCTGCCAGTATGAAAATTAGAAGTCTCCACATTGTCTATGACTTCGATGAACCAGCAGACGACATGATGCTGAGGAGCGCGCGAACTTGTATTCTCAACAATGCGTTGATGTCGGATCCAGCCTCGCATTCAGTGGTCACATGACCCAGACAGTCCAATGAGAAAGCGTGTGAAGTAGAGTAAAGTGACGTATAAGGCTTGATTTGTGCACGTCATTGATGACGTCGCGCCACCATTTGGCTTTTGATTATCTGAAAGAAGACAAAGTATATGTAAAATTACTGGTGTATGCATTAATTAAAACTAGGCGGAAAGTGGGGGGGGGGGGGCGTGTCATTATTTTAAAAAAGGCGTTTGGAGGAACGTGAGATGTCAAGGGAGGCTAAAAGGAAACTCCGATGGTTTTGACTTTTTTCTTTGTTATACAATATGTGTTTTAAGTTGCAGAAAATGAATATATTATTCTTATTATTTTATTTTCAATAATAATAAAAAAAAATAATAATTTTGTGATTGATGTTTTCTTGACGTAATTTTTCTGCGCATCCAAATCGGTCAGATTTTCACCAGATTTCTATGTGACTTCATGCAAACCTATTATTTTAATTCTGTTGACTTACTGTATAACGGAAAACCATACAGTAAAGTTTACAATGTCACCATAATAAAAGATCTAGGTGTTTGCAGTTAGATCTAGATCTTGTAGGCACAGAAAAAAATACATGTTGTAAGTGGCATTTCACGTCTCGAGAGACGATCTTTTCCCTTTGCAACTTCTTGTGTGACTAAAGAGGCCAATCCTTGATACACAGCTGCTATGAGTCCTTGTAAGGTCTAAGGCTAAGGGAGTAAACCCTAACAGAAAATCCGGTCCTGGAGCCCCGTAGGCAGGGGGACAATAGTAAGACTACTGCTTTCTGGCAAAACTCCTGCAGCAACCTGTCCCCAAATTGTGATGGCTCGCCATCCCTTTGGACCCGGTCAGTATGGAAGAGAGGCGTGTGCTGACGTGTGGGCAGCCCAGCACTCACAAATTTACCACCGAGGCTTTCCCCCAGCAATGGAGAGGCCACTCCATCTCTGACAGTAATGTCTTTGAAAAAGCAAGAGTAGATATACATGCTTGACTAACTATGTCAGTGTGTATTTTATTGCCTGACCACTCAACACACAACAAACACTATCGCTTGGTTCTCTTCTCCTGACTGACAACATGTAGCCTAGGCTAGCCTTACACTGACCAGTTTGTTAGAATCAGTCAGACACACGATCTATTTACTTTTTGGAACAGGGAGGGGTGTGGATGAAAATGTTACTTTTTATCTGGAGTTATCTTAATGCCCTGATGCCCAACCTTATACTGCCTGCGGGCCATTTTAATTTCCGACACTGGTGTCGAGGGCCACATTAACAAATAGATACCCCCTCCCCCCAAAAAAAAAAATGAAATAGAGAATAAATCATTTAAAATAGTATTATTACAATCCTATGTTTCCGGTTGACCTACTTACACTCATAAAGTCAATTATGTAACAAGGGTTTCAGATGTCTTATAACGGGTAAAGTGTTTCTACTAAATTAAGTGCTTGTAAACATTATGATTATACCAAGCAATTGTTTCCGAAAATCTGCAAGGTTTATATAGACGACTAGGCGTAGAAATCTATTGTATGTATTGCTCGAAATTCCTCAAACAGGGAAGTCTGGCTTTGTAAGTCAATCAGTTCCAGTTGGAGTCCCTCCTCAGCAGGACCGGTCCTACAGATTGCGGGGCCTTATGCGAAACGGATTGCGCGGGGCCTAGTATGGGTAGGGATAAGGATAAAAGTGAAAATTAAGATTTTGTATTAGAAACTAAATTCGTCTTTGCATTTTAATTAATACTTTACTAGGTACAAAATCACTGTCAAATTAACTTGACGAACTATCTACAGTAGATAGTAGTTTCTAACAAAAAGAAGATAAACATTTAGATCTGCCTTTTAGATTTACCAACTAGATCTATATATATCGACTAGCAAAATATAACTTTTGTTTTTTAAAGACGTCGAGATAGATTTAGATCTATATTTATATGCCAGTGACTATTAAACTAAATTAAGTATTTGAACTTCTTGTTTTGGTTAAAATTCGCCTTATTATTACATTTTTATTAAATGAAAGCTGACAATAAGGCCGTTTTTGTTTAAAATCGCGAGTGAAATTATGGCGCTTTACATATTGAATGTCATTCTAATTGATAATTATTTTGTGTTTTAAGAAGAACTGCATGAGTTTTCAGAAAATTTTAATACTTTCAGGAGATTATCATGACTTTTTCGTACATTTGCAATTTCAGAAGAATTTTAGGAACCCTTTTAATAATAAGTTAACTCTTTCTCTCCTAACTGACGATACCAACGTTGATTCCACTAGAATGTGGTAAAAAATTACGGAGAGAAAGAGTTAAAATGGTTTAATTTACTAAGTTACACCTAGAATTCGCGCGGGGCCTATGAAAGTGCGGGGCCCACTGCGGCCGCATAGGTTGCAGTGGCCTAAGTCCGGCCCTGCTCCTTAGCGGCAATGGTCATCTGCTGCTCTGTCATTTAGTTTTGGAACTTTTGCCAACATCGTCTGCTCGACTCGTTTTGGAATTGTCATGCCAGAAAGGCGGCACAGCTTCCACTGCATTTCAGGACGATTCGATTTAATCACTTCTAGCAAGCACTTTATTTCATTCGTCATTTCTCTTATCTTATATAATCTTCTATAATACAGTCCGTATTTTATTTAATACAGAAGTTACTTCAAAAAAGAAGATGATTACGACCTACGCGTCATGCATTTAGTCATGCATATTAACCGATGACTTGAATTCTGCCAAGTCACTGGTTTTCCTGGCTAGCTTCTTAGATTGTGAGCAACTCTGTAGCCTCCATTACGGCCGAATCATTTCTTGACTTCTTGGTAAATATGTTCGTCAATCGCTCAACTGTAGACGTAACTTAGCGATCTTTTCTTAGCGGCTCATACCAACAATGCCGCCATATTTTTATAATACAATAGATTAGAAAGAATTCAATCAAAGAAAAAGTGAGATTCCTAACAGAAATGATAAAAGTTTCAACCTTTTTTTTTAGATTTAATTTTATTTTCAATATTTTGTGCCGATTTTGTGCCGATGATTTGGCGGGCCGGTGGGAACCACGTCTCGGGCCGGATTTGGCCCGCGGTACGTAGTTTGGGCATCACTGTCTTTATGCTTTTAAATCTATAAATACTATTCCGTAGCTATGGACTATGCCGCCACTAAGCTTAACAGCCTTACAGCAGCTGTAAGAATGCAAGAACTTCACGGAATCTTTAGAAATTCGGATCCAGGAACCTGGACAGCTGATCTCAAAAACGTCTTTGGCGATTTTCCTAGAAATTTAACAGTTGATGTATATCGCTGAGAAAAAAATTGCTAGCTCGTTGGCCACTTGGAGAAGACTCTAGTCTGACAGTTATAATTTTTCAAAGTAAAAAACAAATAAATGTAAATTTGGCTTGAGCACTAGACTTAGATTTAAGGTCAACCTCGGTTTTGAAAGAACTACCGCGTTCTTGTAAGGACTTTCGCGTTCGGGAATTTCCGAATGTAAGACATCATTGCTTCAATGTTTACTGTAATCCCTAGAAATAACATAAAATATTGTTGAACATTTTTTAAAGGTTTTGATACTAGACAAGAAGTAGCGGGAAAACCTTCAGGATTTACAACTGTTAAAGGAATAGTTTTAAATAGATTCTTATCTATATTTGCTGTAACCCTAACTCTAGCTCATACTATCCACGCCCATGTATTTACCTTGTGAACTGTTTCCATCGTTTTGACACATTGGACCCTCACAAGTTGACGCCAGCTTAGGTTCAACTCTGACCTCTCCCATTTGTGGGGCTGCATGATAGAATGAAACTCAACCAATCAAAACGTCACACGTATTACATAGTATTCAACCAATCTATGAAACAACCAGTCAATCAGCTAATTAATTACTTAACAAAACATTGACCCGATCCACCAAACAATTAATTAATCTAGCATTAGGTAAGAAAATCAATCATTTAATCAGTACAAGTTTATCATGCAATCATGTAATACACCAATCAATAATCAGTCTATTCAATCATATAATCAGAAATTTTAGTTAATCATCATTCAATCAATCAAACAGTTAATCAATTAGCAAACAATCATTCGGTTGATAAATCAGATAGGAATAGGAATTAGGTTCATCCACCAATCAATCTACCCTAGAAAGCAACACGATTTTACACTCCAATGAATAAATATCATGTTCCAACAAGATAGTTTATCTCTCGTCCGTCCTTTGATGTTGTAGATAGTTTCTCTCTCGTCTGTCCCTTGATGTCGTAGATAATTTATCTCTCGTCTGTCCCTTGATGTTGTAGATAATTTATCTCTCGTCTGTCCCTTGATGTTGTAGATAGTTTATCTCTCGTCTGTCCCTTGATGTCGTAGATAATTTATCTCTCGTCTGTCCCTTGATGTCGTAGATAGTTTATCTCTCGTCTGTCCCTTGATGTCGTAGATAGTTTATCTCTCGTCTGTCCCTTGATGTCGTAGATAATTTATCTCTCGTCTGTCCCTTGATGTCGTAGATAGTTTATCTCTCGTCTGTCCCTTGATGTCGTAGATAATTTATCTCTCGTCTGTCCCTTGATGTCGTAGATAGTTTATCTCTCGTCTGTCCCTTGATGTCGTAGATAATTTATCTCTCGTCTGTCCCTTGATGTCGTAGATAGTTTCTCTCTCGTCTGTCCCTTGATGTCGTAGATAGTTTATCTCTCGTCTGTCCCTTGATGTCGTAGATAATTTATCTCTCGTCTGTCCCTTGATGTCGTAGATAGTTTATCTCTCGTCTGTCCCTTGATGTCGTAGATAGTTTATCTCTCGTCTGTCCCTTGATGTCGTAGATAGTTTATCTCTCGTCTGCCCCTTGATGTCGTAGATAATTTATCTCTCGTCTGTCCCTTGATGTCGTAACAGTTCAACCCAATCCCTTTATTCTTTCAGGTTTAGCAGCATCGCAGGTTCTGCCACGGTGTATCACTTTGTTCTACAACAGCGGTTTTAAACCTTTTAAGCTCGGGGACTCTTTATTACAATCCCCCACTCTGCCACGACCCCCCCCCCAACCCCGCTCACACATACAGCAATAGAATAGACAAAAACAATCCATTTTTTCGATGGTCTTTGGCGACCCCATGGTGAATCGTCAATCGAGCCCCCAAGGGAGTCGCGACCCACAGGTTGATAACCCCTGTTCTACAATCTATCTTTTCTTCTAGTCTTCCTGTTTTTCATCCTACTATCACCAAACAAACACTTCACTCAATGAACCGACCTGTTTCCTCGTGGCTATAGACGATCTCGTCATAGAGCCCTGACTTCTGGATGTATCCCCTGTACCCGCACCGGAAGCGCGTACCACGTGACTGCGCGCTTATGATGACGTCAACGGTTCTCGTGCTCAGGACAAGGCACCCGTCGGTTTCTTCGACGATGTCATTTTGATCATTTAAGATCTGAAATAAAATTAAACAGATATAACAAGAACATATGATATGTACCCTGAATACAAATAACAATGTGTAACAATAAATAATATTTTTTTCATATTGAAGGGATAAATGTAAATTATATTGTTACAAAATATTGATACTGTGAAAAGATAACGTTAAATAGTTCTAACTCTGTTATGCTGATTGTAATTCCGTATAACAGTGCGCCCATTATTCAAGCCTTGTCAATATGTGTATTGTAATGTACTAGATTAGAGACTAGGCTAGTTTCGGTAGACAAATATTTTGTGTATTGTTCTAGCGACGGTAAAAGTAGTGACGTAGTCAGACAAGACTAATGACGTAGTAGACATAGGCGAACAAGAGACCAACATGGCGTTAGGTTAGAAGTAGTTCGTGTTTTGAAAAGTAGTTGAATAATAGTTGGATATAGCGACGTTTTAGGAAGACTGGACGGATTTCCCAGTGGTTAATAAAGTCTCATTTTATAGAACTGAATGCTGTTATCAGCTAGATTCAGTATATTTCTATTTTGTAATTATCGACCTTAACTTAAAGGAAACTGACAATTATTACATCTATGTATTATTTGGTGTTTTCCCGTCAGAATTACGATGTGACTACTTTTCAAAATGCTTGAGAACCGCTTCACAAAATCTGCAATACGGCATACATATTTGAGTACTCGCCCTTAGGCATAGATCTACATACCGAGAAATAATCGGCTCCCTGTTCTTTGTAATACCACAGTAGCATTCGGGGAGGTAATCCAGTATTGGCTTTGCATTCCAGAGTTATCATCCCATGCTCCATCTTCGGAATGTACGTGTTGATAATGTCGGGCTTGGTAGGTTCCGCTGAGGATGCCAAGGGCAAGTAACCTTTATTGAACACATTTATTTTTGATTAGCTAACATTATACAAAAGGGAGAGAATCGAAGCGGTCTATTTGCATAAAGTAGGTCACGAGTATGTATAATATAGCCCCTGTTTCTCACACGTAGATCAGCAAAGAGGTTCTCAAATTACAACAAGTAAAAAAAGCCAAGCTACAATATCAAATTGCAAAATTCCATTTCACTGCATTTCTAAATTGCAAACAGTATATAAGGTTTGTCTTCAAGTTCGAATGAACCCTTTCACTTCGCAATGCAGACCTAGCGCTGACCTACATAATGTGCCACATATCAACGCAGACCAAAACAGATTATAAACATTTTATTGAATCAAGGGAAGAGAGAGAGAGAGAGAGACAGAGAAACAGAAAGACGGAGAGAGATTGAAACAGGAGAAAGACAGAGAGATAGAGAGGTCGAGCCATTTATTCAGACTGACTTAGACTTTGATCCTCCAGCGCCGTTCGGCGCATTGGGCGGCAAGCTGTCTCCATAAAGATCTGTCACTGGCAACTGAAAACTGTTTAAAGAATCTAGGCTTCAGTTCAGCGCAAGTTTTACATTGGTTTACCACTTTACGGACGTCCTCGCAGGAAAAAGGTAAGTTCTTAGTCCGAACGAAATGGAGGAGTCTCGTGACCCCTGGGTGGCAGAGGTTGTTGTGTAACAGCTTGAGGTCTTCTCCAGTCATTGCTGACGCAAAGTGGTTTCTTGAAAAGGTATCCGCCGCAGCGTTTTGTTTCCCGGGTCGATATACGACGTCATATTGGAAACAACTAAGCTCTAGTCGCCATCTTTGTATCTTTTCGTTTTTGATCTTGCCCTTGTTTTGCTGGTCAAACATAAAGGACACTGAGCGTTGATCTGTAAACAATGTGAAAGGTCTACTGATGAGGTAATGTTGCCATTTTCTCAGGGCTTCTACGATAGCGTATGCTTCCTTTTCAACTGCAGAATGTCTGCGTTCACTATTAGTGAGTGTTCTTGAAAAGAAGGCGACAGGACGGCCGTCTTGATTAAGAGTGGCGGCGATCGCGATGTCAGAGGCATCTGTTTCGACTATTAGTGGTCGATTATAATCTATCGTCGACACAACAGCGTTTTCAAGTTCATGTTTTAGCTGTTTTAAAGCTTCCTGTACTTGTTCAGGGAGAGGAAAGGTTTTGTTGTTCACCAATAAATGGATCTTGTTGGAGAAATTTGGGATCCATTGAGAATAATAGGACAGTAGTCCAATAACCCGCTTTTGTGATTTCATGTCTTGTGGTGGAGGTAGATTTCTCAACGCTTGAAATCTTTCGGGGTCTGGTCTTAATTGCCCTTGTGAGACTTCGTAACCTAGGAGGCATACTTTATCAGTCGCAATAGCACTTTTATCATCGTTGAATGTGATACCGTACTTTTTAGCGGCGTTGAGAAATCTTTGTAGATTCTGGTCGTGGCTACTGGAGTCACGTCCGCAGATGGTAACGTTATCCACGTAAGCGAACGTATCCTGTAGCCCTTCCTCCTCAATTATGGTGTTGATCGTCCTTTGAAATGCAGCAACTCCGTTTGTCACTCCAAAAGGAATGCGGCAAAACTGATAAAGCTTTCCGCAAGCCTCGAACGCCGTGTACTGCTTTTCATCATCCCTGATAGGTATCTGGTGATAAGCGCTTTTGAGGTCAAATGTACTGTATATTGAGTATTTAGATATTTCCTGCACCAGTTCATCAACTTTTGGCACGGGGTACGCGTCGAGGTAAGTGAATCGATTGATGGTTTGACTATAGTCGATAACCATTCTCTTTTTGTGCCTTTCATTCGTTGTTACAATTATTTGAGCTCTCCACGGGGACGTGGAAGGTTCAATAATTTTGTGAGATAGAAGTCTCTTGATTTCAGTTTGAATGAATTTGGAGTCAGGCATAGAATATTTTCTAGATTTAGTGGCTATGGGGTGGCAGTTAGGAGCAAGATTAGCGAAGAGGTGAGGGGCTTCAACTCGTGCAGCTTTCAGCGTACAGACCTGAAGAGTGCTTCGTTTTCCCTCAAATGGGATCATCAGTTTTTCGTGCTGGCTAATGAAATCTAGTCCTAAGATTACATCAGATACTAGTCCGTCTAGTAGTGAGAGCTTCACACTTTCGTATTGTTCGTCTTTGTACTTTATTTTGGCGAAAATATGTCCGTGAGTAGTGCGAGAAAGATGTGTAGAGGCCATGTAGATTCTGTTTCTGGACATTTCAAGTAGTTTCAAGTAGTTTCTTTTTGTCAATCTCGCAATGAGAGACTGAGGAGATGAAATTCTCAAATGTTCTGAGCCAGTGCAGCCACTTCTCGGCAGCCGATGGCGTGCTAGGCTCTATGTCTAGCTCTTTTGGCCTAAATAGACGCTCCATTTGTATTACAATTTTTACTTACAGACTGAGAATAGTGTTGAACGAAAATCCAAATAAGATACACGAGACACATAGATCCATAGAATTGAAAATTTCTAGTTTAATAAATTGTAATAAGAAATAAAGGAACACTGAAGAGTAACCTTAAACAAGGCTTTATTAAACTAGAACGACACATGAACTGACGAAAGAGACTTGGATAGTAGCACACTAAATCAATGTTGTGAACACATTCTCACGACGTTACACAAACATAAACAAATACTAACTATTTCACCACAAGCCTCCTCCCACCTGGTGTCCACTGTTCTGAGGTCCTCCATGAAGGTGTGTCGCCAAGTAATACGAGGACGTCCCTGTTTGCGCTTTCCTCGTATTGGCTTCCATGTTATTCGCAACTCTTGGTGTGCGTAATTCATTTTGACGTAGAACATGTCCAGCAAACCTCATGGGACGGTCTGTCACAACCTCACTAAGTGTTCGACTCCCTGTTCGGCATATAATTTCCTTGTTTGAGACCCTATCTGTGTAACTGACTCCCTAAAACCGTCTCAGCCATATTTGTTAAGCCACATGTAGTCTTTTCTCAACGTTGACAGATGACTTCCATGTCTCACATGCATATGTAGCAGTTGAAATGACGATTATGTTGAAAATGTGTATTTTTGTCTCGAGTCCAATAACTTGGCTAGTCCAAATAGGCTGCAGACTTTGAAAAAGGCTCCCTGCCTTTTCTATTCGGCACGCCACATCATGGTAGGCATCCCCATCATTTGTTATGATACTGCCAAGGTTAGTGAACTTGTCCAGCTCTTCAAGCTTTGACCCGCCAAGTCTGACGGGGGGCACCCTTTGCCTTATATCCCACTCGCACAATTTTAGTCTTATCCAAGTTTATGCGGAGGCCAATTTTGGGTGCCTCTCTATCTAGGCTCTCCGTCATTTCTTGAATGCATTTGTTTGTAGCCCCGAGTAGTGCAACATCATCAGCAAAGTCCAAGTCCGTCAATCGGAGCTGTTCACGCCATGGACAGAGAGAAAGAAAAAAGAGAAACTAAAAGGCGAAAAAAAAAACGAAAAAGAAAGGAAAGGAATGATACGCTACAGACAAAAGTGAATAAGAAGAGAGAGATAGAGAGAGACAAAGAGAAAGAGAGAGAGAGAAGAGAGATAGAGAGAGACAAAGAGAAAGAGAGAGAGAGAGAAAGAGAGAGAGATAGAGAGAGACAAAGAGAAAGAGAGAGAGAAAGAGAGAGAGAGATAGAGAGAGACAAAGAGAAAGAGAGAGAGAGAAAGAGAAAGAGAGAGATAGAGACAAAGAGAAAGAGAGAGAGAGAAAGAGAGAGATAGAGAGAGACAAAGAGAGAGAAAGAGAAAGAGAGAGATAGAGAGAGACAAAGAGAAAGAGAGAGAGAGAGAAAGAGAGAGAGATAGAGAGAGACAAAGAGAAAGAGAGAGAGAGAGAAAGAGAGAGAGATAGAGAGAGACAAAGAGAAAGAGAGAGAGATAGAGAGAGAGATAGAGAGAGACAAAGAGAAAGAGAGAGAGAAAGAGAAAGAGAGAGAGATAGAGACAAAGAGAAAGAGAGAGAGAGAGAGGGAGAGAGGGAGAGAGAGAGAAAGAGAGAGAGAGAAAGAGAGAGAGGGAAAGAGAGAGAGAGAGGGAGAGAGAGAGAAAGAGAGAGAGAGAGAAAGAGGGAGAGAAAGAGAGAGAGAGAAAGAGAGTGAGAAAGAGAAAGAGAAAAAAAAAGAGAGCGAGAGAGAGAGAGAAAGCATCTTAAAATTAAAGAGAGAAGGATAGTGACATTCTTATACACTGACAGAAGGTGAAAGAAATCATCTCCTAGCCTAGTCAACCTACAAACACAGTTCAACTGCTGTAACACATTCGACCTCAACAAATCAACGCTACTTTCCCGCTAGGTCAAGAAATGATCAAACTATTCAAATATTTAAATTAAAATGGGATAAATTTTTGTTTTGTCACCCACAAAGTAAATGTCGTTGTCATTTGTTTTTCTTTTATACAAAACAAAAACTACACAATTTCTACTATCTCAAACTTCATTATCAGGTTACACAACTCACCCACGACGTTTAACTCTGCAGTGGAGATAATCTCCCCTTGAGGGGTAATCGCAATACACCTGAAACAGTCAAGTATATATATATAAATTCAAACAATTCGATTTTAGATGGATCAATTATAGGTTTTGATAATTTTCTTGCAACTAGTAAAGTATTAAATAAAAGGCAAATGAAGAAATCATTGATACGTCAGAGCTGTAATTGTCATCCTTTTTTTTAACCTATCCCATCTAGTCTATCTTATTCATATATTTTTAAGCAAAATTAATACATAAATAAATAAAATAAATTAAAAAAAAAAAAAAAAATTTAAAGTGCTGAACTACATTAAAGTATCTATAGGACAGATAATAAACAGTTCATCTGTTTCCATTTCCGACAGTTAACGAGGGTGTCATGTCCCAGCACAACGACCAACCGGCTTTACTTCTTCCAACAAGAGACAGGTAAACATTAGATTTGGGTGGACTTGGGGGCGTTTTTACAAACCCCTGAATTTTTAAGTTCAAGTGTAAACTGAGATTCAAATCCGGGACCTCTCTTATTTGTAAGCTAAGCGCTAACCACTCAGCCACCATGCCCCCAATTTATTTACTTTTTTTTTTATAAATCAATCGTTTGAAATATCTGCTTGTAAAAGAAGTTAAAGCAGAAAGAGACCTCGGTGCATGACAAGGGAGACAACTAGGAGACGATAAAGTCTTATTTAGAAGTCTCATCATTGAGTAGGACAATTCAGCTAATTGATTAATGATTGAATCGTTGGTTATTGGGTAATATGAGTTTCATTATTGATTATTCTGATTTTTGAATAAAAGCGTCTAATAATTTTTCATATATTTCCACTTTCCCAGTTCTAATTTAATTGGCACAAGCTAAGATAAGATAATTTTATTGATCTATTGAGCTATCGCTCCTCTTGAATAGTATTAGTTGTCAGCACTCGAGTGACAATCTAGAAAAGCGGTTCTCAACCTTGTAAGCTCGGCGACCCCTTTTTACAATCCTCTCCACTCTGCCGCGACCCCACACTAACACACACACACACATAGCAATAGAAGAATAGACACAATACAATTTATACTTTCGATGGTCTTAGGCGACCCCTGACAAATCGTCAATCGACCCCCAATGGGGGTCACGATCCACAGGCTGAGAACCCCTGATCTAGTCTATAGCTTAATGTTCCTTAACTCTTCTCCAAGAGCTCGTAGTACTGTCCCTTGGGGCTACGCAAAGAAACAACAACAGATTGATAAGAGCCTCTGTACTGACGGCCTTACGATAACAACAAGAGGGGAAACCTGGCTCTTTAACGACTGAACCAAAAAAGACTCTGGCTAGGGCTTGTAGAAAGATGGATATTGAACAGACTGTTTATTGAAACGACAAATATATCTTATCTTCTTATCTTATATAATACAGACGTTACTTCAAAAAAAAAAGATGATTACGTCCTACGCGTCATGCATTTAGTCATGCATATTAACCAATGACTTTAATTCTGCCAAGTCACTGGTTTTCCTGGCTAGCTCAGGCAAACCATTCCATGCTCTAATAGCATTAGGGAAGAAGGAGTATTTGTACAAATTAGTCCTAGCATATGGGACAAGGAATGTGCCTTTATCTTTGTGTCTTTCAGAGTATTTTATTAAATCATCCCCATCAGTGGATAAACATGGATGGCTGCCTGGTCGTGCGGTTTGCACGCTGGACTGTCGTTCGGATTTATCGATGGTCCCGGGTTCAAACCCTGCCCGCTCCCATCCCCCGTCGTCCTGCGGGAGGTTTGGACTAGGAAGTAAACTATCTTCAACTCTGAAGGAACATCCGAAACATGTAAAACATTTTACAAACATTTCACATCAGTTGAAGTCTTCACAAGTTTTATGAAGTATCTTATAGTTAATTGTTGTGAGCCTTGGAAAGGAAAGCAGTATCAGGCAACAAACATATTCCAAGCCAGGAAACATAGCTCGCATTGTAATTCTCCTTCTATAAGTATCGCATGATTTTTATTTGGCGATACACATAGACGTCTGAGACAGAATACGTGTGTATCATTAAAGGGAAACTCCGATGGTTTTTCAAATTTGATTTATTGACATATTTAAATTCTGCGTAAAAAAGTTGTAATAGTAAACATTTAACCATTTTTTATTTAAATGCTTAGAACATTTATATTTAATAAATTAGTAAATTCAATACATCTCAAAAATATAAAAAAAACGGGGTTCTATGAGATTTTGTTTTAAGCCATGTCAAACGTCACTTCCCTCAACAATACTGAAAGAGAAACTAGATTTGACCAATCGTATCGCTTCATTCTTACAGTAGCTGTTAGGCTTAGAGACGGCCTAGACCAGAGCTATGATACAGTTATATATATATATATACATGTATAGATAGATCTAAAAGCATTAGGCTTAGGATAATCAACTCGAGAAAAAGAGTAACATTTTCATCTAAGACTCTCCCTATCCCAAGAAGTAAATAGATCGTGTGTCTGACTGATTCGAACAAGCTGGTCAGTGTAAGGCTAGTCGAGACTACGTGTAGTCGGTCATGACAAGACAACCAAGCGATAGTGTGTGTGTTGAATGGTCGGTCGAGACTGCCGTGGTTAGTCAAGCATGTAAACCTACTTTTAATACGCATTTTTGTTTGCTTACAAGATCCTAGATCTTACTGCATAGACGAAGATATATTTCTCTTACGAGAATGTAAACTTTGCTGTATGGTCTCCCTTTATACAGAAGTCAATAGATTAAATTAGTAGGTTAGTGTGACGTCACATAGAAAACCTGGTGAAAGTCTGACTGTTTTGGATGCGCAGGAAAATTACTTCGGAAAAACATCAATTACTAAATTATTATTGCAAATAAAAAAAAAAGAATCATAATAAATATATTCATTAGCTGTACATCAAAACACATATTATATCAAAAATTGTCAAAACCATCGGAGTTTCCCTTTAAATGGAACAGTTAAAATGAAAAACCTGAATTGTCCATCGTCTGCGCATGACACATTTCTTATATGTAAGTTGAACTCCACGTGATTGGGCTGAACCGTTATGACTGGCTGGATTCTAGACTGCAAACTGGGTGGAATGTCTTTACTCCATTCTGGAATCTAGGTCAAATATTAAGTCACCATTAATTTACAAGCAGAGACTTCTATAAACAAGCACAGCTTTTAAATACCCCCCCCCCCAACAGCTTTTGTTAAATTTATTTCACGTGAAAACAAAATTACAAAATGCAAGAAACACCTAAAAATAAATAGCATAGAAAACGCTAAAAAAAAAAGACAAACTCTAGCAAAGAAAGGCTAGCAAGCTGGTTTATAAGATTGGCTACCCCCCCACCCCACCCCACTTGCACCAAACTTCTTATCTTATATAATACAGACGTTACTTAAAAAAAAAAATACGTCCTATGCGTCATGCATTTAGTCATGCATATTAACCTATGACCTAAATTCTGCCGAAGCACTGGTTTTCCTGGCTGGCTCAGGCAACCCGTTCCATGCTCTAATAGCAGTCTTAACGCTTTCGAATACCTGCTTTGCGCGAGCCGGTTTTTAAAATGATAAAAGCTTCGCGCACTCATTTTTGACAAGGGTTCATTTCACTTATTTGTTTGGTACGCTTCGCTGGCTTCTGATGGCACTGAAAGCGTCTAGGTCAGGTAACAATTTAAAAAAAAAAGGCGCCTCTTCACTATCAGAAGGTTAATATTTAAAAAAATATCTCCCAGGATGATTGTTTAACATGAGAATCAGACTGCAATGAAACTAGGTCACTGAAAGGTTCGGATTTCGTCAGAATTATTGCCTCAGACTTATTGCATCAGACTTATTGCATCAGACTTATTGCCTCAGACTTGTTTTCATCAGACTTGTTTCATCAGACTTGTTTCATCAGACTTGTTTAATCAGACCTATTTCATCTGACCTATTTCATCTGACCTATTTCATCTGACCTATTTCATCAGACTTATTGCATCAGACTTACGTGACTCATTTAAACCTATTTATTTTATGACTATTTCCTCAGACTTATTTCAGCTATGACTTAACTGATGATAATGGGGCAAATGACCAATAGAGATGACCAATAAAAGTGACCAGGTCCTACCTTTTGCCTGAAGGGTAGATTGACCAGTGACGTCCTGTTCCCATCCGCGTTGATTCTCTGCCACGTGATGACGTACCAGCCTCGGTTGTGTGCACCAGTCCTTAGCTGACACCGGAGGGTGGCGCTCTGGTCAATGCACGCCGAGGCGTCATGAGCCGTCAGAGGCGCTGTTGAACACACAAAGACATGACATTGATCAGTTTCAGAAACATGTCAAGTCAGAGTAGAGTAGTACAAACGGCTTTCTACAAAACAGACTTGATAGCACATTCGCTGCAGCCCAACCTTGTGGCGCAATCTTTTTCTTCGCGGAGGCTTACAGTTTTTAGGCCTCGTTACTGCCCTGTATCTTCTCTCTCTTTTGTCTAAAGTAAACGTATAGGGATTCTTTTAAAATCTCATTTTTGTGACTAAGGCACGCTGGAGCGAGAGATGGGAAGAGAGAGAGAGAAAGGGAGAGAGAGAGAGGGAGAGAGAGATGGAGAAAGAGAGAGAGAGAGAGGAAGAGAGAGGGAGAAAGAGAGGAAGAGAGAGAGAAGGGGAGAGAGGAAGAAAGAGAGAGAGAGGAAGAGAGAGAGAGAGGAAAAAAGAGAGAGATGGAGAGAGAGGAAGAGAGAGAGAGGAAGAAAGAGAGAGAAAGGAAGAGAGAGAGGAAGAGAGAGAGAGATGAAGAGAGAGAGAGAGGAAAAAAGAGAGAGAGGGAGAAAGAGAGATGGAGAGGGAAAGAGAGAAGAAGAGAGAAAGAGGAAGAAAGAGAGAGAAAGGAAGAGAGAGAGGAAGAGAGAGAGAGGAAGAGAGAGAGAGAGAGAGAGAGAGAGAGCATAATTTCATAATTGTTAAGCTTCATTTTTTCTCGCTTGTATTGTATATTGGCAGCGTTATAACATGACTGGTCGCGGCATTTCCTAAAATCTATTTTGCACTCATCTGTAAGCAAGGCCGGTTTTAGCAATTGCGGGGCCCTATGCGAAACTGATTGCGCGGGACCTAGTCTGGGTAGCGATAGGTCTAGCATAATGTCAAAATTAAGATTTTTTAAATTAGAAAATGCTTTCGTCTATGCAATAAATTTTTATTAAATGAAAGTCATAATGCTGTTTTTATTTATTGGCACCCCAAAAATTACAATTTTGTCCATTTTTCAGGACATTGCAAGGACTTTTTCGTATATTTTGCCTTTTCAGGAGAAAAGTTTTTTTATTTATATAAAAGTTATAATGGTCTAATTTAATAATTTACACTTAGAATTAGCGCGGGGCCTAAGAAAGCGCGGGGCTCACTTCGACCGCATAGGTTGCAGTGGCCTAAGGCCGGCCCTGTCTTTAAGGTAGCTCTGCATCATGGTAGCCATACTTTCCTCTGTTTAGCCACCCATCTCTAGGAAATTTAAGAAGCCCATCATTTGGTGAAACAAGCCTCAAGACAAGTCAAGTTATAGTACTAGACGACGTCGAATAACTTAGGTGTTGCACCAATCACAAAAACCATCCGATGTTTTTTGTGCTGAATTTGAAAAGAGTATAGCCACGAAACTGTAAACACGAGCAGCCGATGGCGAGTAAACTGACCATTCTAAATATATAGCTATATTTATATCTCCATTAGTTCGCCTAGAACGGACCCAATATTTATGAGCTGTCGTAACCTAATAAAAGACTCCAGAAAGACATGTCTTGATGCTAGGCTCTATTGTACAAGAATGACAAAACAGTTCACGATAACACAGACAAGCTGACCTGGACACCAAGACATTTTGACACACCAGTACAGATAGTTCACAACACGCAACAAGAAACATACATACACACCATGAGTAATATATATGAGTAATCCCCATATTGATAAATACCTAGGTGTTATAATAAATAAAAAAACTGTCATGGAATCCACATATTGATGAAACTATAAAAAAATCAAACAAAGCGTTAGGATTTATTAAAAGAAATTTCTATAAATCAAATAAGAACATAAAACTAAAATTGTTATTTAACCCTGGTTGGGCCAATAATAGAATATGCATCCTCCGTTTGGGACCCCTCAACTCAAGAAAACATTAAGAAACTGGAACAGACACAAAATAGAGCAGTGAGATTCATAACTAACGAATATTCGCATTTGACTAGAGTAACACCTTAAGTAAAATCACTGAATTTAGAAAGCCTTCAGGATAGAAGACTTAAAAGTAAAGTAGCAATTATACATAAATTACTGAACCATAATCTTCAAATACAAAAGCAAAATTTAATCAAATACTCAGAAAGACACAAAGATAAAGGCACATTCCTTGTCCCATATGCTAGGACAAATTTGTACAAATACTCCTTCTTCACTAGTGATTTAGGGCATGGAATGGGTTGCCTGAGCTAGCCTGAAAAATCAGTGACTTGGCAGAATTTAAGATGATGATTACGTCCTACGCGCCGTGCATCTAGTCATGCGTGTTAACCAATGGCTTAAATTCTACCAAGCCATTGGTTTTCCTGGCTGGCTAATTGCTAGAAACAGCCATATTATCGGTATACTAGTATTTGTTGTTTCATTACAATTTATTCGACAAAAATTATGTATCTGGATTAGTGTTGGATTCCTTAATCTACAATGGTTAAATTACTCAGACCAAAAGAGCTGGACATTGATCCTAATACTCCTCAGGCCTCGGAAAAATGGACTCACTGGGTATGACACATTCCAGAACTTTCTTTCGACCACCAATGATACTAACGGAGACTTTTGATTATAGCTGTTGAAAAATCACGCACTTGCTACGGTTGATATGCTTATCAGTGATGTATTGTCCATTCGTCCTATTCGATGGCCATAGACAAACTAAAAGACTACTTATATTAAGGTAAAGAATGACATTTTTGCTAGACACTTGGTTGCTACATGTAAACAGCAGCCGAACCAAAGAGTCCTTTATGCTAAAGTTGCGAGGCCTGGCCCGGGAATGTGACTTTAAAGATGTAACTTCAGAACAGCACAGAGACATTAGCATTAGAGACGCCTTTATAACTGGTCTGGCATCCAACACTATTAGACGGCGGTTACTGGAAAGGACTTCTCTTACTGTACAAAGCGCTTTTAATGAAGCTAGAGTGCTAGAAACAGCCATGTTATTGGTATACTAGTATTTGTTGTTTCATTACACTACTAAACGTACCTGTTTAAATTCCAAATGCTTAAAATGTAACTAAAATGAAGAAGCTATTAACAACTTTCCAACAATATAGTCAACAATCAAACTACCAATCAAACACACTGTAAATAAAAAATACAGTTCAGAAATATTGACTCGCCCGACGGTTCACACTACCTGCAAAAATTCTACGCCATCTCGAGAGTACCGAAGGGGAATAACCTGTAAAATTTGTAAGAGGCTTCAAGAGGTGGCATTAAGCAGTAATGCAAAACGCTGTGCTTCAAATTACAATAAATAACAACATTATGACAAGTCATTAATATTCTCATAGGATAATTCCTTGAAAGCCCAAAGATTCGTAAGATGTAAACAGCTTCACAACTGATGCCACAAGCAAAAGAACTGTGGTAAAAGCGAGGCGACAAAGGGGGATGCTAGGGGAATCCTCGTGTTTAGTGTAAAAGAAATGAGTCATTTTACAGTTTCAATTTCTATTATAAATAATGAAATAATGTTTCCAATTACTAAAAATACAGGTATTATGCTTTCAAAAATTACCAGCAATATATTTAAGCATATGTGACAGCCAGGGCCTGTTTAATTATGTAGATTCCCCCAGGGACAGAACGTTTGTGGAAGCCTCTACACTTTTTCGAAAGCTTGAAACAAAATCCGCTTATAAATGGAGATACGAATATCTAAAAGCATGTCATATTTATAAAACAAGGGGAGCGCACTAGTAAATTACTTTTAATTTTCCATCGTTTAAAAAAAAATTATTTAGTAACAACAAAAAATGACATTTTTTTTTAGAGTTTACGCAATGTAGTAAATCCTGGCTGCATGCGGCGTCGGAACGAGACAGCTGGAGGTCACCACGAAGGCCGCGGGATACACATTTGAGACCAAAAGAAAATCTGCTGCCGATGACAAACGCAGTAGCCCCGGCATGACTACATTAAATCCGGTTCTGGCGACAATTGATAATTCGGACAAGTTTCGGGGACCCCAAATCACTCGGGTAGGCCTTAAGGACGATAGGAACGCGTAAAAACTTTGCTATATGAAGAGCTCCTCATATCTCAGAGCGAGGGCTTGGAGACTACCTTTCACCGACAACCGATTCAGAAACCCCATTGACAACGAAAAACATGCTGAGAATTACTCCCTTAGAGCACGTGAGAGGAAGCGAGCAGTGAGTTTTAAGGTTGCCTTGTATCCCGTGCAATGACAGCCCTTGTGTCGTGCCAGATGTATATCTCCATTTTTTTTAAAATTATTCTTGTAAGACATTTAAACGAACAGGCCCGTAGCTCCAGGGTAGTAAGTTTTTTTTATATTGTAAAGGTATTGGAAGTGGGCCTACATATTTTTTTTTTTAACTGAACATATCGTTCTATTTTTTAAGTTGTTTATTTATTTTTATTTAATAATATTTGGTCTTGCATTTTTTGGGGGTGAATTTAAAAAAAAAAAAATTGAAATTCTGTATTACCCCTCTTTGGTCGGTGTACCTAGAGGATTTTTAAAACCGGAAATCGGGCCTATTGGTTTATAATAATAACTGAAATCTTCCCTCTATGTTAATTATTTTATTGTATTTATTTATTATTATTAATTTTTAAGAAACCTCAGTATTTGTGCTATTCATTTATTCCTTTTATAACCGAGGAATCCTTAGGTCTCTGATTTTGCTCTTTACTCTTTCTAATTCTAGTTTTTTTTAAAACCTCAGAATTTGCACTATTCGATTTTAGCTTTGTCATCATAGGAATCCTTGGGCCTTAGGCCTCTTTTATTTGCCTCTTATTTGGGCTTTATGTGCCTCTTTTATGGGCCATCTTGCCTCTTTTGTGGGCTTTTTTGTTTAATATGTTTTTATTTGTAAGTTCTCTTAATTCACAAGTATTAAATCATAAACAATTGAAAAGTGATTAACCTAAAAATATAATAATAGTAATAGAAATATTATTTAATATAAAAATATCAAAGACATACTAGCTAACCATCCTAACCATTGAACCAACTAAAGACATTTAGGAGGTGGCTCTGTAATGTTAGGTAAATAGACAATGACCAAACTATTTATCAAGACAGCTCTACCAAATAGTGTAGAACCTGTGTGCTGATAAAGTTTTAGCAAGTTTGAGGCTTTGACAAAAATATTCTCCCACTGGTCTTTACAATAGAATAAAGGATTACAGGTATAGACAATACCACAAATCTTGATTTTATCTACAATTTTGAACGCGCAATTCTCTTTGAATTTCCATTTCCCTAGTCCCAATATCAATAAGAAGGCAAAGAGGCCCCAAACTAGAGGCAAAGAGCCCATTGATAACCATGATAAAAAAAGATTTGTGATAAGCATAATTTCTGCGTGGTCCTATAGTAAGATTACAAATTGGACTCGTACAAAAGTACCGGTATAAATCATGATCAACTTCTACTGTGATAGTAGATTTTAGCGACTTGTTCGAGATTAGTTGTATACCGTATTCAATTTTTATAATTGAAATACTACATGTTTATTTAAATTTTAAATATTTATTCGCTTCATAGCTGGAAAGATTCTCGAATTGAGATGAATTAAGTTTGCTACGACCTACTCCAAAAAACAATGTTTCTGTAACAAGTCAACAAGTATTTGCATATTTCATCGAAATTAGGTTTAGAAGAAATCCCACTTATGGCATGAGTATTTGTGTTATAAATCTAGTTATTAAAGAGTTTTAAGTAATCTTTTAATTACTTTTTTATTTTGAGACCTTCAAAATTTTACTGTAAAGAAAAATTATTATGAACTTTCCTCTCTAATCAGGAATTATAAGAGTGAAAGCATCGGTGGATACAAATTAACATTATTATAATAATATTGCTAGACCATGGCTTTCCCAGCTTTGTAATTAGAGCAAGAAAACATAATCATTTAGTTAAAAAAAATTGAAGGTCGAAACACAAAGGAAGAGATGAGAGACAGGGTTCAGCGACTGGACCCCATGATGATCTATTTAAGTTTTAAAAAACGCAAACTAAATTTCTATGGCCATATTTAGATAACTTTGGGGTTCGCAAAGACTTTCCTTCAGGGATCAGTACCAGGAAAAAGAAGAAGAGGCAGATAGAATAGAAATACAAAAAAAAAATTGGACGGGGCTTCCATTGAAAAAGGTTCTATTCAAGCCAAAAGTCGGGAATGGAGAAAGACGGCCGACAGATCTTGTGTGAGCCCCAAAAAGTCCAATAGACCAGGATAGGTAAAGGTGAATTTGGTGAATAGAGGACAGAAGAGCGCAAAAATTCGAGCATTTTGGTCTCCAGTTGGGAGCCAGGGTGGATGAGGGATGGTGAAGAATTTACGGATTTTTGTCCAACTCTACTGGGTAGGGAAAGTAAAAGGCATTTGATCGTTGTGCTGGCCACATGACACATCGGTCATTAACTGTCTGTCAAATAAACTGATAAGCCTTACATCATCTGCCCCAGAGCGTAGATCGAAATGTCTGAAAGGGATACTGTATCTTTTTTTTTATTGTCGTATGACAAAGTTTAATGTTTGTAATTTAATAATAATAATAATTAATAATAGGGCTTTTCATGAGTCTGAGGATTAACGAGGAGCACAAAATTAATTTCATGCGGCCACACAGTCCCAGCTGTGACCTACATATTTTGCCACATTCAGAGCAGACATAACCGTTGCCCAACGTTGGTCGATTTAGATTTTCTATTCGCCATCTACGTCTGTCCTCAGCAGTAGAACTTTTTTGGTCTCAAATGTTTATTCCGCGGCGTTTGTAAAAGGAAAAACAACAACAGCAACAGCAACAACAACAACAACAGCAAAAGCAGCAAAAACAGCAACAACAAAACAACAACAACAACAAAACAACAACAACAACAGCAACAACAACAGCAACATCAACAACATCAACAACATCAACAACAAGAACAACAACAACAGCAACAACAACAACAACACCAGCTGATTTAAGAAACCTCCAGCTGTTTTGCACAGTAGCTGCCTGCAGTCGGTTGATGTGTATTAGTGAAATCACTAAATGTGCCTCAAAACCATTATCATTCGATATTTCACCTTGTTTAATTGGAAAAAGTGGCACTGCATTGATCCACAAGGAGAGAAAGTATAAAGGAATGGACCTGGACTGCAGGTATGTTTACACACCGAATCAGATATCCCATTAGTAACAAAACGTACTGAGATTTTCCCCTCAGAGCACGTGAAAGGAAGCGGGTAGTTTCTTGGCACATCGGCACAATTTAGGCCACAATTTCACAAATCACATCTTCGAAGTCAACCCCACCTCCTGGACAAAGCCAAGTATCTTCCCTGGGTCGACATTGTCGAATAGTGTTTTTAAGTTGTGAGCTCTTTAAAACTTGTTCCCTAACATCCTGGTATCTGGGGCAATCAATGAGGATATGATCCACCGTGAGGCGAGAGTCACAGTATAGACCTTCATGCAGATCGCAACATTCATAAACAATGTCCACTCCTGTTTCTTTGTCCTCCACGCAGTGGCGACACCGTGTGACGCAGCTTTCTCAAAACCGTGACGGTAGATACACACACGCCGGAAGTGGAAAGAGGGGCCAAAGTGCAACAAAGTCATGTAATTTGCGGCCGCAGCTTTGTATCAAGGACACACTGAGAAGCTGCAAAGGGAAGTCACCGTATCATACTACGTAACATGTCACAGATGAGGCTACACAGCGACTCAAAAGCTCAGATCCGATCATTAATTATTCCCCCTCTTAATCTTCACTTTGACCCAGTAGTAAGTTAACATCAGCCCAAATGTTCGATTCTATCCCTTTCGGTGTTTTATTAAATACATACTATTAAGCCAGTGATGCCCAAAATACGGCCCGCGGGCCAGATCCGGTCCGCGACTTGGTTCCATCCGGCCCGCCGAAACGTCGGCACAAAGAGTAAAAAATCCTCCACTTTTCCAAAAAAAAATAAAATAAAATGAAAATGTTGAGAAATGTATTTTACTTATAACGTTAAGGCCCACTGATGGATTGGCTCCATGACCTTTAACATTTATACGTTTATGAGATGGGAGAGTTGAAGTGGAATTTAGAATTTAATTATATATATTTTTTTAAACGATATTAAGCCAACATATTAGATTTGTATAGAAAGTGTAGCCGTTGTATTTTTTTTAAACAACAGATAAACGGCATTATAAAACATATAAACTATATATATCATTCTAAGTTTGTGCTCGAATAAAAAGATTTTTTAAACTACGCCTAGAAATTGGAGGATCGATTGGAATATTTACCAAAAAGAGAGAAAAATGAATCGTCGGCTAGCAGCTATAATTTTGCTCGCATTATAAGTAGAGAAATGAAACCGGTTTCCAGAGAAAATAGGAATGAAGATATCTTTCAGATATCCTATTGAATAATGTAAGCACAGTAAGCAGAAACTACTAGATCAACTGGTTTCTATTAAAATTGTTTTAGGTCAATTTTTTAAACATTTTTTGTACCTTTTCAGTCTTGTGGCCTGCGACACCGGCGTCAGAAATTAATTTGGCCCGCAGGTTGAATTTAAACTCAAACTTTTAAACTTAGGTTGGGCATCACTGTATTAAGCCATGATGAGCATGATTACATAATTATCTCCCCTAAACCTTATTCTAAAGAACTTTTTATTTTGGTCAGCCCCAGTCCTGTCAAATTAAAGGTTATTTCCCTTAACTACGTTTAAAAATAGATTCAATTCTTGTACCAATTTAGGCTTCAGCGCCTCCTTATTGTCCAGTGGCTATATTTAACTAAGCACACGCTACTTAACCAAGACAAATCAAAACCATTATTCTAATAAATTCATTGTACAATACATTCTCTGTTATTCCTAACAATATGTAACTATGCATACGCTACTTAACCAAGACAAATCAAAACAATTATTCTGATAAATTTGTTGCACTATACAATCTTGATACTGTGGTCCGTACACCCTAGGGAAGCCAATACTTTCCAAACATTAATATAAATGCACATCAAAATATCAGCAGGTCTACATGCTGTGGCTGAGCTGTAAGGCGCCTGGCTGCCAAACCAGAGGTCCCAAATTCGAATCTGAAATGAATCCTGGGATTTTTTTTTTTCGTAATCCTTGGGCGCCTCTGGGTACCTGACATTAATTGCGGAAAAGAAACCGCTGTTGGTCGTTGTGCTGGCCACATGACATCATCGTTAACCGTGAGCCACACAAACATGACATTTTCATCATCTGCCCTAAATAGATCGCAAGGTGCGTAAATGTAGCTCCCATTGTTATGGAATGTGTTTTTATGGTGACGGTGCGAAGTGGTTAGCGATTGGTTGTGAATGATGCAAGATAGGCGGCATTGTCATCAGCGATCTTAGGGGAGACGACTTCAGAACATAAGACTGAATAGACATGTTAGCGAGTAAGATTTTGTTCAGAGTACCATTTTATAGTAATACTAAAATCTACTACATTTATTTTCATTTCATATCAAGTTGATCTTGTGTATATTGCAATAAAAGCTCTATTTAATTTTTTTTCACTAAAAAAGTTATTCAAGTTTATTTAAAATTTTTACACAATTTAAATATAATAAACCAACAGTGGTTTAGTTGTCTGCCAGCGGTCTAATGCTACAAGTCAACGGCCGTCAACACCACAGACCCTGGTGCTATCACACGTCAGCGTTCCTCCAAAATTTCCATGTGACTAGTCGACTGTACCACCCCATACAGGTCAAAATCAATAACCAATCACAGAATTAGCCAGACCCTGTTCCCCCCACCCTCTTTTTCTTCGTCTATTTCGATCCCATAAGTCGAAATTAATGTTCTTTAACGCCCTGTTACCTCTATGCTATTGCGCCAATTAAAAAGGCAAGGGGAAATAATGTAGCAGAAAATCGGATTACATTCTTAAGATTGTCCTCTCTTGGCTGTCTACCTAAGATGTCGCTTCAATAAGCAGCCGGCAACATTTTATGGAATTTGTTAAAACAATTGGAAAGGAAAAAAAAAAGGCACACATGCACGTTTTATTTATAAAAAAAAGAAAGAGTTATCTTGTGTTGTTTGGATGTGTTGATGGCGCCATTAGTTCGTCTGCTCGAATAAGGAGAAAGTCACAAGAGTAATGGCCCATGAAGAGTGACGCAACAAACACATTAACGCTCCATCTACCTCCATCTTGTGTCTGCCTCTACTTAAAACAAATACCAATTACACTAAGTCAATAAACGATGTTGGTAGGTGGGCGCTACACGGAGATGTCTACACAGCACAGGGGGGGGGGGGTCTTCACTACACAATATAGATTACATTACAGAGGCCTTAACTCCACAAAGTCATTTAAACTACACATAGTCGTCTACATAAAACAGTGGCGTCTTCAATACACAATAACAAATACAATACAGATGGGTTTACATTGTGCAGACATTTGCAATATACTGAGGCGTCATCATTACACAATATCGATTTCACTAGACAGAAATGCTTGTTTGAGAAAAATGTTGACATGTTTCGGATGTTCTTTCAGAGTTGAAGATAATCTACTTCCTATTTTAAACCTTCCGAAGGCCTGCAGTTTATAAGATAATTGCTAAATAGTTTGTATCGGGACGAACTGTTAAATATGCAGTGTTTGTATAACAACTCGTATGACGTAATCATCATCCTTTTTAAAGTAACGTCTGTATTTTATAAGATAAGATAACTCTCAAAAGTACCCTGAACCAAATTAACTAAGGTTCTCAGATTTGCGAATTTATTTTTTCATCATTATCATCAACCCTTTGACTTTCATGGCGGTGGGCTGTGAAAGTTCGCGTCACAGGATTCTTCCACTCTTCACTTGCCAATGCGAGGAAAGCGCATCCAGGGACGTCCTCGTATAGCTTGGTGCCACACTTTATTGGAAGACCTCAGAGCAGTGGATGACACCAGGTGGGAATAGGCTTCAGACAATGCCAGTGAAAAATCTTTGTGGAGACAGCTTGCCGCCCTATTCGCCATACTGTGCGGGTGGACCTAAGTCTAAACTCTATCAGCAGATGCTCTAATCAGAATATGAAGACTGGCCTAGTCAATTTTGTGTTTTTTACATCGACCAGCCAGCCTTAACTCACAAAACCCTTTCTTCAGGCTCCCCCCCCCCACCCATTGTGGTAAGTTCACATTTTTTCACTTCCATTGTTACCTTACAATCACGTTATAGGAATGAAAGCTGGTCATTGTACATTCCACACAACACCCTAGTGAACTGATGATAACATAATAGGCTACTATATCAATCTTAATCTCTTCTGTCTTCTCAAACCGGCCGACGTCAACTTTTTGTTTTAAGAATAAACCAAATCTTGCTTTTTCCGGTTTATAAAAAAAAATGTCTGCAATTTCTTTCATTAATGTAGCGGAAACATTCAGAGAGCATGAGCGCCAATTATTGACACCTTCCGGTAGGACGTTATTAATCAGCAACATAGAAAAACAACAGCATTGTAGTCATGGTTACAGATATACTACGTAGCTAGTAACCGGTGAGCTTCGTACAAAATATGGATTGGAACAAACGAGGTTTAAAGTTTATCCATTGGATAGAATTTAGAAGCAACAAAAGGAAGCAATGCAGCACTGGGGCTGGGCAAATGTAGCACTAGAGATGGGCAATGTAGCACTAGAGATGGGCAATGTAGCACTAAGGCCTGGGCATTAGTTTTATAATAGTCTTCAAGTTTGTGGGTCTTAACCTTTGACATTATAAATCTTACTTGTTACGTATCTAGGCATTGTTTTTTTTTTTCTTTGACCTGTTGCGGTCGAGAGACGGGGAGGTTGTCTGCCCCTTGTGTAATAAGTTTTTTTTTTTTTTTTTTCGTCAAGCCACACAGACAGTGACCGCTCCTTGACCTATGTGTGTACCTCTGGTTGAAAGGAGGGTGTTTTTTTTTTCTTTTCTTCTGTCTCTTTGAAGAGCGTTCTAGATCTGGGTGTTGATGACTTTCTGTTCTAGAAATCACTGGATATCGACGCGTGGTAGATTATATAAAGACCGCTCGCGTAACGTTGACGGACAGACATACGGAGACAGCCGTGGGACAGAATAGCGGAGACATTGCGCTACCCGTGCGTGGTATACCACTTGATCGTGTAAGTTTTTTTTTATTCAAGGCCTTGCTTGTATTTGTAATTACATTTTCAAACTCTTGTATTGTAATATTTTTACATGCCATTTTTGTAAAAGGGTTTTGGTCAACACATCAATTCTGTATTGAGTAAATGTTTATTTTTCTTTCTTGTAACTTTATATTTGATTAAACATTAAGTTGATAGTTTACCTTCCGATTTCTTGTGTCATTTTTTTTTGTTATTCATTGTAAGTCTTTGATTAAATTCAGACTTAAGATAAGTGACACAACTCCTTTTCTATTGTCACGTTCCCCTAGGCAAGCCATTTAAAAGTAGAATTCAATTCGTAATACGTGACATACTAAAAGAAATTACATTTGAAACAAAAGAGGTAGATCTAGTTAATGGATAAGAAATTGATAGTTGAGTTTCACACACAAAAAAAAAGAAGATTTTTCTTTATTGATAACTGTTGAGAATTGCTGATACTTTTTACAAAGCTGATATCAATTCATTTCGTCTGTCCGTCTGTCTGTCTGGTACATATTTTGCACACATTCTCTTAATGTCCATTCTCAAATCAAGCTGAAACTTTGCACAATTATTCATTGTCCATGAAAACACAAATCAATGAATTAATCAATAAATTAATTAGTAATAAATAATTCATCGGATATAGAAAAAGAAAACGTAATTTTACAGCATTGAGGAGATATGGCTGTAAATGTACAGTTATTTCCCTTATATAAGCTAAGTAGCAGTTTTTAAAATTATTTTCTACTTGTTTAAGTGTGCTTTTAACGTGGTGACAATGTGATTACAACATTGATCCCATGTCTTGGCTATGTTTAAAGCATGACAGTCTACTACCGCTGTGCTTCCCTCCCCTTTTCCTTGCAGACGGTTCATGAGGAAAACGATGTTATCAAAACAGCTCACCGGTTTAATGACTAACGAACAAAATTTAAATAAAAATCGAAAGTGGAAAAAAAAAACGTTGGCAATATATATATATATATATATATATATATATATATATATATATATATATATATATATATATATATATATATATATAAAGCTTTATATGATGATAAAACTAAAACATAACAATATACATAAAACAACAGATACAATTAACATTAAAACCTAGTCGCTAAATAATCACAAGTGGGAATGGTAGAAGAGAAAAAAAACCACCCCCCCCGTAAAGCAAACAGCCCAGCCAAACCCATTTCTTAACTGGCATAGCAAAGAGCGCCTGGCAGCCAATTTTTCCCGATGGAGACAGCTAGAATTCTCTTACAAAATCCGCGCAATTAACAGTTGTTACCAAAATAAAATGGAGACGCGCTGAGCGGTAAAGCGCTTGGCTTCCGAACCGGGGACCGGGGTTCGAATCCTGGTGAAGACTAGGGATTTTTAATTTCGGGATCTTCGTGCGCCTCTGAGTCCACCCAGCTCTAATGGGTACCTGACATTAGTTAGGGAAAAGTATAGGCGGTTGGTCGTTGTGCTGGCCACATGACACCCTTGTTAACCGTAGGCCACATAAACAGATGATCTTTACATCATCTGCCTTATAGATCACAAGGTCTGAAAGGGGAACTTTCCTTTTTTACCAAAATTAAAAACTTTATGAAGACAGTCGCAGACAACGAAAAAAGGACCTAAATCGGCCATCCGCAGACATTCATTTAGACTGTGTTGCTTGTTACATAATATTTAGGTCACAGCGATGATTGCGTGCTAACTTGAAATAGTGCACCCCTCTGAAATCTTTAGACGTGAAGCCAAGTCTTATATTATCTGAAGAGTGGGCAGTTAAAAACTGAGAATCTTAACACGCCTCCTTATTGAATCTGACGTTTGTGACAACATGATTAATAGCTTTAGGCCAAGAAAAGACAGCTTAAGATGACCGCGTCAGTAACTGACAGTGCAAATGGGATACAAAAGGAAATAGTGCCACTTGCATAGTGTCAACAAGTTTATCAGTATAAAAAAAAATATTTTTTGATTAAAAAATCTGGCCATAGGCAGATTGTTTTGTTCAGTAAGCCAAACAAAGCTAAAGTAAGCCAAACCAAGCCAAAGTAAGGCATAATTAATTTACAACACATATTGATGTAATGCTAGGTTTTTCAGACTTGCGACTTCGTACCCTCTTTCGCCCGACCAAGACCACAGATTTATATTTGTGCTCTCCTTAGCTGGCAGGGGCTTCTCAGCAGCGCCAAGCGTTCTCCTGCATTCTGAGCTGAAGAAATGCATTCGCTTGGCGCTTACAAGTCACTATTTCTTCTAGTAAGCAGAGAGCAGGTCAAACAAATAAAGAAGTGATGGATAGGGCAAATACTTGAACGCGAGAGACATTGGAAGTAGAAGAGAATGCATTTTTTAAATGAACTTAAACATCGTAATATTATGTAGAAGGCCTGGTTAGTTCTCGGTGGCTGAGTGGTGAAGCGCTTGGCTTCAGAACCGAGGGGTCTTGGTTACGAATCCTGGTGAAGACCTGGATTTTGAGCTTGGGGATTTTTTAGGACGTCCCTGATTCTACCCAGCTCTAATGAGTACCTGACAGTTGGGGGAAAGTAAAAGCCTTTGGTCATTGTGCTGGCCACGTGACATCCTCGTTAACAGTCTGCCATAGAATCAGATGCCCTGACATCATCTGCTCCATACGATTATCGGGAATAATTTGCTGCCAGGTGATCTCTTCTATGCCAAATAAGAGGGTGAAACTCCTGATATAGAAACAGGAATTAAGAATGACTAAATTGACTCTTAGTCAGTAGTAACCTTAATGGTGAGAGAGTGGTCACTGACAGTCGGTAGTATTGGTCACTTGAAGAGAGTAGTAACTTTTAAGCAGTCGAAGTCAGTAGTACTTTTGGTCACTTGAAAAGAGTAGTAGCTTTTAAGCAGTCGTAGTCAGTAGTATCTTTTGGTCCGTTGCGGACAGTTTGTTACGTGCTAAGTGGACACACGAACCCAGCATTCTACAGCATCACACATTCAGCTGTTCCATTCATACATACGTCCATAAACAAACAAAGTTCCATAACCCTATACCCTATTCTCCCACGCATAAAGTCCCACTTGCACACACTTCAAACACAGTCTCTCACACTCATTGCTTAACAATGCCCTATCCGATTGTTGCTTCTTAGCAAATTTCAGTGACCAATTTTGCTTCTAGCAGCAAATCTACACAATTAACAACAACTTTGCACTTTTGCATGTAACAGTACATCAATTAAGGAGAGAGAGAGAGAGAGGGTTAGTTGAGTTTTCAAAAAAAGTATTTTTTTTTCTTTGACCACTGATGATCGTTCATTAAACAAACACAGGTGAACAAATGTCGAGAGAGAGAGAGAGAGAGTGAGAGAGAGCGTGATGGAGGTAGAGGCAGAGAGAGAGAGAGAGAGAGTACTAAAAAGGGCAGCTTACTCGCTCACACGATCCGTCAACCAAGACCAATAAAAGAAGAACGTAAAATCGTCATTAAAACAGGGAATGCGCCATTACTGTATGTGCGTGACCAGGTAACCAAGAACTTGCCAGATTTTGTCTATAGCAACCCATATTCAGGCCACATTTAATTTCCAACAACAAAAAAATATATGCACGGTTGTCATTTGTAAGATTTGAAATGCTATATTCACCAAGACATTGCATGTATACCTAAAGATGACACTGTCAATAATTCCTCGATTCTACAAATAATCCTATTATAAATCCTATAATTGTTTTTTTCCCTATCAGCTAAATTTGGGTTTATTGCACAAACGAGGAAAAGATGTCAGACGACATGAATAAAACTGGGACCAGCATCTGCCGTGTGATCAGAAAGTGTTTTTTTTTTATGAAGATATCGTAAAAAAACCTATCAGCTAAATCTGGGCAGTTGAACGTGAGGTTGGGGTATTGACAAGAACACGAGTCAGGGGGAAGGTCATCTGTCTATCAGATCACGTCCACTTTTTTGTCCGCGCATGCCAAACTGGCAGATGTCCTGATAACTCGAGTGATACGTAATTAGGGCCTCGATTCCCTGGCCATCAGCAGACACTGGGAGGTCACACTAAACAGGGGGACTCTTTTTATTGTTGCGGTCGAGCAGTTTTAGATCTAGATCTATATTGTCACATGACCTGATCACGCGTCAGACATGGACATTGCCAGGTTATGATCTTGACGTAATTGGAACAATCTTTTCGTTAAATGCATTACCTCCCATAATAGATGTCCAATGGAATAGTTCTGTGAGTCAAATGTGACGTGGAAAAGACCCGTGAAACTACGACAAAAGTTATAACAACACAAATGGCACCGAGATGCCTTTGTGTAATCGCTGAATAAACTCTTTGTGTTTGTGTCTGTTCTATTTATGTGTATTTTTCTGTTGTGTTGTCTTTACAAGAGAAAAGAGTTCTTGGAATCACAACAAATCTCTGTAAGGTTCAATAAAGCAGTCTTAGTCTTAGTCTTATCTGGTTGCATGTTTGACAGATTATAAATCTAAGTATTGCGATTTCGGAAAAAGATTCTTATATTATTAGAAGGCAACTCTTATATTAGTGAAAGTATTCTCTTATATTATTAGAATATATTTTATTATATTTTTAGAGGAGCCTCTTATATTGTTAAAAGGAACCTACTGTACTTTTATACAGAACCTCTTATAGTGCTTAAAGGAACCTCAATCAATCAATAAAACAAAGTGCACAGCACACTAACGACCCTCTAGTGCATAACAATAAGCCGCCCTTTTAGTGCATACCACACTGCCAGACAACCGCACTTCTAGTGCATACCCGACAGCCGCCGTTCAGAGCGTACCGTACACTTTTTTTGTGTGCCCTTACTATTGGAACATTCTATATCAGCGGTTCTCAACCTTCTAAGCTCGGCGACCCCTTTTTTACAATCCCCTAGTCTGACGCGACCCCCCTCCCCCACATACAGCAATAGAAGAGTAGACAATAACAATCCATATTTTCGATGGTCTTAGGCGACCCCTGGCAAATCGTCAATCGACCCCCAAGGGGGTCGCGACCCACAGGTTGAGAACCCCTGTTCTATATGATACAAAGTGAAACACCATGTGACTAATTCAGTGTTGATCAAAAGACAACAGAAACAATGACTGGTACTAGCTCGTTCTACCCGTAATTACCGCGATAGGATTATAAATAGCATGTCACGCCTGGATGCAGATTTATTAAGAGCTTTGTTATACTTCCAGGTCCAGGCATTAGAATAAAAGTTTTGTACCTGAGAACACCGCAGCGAGTGGGACACTGCAGTGAGTAGAGAACTTTGTCCTTTGTGTGCTTCATCACACACACAATCATACTACACATAGACACACAATCATACGACACGTACACACACAATCATACGACACATACACACACAATCATACTACACATACAAATGTGTTTGACCAAAAAAAAAACACAAACAAAACATAAACAAAAATAAACGATGCATCCGCTTTATGACATGTAAAAAAACAAAAAAAAAACAAAAAAAAACAGTATGTTTAAATACAAGGTAATATTCTTCAGAGTTCTAGTCAGGTCACAATATATAACTATAAGGATCTTTTTATTTTATTGCAATAAAATAATAATTTGAAAATAATAAATTCATAACACACAAACTACGACTACTACTAGTACTGATAATAATAATAAAACAACGAAAACATGGGAACCTAGGCTTGAAGATTAAGCGTTTATTGAAGTTATCCAAAATACTCCATTGTTATATCAAGTGACCTTACAGATACCTGCAAGGCCCTTCCTAAGAACATCCTCGTTGAATGTCAGAGGGCGGTACTGCTGCAGAGCTGCCACATCACCAGAAAACTTCTCAGTGGACACTCATAAAGGGATGACGCTTAATTTTGTTTCTCTTTAAAGAGATAGAAAAACAAAGAAAATATGGGAACCTAGGCTTGGAGATTAAGCGTCTATGGAAATTGTCCAAAAAACAATATACCCCATTGTTATATCAACCGAGGCGATAATAACAACTGACCTTACGATTTATAGGGTATATGATGTTCAGATCACTATTTCTGTTAACACTAGGGCGACATGACCAGCACAACGGCCAACCGCCTTTACTTTTTCTCAACTAATGACAAGTACCCTTTAGAAGTGCTCTTAAGATCCCCAAATTAAAAAAAAAAAAAAAAAAAAAAACAAGTCTTCTCCAGGATTCGAACCTGGGACACCTCGGATCGGAAATCGGACCGCGCCTAATATAGGAATAAAAATAACCTTTAAAATTTGCTAAGCATTGTGAAAACGTGATTTCACTCCCACCCCCCACCCCCCCAAAAAAAAAAAATGAACATATAAAAAAAGAAAAAAAAAAGAACAAGGGATATAAGTAAACAAAACATTAGAATATTTTTTTTTTAAGTATTGAGAGTTATCTCCTCTTTAAGGATTTTATTGTCATTGAATGAAATGGAACCTATTGTTTGCTTAGAGCGCAGTCAGGCAAATTGTACCTTGTGAACACACCATTAACTTGACGGTGTCTGTCATTTAACTGGACTAGACTAGACATTATCCTTTTGACGTGTTTTATGGTGATAAAGAAGGAGAGAAAGATGAGAGAGAGAGAGAGAGAGGATAAAAAAGAAGGAATGAGAAAGCGCAGAATAATGAAAGAGATGGATAGAGAGAGAGGGGGGGCAGGGCGCGGAAGTAATAGAGAGATAGAGGAAGATTAGAGAGAAAGAGACACAGACAGACATAAACAATCAGACATCAAAAGAGAAATTGGGTGACTACAAAAAAAAACAACCAGAGACACTGTGACCAGATTGGGTGAGACCTAAAGACATAGGGAAATGTAGAGAGAATCACGTGACGTTAAATAGATTGACAACTAGAGAGAGACAAGTAGAGAGCAGAGAGAGATAGGCAGAGAGAAAGAGAGAGAAAGAGGTAGAGATAAAAAGAGATAGGCAGAGAGAAAGAGAGAGAGATATAGGTGGAGATAAAAGAGATAGGTAGAGAGAAAGAGAGAGATAGGTAGAGAGAAAGAGAGAGATAGTGAGAGAGGTAGAGAGAAATCAAGAGAAAGAGTAACCCCAGCCCAGTTGCGTGTTACCAGATCTCAGAGATAAAGACTTCAACTGCGGGATTCTGTCTACAGAGAAACCGAAGAACATCAAACGTGAGTCTGTGAGAGGAAGTAGCCAGTGGTCAGACGTCACGCTAGGGGCTCACTTTAACTTACTAAGATGTAGTTAAGTGCATTGTTGATTTATATGTTTATGTGTCTTCATCCTTATCTTTGTCTAACAAGCGACATACATATTGACAATTCGCTTGTACAAGGACTTCGCACATATATTATATTTTACAGAATTATTTTACCATTTCATGGGATAGTAAGTGTGTTTGTTTGGAGTGACCAAGTATTGTGTGTGTCTGTGTATGGACAAGCTAGTTCACGTGTTGGTCCAGTGAACAGGATATAAAATGTTCAGGGTATGACTGTCCCGGGTATGCTATTCTGCCTCAACGTGACACTCGGGTGGAAACGATTACTTGAAGTGATTAGGCTAAATGAATAGCAAAACAAAACTCCTGTGGGCGTGTCCAAGGGAATGCGAGAGCTTTCCCATTGCACGGTGCGGAGTTGATAGAGAGCTTCTAAGTCCCTGTCGATAATCCATGCGCCGTTCCTCAAGGGACCGTAACACTAATGGCGAATCCTGTACGGCTTGCTTGGTACAACATAGGAAAATGGCGGAGGTTCCCGGTGTGCTCGGCCTTCGGCCATGCATTCTAGTCCATGCGCCCGGAGTGCCAGATACATTGGAAATAGCAATGCTTTACATAAGCATTGAATTGGATCTCTTCCAGATAGAACGGTTTGTTCAAGCAGGCTTGCAGCCTAGAGCTTGAATAGCCTTTGGCTCAGCTCTTTTGACAATCAAACGGGTATAACTGTGTAGATCGGAAGTCAGTAAACAACAGAGTGCTGAAGTGGGCAGCGTGGACTGAAACTCTAAGAATGTCGAGATAACAAAGATATGTGTTAATTGTTGTTATAGTCTTCTTAGTGTGTTTACCGTACCTATTACAGTTCTTCTTTTTAGTCGTACACCCAAACAAGATGTGATTGTCAACTAAAGAATGTTAGATTTAAAAAAAAAAAAAGACGGTACGCAAAATGTTCATGAACATTTTAATTAATTAACTCTTTAATAAATAGAACCTACATGCTGAAATACAAAAAACGTCTGTTCAAGACAAATAATTTCAAGTACTCTAGCCAAATGTAAATTATATTTTTTTTTATACTTTAAAAAATTATAACGGTCAAACTAGAGTTTTTCCCATTGTGAGTAACGAGCCAGTAATTCTATTTCCAACATTACGTACGCCAAATAATAAATTTCTAGGAAAATCATTTGAGCCGTTTTCGAGATCCATGTCGACCAACCCATTCGGAAAGGAACAACCTGAATAGAGGCATTGTAATAACATTTAAAGGGCCAAAAGTTAGATCGACATTCTATTTTCGTTTCATAAGTTTGGGGCGTCCCATTAGTAATACAGATCATTATGCCTTGGCCCAAACCTCCAGCTGGGTGGCAGTGTCCCATCAGTAATACAGATCATTAGGCCTAGGCCCAACCTCCAGCTGGGTGGCAGTGTCACATCAGTAATACAGATCATTAGGCCTAGGCCCAAACCTCCAGCTAGGTGGCAGTGTCCCATCAGTAATACAGATTATTAGGTCTAGGCCCAAACCTCCAGCTGGGTGGGCTGTTGACGGCAGAGAGGATGGTTCGGATTTAGGACCATTGGTGCTATTTAAAGAATTGTCCAACATGGGCCAAAACTAATCACAAGAAACTATATTCATTTCAGATTGAATATTGTTAAATCTTTTTTATTGGAAGAGAAGAAGTTGTTGTTTTTTTTATTGAGAAGTAAACGTTCAATGGGACATTCTTTCAGAACTATGACTTTTCTTTCTGAACTATAACATTTCTTTCAGAACTATGACTTTTCTTTCAGAACTATAACATTTCTTTCAGAACTATGACTTTTCTTTCAGAACTATGACTTTTCTTTCAGAACTATGACTTTTCTTTCAGACTATGAATTTTCTTTCATAATAATTGCTTTTCTTTCAGAACAATAGCTTTTCTTTCAGAATTATGACTTTTCTTTCAGAACTATGATTTTTCTTTCAGAACTATGATTTTCTTTCAGAACTATGACTTTTCTTTCAGAACTATGACTTTTCTTTCAGAACTATGACTTTTCTTTCAGAACTATGATTTTTCTTTCAGAACAATGATTTTTCTTTCAGAACTATGACTTTTCTTTCAGAACTTTGACTTTTCTTTCAGAACTATGATTTTCCTTTCAGACTATGAATTTTCTTTCATAATAATTGCTTTTCTTTCAGAACAATTACTTTTCTTTCAGAACTATGACTTTTCTTTCAGAACTATGACTTATTATTGCATAAGACTCCTTTTCTAACATCCCACAACAAAACCACATTGTTCTACATTACGACATAATAATACTAATAAAGCTTGTCTTCGAGCTTGAAGATTAGTGAGTTGTGGTGAAATAGTTAGTATTTGTTTATGTTTGTGTAACGCCGTGAGAATGTGTTCACAACATTGATTTAGTGTGCTACTATCCAAGTCTCTTTCGTCAGTTCATGTGTCGTTCTAGTTTAATAAAGCCTTGTTTTAGGTTACTCTTCAGTGTTCCTTTATTTCTTATTACAATTTATTAAACTAGAAATTTTCAATTCTATGGATCTATGTGTCTCGTGTATCTTATTTGGATTTTCGTTCAACACTATTCTCAGTCTGTAAGTAAAAATTGTAATACAAATGGAGCGTCTATTTAGGCCAAAAGAGCTAGACATAGAGCCTAGCACGCCATCGGCTGCCGAGAAGTGGCTGCACTGGCTCAGAACATTTGAGAATTTCATCTCCTCAGTCTCTCATTGCGAGATTGACAAAAAGAAACTACTTGAAAACTACGTTTCTTCGAGCGTATTTCAGTACATAAGTGAGTGTACAACGTTCGAAGAATCAATCAAAGTTCTACAAAATGTCTACGTGAAACCTAAAAGCGAAATTTTTGCACGGCACATGATAACTCTATGTCGACAAGAGAACGGACAAACCGTTGACTCCTTCCTACTTAAGCTTAAAAGTATGGCCAAAGACTGTGACTTCAAAGCTGTCACCGCTGAAGAACACAGAGATATCTTCGTAAGAGACGCCTTCATTACTGGACTGGCTTCAAACAGCATAAGGCTGCGACTCTTAGAGAAATCTACTCTAACTCTACAGAGTGCCTATGAAGAGGCAAGACAACTGGAATATGCCCATAACCATGCCATGGCGTATAACATCTACTCTGAAACTCCATGTGGAGCCAGCGCCGACGTGGAGAGCCTTTCTCCAACAACAAAACTAGAACATGAGGTGAGTGCGGCGACTAGTAAAAGATGCTTCTTTTGTGGATACAGCCCACATCAACGCTTTAGATGTCCAGCCCGTGACGCTACATGCAACTTGTGCGGCAAGAGGGGTCATTTTCAGAAAGTCTGTAGATCGACCAGACAGACACTCAAATCTACAACCTCAGCCATAGTGAAAGCGGATGATGAGACGTCACGGACTACAACCGTTGGATCTTCCTGGGCATCGACACCAGCGTCCGCCTTACTAAATATACAATTTCAATACTGGTCAATGGAGTACCATTGAAGGCTCTCGTAGATACGGGGAGCAGTGAAAGCTATATATCTTCTTCAATTGCTAAAAGGTACAAATGGAAATCAGAAATGTCCAGAAACAGAATCTACATGGCCTCTACACATCTTTCTCGCACTACTCACGGACATATTTTCGCCAAAATAAAGTACAAAGACGAACAATACGAAAGTGTGAAGCTCTCACTACTAGACGGACTAGTATCTGATGTAATCTTAGGACTAGATTTCATCAGCCAGCACGAAAAACTGATGATCCCATTTGAGGGAAAACGAAGCACTCTTCAGGTCTGTACGCTGAAAGCTGCACGAGTTGAAGCCCCTCACCTCTTCGCTAATCTTGCTCCTAACTGCCACCCCATAGCCACTAAATCTAGAAAATATTCTATGCCTGACTCCAAATTCATTCAAACTGAAATCAAGAGACTTCTATCTCACAAAATTATTGAACCTTCCACGTCCCCGTGGAGAGCTCAAATAATTGTAACAACGAATGAAAGGCACAAAAAGAGAATGGTTATCGACTATAGTCAAACCATCAATCGATTCACTTACCTCGACGCGTACCCCGTGCCAAAAGTTGATGAACTGGTGCAGGAAATATCTAAATACTCAATATACAGTACATTTGACCTCAAAAGCGCTTATCACCAGATACCTATCAAGGATGATGAAAAGCAGTACACAGCGTTCGAGGCTTGCGGAAAGCTTTATCAGTTTTGCCGCATTCCTTTTGGAGTGACAAACGGAGTTGCTGCATTTCAAAGGACGATCAACACCATAATTGAGGAGGAAAACCTTTCCTCTCCCTGAACAAGTACAGGAAGCTTTAAAACAGCTAAAACATGAACTTGAAAACGCTGTTGTGTCGACGATAGATTATAATCGACCACTAATAGTCGAAACAGATGCCTCTGACATCGCGATCGCCGCCACTCTTAATCAAGACGGCCGTCCTGTCGCCTTCTTTTCAAGAACACTCACTAATAGTGAACGCAGACACTCTGCAGTTGAAAAGGAAGCATACGCTATCGTAGAAGCCCTGAGAAAATGGCAACATTACCTCATCAGTAGACCTTTCACATTGTTTACAGATCAACGCTCAGTGTCCTTTATGTTTGACCAGCAAAACAAGGGCAAGATCAAAAACGAAAAGATACAAAGATGGCGACTAGAGCTTAGTTGTTTCCAATATGACGTCGTATATCGACCCGGGAAACAAAACGCTGCGGCGGATACCTTTTCAAGAAACCACTTTGCGTCAGCAATGACTGGAGAAGACCTCAAACTGTTACACAACAACCTCTGCCACCCAGGGGTCACGAGACTCCTCCATTTTGTTCGGACTAAGAACTTACCTTTTTCCTGCGAGGACGTCCGCAAAGTGGTAAACCAATGTAAAACTTGCGCTGAACTGAAGCCTAGATTCTTTAAACAGTTTTCAGGCACCCTCATCAAGGCTACCCAACCATTTCAGAGAGTAAGCATCGATTTTAAGGGGCCACTCCCATCTGCTACTCACAATAAATATTTATTAACAATGGTGGATGAGTACTCACGCTTCCCATTTGCCTACCCATGTCCCGATATGTCCTCATCTACTGTCATAAAGTGTTTAAATCAGCTGTTTTCCTTAGTTGGGATGCCAGAATACGTCCATTCCGACAGAGGTACGTCCTTTATGTCGAAGGAGGTGCAATCCTTTCTGCACGAGAGGGGAATAGCTACAAGTAGAACAACCGCTTTTAATCCTTCAGGCAACGGGCAAATTGAACGACTAAACAAAACTCTATGGAACGCTGTTACTTTAGCACTGAAAGACCTCGATCTCCCGATCTCAAGATGGGAACTTGTCTTGAACCAGGCCCTATACTCGATTAGATCATTACTATCTACGGCAACAAACGAAACTCCACATGAGAGAGTTTTCCGGTTCAACCGGAAATCCTCCTTCGGGATATCTATCCCCACTTGGCTATCCAGCCCAGGTCGAGTGTTGCTGAGAAGAGAGAACAGATCTTCAAAGTATGATCCTCTCACGGAAGAAGTCGAGTTACTGATGTGTAACCCCCAATATGCCGTGGTACGGTTGCCCAGCGGTAAAGAGGAGACAGTCTCTCTAAGACGCTTGGCTCCCAACCCCTCCCCATCCACAACAACAAGTGAACCTTCGTTCTTCGCTCAGGGTGAGGATAATGAATATCCTCCAGAAGCTCAAAACATGGAAGTACCAGTCAACACCCCTACGGTGATACAAGAAAGGAAAGAACCCCTGGAAGGCTCTGAGGATCTCCGAGCGCTTCCTCTTGAAAATACACAGGACCATCATACCCCACTTGACGCTCAGGAACTCATTAGTGACTCCCAAACTGTAGAGCATGATAGTCAACCCCGTTACAACTTAAGAGAGAGAAGAACCAGACCGAACTATAGAGTCTAGAGTTGTTTCTCTATTACTAGACTTATACTGACTACATAAACTGGCATTGTTTATCCCTTGCTACTGATACTAGAATTTATTTGTTCACTTACTTACATACATGTTTACTAACTACACTATTTGCTATTGCTTAAAACAGAAACTAGTAATTGTTTATACGTCCTACTACAGATACTGGTTTTTATGTTTCTTTGTATCACTCCTCATTATTGTTTACAAGAGAAACTAATATTTCGACACTATTTATTGATCTATTGTATTGCAGGCACTGGCATTCTCTTTTTTATTTATGCTATGGCCTACTATATTACTATACTTGCTATTTTAATTCTAGGCGGAGTGAATGTGGTGAAATAGTTAGTATTTGTTTATGTTTGTGTAACGTCGTGAGAATGTGTTCACAACATTGATTTAGTGTGCTACTATCCAAGTCTCTTTCGTCAGTTCATGTGTCGTTCTAGTTTAATAAAGCCTTGTTTTAGGTTACGCTTCAGTGTTCCTTTATTTCTTATTACAGTGAGGAATCAGTATTTCTTATGGCTGCGCAGCTGTGGCCTACATATTTTGCCATGACGACATAACAACACCAGAAACAGAGAGAGAGAGAGAGAAAAGATATGTAAACAACCTCCCTCTTATCATTTCACTAGCATATTCAAATGTCAGGCCCCCCCTCCCCCAATTACCTTTTTTTTTTCTTTCCTAACGCCACTGCTGCCAGTCACCTAGAAGTTGACATGTCAGTAGATGACACATTTGTCACTCTCTCCTAATGCTAATACTCTTCTGCATTACCGCCTGGCTGGTGTCAAAGAGAGGAAGGCATGGGACACTGAGTTGCGGGAGGGGGGGGTGTTAAAATAAGTAGCAGACGAAATAAGACTCAAGTTGGAGGGGGGGGGACTTATTCTAAGTGACACGATCTAACACTGGGGTTCTCAACCTGTGGATCGCGACCCCCTTGGGGGGTCGATTGACGATTTGCCAGGGGTCGCCTAGGACCATCGAAATATGGATTGTTATTGTCTATTGTACTATTGCTGTATGTGTGTGAGCGGGGGGGGGGTCGCGGCAGAGTGGGGTATTGTAAAAAGGGGTCGCCGAGCATTAAAGGTTGAGAACCGCTGCTGTAACAGATTTGAACTAGTTCTAAATGATAATGTGTTTTGTAAGCTTACTGCAGACGGGAAGGGAGATACTTGGTGTGGCTAAGAAGCAAAGCGTTTACTGCTGAGCGAAGTGACTTATTTTTTAATCTAGGAAGTCTCTAGAATCCGTTGTTGCCCTAATAGCACTAGGGAAGAAGGAATATTTGCACACATTTGTTATGTTGTTATAGTCATGTTGTTATTAAGTCAAGTTGTTATTGTCATGTTGTAGTAGAATCTTTTTGTTTCGTTTGCTAATAAGAGCTTTCAAAAATCAATTTCGATTTTATATTTTCTACATTTATGTGTCGATTCTTAATTACTCCAATAATTCTTGGAACACTTATTCAAGCCTCGCTGGAAAGTGTCGTTTGTCGAAATAGTATGATATCATATTATTGTCTTTTTGTAGAATATTCATCTTCTTCTTGAAACTGTCTGGTAGAGTTGAGCCTTCGGCTCTTGGAACTCCAGGTCAGCAAAAGTGAACAAGAGCTCCCTCTCACCGGCCAGTATGAAAACAGTGGGCACTGTTTTGTCTGGCGGGTGGGTCAGACTCGCAGCAAAAGGCCGCGTATAGATCTACTTAGACCCCCGCCATTTTTCTTTTCTATACCAGGCTAACCGTGCGGGACAGGCCATTTATTATGTGACGGCCCTTTGAGGAACAGCGCCTGGATTGTGACAAGGTTGTGGGAGCTTTTTTACAACTCCGAGCAGTGCAATGAGGATGCTCTCGCACCCCTTTAGGCACTCCCACGGGAGTCTTGTTTTGCTACCCTTTAACCTTATCGTTTCCTCCTACGATCGTTTCCACCCGAGCGCCATTATGAGCCAGGGTAGCATGCCCGGGTTGTAGAATATAGTGCGTTTGTAGTACTATTTATCCAATACAGTAGAACGTCGTTTATCCGAACGTTTATTATCCGGAGCGTCAAATATCCGGACCAGTTTTTTTTTTTTTTTTTTATCAACCACATGTACTGTAATGCACATATACTGTATGAATACGTTTTCGAACAGGCAATGCTCAACAGTTGTTTCGCGCGAGGCGAAAAGTGACGGAAAAACCCAAGGTGAGGGATATCCCGTTACAATTGTAGTGTCCGGTTGCATATACTGCATGGATCGCTTCGGTTTTCGGTTATCCGAACAATCGCGTATCCGAACGGTGTCCGGTTCCAATTGAGTCGGATAAACGACGTTCTACTGTATTTTAATTTGGCCTTTTTGTTCAGACTTTGAAATAGGACTGTATTGGTTTGCATGTGTACATATTCTTTTTAAGTCAAAAAAAAAAAAGGGGAAGCAACTATTTCAATTAAAGCGTGTGCTTTTCCTTCGGGTGAATCTTCAAAAACAAAAGTATTTCAATATATATAAATATATATTTTAATATATATACAGATTTTTATATGTATTCTAAACTTGATGAAGAGAGTATAAAATATATCGAATTTAAAAAAAAATTCTGTACAAACATTATGTGCCAAACAAAAACTAAAATATTTACTAAAAAATATATCTTATATTTGCTCTATCATAATATTTTTAACATGCCAGTGCACCATCTTCGTACAAATATGCCTGCTGTATGCACAGACGTACCAGCAGCTCTCAAACTCGAACATTAGATCTGTCATTTTAATTAGGACTACACACATGCATTACTTCAAGGTAAAACAAATGATTTATTGCAAAAAAAAAAAAGGGGGAGACAACAAAAGAAAATGTTTCAATGTCTATGTTCAGATAAGTGTGTACACACATAGATTTGTATGCACGTTTGATAGAGGTTAATAGATAGAGGTGAACACAACTCTGCCCGAGTCGGGTGTCGAACTTCGAGCCCCCTTCTAGGTAGTCAGCCAAGTTCAAGCGCACTTAGCCTCTCGACCACGCTTCCCATTCCGAAGAAAGAGCAATGAAAAAAATGCCTATGTTGATTACAAGGGGGCCCATATCTCAAAAAAAAAAAAAAAAGCTTAGGGCCTTGTCAAGTCAAAATCCGGCCCTGGTTATAACAATGTATTTGAGTTTCAAATATTCATTATTGATACAAATCAAGATAATTAGTAAAACACTTTATCTAAGGGAAAATACCGAGCATCGGTAGTACCACCAAGGGAAACTCTGTTATACAGTCTATTCTCCAGTGTATTTTGCATCTTTTGAAGCATGACTTCCTTGAAATAAAAACCAAACCACTTTCCCCCAAACTCTCCGAACTTCTGTATGAACAACCTTATCTGCATTCCCAGCATGCTCCTAACGATGATTAATGGCGCGAAAGAAGATAATGCCTTCCTGTTTCACACGTTCGTAAATGTAAATCTAATTTTCCAGCCTGATCTGGCTTTCTTAGTTTTGCGCCCGCGACGTGCACGCATGCGCAGAGATAATTCAAACATGACCATAGGAGTGGGGTTTTCATTTTGTCGTTTCCCTTTCATGCGATCATAGTTTTTGTGTGCGCTTTTGTTTTATTTGATAAAAAAGTGCTAGAAATGCATAAAATAACGTTTCAATGTTTGCAGCCTAAATGAAGAGGCCGAGAGGCCATGCACGCTTGACCTTGGCTTGGCTACCTATCAAGGGGGGCTCGAGGTTCGACATCCGACTCGAGCAGAGTTGTGTTTACTGAGAGCCTAAAAGCAGCACGGAAAACCAACTCCTAGATACCCCCTCCCCCCCACTGGTCCACAAATGAGATTGGGCCATAGCGCCCTGAACATGCTATAATCAGATCTGATATATTACAGACGTTACTTCAAAAAAAAAAAAAAAAGATAATTACTTCCTACGCATTTCATGTGTCAATCTAGTCATGCATGTTAATGAATGACTTACACTATGCTAAGTCGTTAGTTTTCCTGGCTGATTCAAGCAACCCATTTCATTCTCTAAGGCTATCAGCATGAAAGTTGCGCTATATGCGTTAAAAAAAAAAAAAAAAAAGAACCCACACACACACACACACAATTTGCTAACATAGGTGGCTCAGTATTAGAAAAGTAGACCACATACCAGACACAGAAATCTTAAAGCTGTCCAATATGCACAATATCAACGCGACAGTAACAAGGTCCCAACTTCGATGGGCGGGACATGTAGTCCTCATGCCAGACAATCGCCTTCCCAAGCGACATCTGTACGGAGAGTTATGTGCTGGAAAGCAATCCCAAGGACGCCAATACAAGCGCTACAAAGACACTCTGGATCGCTCCTCATGGCATGAAGCTGTGAGTCTCGGAGTCTCAAGATTTGAAGCAAGAAGAGTGGCCAGGGCGATAGAGCGCCGAATCAGCAGAAAGCTGAGAGAAGAAGCAGGCTTATCTGTAACTGACATAATCCACCCATGCCACATACGCGGCCGGCTTTTTTAAGGGAGAATTGGACTTTACATCCATCTTCGAGTCCATAGGAATTGAGAAATGTACTCATCTTCGACCACGAAGGAGGAGCTATATATATATATATATATATAGAAAGGTAGATTACTAGGAAATTACTTATTAAAGTTATCCCCACTATTTTGATAACGAAAGGAGAATGATGGTTATCCTCCCTTGATACATGTAAATTAAATTTTATAAAAGTGATCAATGGAACACGTTTATGTTTTGAAACATTATAGTCCAGGGGTTCTCAACCTGTGGTTCGCGAGCCCCATGAAGTCGATTGGCGATTAGCCAGGGGTCGCCAAAGACCATCGAAAAAATTATATTCTTCTATTGCTGTATGTGTGTGAGCGGGGGGGGGGGCGGCAGAGTGGGGAGATTGTAAAAAGAAGTCGCCAAGCTTAAAAGGTTGAGAACCGCTATTATAGTCGCTTAAATCCAATCTACAATGCTGGAAATTGCTCGGCCATTAGAGTATTGACCTAGATTTATGATTCAAAGCGCAATAGCTAAAGGTCTAAATGGTACGACTTAATATCTAATATCGAGAGGATCAGATCTTCCTTTCAACTTGAGGGTGCAGTAGCTGTAGTGAGTTGCCAACAAACTTGTCGGCGGTTAATAAATATATTTTATATTGTGTATTAAGACCCGTTTTGGCGACCCCTACGCTTCAGCTCCCGGAGCAACTGCCCCCACACTCCGCTTCCTCGTTACGCCACTGTCAGCACCGCCAACACTAGCAGCGCCGAAGTGTTATAATTTCATGTGTCTGCTTTCTCAATTTAGGTTTAGTTGATGGATTGTATACACGCAAATATATGAAAACCCATTTACATTCAAGTAAAGGTATTACATGTCTAATCGTGTTTGAATTCCACTGGCAACTTATTTTAAATTCGCATTTTTGTTTTGGTTGTTGTTTCTGAGTTTAGTGGTTGCCTGAAATTGTAGGCAAAACTTTAAAAAAAAAAAGTTGCAGTATTAATATGTATTCTAAGTTGTTATGTCTATTTGATTAGGCTAGGAATGCCCCCTGTGTTAAGTGGGTTAGCCTTAGTAAAGATGACAACGCAATTTACACCATTCTAAATCCTAAACTCAGTAAGCCTAAAGTTTATTCTTGTGTCTATTAGCCTTAATAACAGTAAGAAAAGGATTGGGAGAAAGAGAGATTGTGTAATGTAAAATGTGACGGATCTCAGTGGAAGGAGGACATTTTAAATACCGTTATTTTTTATGCTTTTTATGCGCTTCTGAATTCATGCATAAAAAGACTGCATTGAAAATGCGCAAATTCGAAACATGATCAAAGTGTCTTTTTGACCCACATGGACCTGCTGACAACTTTTAGTTTAGACTTACAGCCATTTAACGAGTTCCTCAGGACCCCCAAAAAATTTTCCGAAGGGAACAGTAACAGGCAAAAGAAGGAAAAGCAAACAAAGAGTCGGATAACTGGGAGTGTTAGATTACTTCGTGTGTCAGTCAACTATAACAACCTGTACGCGTTTCCACAGAAATCGTAATAAAGGCATTCAAAGGTTTGGTTATTTATGCCTGGAGGTTACAAATTATGTAGATGACAGTTTGGACTGCATAGTGTCAGGCATTTAGAGTTGCGACGCACTACAGTTGAGAGACTTTGAACGCGGCATTTAGTGACGACACGGATAGTGGGGGGGGGGGGTTGTATGTTATTTTTATGTAGTTGGGTTAGGACTTACAGAAAAGAACATAGGGTTAGGACTTACAGAAAAGAACACAGGGTTAGGACTTACAGAAAAGAACATAGGGTTAGGACTTACAGAAAAGAACACAGGGTTAGGACTTACAGAAAAGAACATAGAGTTAGGACTTACAGAAAAGAACACAGGGTTAGGACTTACAGAAAAGAACATAGAGTTAGGACTTACTGAAAAGAACATAGGGTTAGGACTTACAGAAAAGAACATAGAGTTAGGACTTAAAGAAAAGAACACAGGGTTAGGACTTACAGAAAAGAACACAGGGTTAGGACTTACAGAAAAGAACATAGAGTTAGGACTTAAAGAAAAGAACACAGGGTTAGGACTTACAGAAAAGAACATAGGGTTAGGACTTACTGAAAAGAACATAAAGTTAGGACTTACAGAAAAGAACATAGAGTATTGACAGAGACACGAGCCCTTTTATGTCTTAAACAATTTTACTTCGTTGTACTGTCTTTAGCTTTTTACTTGTTCTTGTGATAGTTTGTCTTTGCAAACAAGCTTAAATGAAATGAAAATACGCCCGCCCAAGGTACTTAAACATCACTTGAGTAATTGTCAAAGTCAGACATACATTTGTAACAGCAATGCAACCGGAACAAATACAAACGTGAAATACTGCAACAGACTCGAATACCAATCTTTTAATAATCACGATAATGTCTTATCATACAAATACAATGGACATCAACAATCGTAACGAAATAAGATTGAGTCACGTGCTTCTCAATCTCTTCTATACAAATTACAATCTAATTTTAATCAACAATGGTTATCACGTGACAAGTTTTTTCCCCCGTTGTTTTATCAATATTATCACGTGACCGTTCATTTTGGTGAATGAGGTCCATCACTTTCTTATCCATCTATCACAGCGGTTCTCAACCTTTTCAGCTCGGCGACCAATTTTTACAATTGCCCACTTTGACGCGACCCCCCCCCCCCCTTGCACACACACACAGGAATAGAAGAATAGACAAAACAATCCAGTTTTTCGATGATCTTTGGCGAACCCTGGCAAATCGTCAATCGACCCCCCAAGGGGGTCACGACCAACAGGTTGAGAACCCCTGATCTATCATAAAAAATCATGACAAATAGAAACCAAAAAAACAGAAAGATAAAAGCGCATTTCTTATTCCGCATGCTAAGACTAATGCATACAAGTGCCCGTCTTCAGGGTGTAATTAGTTTATGGGAAAAGGTTGCCTGAATCAGCCGGGAAGAGTTTAAAATCTCTTAATTATAATGGACGACTAAAAGGAAACATAGTTAAACGTTGGGCGCAATTATCGTCTGTTAAGAAAGATCTGTAATTTTTTTTAGATACATTTATAAGACAAAAAACAACAACAACTGTATATCAAACTATCAAAAATACCAATGCCGGTAAGTCCGTCTACCGAACCAACATCATTTTTGTAGGTTATCTATCAAAATTACTGAAGTTTTACTCTCTTCATATATATATTCTTATAGGTTTTATACAGCGCTACTTTCATGTTTATAGCATGCTCAGAGCGGTCCAATCTCATTTGTGGAGTGGGGGGGGGGGGAGGAGTTATCTAGGAGTTGGTTTTCTGTGCTGCCTTTAGGCGCTCAGTAAACACAATTCTGCTCGAGTCGGGTGTCAAACCTCGAGCCACCTTCTAGGTAGCCAAGCCAAACCAAGTTCAAGCGCACTTGGTCTCACGACCATATATATGTATATATAGGCCTTGCCATAATTCTAAAGATTTCTTTGACAATACTCTTCCCTGTATACATGAGCACGGAACAGGTTGCCTGAATCAGCCAGGAAAACCAAGGTAGACTAGTCTTAACACAATGATAAATGCAGAGCCTGGCAATGTTCATGTTTGAAAGAATGTCTATAATTAATAAGATAAGATAAGATGATTATTTTGATGTCATTTTATAAAATACAAATATTTTTCTTCACTGCTTATAAAATACTATAATTTTGGTATCTTTAAAACATATAACGTTGGCCGTATTTAAAGATTAACGAATATCTTAACTGCTGCCTAAGTTCTAAAAAAAATTGATGTCAACATTTAGTCAGACACCTAATTTGTATAAAAGAAAAATCAAAATATTTAGTTACAACTGTTTGGGTCAAACAGTAATACGGGAACGACGCACATTCACTCGTATCTATACACACACAGAGACTACTGCTCAATCAAATGCTTTTCAAAACGTCACTTGTTTTCCCGCGCGCCTACATCCGTCATTAGTTCTCTAACCCCCATTACGTTGGGCGCCACGCAATTTTCCTTTTTTTTGACATTGTGAGTGCGCGAGCTTGTGTGCGCGTGCGCGCGCGCGCGCGCTCACGTCTGCTTTGTTCGACCTCAAGTCCATTTCCTGGCCAGATAAGATTAGCCATTATAAATGTGTATGTCCCAAGTGGCCAGTTAGTTCAACAGCCACTCGGCCCAACAAAACGTGTCACAATTCAGAGTTTTATTCCCGTTCCCCCTTCTCAGTGTCCATTACCCCAAAGCTTTAATGGCCGAACATGAATTCCAGTCGCGACATTTCAACGGACTCCCTTAATCCCCTTCCAACCACGATTCAACTTTTTATTTTTAAAAATACGGAACAAAAAAAAAATCTTTAAAATGGCGCCAAATTATATCCACTCGTGTTTTTTTTTTTAAAAGAAAATATTAAACCCTAAGTAAGTGATTTCCCTTTTAAGGTCAGGTTTGATTTTTAAAGAGTCCAGCTAAACACTGATGAAGTCAAGAAATAGTTCTTGAGAAACGCTTAGTGCTGCGCATTTGATTCAGCGTTCCGCCGTTTTGGCAGAAAAAGTGAAGTCACATTTTTTTTTAAGAAACAAAACAAAGAGAGAGATTAAATGAAAATGCCCTGAACAAGTTTTTTAAACTATTGTGCACAAGAGTGAAACGTTTTAATAATCGTCTGCGTCATTAGGGTCAAGGTCACCCGGTGCAATTAGCTCAACATGTCCCCACCCCCACCCCGCCCTTATCTTTAAAAAAAAATAGAAACAAAAACCACCCATAGCCCCTTAACTCTTTCTCAAGTAATTATTTACCACATTCTGGTGGAATCAACGCTGGTATCGTCAGTTAGGAGAGAAAGTGTTAAAAAACACAATCCTTAGATTATTATTTAAATCATAATACATAGAGCACCTACATTCATTGATTGTTACACAACGGTATAACAGAGTTGATTAAATGTTAACGCGGGGTAAGTCTCCGACCCAGTGCAGCTGTCGAACTGTAAGTAGTGATTCTATACTGCCAAGACTAGCCTCCAGCAGTACATGGTTATTTGTAAGGTAGTTCTGCCATCGTATGTCCACAATGAAGTAAAGGTGCCTTTGATATGCAACGTTCGAGGAGCCTTAGATACATTAACTAGAGCACGCGGGTCTCAGAGCCAGACAAAAGTGTGATGAGAACCACTGCTTGGCAGACGCTGATTGTTGTAGGGTAGAATTATTCCGCCACACTCTGACCTGGGGAAAAAAACAACGAAAGTTCTATTTCCCTTAACAAGACGGTTATAAACGTCCATTGAAACTGATGCATTGTGGGATACCGTGCTTCCAAGATATAAGAGGGTTGTCCATTCACAGTAATCTTTGGGGCTGAGTAAAATGTTTTGACGACTTCTGAAACATGGTTTCTGTTAATTTTCTTTTTTCGAGGTGTACTGGTAAATTAAAAGAAGCCGATAATATAAACGTATAAGAAGTGAAGTGTCTGGCTTTAAGCCTATCAAAAATTTCAAACAAAGCGTTAGGGTTTATTAAAAGAAATTTCTATAAATCAAAAAAGAACATAAAACTAAAATGTTATTTAACCTTGGTTAGGCCAACAATAGAATATGCATCCTCCGTTGGGGACCCCTCAACTCAAGAAAACATTAAGAAACTGGAACAGATATAAAATAGAGCAGTGAGATTCATAACAAACGAATATTCACACTTGACTAGAGTAACACCTTTAGTAAAATCACTAACTTTAGAAAGCCTTCAGGATAAAAGTAAACTAGCAATTATACATAAAACACTAAATCATAAACTTTAAATACAAAAACAAAATTTAATAAAAATACTCAAAAAGACACAAAGATAAAGACACAGAGATAAAGACACATTCCTCGTTCCATATGCTGGAACAAATTTGTACAAATGCTCCTTCTTCCCTAGTGCTATGAGCATGGAATGGGTTGCCTGGGCTAGCCAGGAAAACCAGTGACTTGGCATAATTTCTGGTTAATATGCTTGACTGAATGCAGACGCGTAGGTCGTAATTCTCTTCTTTTTTGAAGTAACGTCTGTATTATATAAGAAGATAAGAAGATAGGTCTGTTATAGTTTCATAGCAAATAAGACAGTAGTTGTTTTTTTCTAAATTATGACAACGAACATTTGATCTCTACATATACATAACTCTAAATCAACTCTACGCTTTTTATTCGACATTGTAGAGCTGATGTTTTACGGACATGCGCAGTGAATGAAAGAAACAGCTAACACTAACTTAACTGTCGCTTGTTTGAATCAAGATTAACATTTTATTCACTTCGCTTGTGCAAATTTCAAATCGGCAGACTCTACCAGAAGTGAGTCATATAAAATTGCAAGACTACTCCAATGTTTCATCTCATACTATAAACAATTTTTTGTTTTTGTTTTTTTTTTACACTACATACATATATTAAACATAAATTCATTTCGCCCGTATGCAAATTACCACCCCAGTGGTCAAAGGTCACAAGCCCCAGCTAGCCCCTCCCCCACCCTAGCAGCATCCGTTCACTAACAATTTCGATAGAGCCTACACGAAATGACTCTGGATCAGAAGAATGTTTTTTTGGACATTCCGATGGTCTAGAGGTTAGTTTCGCTTGGTGCGTTATCGCTAGGCGGTGGTGTCGAATCCGGAGTCACAGGTTCGAGCCTCGGTCGGCGCATGCCCTTATTTTCGTAGCATTTTAATTCACTACTTTCTCTCTTAAAAACTTTGTCCCTGGTGCTGTTATTCATTTATGTTTAATATATGTATGTATCATTTGTTTCAGCACCTAGCTTCAACTCTATGTTTTTTTACACTAGTAGTGGATTTTTTATTTTAAATTATTCAAGCAAAAGATGTCACTGGAACAACGGTACTGTACGGACTGGACCATACCCTGCCCACTGCCATCCCCCGTCGTCCTGATCAGGAGAGAGAATCGTCACAGTTTCCTATTTGACGAAAAGCGGTAGATAACTCTTCTTATCTTATATAATACAGACGTTACTTCAAAAAAGAAGATGATTACGTCCTACGCGTCATGCATTTAGTCATGCATATTAACCAATGACTTAAATTCTGCCAAGTCACTGGTTTTTCTGGCTAGCTCAGGCAGCCCATTCCATGCTCTAATAGCACTAGGGAAGAAGGAGTATTTGTACAAATTTGTCCTAGCATATGGGACGAGGAATGTGCCTTTATTTTTGTGTCTTTCAGAGTATTTTATTAAATTTTGTTTTTGTATTTGAAGATTATGGTTCAGTGTTTTATGTATAATTGCTACTTTACTTTTGAGTCTTCTGTCCTGAAGGCTTTCTAAATTTAGTGATTTTACTAATGGTGTTACCCTAGTCAAATGTGAATATTCGTTTGTTATGAATCTCACTGCTCTATTTTGTGTTTGTTCCAGTTTCTTAATGTTTTCTTGAGTTGAGGGGTCCCACACGGTGGATGCATATTCTATTATTGGCCTAACCAAGGTTAAATAACATTTTAGTTTTATGTTCTTATTTGATTTATAGAAATTTCTTTTAATAAACCCTAATGATTTGGTGGATTTTTTTATCGTTTCATCAATATGTGGATTCCATGACAGTTTTTCATTTATTATAACACCTAGGTATTTTGAGTTTTTAGTCTGTGTTACTGGTTTGCCATGAATAAGATAAGTGGAATTAATTTGTTTTAGTTTTTTTGTTACTCTTAACAACTGACATTTTTCTGGGTGGAAAGACATGCTCCAATTTGATTCCCATTTCTGTAATTCATCTAATTCTCTTTGTAAAATATCTGTGTCTTGTTTTGTTTTTATTGTTCTATATATTATGCAATCGTCTGCAAATAATCTGACTTTTGTTCCTGAACTAATGCAATTTGGTAAATCATTTATGTAAATTAAAAATAGTAGTGGACCCAAGACTGTTCCTTGAGGTACACCTGAGTTTACTGTTATTGGTGTTGATTTAGAGCCATTTATTATTACAGTTTGTTCTCTCCCTATCAGAAAATCTTTAATCCACTGATGCAGTGGACCGTTAATGCCGAAATATTTTAATTTTTTAAGCAAACTATGGTGGTGAACTTTGTCAAAAGCCTTGGAAAAATCTAGTAAGATAGCATCTATTTGTTCACTATTATCTAAACCTTTTGAGAAATCATCAATTAGTCCTATTAGTTGTGTTTCACATGATCTATATTTCCTAAAGCCATGTTGGTATGGGGTGAGGACATTATGTTTGTCTAAGTGGTTTATGATGTTGCTACATATTATGTGTTCTAGTATTTTACATGTGATGCTGGTAAGTGATACTGGTCTGTAGTTTCCTGGATCAGATTTTTCTCCTTTTTTAAATAGGGGGGTGACATTAGCTTCTTTCCAGTCCTTTGGTACTCTGCCCTGGTTAAGCGATGCCTGAAAGAGTATTTTGAACACTGGGGCTAGCTCATTGCTTAGTTCTTTGAGTAATCTAGCTGGAATACCATCAGGTCCAGACGCTTTATTTGGTTTGGTGTTGGCTAATAGTTTTTTAATTCCATTTTCTTGTACTACTAAATCTTCTATGTTGTCTACTTGGTTCAAATTAAGAAATATGTCTTTGTCTCCTGGGGCTGAGAATGCTGATGAAAAGTATTTGTTTAGGATGTTTGCTTTAGTTAAACTCTACAATCACTGTGGACATTTTCTTCCTAAAAAAAACAAACATATTAATTCAATTTGGGTGCTAAAGTCTTAACGCAAATTACAAAATAAAAAAAGATTTTAATTTAGAGATGAAACGACGTCACTTCTTTTTTTTTTTATTTTTTAAATAATCATTTTATTACTAAACAAGGTTACAAAGACAGTTTGTGTGGAAACACAAACTCAAAATCGACCCCCGAAGTGGTCCACCCAGGCAGGTAAAAAGGCAGATGTCAATATTTTCAGAAAGAACATCAGAATTAAATTCGATCAAAGACAAATGACAGAGAAAGAAGGTTGGCAGATCTTGTGTGGTGCCTCAGCGATCCAGCAGACCAAAGGAGAGGTGAAAGAGAATGCAAAGTTAAATGTGAACCTGGCCTAATTGATGTCTTATGATGAATATCTAATTGATCTAATAGCTTTGTAAAAGGACAATCTCTTTGTAAAAGGTCAATCTCCAATTCCTCAAAAAAAATAAAAATTTTTTCCTTTAGTTAAGTGTTGCTATAACCATAGTAAATTACTACAGTTCACGCGATAATATAAAAAATTACTTATTAAATGTTGTTTTAAAGTATGTCCAACTTATATGCGTATAAGTATATTTTTAGTCTTTAAAAAAAGGTAAACATTTTTTTTTCGTGTAAATGAAGTAGTCAGTATGACAGAATTTACTGAAGCTAGCAATACAAATGTAAACAAAAAATAATTGTTTTAACAAAAATTAAAAAAAAAAAAAATAAAACGTTTGCGTAAATGTGTTAAAAATACGTGAGATAATCTCCCCTACCAAAGAGCCTCCAGTGTTTGTTGCTATTAATAGTTAATAGCTGTAAAAGTGGTGTGTATTTTTATGAAAAAAACTGCTTGCATAAGTGATTTAAAAACTTAGATTTTTTCGCTTTTAGAAAAGAAAAAAAAGTAGCCGTTGCATCAGAACTTTGAAAGGACTAAAATATTATGATGTCGGATTTTCACTATCTTTTCTAGTTTATGAGATCTAAACGGGACGGACGTACAGGCGGGCAGACATTTCACACAAAACTAATAGCGTCTTTTCCCCTTTCGTGGGCCGCTAAAAATTGGTAACAATGTTTTGTTTTGTTTAATTGATAATAGGCAATGAACAATAAATCAGCCATTTATTTTTGCCCTTTGAAAAATGCACCTTTCCTAGTTGTGCTACATCTGTTCCCTGCAGATCTAGGTGTAGATATGTTATGTGCATATACGTGTATTTTGAATGTTATAGGAATGGTGCAATTATGTTTCCATTTCCAAACAAAGCGAATGCCGCCTTAGCATGTGGACGGGAATGTCTCTCGAGAATAAGGCTCCACTGGTCACACGAACAAGTGATCTTCGAGACGAACCGTGGTCGTACTAAGACTGAAGGAGGCCAACACATGATTTTAGATGGATCCTTGTGTTGTCATAGACAATGAAATGTACAGCCCAAAGCCTCAACTTGACCCGAGAACGGGAAGGGAAATGAACACGTTTTAGATCTGACAGAAAGACTCTGAAAATACAAGTAAGCTAGGGGAAAAAACAAACAAACAAACAACAAACAACTTAAATATTAGATTTAGTTGCTTAAATTACCATGGATCATTCTTTTTAAGGTATTTACAAAAAGGTCAAACTTTTAAGGATACTTTACACGTAATTCAATTATTTTAATGTATTTAAACAATAATTTTTACATTATTAAAGACAATTCCTGGCAGTTTGGCCTTGACCTTGGCCTTTCCAAGGTTATTCATTACGGAAATCATACAACAGTAATGCATTTATAATTACCTGATAATTGGTTTTAAGTGATTACAAGAGAGTGTACTTTCCCTATAGAGATTGGCAGTTCAAGTTATCTTATATGTGTTTAGTTATATAACACTTGTCTAGTTATCTAATGTGTGTGCATAGTTATCTAATGTGTGTCTAGTTATCTAATGTGTGTGCATAATTATCTTATGTGTGTATCTAGTTATCTAATGTGTGTCTAGTTGACTAATGTGTGTATCTAGTTATCTAATGTGTGTCTAGTTATCTAATGTGTGTCTCGTTATCTAATGTGTGTCTAGTTATCTAATGTGTATCTAGTTATGTAATGTGTGTCTAGTTATCTAATGTGTGTCTAGTTATCTAGTGTGTGTGTCTAGTTATCTAATGTGTGTCTAGTTATCTAATGTGTGTCTAGTTATCTAATGTGTATCTAGTTAACTAATGTGTGTCTAGTTATCTAATGTGTGTCTAGTTATCTAATGTGTATCTAGTTATCTAATGTGTGTATCTAGTTAACTAATGTGTGTATCTAGTTATCTAATGTGTGTATCTAGTTAACTAATGTGTGTATCTAGTTAACTAATGTGTGTATCTAGTTAACTAATGTGTGTATCTAGTTATCTTATGTGTGTCTAGTTATCTAATGTGTGTCTAGTTATCTAAGGTGTGTGTCTAGTTAACTAATATGTGTCTCTTGTTATCTAATGTTTGTGTCTAGTTAACTAATGTGTGTCTCTTGTTAACTAATGTGTGTCTCTTAATATCTAATGTGTGTGTCTAGTTATCTAGTGTGTGCGTCTAGTTATCTAATGTGTGTCTAGTTAACTAATGTGTGTGTATAGTTACCTAATGTGTGTGTTTAGTTAACTAATGTGTGTCTAGTTATCTAATGTGTGTCCAGTTAACTAAAATGTGTCTAATTAATTAATATGTGTCTGATTAACTAATATATGTTTAATAATCTTATGTGTGTAAGTTATCTAATGTGTAATTCAGACAAGCCAAGGGTCCAGCGATGTGTAATCGTTTGGTTAATAGAATCAGACTTTTACGAAGTAGATTAATGCTTCAGTTAAAATTCATTTAAGCAGCAAAAATGTAATTGCTGACCACCTAAAGACAGCACGACAATCATGCAAAGATACCCCACCCCCCAACCCAATCAGTCCACAAAGAACTCAGACAACAGCAAATGATCAAGCTTTAGGAGCATTTAGACAGAAATGATTAGGCCCGTTTTCGCACGAGATCCTGCCCAGTGTGATCCCAGATGCCGACAATGCTGCTGGAAAGACGAAACAGTGGAAGACACTCTGAACGAGTGCAGGGTGCTCAGGAAAAATTTCAAAGGTTCGACTGGTCACGAGACCGATAGAACTGCGACCTTTTTGCGTAATGACGTCATTGGTCAATGCAGAGTTCAGTAACCTCTCGTCCCCTCCCCCCCTCCAGGTGCCTGGGTCTTTGTAAACAAAAAATGATTTCCGTACCAGTGTAAGTAATAACAAAAAAATAAAATAAGGCTAATCTGTTTCATTGACGACAGTGAGCGAGGGTGTCAGTCGGGCACTCAATTGGAATTGGGCTCCCAAAGGCTCGAGTTGAGAAGTCAGGCTCGTTCCAACTCAACCACCACACCCTTATTAATGAGAAGGGAGCCAATCCGTTGGGAATTCTTAGTTTTATTTGATGTGGTAACGCAAAACCGAATTCTTACTTTTACATCATAAAATACCACATCCTACTGAAGATATAAATTAAAATAATGTAACAAGAGTTTCAGTGGATAGTTTCGAATAATTTGCCTCCCTTACAGGGAGAGCTTCAAAAATACATGTGAGTTTCATATTTATGAATTTGAACGCTAATGGTGAGAGACCTAATGCCATATATAAACCACATTTTTTTGTAATAAATTTGCTGCATAAAAAAGAAATATTAATATTTTAAATTAAATATCCACTTGCTTTGGTTTAAATGAATATTTATACAATAAGTGTCCTCAATATTTAATGAACATATAATATTTTAAATAAATGTACTAGTATGTATTAGTTATGTATGTATTAGTTATCTATATTTATTTAAAAAACAATCTCAAAGTTTTGTTGATGAAGTCCCTTTAAAAACAGTGAATTTGTAAGAGAGGTTAGAATAATCTTCACCATATTTTGTATTCATTATGACTTTCTGTTCAAGTGTCTTTGGTATGTCCTTATTTTGAAAGTAATTCCTAAGTGAACTAAGGAAAAAAAAAATCTTACTATTTCAGGGCGCCTAGATCTGCTTTTCCCAGAAAACATATAAATAATATAGATCACAATACAAAGGTTTAATATAATAGGTAGGCCTAGGCAAAGTTAAATTAGTGGTCCAAATGGGATTTTTAAAAAAAAGGCGAAAATTAAATTAAGCAATTTATATAAGACCAAGTGACTCCAATAATAACATTGGGCACAGGTTTAGCTATTTCTACTCTGTGCGAGTTCCCAGGAAATCGTTGGCCCTAGGCGGCTACCTATATTGCGTATGCCAAAGATAGGCCCTGTTTCCAAACATTTCCAGCCAGGGGCCCATATATATATATATATATATATATATATATATATATATATATATATATATATGTATATATATATATTACTATTAAGTCCTCTGTTAGAGACCCCTCCTCTGTTTGGGACCCTCCTTTGTTAGCCCATTACCAGGAGCGCCATGCTGAATTCTGCCACTTCCTGTAAATTTTGAATTGTCCTGTTGTTAGAGTTGAATTGAATGATATTCCAATTGAGACACTCAAGGGGAGATTACACGTGAAACTATTTTATATCGTAACTGTAGGAGGGGAACATTTTAATTTAAAGCTATTTAGGGGGGGGGGGGAAATAAAGGATTGCAGTCGACATAGATTGTATTAAGAAATTTGAAAGAAGTCAATTTGTATATAATATTTTTGTTTGAATAGAGAAAACAGATTTGAATATACCTGGTGTTTGTCTATTTAAAAAAAAAGTATTCCTGGAGGCAATAATGATGTACCGGGGATGAATGAATGAGGAGATAACTCGTATAGAAGAGAGGGGAGGAGTACTACTCCTTGACAACAGAGTGTTGGTGTGTAATTGTGTATGTGTTTGTGTGGGCCAGCACAGTGTTTTCTGTTCTGTTTGTTGTTATTTGCTTCGCTGGTGGAACTGATTTGGTCTAATGATTATTATCACAGTATTTTATAGGCGAGCTTGATATCATTAACCCTAACCCTACAGAACAAACTACTTATAAAAGATGAGTGTAGAAGACAGCCTGTAGAGGATATATATTGTTTATTTACAGATGTTTGTAAAATGTTTAACATATTTCGGATGTTCCTTACGAGTTGAAGACAGTTTACTTCCTAGTCCAAACCTCCCGCAGGACGACGGGGGATGGGAGCGGGAAGGGTTTGAACCCTCGACCGTCGATAAATCCGAACGACAGTCCAGCGCGCAAACCGCACGACCAGGCATCCAGATGAAGGTATATCACCATCCACATCGTATTTTCCCTAAACTATCAGTCATTTCACTCGCTTCTCTCCCTTGACTTTCGTCGTAGGTGGCGCTGTTACAGTTCGCGTCACGAAATCCCTCCACTTTTCCCGGTCAGCAGCTGTCCTTAGCAGGATAAAAATGTTTGTTTTACATATTTCGGATGTTCCTTCAGAGTTGAAGATAGTTTACTTCCTAGTCCAAACCTCCCGCAGGACGACGGGGGATGGGAGCGGGCAGGGTTTGAGCCCGGGACCATCTATAAATCCAAACGACAATACAGCGCGCAAACCGCACGACCCGGCAGCCATTCAGGATATCAAGAGAGAGGCCGGTCCATTCTTTTATGTTTTCCAGCCAGCTTTAGACGACCCTTTATTTGTGCTCCCTCCACTGTACCTTAAAGATTGACCTTTGATAGTGAGTCATGTCTTAAAAGGAAACCCCGATGGTTTTTCAAAATTTTTGAGTTACAGACATATTTAAATTCTGCGTAAAAAATTGTAATTGTAATAGTCACACAGTATTAAAACTCAAAATATCTAGTTGAAATAATAAAGGAAAGGTTATCATTGAATTACATTGAAAATACACCTTCTCAACACAATCGTCATTCCAACTGCTACATATGCATGTGAGACGTGGAAGTCATCTGTCAAAGTTGAGAAAAGACTAAATGTGGCTCAACAGAGATGGCTGAGACGGATTTTGGGAGTCAGTTACACAGATCGGGTCTCAAACAAGGAAATCCTATGCCGAACTGGGAGTCGAACACTTGGTGAGGTTGTGACTGAGCGTCGCATGAGGTTTGCGGGACATGTTCTACGTCAAAATGAATTACGCACACCAAGAGTTGCGATAACATGGAAGCCAAAACAAGGAAAGCGCAAACAGGGACCCCCATCGTATTACTTGGTGTCACACCTTCACGGAGGACCTCAGAACAGCGGACACCAGTTGAGAGGAGGCTTCAGACATTGCTAATGACAGATCTTTGTGGAGACAGCTTGCCGCCCAATGCGCCGAACGGCGCGGGAGGACCTAAGTCTAAGTAAGTAAGTAAGTAAGTAAGTAAGTAACAAGTAAGTATCACTGAATCCCCTTGTTGATGTAATTATAAAAAAAAATCAAGAAAAACAGTTTATCAAAAGAAATGTTAACAAATGAAACAAAAAACCTAAAACTAAAATGCATTTAACTTTGGTTAGGCCAGTACAAGAATATGCATCCTCTGTTTGGGTTTCCTCAACTTAAGAAAACATAAAAAAAAAAGAACAAATACAAAATAGAGCAGTGAGATATATAACATACGAATAGTCTAATTTGATAAGAGTAGCACCGTTAGTACACTCTCTTATCTTATGTATATCTATGTTTATCCTATGTATATCTATGTTTATCTTATGTATATCTATGTTTATCTTATGTATATCTATGTTTATCCTATGTATATCTATGTTTATCCTATGTATATCTATGTTTATCTTATGTATATCTATGTTTCTTATGTATATCTATGTTTATCCTATGTATATCTATGTTTATCCTATGTATATCTATGTTTATCCTATATATATCTATGTTTATCTTATGTATATCTATGTTTATCTTATGTATATCTATGTTTATCCTATGTATATCTATGTTTATCCTATGTATATCTATGTTTATCTTATGTATATCTATGTTTATCTTATGTATATCTATGTTTATCTTATGTATATCTATGTTTATCTTATGTATATCTATGTTTATCTTATGTATATCTATGTTTATCTTATGTATATCTATGTTTATCTTATGTATATCTATGTTTATCTTATGTATATCTATGTTTATCCTATGTATATCTATGTTTATCCTATGTATATCTATGTTTATCTTATGTATATCTATGTTTATCTTATGTATATCTATGTTTATCCTATGTATATCTATGTTTATCTTATGTATATCTATGTTTATCTTATGTATATCTATGTTTATCTTATGTATATCTATGTTTATCCAATGTATATCTATGTTTATCTTATGTATATCTATGTTTATCTTATGTATATCTATGTTTATCTTATGTATATCTATGTTTATCTTATGTATATCTATGTTTATCTTATGTATATCTATGTTTATCCTATGTATATCTATGTTTATCTTATGTATATCTATGTTTATCTTATGTATATCTATGTTTATCTTATGTATATCTATGTTTATCTTATGTATATCTATGTTTATCTTATGTATATCTATGTTTATCTTATGTATATCTATGTTTATCTTATGTATATCTATGTTTCTGCGCATCAATGTTTATGTTCCTCTATGTTTATCTACGTAAATCTATGTTTATCTATGTATATCTATGTTTACCTATAATTATCTATTCATCCTGTGATTAGTTCAGCGTTAGTGTAGGCCTAGCTTTCATCTTCGTCAGCAGCATTAGACCTTTGGCTTGTGACATCATCAGTATTAGACCTTCGGCTTGTGACGTCATCAACATTAGATTTTTCGCTAGCCATCATCCGCATTAGACTTTAGGCGTACGATGTCATCAGCATTAATAGATCTCTGATTTGTGACGTCATCAGTTTTAGGCCTTTGGATCAAGGCGTCATCAGTAATAGACCTTTGGTGTGTGACGTCATCAGATTAAGACCTTTAGTGCGTGACGTCATCAGCGTTAGACAGAGTAAAGAAGCACTAAAGTAAGTGGTACATTACGCTCCACCAGTCATCATTTATTGAGGCGGGGGGGGGGGGTCTGTCCAGTTAATCTTATTGTTCATTCTCCACTTCTGGTGACCTACTGCTGGGGTACAATGAAGAATGACCTTGGCCAATACATAAAAAAAGTAACAGTGAAACCGAGCCATTACACAGTCTACATCAGCCTGGGCATACACAACGACCGCTTTCATCTCTGATGTCTGTACTCTACAGTTAAATAGAGACCTACGCGATTGAATCAAGGGGTGGGGGGGGGGGGCGAGCACTAGAGGATAGCACATCCTTTGTAGCGCAATAAATCAATTAGAACAATTTATTAACTGCTCTTGAACAGAGTGATTTCCCTTTAATTGTGGCTCTACGCTTCTAAGCGACGGACTTTTGACGGAATGAATGAATGGAGGGGGGGGGGGGTCACTAGAGACTAAGGGAGAGACAAGGCGAATGAGTGAGCTTGGAGTCAGTCTGCCGTACCAATAACACACAATGGTCGCCTCAACTGGAAGTAGACTCACTATACCGAACGGACGGCTTCCCTAAAAACATTACGACAGACATGTCTAACCCGACCTTTTTTTTCCCGATCAAGACACACTCTCTAATTTTTGTGTCTTCATTCTCCTGTCTCTCCACATTGTCTCAAGTTCTTGGCGATTCTCTCTTGTTCCTATATTCCACTTGTGTCTCTTTATTTCATAAATGTCTTCTGTTCTCTTTTATCTTTCATTTAAATGGAACTATTCTCTATGTTCTTTCTTGTTCTTTCGCTTGATCTCTTTCTTTCTCTCTCTCTCTCTCTCTCTATTGCATACATATCTTTATTTTCTCTCTTTTTTTCTCTGCTCCTATCATCGAAGCCGTCTCTATACTGATCTCTGTCTCTTTTCTCAATTTGAAAACACACACACACACACTGATCAGACACACACTATCAGATACACACTCACACACACTATCAGACACACACTCACGCACACACTATCAGACACACACTCATACCCACACTATCACACACTATCAGACACACACACTATCAGACACACACTCACACACATACACTATCAGACACATACTCACACACTCACACTAACTATCAGACACACACTATCAGACACACACTCACACACACACAATATCAGACACACACCAGAGCAAGTAATGGGTCACTGAGCTTGACCCATGACCCATGACCCATTGAAACAAATTTTGGCGAAATAAAATATATCAAATTAAATCAAACATGGGACATATTACAATTGTTTAAAAGTAAAAATATACTTCAACAAACTACGAAATTTAAAGCACAAAAAGTAAAATGTTGCAAAGAAAAAAAATCGCGCAACGACGGGTTTTTTTCAGAGTCAGGCGGAAACTAAGGATGGGTCGTGGGTCAGGGAGCATTGACCCATGACCCATTTAATTTTGCAACCCATTTGACCCATTGACCCATGACCCATGACTTGCTCTGACACACACGCACACACACACACACTATCAGACACGCACACTATCAGACATACACTATGTTATTTCAATACAAAGACCTCCAGACGTAGTACTGTGTCACGTGACGTAAATTAAGAACACCATTTAGGAAGCTTCACAACCTGCGAGTGGATAGTAAAATGTTGACCACTGGTATATTAGAATACTGGGCACTGGTGTATTAGAATACTGGGCACTGGTGTATTAGAATACTGGGCACTGGTGTATTAGAATACTGGGCATTGGTGTATTAGAATACTGGGCACTGGTGTATTAGAATACTGGGCACTGGTGTATTACAATGCTGGGCACTGGTGTATTAGAATGCTGGGCACTGGTGTATTAGAATGCTGGGCACTGGTGTATTAGAATGCTGGGCACTGGTGTATTAGAATGATGGGCACTGGTGAATTAGAATACTGGGCACTGGTGTATTAGAATGCTGGGCACTGGTGTATTAGAATGCTGGGCACTGGTGTATTAGAATACTGGGCACTGGTGTATTACAATGCTGGGCACTGGTGTATTAGAATGCTGGGCACTGGTGTATTAGAATGCTGGGCACTGGTGTATTACAATGCTGGGCACTGGTGTATTAGAATTCTGGGCACTGGTGAATTAGAATGCTTGGCAATGGTGTATTAGAATGCTGGGTTCTGGTTTATAGAATGCTGGGTATTGGTGTATAGGATGTTGGGCACTGATATATTAGCTCTGGTGCGCTCTGGTGAATTAGAATTTTGGATACTGGTGTATTTGAATGTTGGACACTGGTGTATTAGGATGTTGGGCACCATTACTTATTACTTTATTTTCAACTACTGTAAACATTTCTTATAAGAGGTTGCCTTGTGGTCTTTTTAAATTTTCATATACACTATTCCTCCTACCTATACACCCCCTCTACGATTGGAATCTTCCACGGCCTAGATAGGTCTCACGTGCATTCCTAATAAGAAGGATGTCAAAGGTCAAATGTTGTGCGTTATCGGAAAGATAAATATAAATATGTATCCCCGGATCTATCCAATTAGTTAGTGCTGCCACCATGTGTATCACTTTCACCAGATTGACTTAGAGGTCATGGCCTTGAAGCGAGAAAGGTTAGACGCACTGAACTATATGTATGGTATTAATTTTTGCAAAGCATCGAACGAATACATGTTCGGTGGCCTCAGTGGGGTTAATAGTTCTGAGCGACATCCCGTGAGACATTTTAGAACTCACATGACACGGACACACACCGACATGTGAAAACGATAATACAACTGTCAAGAACATTAGGCTTCCGATAACCAGAAAATAGCATTAGGCATCCGATAACCAGAAAATAGCATTAGGCAACCGATAATCAGAAAATAACATTAGGCAACCGATAACCAGAAAATAGCATTAGGCAACCGATAACCACAAAATAACATTAGGCAACCGATAACCAGAAAATAGCATTAGGCAACCGATAACCAGAAAATAGCATTAGGCAACCGATAACCAGAAAATAACATTAGGCAACCGATAACCAGAAAATAACATTAGGCAACCGATAACCAGAAAATAACATTAGGCAACCGATAACCAGAAAATAACATTAGGCAACCGATAACCAGAAAATAGCATTAGGCAACCGATAACCAGAAAATAGCATTAGGCAACCGATAACCAGAAAATAACATTAGGCAACCGATAACCAGAAAATAACATTAGGCAACCGATAACCAGAAAATAACATTAGGCAACCGATAACCAGAAAATAACATTAGGCAACCGATAACCAGAAAATAGCATTAGGCAACCGATAACCAGAAAATAACATTAGGCAACCGATAACCAGAAAATAACATTAGGCAACCGATAACCAGAAAATAACATTAGGCAACCGATAACCAGAAAATAACATTAGGCAACCGATAACCAGAAAATAGCATTAGGCAACCGATAACCAGAAAATAGCATTAGAAAACTATCCAAATGTTTTCCCTAGGAAATACTTTTTTTTTGCCCTGGCTAATGGATGCAAGGATTTTACAAGTAGGACAGATTATGGGAGTGACGTCGTTTTTCGCTGACCTCATTCTGGACGCGAAGAATATGTGGCTAAGTGTAATAAATGGCATGACTAGCTAACATAGAGGGCTGGAGTTCGAATCGTAAAATGCTGGCTTGATATTTTAAATTGGAGATAAGACTTGAGCTGAGTTGTGCTTGTTTATCGCATACAGGCAACAGGAAACCTATTAGATAGCTACTTGCCCAATATGTCATAAAAGAAACACGAAAACCTAAGAGATAGCCACTTTCCCAAGTCTTAAAAGAAACATTGAAACCTAACAGATAGCCACTGCCCAATATGTCCTAAAGAAAATACGAAAACCTAGCTGACAGCCACTTTCCCAAGTCCTAAAAGAAACACAGAAACTTAACAGATAGCCATTGCCCAATATGTCCTAAAGAAAATACGAAAACCTACCTGACAGCCACTTGCCCAAGTCTTAAAAGAAACATGGAAACCTAACAGATAGCCACTGCCCAATATGTCCTATAGAAAATATGAAAACCTAGCTGACAGCCACTTGCCCAAGTCTTAAAAGAAACATGGAAACCTAACAGATAACACTGCCAAATATGTCCTAAAGAAAATACGAAAACCTAGCTGACAGCCACTTGCCCAAGTCTTAAAAGAAACATGGAAACCTAACAGATAGCCACTGCCAAATATGTCCTAAAGAAAATACGAAAACCTAGCTGACAGCCACTTGCCCAAGTCTTAAAAGAAACTTGGAAACCTAACAGATAGCCACTGCCAAATATGTCCTAAAGAAAATACGAAAACCTAGCTGACAGCCACTTGCCCAAGTCTTAAAAGAAACATGGAAACCTAACAGATAGCCACTGCCAAATATGTCCTAAAGAAAATATGAAAACCTAGCTGACAGCCACTTGCCCAAGTCTTAAAAGAAACATGGAAACCTAACAGATAGCCACTGCCAAATATGTCCTATAGAAAATACGAAAACCTAGCTGACAGCCACTTGCCCAAGTCTTAAAAGAAACATGGAAACCTAACAGATAGCCACTGCCCAATATGTCCTAAAGAAAATACGAAAACCTACCTGACGGCCACTTGCCCAAGTCTTAAAGGAAACATGGAAACCTAACAGAAAGCCACTGCCCAATATATCCTAAAGAAAATACGAAAACCTACCTGACGGCCACTTGCCCAAGTCTTAAAGGAAACATGGAAACCTAACAGAAAGCCACTGCCCAATATATCCTAAAGAAAATACGAAAACCTACCTGACAGCCACTTGCCCAAGACTTAAAGGAAACATGGAAACCTAGCAGATAGCCACTTTGAGTAATATTCCACAGTTATACCAGAGCAAACTGAACTTACAACAGGGGGAATTTTTCACGAGAGATTAACAAGATTCTCCACGATGCCGAAGACGGTGTTTTAAAAGTTGACTGTTGCCAAATACAATCTTATAAATGTGATGCTACAGTGCTCAAATGTGCGCATAATTTATCTTTATACCCTTGTAAATAAACTAGTTTAGCAACACTTACTATTTTTTTGTACACAGAATATACCACAAAGCTAGCTAGTTACAGTGATCCGCCACAGATGAAAATCTACTTTAAATGTAGAAGACGCGCTAGAATAAAGCGGTTTGCGCGCTGGACTGTCGTTCGGATTTATCGACGGTCGAGGGTTCAAACCCTGCCCGCTCCCATCCCCCGTCGTCCTGCGGGAGGTTTGGACTAGGAAGTAAACTATCTTCAGCTCTGAAGAAACATCCGAAATATGTAAAAACAAAACATACAAATATTAGGAGAGACTCTTTTTTTTTTCTTAGCTTACAAAAAAAACATAGTACGGATCGATGAAGTCACAACTATTTGTGGATTATGTTGCTGTTAACAAGAGTTAACAATAAAAATATACACTATAAATGAACGGATAACAATTAATGGTTCATACACACCTCTGATAAATCTTATTCAATTATTACGTTTGACGCCTTGGGCTAAGAGCTACGTGGACGCTCTATTTGATTTCATTTTCAACCTCCTAGCATCTTTATCTTAGATATTACTTCCCTTTAGCTGAGATTTTCAGGGACTCTCAAACGTCTTTGACTACGTAGTCTGAGCACCACTGTCACACTGTTATTTGGTAGTTTGGTGACATTGGTGGGTGGAAGACCACCAGTTATGTGAGTTTACGGAGAAGAAGATGTTTCACGTGGAATAGGGGAGTCCACAGTGGCATCATGGGAATAAAATCTCCTTCTCGAGGTCTGACCACATGGGCGAGTAGACCCCAGATATATTGAAGAAGACAGGGCGCGTCTTGTATTAAAGACGAGAGTATTTACTAGACATGTACTTGTGAAATTTCATTTATGGATTATGTGGAAGATATGTTATACGATTCATTGATGGCTGAGATTGCCAATTAAATATGTACTATCTTTTTTATGAAGAATAAATATTTCGTCTTCTAAGACAGTGTTGGTTAATTAATACACTATGAACAATCTTATAATACCAAAAGAGGTAATAAGAGTAATATCTTATCTTATATAATACAGACGTTACTTCGAAAAAGAAGATGATACGTCTTACGCGTCATGCATTTAGTCATGCATATTAACCAATGACAATCTTCAGTTTCAACGTGTCTATATTGATCTTCCTATCGCTAATAACAATGTCCCTGAGTGTCATAGTCTAGGTTGCTTCCCTTTGTACATGTTCTTATCTTATATAATACAGACGTTACTTCAAAAAAAGAAGATGATTACGTCCTACGCGTCATGCATTTAGTCATGCGTATTAACCAATGACTTAAATTCTGCCAAGTCACTGGTTTTCCTAGCTAGGTCAGGCAACCCATTCCATGCTCTAATAGCACTAGGGAAGAAGGAGTATTCGTACAAATTTGTCCTAGCATATGGGATGAGTAATGTGCCTTTATCTTTGTGTCTTTCAGAGTATTTTATTAAATTTTGTTTTTGTATTTGAAGATTATGGTTCAGTGTTTTATGTATGATTGCTACTTTACTTTTGAGTCTTCTGTCCTGAAGTCTTTCTAAATTTAGTGATTTTACTAAAGGTGTTACTCTAGTTAAATGTGAATATCCGTTTGTTATGAATCTCACTGCTCTATTTTGTGTAATAAGAGAACATTCGCGTTATCAGCACATATAAAACATCTGACAACCAATCTTCTTCTTCTTCTTCTTCTTCGTTCTCATTGTTATGTTGGAGTGTTCAGATGAGTAGACCAATACATGAGATGAAATGCGCAGTGGTTTCCAGATCAGGAGCTCTCCATATAGTTTCCTTTCTAGTGGGGTGATTTGGGGCCAATGTCTTATACGGGCCTTTTGGTATAAGAGAGCAGTTTTGGAGGACGTGGGTCTGTATTCTCTGGTGATTCTCCACACGGGCAGATTTCACTGGTTCCAATTTTGAGCTTCCGGTACATGTGTTGTCGCATTCTGTTGACCACCACGACTTTCATCCAGCCCAGACTAGAATTGTCACAGAAAATTTGCTTCATCACTTCCGAGACCCATCTAAAAAAATGTGTTGACTATTACAAGTTGTCCAAACATGACCGACATATAATATTTTGTCTCGGAACTGGACACAACAGAATAAGACAACCTATGCTACGGAAGCTAAGAATAGGGACTAGTGAGATCTGCCCTTGTGGAGCATCACCAGAGAATGCCGATCGTGTCCGTTAAAGCTGCAAACTATATCGAGAGGCCTAAAGACACTGACCCCAATATCCCATTATATAACAAAAGCTATAGGAAGAGCTGCCAGATCTGGAAACCACTGCGCAGTTCATTGCAAATATAGGACTACTCCTCTAAAAACGTCAACATATAAACAGGAGTGAAGAAGAAGAAGCGTTTTGCAACTAAAAAGATTTATTATAATTTTTTTAAACTAGTAATTCTTAATATTTGACAAGAATTCCACATGAATCCACAAAAAGACATACTTGGAGATTTCAGGTTAAGACAAAACTTGGATATTTCAGGTAAAGACTTTCCCATCATTATTTATAGCTATTGTGAATGTATTAGCGAGAAGTACGAAGTCAACTCTATATTTGTCTTTCACCTGAGAGACAAGAATCCACAGTTGAATTGTGGGGTGTTAATCACATGGTCAGTCATTAGACCCTAGAGATTTGCAGAATACAGACGTGTATTATGTTAAGCATTGAGTATTGCTAGATATGTACTTGTGGAATTTCATTTTGGACTATGTGGAAAAATATGTTATATGATCTATTGATGGCTGAGGTTGCCAATTTATTGTCAACCATAATTAAATATATTCTGCTACCTAGTGTGTAGTTTGAGTCTATATATTGTGGTGGTATTACTCAGCATCTATGGTAGACATACGCAACAACAAATTTGGCGTGTATAAAGAAATTTAATTAATACACAAAGAATGGTCTAACAATACCAGTAGAGGTATCAACATAATATTCAAGAACAAGAAACACTCATTCATGTAAAAGCCTGACAAAGAAAATACTTGGAGATTTCATGTAAGATCAATTTTCGAAGACTACTTTAGGGCTTATGCGGATGTTGAAGACGCATCATAAGAACATGATAGCAGGATTAAATCCCAAACAAGGACGTTCTGCAGAGAGCAGGGTAAAAGGTCATCTGTACTGTTACCAGCACTAGACGCCATGGCTGGCTTGGACATGGAAACATAATCCCACAGGGGTTGACTTCCCACAGAGCATACTACATGCAGATTTAATAGCGGGCAAGAGAGATGCATGTAGTTCTTTTTTTTTTTTGAAATAGAGATGTTCTTATGCATGACATCAAATACCTAAAGATCTACACCAAATATTGGGGATAAAAAAAAACAAATTCAATAGCACCATACTGCAGCCGTAGAGCATAAAAGAGGAAACTCTAAACCGGAAATGTTGAACACCAGAAGCAGAATAAAAAAAGTTGCAGTTGATGCCTGTGGTGATTCTGAATGATCAATCTCCGACCGTGCTTATGTCTCAGGCCGATGCGCTGGCTACACGACACCCTGGTAAACCATAGACCACAGATAACCTTTGCTTCGTATGTCCCATAGATAGCAAGGTCTGAAAATATTAATGACTTTATATAAACTCAAGGGTTATCCTCTCTGGTCCTACGGGAACCTGCAAGGGAAAGGATCTTCGTTCTACCTAGAAATTCAAGAATCTGCAAAACTCCCAGAGTCGCCACTATTTTGAGACTCCCTGTAAGGCCAATCAAAGAGACCCGCTTAATGCACACATCTTGTTGTTGTCTTCCTCTGGTCTTGTTGACATTTGACACAGGAAGTAAACCGATAAAGATGGAGATAAGTATCTGGTTGATAGACGTCACGTGGGGTCAGTGGTCAATACAGATGGTACTTCATTATTTATCTCGTATCGTAGACTCACTCCGTCATACACCCCTGCCCCCAGCGCCACACTCCAGTTTCATACTATTTATCATCCAGAGTTCAGGAAATGAAATCTGCTGACTGTGGCGTTATAGGGTGCGGTCGGAAAAGTTAAGAAAGGCGTCCGTAGGAGAGTGAGGAGAGAGTCAGTTTGACTTAAGTAGAACGTCTACTAACAACTTAGATTTACAGTAAAATATCATATAAGGCCTCCTTCAGTCGTAGAACGACTATGGTTCATCTCGAACACTTTTTCATGTGGCTGTGGAGCCCTATTTTAGAGAGACACTCCCGTCCACAAATATTGCAGGTTAACATGTTTTTTCACGGTCCATAGCTTTCTTGGTCATCATCTCTCTCCAACTAGTGTAGTTGATATGGTCAGTATCAATGGTCACTGTTTTGAGGTCCCGCTTTTTTACATCAACCTAAATGAGGTGGAGGCGACCAGTTTTTCTTGAGCCAGTCGCTAGTGGCCCGTAGAGAATGACCTTCAGTATGCGATTGTCCGCCACCAGGGAAACATGTTACAGTATAATATCCAGATAATAACTAGATAGTACAGAGATAATACCCAGAGTAAGTCAGAGCAGTTCGTAATACGACTTTAAGATGGACATAGAAATATTAGACTCTAGTATTGTACATCTCAAAGTTAGGGGAGGAAGGAGAGTGAAAGGATAGACCAATAGGGAGAGGAGAGAGAGAGAGAAAGAGAGGGAGAAAGAGAGAGAGAAAGAGAGAAAGAGAGAGATAGAAAGAAAGAGAGAGAGAGAGAAAGAGAGAGATAGAAAGAAAGAGAGAGAGAGAGAGAAAGAGAGAAAGAGAGAGAGAAAGAGAGAGAGAAAGAGAGAGAAAGAAAGAGAGAGAAAGAGATAGAAAGAGGGAGAGAAAGAAAGAGAGAAAGAGAAAGATAGAAAGAGAGAGAGAAAGAGAGAGAGAAAGAGAGAGAGAAAGAGAGAGAGAGAGAGAGAGAAAGAGAGAAAGAGAGAGAGATGGAAAGACACAAATGACCAAGAAAGAAAGAGAAAGACACCGACAGTAGTGAGATAGATAACAGAGACAGAGAAAGAGAAATACAAGAGACATAAAAGAAGTGAATAGACACAACTTAGAGAAAAGAAAAGTGTAACAGAGAGATATACGTAGTGAATAACAAATATGCTAGAAAATAGAGGCTATGGTTAAGAAGAGAGAAAGAGACAGAAGAGAGAAAGAGACAGAAGAGAGAAAGAGACAGAAGAGAGAAAGAGACAGAAGAGAGAAAGAGACAGAAGAGAGAAAGAGAGGATACAGAGAAGCGATGGTATAAAAAGGATATGATTGAGTGTAAGCTAAAACAAAATTCAGCTTAATTACCTCCCATTAGCAGGCATACGTTAGAGTTTTCTCTCCCTTGTATTCCCATCGATCGAAGCTTTACCTGGGTCATTATCTAGCCTCCCTTTGACATGAATCCCTGTCATTAACAGAGACTCAGACTATGTCACTATTTGTCTCATTGGGGCATATTGTCACGGTAGAAACTGTCCCGACGGGGCAAGATGTCTCTACAGTACCTCATTTTGTATACATTCTTTTAAACCGCCATCTTTACTCTTACTAAAAAGAACAGCTACAAGGTGTGACACCTTATCAAACAAACTATAAATAATCTATAGCTATTACCTGAGAATTATTCTTTTCTAAAGATAGTAAAACATATATTACTATCCAGACCTCGAAATCTTTTTTTTTTATAACCAATTAAAATTGTTTGTTTATAAACAAAAGTATAAAGAGAGTTAGTGTTATCACACAGGGACGGCCCTCGAGATCCCTTACAACAAGGTCACTATCGGTACGGCTGATGAGGTACGGAGAATTAATATAGGGAAGTACAGCCGGTCTGCCTTAGGGCTCGTTTCTAAGCCAAAGCGTCTTAGCTAGAAACCATCGGTAACAGGGATGTAACAAAGTATAATCTGCTTGGATCCCTGCCAGACCGAAAAGTTGAGGGCCGAGGGATAGGAGCTTTGATGGGCCTGGAGTTCCAAGAGTCTTCTGTTCAACTCTAAGGGCACTTCCAGAGAAGTGCGGAAATTGTAAAAGTAATTCAAGTTTTGAAAAGTATTAATCTCTGACTGTAATGGGGCTGAAGATAGTTCTGTTGTTGTAACCTAGATTATCAGTTTCAACAATAACCAGTCCTACATACGCTTCTTAAAATTACTGAGAATCGAATAAACACTAATGTCTAACAATTTTAATTGGAATAGCGCTTATTCCGACTGAATCATGTGATACACAATACATTTACAGTGGTTTAGTTGTCCATCAGACGTTTGGTGTTACAAGTCAACAACACATAGTCAAATGGTTTTGAGATCAGCAATATGCTTGTTTTTAAATTTACTTTTTTATTAAGTAGATTTTCTATACGAGATCAGAGCAATGCTTTTTTTTTTAATTTTTTTTTTTTGTTATTCAGTACTGAAGAGATGACATTGCCAATAACACATAAAACACTAACTTATGTTTACGGTTTACACAACAGTTCACGTTAAAATTGTTCATATACTGTCCAAACATGACGATCACGCGGTTGTCATTGTCCTATGTTGTACAAATGTAGACGGACAAAGCTATTGGGATTCTTACGGAAGGATCTGTTGTTGTTTTTTTTTTTTCTATTGCCCTTTAAGGTAAGAGCAACTAGGATTAAATGTACGTTAATAGGACTACTTTCCTATAATGTACTTACTTTAAACGTACTAAAGATTTTAGAATGAGGAAGGTAATAAAATAAATATTTTAGTTTATATTTCGGTTAATCTTCTATGCAAAAATTAGAAAAAAAAAGTACTATTCTCTATTTAAAGATATTATGACATTTATTTTTAATAAAATGTATATCATTATTAAAATGAATGTAATATTTTTAATTCATAATGTTTTAGTGTTGGACATTCACCAAAGAGAAAAACGCTGATACATACCTAATTCCTTTTTCAGATATGGTTGCTTCCCCTTTTATCCACTCCTAGAGAATAACATGTTCAAGGCTAAGATATACATTGATATAGAGATAGGATGATCAGGACCGGACTTATGTATAAGGAAGCCGTGAGGCAGAAATTTTGTGGAGGCCTCTACACAGGGCCGCCGCGAGGGTTGTGGCCGCTTGCGTGCGAAATTTAAAAATGCCCCCCCCCCTTTTTTTTTTAGAAAAACATTTTTTAGGTTTGAGGCAATGTATTTGGTTTATCCGAAGTATATTACAAGAATACGAGCACACTAAAAAGGGAACACTTTGTAACCAAGACAGTGTAGTCAACTGTAAGATTTAAAGTGTGGTAGCGTTGGTAAAAATGCGAAAGTAAAAATGATTCAGACCCGTCGAAATAAAGATTTTTTGTTGTCTTATGTGGATGCACCTGGGCTGTAGCCAAACCTCCCCTCCCTTAAATGTGTACATGAGGATGATTAATATATACGCTTTTGTCAGAATATTTTATTAAAATGTTAAATAGTTAAATTATTTAACATTTCAGATGGTTCTTGAGTGACTTTAAGGTTACATATCTATCTATCTAAGCCCACCAGGGAGGGCAAATTTCACCCACTGAACAGGCTGTAAGTTTTCATCATGCCCTGGCTATAATTCAAAAAAACAGAAATTTAAAAGTGGTTTGAGTGCTGGGACAAGTCCCAAAAAGCCCGTGGAGTCTGGGAACGCATGAGGCGCCCTGACCGCACTTCCCCTTGGTGGAGGCTGTCCAGGCCTGAGCAAGCTATTATAGCACAGTGCAGGACAGGCCACTGTCCTGTTGGCTCATATTTCTCACGTCTATGGCAAAATTTCGATTCACGGTGCCCCCGCGGCGGGGAAGAAGAGGAAACCGTGCCCCATATTCTGTTTGGCTGCCCCAGACTTGCTGATCTCCGTCTCGACAGGCCTGGAAACCAAAAATTCTCGACCTGTATGGTGACGTGCACACAACTACGCCAGACAGTATGGTTTCTGTCAAGGTTTTTCCAAGAGAGGATTTGAGCCTCTGAAGCCCTCACTCTAATGGAGTTTGATGCTGATGCTGATGGTCGGTATAGATACAGTCGTTCTTGAGTTACATAGACTTACATACACTAAAAGCGTACAGTGAAGACGTACATACACTAAAAGCGTACAGTGAGGATGTACATACACTAAAAGCGTACAGTGAGGATGTACATACACTAAAAGCGTACAGTGAAGACGTACATACACTAAAAGCGTACAGTGAGGATGTACATACACTAAAAGCGTACAGTGAGGATGTACATACACTAAAAGCGTACAGTGAAGACGTACATACACTAAAAGCGTACAGTGAGGATGTACATACACTAAAAGCGTACAGTGAGGATGTACATACACTAAAAGCGTACAGTGAGGATGTACATACACTAAAAGCGTACAGTGAAGACGTACATACACTAAAAGCGTACAGTGAGGATGTACATACACTAAAAGCGTACAGTGAGGATGTACATACACTAAAAGCGTACAGTAAAGACGTACATACACTAAAAGCGTACAGTGAAGACGTACATACACTAAAAGCGTACAGTAAAGACGTACATACACTAAAAGTGTACAGTAAAGATGTACATACACTAAAGATGTACATACACTAAAAAAGAACACTAAAGATGTACATACACTAAAGATGTACATACACTAAAGATGTGCACACACTAAAGATGTAAATACACTAAAGATGTACATACACTAAAAACGTACACTAAAGATGTACATACACTAAAAACGTACACTAAAAATGTACACTAAAGACGTAGGTTCACTTTTATGTACACGAAATATCTCTTGCATTATAAAGTATGGGCCAATGCTGCTCCTGTCTGTATTACAAGTGATTTTCTTTATTACAAGAATGAATCCTGCGCTCTGGGCGCTAGGATAATGAATGTCTGAAGCTAAAGATGCTTTAGTATTAATCCCGCCCGCAATTTAAAACCTTTTGATTTGATTTGCGCTCTATTAGGAGGAAAAAAATGCATTTTAGACGCCATTAGAAGGCATGTGGGGAAATTTATTTCAGTACTTTCCCAGAACCTCTTGCTGGCTATGGGACAGGGTTGGACGGTGTTGGCCCGGGGGGGGGGGCAACCTGCTGTGGTTCCACAACAAAATGCAGAAAGAACTATTTTTAGTGGCTACTGCGCATCAACTAAACAGCTTCTACGAAACACTACTTTTGAAAATAAAACTGATCTACGAAACACTACTTTTGAAAATAAAACGATCTATGAAACACTACTTTTGAAAATAAAAAGATCTATGAAACACTACTTTTGAAAATAAAACGATCTACGAAACACTACTTTTGAAAATAAAAAGATCTATGAAACACTACTTTTGAAAATAAAACTGATCTACGAAACACTACTTTTGAAAATAAAACTGATCTATGATACACTACTTTTGAAAATAAAACTGATCTATGATACACTACTTTTGAAAATAAAACGATCTATGAAACACTACTTTTGAAAATAAAACTGATCTATGATACACTACTTTTGAAAATAAAACTGATCTATGATACACTACTTTTGAAAATAAAACTGATCTATGATACACTACTTTTGAAAATAAAACGATCTATGAAACACTACTTTTGAAAATAAAAAGATCTATGAAACACTACTTTTGAAAATAAAACTGATCTATGATACACTACTTTTGAAAATAAAACTGATCTATGATACACTACTTTTGAAAATAAAACTGATCTATGATACACTACTTTTGAAAATAAAACTGATCTATGAAACACTACTTTTGAAAATAAAACTGATCTATGAAACACTACTTTTGAAAATAAAACTGATCTATGAAACACTACTTTTGAAAATAAAACTGATCTATGAAACACTACTTTTGAAAATAAAACTGATCTACGAAACACTACTTTTGAAAATAAAACTGATCTATGATACACTACTTTTGAAAATAAAACTGATCTATGATACACTACTTTTGAAAATAAAACGATCTATGAAACACTACTTTTGAAAATAAAACTGATCTATGATACACTACTTTTGAAAATAAAACTGATCTATGATACACTACTTTTGAAAATAAAACTGATCTATGATACACTACTTTTGAAAATAAAACGATCTATGAAACACTACTTTTGAAAATAAAAAGATCTATGAAACACTACTTTTGAAAACATTCTATGAACACGTACATTTAAAACAAGAAAATAAAAGGTGCTAAACAGTACATTACGTATTTAGCCGAATCAATCTTTAAGACTCGAAGAAAGACATCGCTTAGTTGTTTTAATTTCTGCCGGTATTTAGACAGTTTATTGACCTTTTTGTTCCAAGTGGCATTAAAACGTGGAACGGGTTGCCTGAATCAGCCAGGAATAACACAAACAAAGTATGATTTGGTAGAGAAAAGTATGGCTAGAATGATGATAAACAGCTCGGTTAAAAAAATGGGTACGTCTGTAAATGGACAGCATTGATGCCTTTTTCTGCAACGTAAATTCGTTCTCAGTACTTCATTCACAGTAGGTGTCAATAAAGTGTCATCTGACTTCAGTTATTATAGGTATCTTTACAACGCCATCGTCTCTCATTCATAATAAGTGTCATTACAAAACAATTTTACTTCATTCGGGGTGATCAAAATATAGGTGGACATTATGTGGAATACTGATGATTAGTCTTTACTTCGATTAGGAATAATAATGAAAAAGTCCTAGCTGTGATCTACATGGTATGCCACATTAAAAAATATTCATTTGTAATGTTATAAGCGATGTAGTTGTCGGTGCAATTATATCGTGTTTTTTTTTTTTTTTTTTTTTTTAAAAGGAAACCTCAGAATTTGCGCTATTCAATTTTAGCTTTATCATCATAGGAATCCTTGGGCCTTAGGCCTCTTTTGTTCTCTTTGCCTCTTTTTTGGGCTTAATGTGCCTCTTGTATGGGCCATCTTGCCTCTTTTGTGGGCTTTGTTTGTTTTTTTTTTTTTTCCCAATATGTTTTTATTTTTAAGTTCTCATAATTCACAAGTATTAAATCATAAACAATTGAAAATTGATTAACCCAAAAATACAACAATAGTAACAAAAACATTATTTAATATCAAAGACATACTACCTAACCATCCTGGCCATTGAATCCATAAAAGACACAACAATGATACAAGTATCCTCTACCCCAGAACAATCAACACAATATCATGATATATCTGTGTGTTCGAAGCAACCTTGTATTATCTTTAGTTGTAGTATAACATTAATGTATTAGAATTGGTTTACATTTATGTACATAATTGCAGCACTATTGTGAGGTGCGAGATTGTTCTGCTTCCTATTTCGAGCTAGACTACCTGTTTTTTGGACCACAAGATACATCAAATGGCTTTTATCTCTTTCAACACGTGTTTATTATATCGACGTATTTTCTTTCTGGCCAATGAAAGATTTTTTATCCTATACAGACATGTGGCTTGACATGAATTTCTTGACGTGAGTTCATTGATGAATGCTGACAGCGTGTGGCATTGCTGGTGTCAAGATGGCAGTTGGTATTAGAGAACATTATCAGAGCTTTTTTTTGGCAAGTCTGCAAATGTTTTTTGACAGAACAGCAGCATTGGTCCTGATCAGAAAGTGTCAAATTAAAGGTAATGTTTTTATTGAAGCTCTGATAAGCTATACATATATATTTATATATTTAAATATAGTAATAATACTGTCATTTCAATATAACAATTATTTTTGTTATGCTTATTATTTATATGTGGTAGCAATTTTACTCTCTTATTTGAATGTAATTGTAGATATGGTGATAATTCTTAAAAGCCTGCAATAATTATTTTTTTTCGTTCAATTACAAGGGGTATATATCTTTGCATTGATACAGAGACGTCTATGTTAGATTGTATTAGTTATATGGAGCTATGTCACAACCTTGCTGTACCATGTACTATCAGATCATTTCTTGCGAAGCAGGACTTTTTGGCGCCGCCGTTTTGGCGCCGCCGTTTTGGCTCCGCCGTTTTGGCGCGAAGGTCGTTTTGGCGCGAGGGCGTTTTAGTACGGGACGTTTTGGCGCGAAATACATAATGTACGTTTATTGTATTATTTCTTTTAAAAGAATTATTCATATCTATGTTTTGCATGAGTATTTGTGTTAAGACATATTTCTCAGGTACTAAATGTAAATGTGTGTTTGTTTTTCACATCATTTTCTTTAATAAACATTTTGGCTTGTGTATGTGTGTTTATTAAGAGGCACACTTTTATTTTCAAAAAAGTTTATTTCAGAAATTACTTTAAAATTAAAAACAAAAATCGCGTGAGAGAGGGGAGGGGTGGAGGAAAGAGTATATACAAGGAGTGAAATGTAAGCAGAAGAGAGGGGGCGGGATAGGTGTCACATGTAATGACCATTCCCAAAGAGATGATCGCCAGACGCTTGACGCCAACGACCAGTGCTCGGTGCCCTACATAATTTCTCAAAATATATCTTTTCACGTTAGAGTTTGTACTGACCGCATTCCGTGTCTTGATCTTTACTATGTGTGGAGTTATTGTCGTCATTCAGCGTAATAGAGCTGTAGATGTTCACATGGTGTTTGTTATATTAAAGTGTGACACTTAGCTAGTTCGTATATTACACTAATGTCAAAAATCTTTTGGAAAGAAATCAAAAAATGTCATCCAGTGCGATTAGCAGAACTCACATAAAGCATGTCATTACCATTCAGCAACAAAATACACTCTTATAGCAGAAGAAATATAGAATCTACATTTTGTAAAATTAATACCACCTCAACATCCCTAATAATAGGCAGCATTTACAGACCACCAATTCAAGTTTAGAATACATGCAGGAACTATGTAATCAGATTACTACACTTAAAGAGACAAATAAAAATGCAGTTTTTTGGATTATGGGAGATTTCAACCTACCCGATATAAATTGGAAAACACTAACCTTAGATAAACACCAAAACCTTAAGGACATAAATGAGCTTTTCATAGAAACTTTACACAACCTTAGTTTAGATCAAATCAATAAAAAGCCAACTAGATATAACAACACATTAGATCTCTTCTTAACCAACAGACCTGGATTAGTAGTTGATTATGATATTATCCCTGGTCTATCAGACCATGAGATCATAAAAATACACAGTCAGATAAAAGCAGTAGCCAATACAAAACCCAAAAGAAAATTCATACTCTGGAAAAAATGTAACCTAACACAACTACACCAAGCTGCATTAAACTTTCAACAAACATTCTTATTAGAAAAAGACATCAACCAAATAGGTCGATGACATCTGGAATTTCATTAAAAACCATCTTAAAAGCATTATAGAAAATCATATACCAACTAAATACACGTCAAACAAAATAAATAAATGCTGGTTTAATAATAGACTAAAGAAGCTTTGTGAACAGAAAGAAAACCTATATAGAAAATTTAAAGAAACTAAGGCAGAAAGAGTTTACAAAAAGTATATAAAAATTAAACACTTAACCCAAAAAGTAAGCAGACAGCTGCAGAGTGAATACATAAACAATGTAATATCTAAAGATAACAACAAAAACCTATGGTCATACATTAAGTCTAAGAAAATGGAAACAACAGGCACAGCGCCATTAAAAGATGAACATAACATAATACATAATGATAATGAAACTAAAGCAAACATCCTAAACAATTACTTTGCATCAGCATTCTCAGCCCAAGGAGACAAAGTCATATTTCTTAATTTGAACCAAGTAGACAACATAGAAGATTTAGTAGTACAAGAAAATGGAATTCAAAAACTATTAGCCAACACCAAACCAAATAAAGCGTCTGGACCTGATAGTATTCCAGCTAGATTACTCAAAGAACTAAGCAATGAGCTAGCCCCAGTGTTCAAAATACTCTTTCAGGAATCGCTTAACCAGGGCAGAGAACCAAAGGACTGGAAAGAAGCTAATGTCACCCCCTATTTAAAAAAGGAGAAAAATCAGACCCAGGAAACTACAGATCAGTATCCCTTACCAGCATCACATGTAAAATCCTAGAACACATAATATGTAGCAACATCATAAACCACTTAGACAAACATAATGTCTTCATCCCATGCCAACATGGCTTTAGTAAATATAGATCATGTGAAACACAACTAATAGGACTTATTGATGATTTTTCAAAAGGTTTAGATAATAGTGAACAAATAGATGCTATCTTACTAGATTTTTCCAAGGCTTTTCACAAAGTTCACCACCATAGTTTGCTTAAAAAATTAAAATATTTCGGCATTAATGGTCCACTGCATCAGTGGATTAAAGATTTTCTGGTAGGGAGAGAACAAACTGTAATAATAAATGGCTCTAAATCAACATCGATAACAGTAAACTCAGGTGTGCCTCAAGGAACAGTGTTGGATCCACTACTATTTTTAATTTACATAAATGATTTACCAAATTGCCTTACTTCACGAACAAATGTTAGATTATTTGCAGATGATTGCATAATATATAGAACAATAAAAAACACTACAAGACACAGATATTTTACAAAGAGAATTAGATGAATTACAGAAATGGGAATCAAATTGGAGCATGTCTTTCCACCCAGAAAAATGTCAGTTGTTAAGAGTAACAAAGAAACTAAAACAAATTGATTCCACTTATCTTATTCATGGCAAACCAGTAACACAGAATAAAAACGCAAAATACCTAGGTGTTATAATAAATGAAAAACTGTCATGGAATCCACATATTGATGAAACTATAAAAAAAATCAAACAAAGCATTAGGATTTATTTAAAGAAATTTCCATACATCAAATAAGAACATAAAACTAAAATGTTATTTAACCTTGGTTAGGCCAATAATAGAATATGCATCCTCTGTTTGGGACCCCTCAACTCAAGAAAACATTAAGAAACTGGAACAGGCACATAATAGAGCAGTGAGATTCATAACAAACCAATATTCACATTTGACTAGAGTAACACCTTTAGTAAAATCACTAAATTTAGAAAGCCTTCAGGACAGAAGACTCAAAAGTAAACTAGCAATTATACATAAAACACTGAACCATAATCTTCAACTACAAAAACAAAATTTAATAAAACACTCTGAAAGACAGAAAGATAAAGGCACATTCCTCGTCCCATATGCTAGGACAAATTTGTACAAATACTCCTTCGTCCCTAGTGCTATTAGAGCATGGAATGGGTTGCCTGAGCTACCAGGAAAACCAGTGACTTGGCAGAATTTAAGTCATCGGTTAATATGCATGACTAAATGCATGACGCGTAGGACGTAATCATCTTCTTTTTTGAAGTAAAGTCTGTATTATATAAGATAAGATAAGATAAGATAATAGAAAAATGCGCTGTAGCATTACAAGAGGAGCTGATCGGAATAAAAAAGAAGAGCTTAAAGTACCATTTTAAAAAGATATTAGCTCTTCTGGGTTCAAAAATGATTATATCTTATTTTATGGAATAAATACAAAGTTACTAGTTGCTTTTTATATTCATATATAGTGGACATAGGTGTCAGAACGATTGCAAATGTTCTAAAAAAAAAGAAATAAGAAAACTGGACATAGCTAAATGATGTTTGCGAAATTTTAGATCGATTTGGACATTGTATTATGAAAGCATCAGGTACAGTCCTCTCTACTGTTATAGAGCTGGAGCAATGAAGTGACTAATTCTTCTTCGTTTTAAATTTGAAATTTCTTTGATAAATAAATGGTCTACAACTTAAAGTTTAAAAAAAAAATTAACTATTTCAATCTTCACCTAACTTCAGTTGGAAATCATCGGGAAAACGCCAACATGTTTGTAGTTTATGAATTAGCTAGAATGAAATATTAGCTAGATAGGTAGTCTGCTAGAAAAACCGGAAAACATGGCAAGGGGTCTACGAGACAAAAACGCTTGAGAACCACTGGGGGTTAGACGAATCTACATCATGACTGTTGAATACGACATTTAGTCAACACTATGGCCACCCGTTACAGTACATTGCTGCATGACCTACATATTCATCTACACATTGATCAGTCTGACTACCGCATACACAGAGGGGCCATCCATAACAACGGTCAAACGGAGTCATACAGACAATAGGTCACATTTTATTATAAGACAATATTGGTGTATGAATCTACTGCCATTTTAGTCCTATCATACAAATCTCTCTTTATCTTTCTATGTTTCAATGTAGCAGTGGCAATACTGGAGGCATGCTACCTGGGAGTCAGGCTACCTAAGAGGGAGGCTACCTTGGACAGTATAATGTCCAATACTCTTTTAATCACTTATGTTGTGTAGAAAGACTTGTTTGTACAAGTTTAGACCCAAGCTGTACACGGCGGACTCTGTGACGACATCAAGGGATTTACAGTAATTTACACGAAGTCCACGATTTACAGCCTCGCGATTCATATTTAATGAAGGTTAAGCTTGGCTTGTCTCCCTTTGTCATGGAATAATTGGAGAAGTTGTTTTCTATTTAATTTAATTTAATTTAACGCTCACTGACCGTTTGAAGGCTGTTTGTAGTTTACGTTGGTATCTCTTCGTTTGTAGTTTAATTTGTATCACACGATTGTAGATTTTATTTTGTATCACACGATTGTTTTGTAATAATGTTTTTGTAAAATGTTTTACATAATTCGGATGCTCCTTCAGAGTTGAAGACAGTTTACTTCCTAGTCCAAACCTCCCGCAGGGCGACGGCGGATGGGTGCGGCAGGGTTTGAACCCTCGACCGTCGATAAATCCGAACGACAGTCCAGTGCGCAAACCGCACGACCAGGCAGCCATGATTGCAGCTCATACACATTTTATGTTCTAAGCAGTAGTATTATTGAGTTGTCATGTGCAACACTGCCTTCCCCTAGATCTTCGACATTGAAGATATGGTTTTGGATTAATGAATAAAAATCAAACTTTACACGTAATGGCTAAGAGACACGGTGATATGGACGCACATTTAAACGCCAATAGCCAGATACATTTCCTCAAGCTAATTAACATGTTTATTGCTATTAGAAATGAACAACAAATGGTCCTTCCAATTAGATTCTACACTGCAACGTATGCGGTCGCAGTGGGCCCCGCACTTTTATAGGCCCCGCGCTAATTCTAGGTGTAAATTATTACATTTAAAACATTATAACTTATACATAATAACAGGTTTTGCGTGGCTTCCTGATTTTCCAGAGGTAGTGGAAATTTCTTGCAATTTCAAAATATACCAAAAGGATTTGGAAATCTCTTGACATTAAAAATCTCCTGAAAACTCACAAAAATCTCTTGAAAAATTGACAAAATTGTCATTTTGGGGTAACAATCCTACGAGCGATTAAAAAAAACCGGCATTGTCAGCTTTCATTTAATAATGTAAAGACGAATCTATTTTATATTACAAAATCTAAATGTTGACATTATGCTTATCCCTACCCTGACTAGGCTCCGCGCAATCCGTTTCGCATAGGGCCCCGCAATAGCTAGGACCGGCCCTGCTGCTAGGGTCGAGCTTCGTTGTACGGAAACAAAATTCATTGTAGTCATCTTAACAGTGTCCACTGAGGAATTTTCTGGTAACGTGGTAGGTTAGTAGCAGTACTGCCCTCTGACAGGTAACCGACATCTTAGGCATGCTTAGGCCCTCGAGTGTGTTTGCAAGAACAGTTGTCATTATCCCCTCGCTTAATTTAACAACAGGGTATATTGTTAATTGTTATCTTTCTTAGTCACTTAATCGTTAAGCTTAGGTTTTCAAGTTTTGTTACTGTTATTAATATTATTATTATTATCTTATATTTAAATCATATGAAGTTGCATTGCATGGATGGAAATATTATTGTATTGTACTAAGTTTCTAAAAAAAATATTTACTTTTTTTGTTTGAAAAAGTGTTTGTAGGCTAAAAAGTATGACATGTTTGTAGTTGCTACTTGTAGTTAATATTTGTAATAAATGCTTGTATTAAATGAAGGTTATTCTAGTATTTTATGTTTCCAGTTTATGTATAAGTTATGAATAAAACGCCAACACTACACTTTGCTGATGTCCGAGGAGGGGGGGACTGTGGAGGGCAACATCGTTCCGACCACAATGCCTGGGCTTTCACTTGCTTATCCAAAGCCCTAACCCTTCATGAAGAGAAAAAGAGGAGCCCCACTCTTAAACTGGGCACTTGAATTGTACGGTCCTTACAAACCGGTCTTCATGATAACTTACTGGACCTAGGAACGCCAAAGCGAATGCCACCTGAGCCTGAGTTATATTCGGGAGGGTCTCTGGAGAAAAGGTCTCACAGTCTCATGAAGATGTGTTGTACGAGATGAATACAGTCATTCTACGACTGAAGGAAGGACTCAAACATACTACATTTAATAAGGTGCCGCGATGTCATGTCAAATACTAAGAAACCTATATTATCGAATCCCAGAAGCGTTCTCGGAGAAGCAGATGCCGCACCATAAAACGCCGACTCCAACGAAACTGTGTAAAGCCACAAGTCGTCAAGCACTTTGTGACTAGACAGAAAATTTAGGTCATAAAATATAAATTTAGGTAATAAAATATAAATTTTGGTCATAAAATATAAATTTAGGTCATAAAATATAAATTAAGGTCATAAAATATAAATTTAGGTCATAAAATATAAATTAACGAATCAAGAAGAAACAATAAGAGAACAATGTGCTATTAACCCTTTAAACGCGTGTGTGGTACTTTAGCCTCTAAACATTGCATTGTAATTCCATTTTGTATGCGCTCATTGTAAAGCAGCTCAGCACTTTAAGGGTTAAGTAAATAGGTATAAAACTAAAAAGATTAAAGTGTGTATACTAATACAGAAAACCAAATTAGAAATGAAATACATTTCATGAATCACATTTTGAAAAAATTAGGTATATTTTCAAACGTAATTCTGCATACAGACTTTTAGTAATGCGGTTTGTCTTTATACGAGATGCTATTTATTTGTAATGTAAACATAGAGTTGAAGCTAGGTGCTGAAACAAATGTGATACATACATATATTAAACATAAATGAATAACAGCACCAGGGACCAAGTTTTTAACAGAGAAAGTAGGGAACTAAAATGCTACGAAAATAAGGGCATGCGCCGACCGAGGCTCGAACCTGTGACTCCGGATTCGACACCACCGCTTAGCGCGCACCAAGCGAAACTAACCTCTAGTGATGGTCTTATTTTCGTAGCATTTTAGTTCACTACTTTCTCTCTTAAAAACTTGCTCCCTGGTGCTGTTATTCATTTCTGTTTATTATTTGTAATGTATTGCTGTATTTTTTTTTAAACTGTACTTGTTTGTGCCCCTGTGTAGACCTTGAGTGTAAAGCTGTGTCTTCGACTCTTGTGTCTACGAGTGTCTGTCTTCGACTCTGTGTCAATATTTCATTTATTTTAGTGTGTCTGGCTCCTTGTGTAGTTTCTGTGTATCTGTTTGCCAGTATAGGTCTGTGTCAGAGTGTCGCTCAGTATCTCAGTGTGTCCATGTGTGTTTGTGTGTCGGCTTATTATCTCTCTCTGTCGGTGTTGTGCCTATAAGTATACTTGGGTTGTCATTTTGAAAAGTTTCAAAGCAAATCAGAAATACCTACAAGTACGCATCTTGTGTATTTGTGTACGATTTATGATTTTAAAATGCTCATTTCCCACGGGGGGAAAATGCCTAAAGCTGGAACCCCCAAGGAAAAAGGAAGATGGGACGGCCCAAGAATACATGGCGATTTGGAAGCAGATGGGCAATTTGGGGACAGTTGGAGCGTGACCTCCGTGACCCCATGTCGAAGGTGCCGGTTGGAGAGAAGGGACCACAGGCAGAAATGAGATGCGATTGAGAATCCATATGTATGAAAAAACACATTTCCAGGTCTGGGGGTACACATTTCCAGGTCTGGGAATACACATTTCCAGGTCTGGGGGTACACATTTCCAGGTCTGGGAATGCACATTTCCAGGTCTGGGGATGCACATTTCCAGGTCTGGGGATACACATTTCCAGGTCTGGAAATCCACATTTTCATTTGTAGGCATCTCTGAACGCAATATATCCCTTTTGTAGTGATGTTAGTTAATCATTGAGGTGTCAAAAGTTAGTTCTTAAAACGACAGAAAAGCCCCTATAGTGTTGAGCACTTGTCTGTCTCCTCAGTCTTTATTGCCCCCCAATATTTTTTTCTTCTCTATGAACGCTATACAATCATTGATTGATAAGTGAACATTTTGGTTTGCTCTGTAATAAAGTTTTATCCACGGCTCCATGTCTTCTAACTTCTGAAATTGATTTATCCTAACCTGTTCAGGGGAAGTAACTAAATGTGCCAAATCTCTCACTGGGTTATTTTCTCTTTTTTTTTTAGACGTACTTACATCAAAAGCAACAGCAGCTACACCCCCCCCCTCTCCTTTTCCCTAACTATTGCTTTCCATGTTACCTTACTCCCCCCCCCCCTTAACTATTGCTTTCCATGTTACCTTACCTCCCCCCCCCCTTAACTATTGCTTACCCTGCTCCCCGTCTGGCCCTGCACGCATTGTCACAGAAATGTCCGCTGCCTGGTTAGCGTTAAGCTCCGTATTGACGGACAGGCAAGGGGGGACAACTGCGAAGTCTTTGATGTCGCAGTGGGCTGAAATTGATCCGATGTTGCGCCCCCTTTGTGCGCGGGAAATTGGTTTGATTCTATTAAGTGTGGATTGGTCGCCCGTGTGCTGTTCGGTTGTCCCTCAATGCTTGCCACTTGTTTTCCGAAGAAAAGAACCAAAATAAAAAAATAAAAAAGTCTGGGGAACGGGATGACAATAAATTTGGTTTGGTTTAAAGAAACAATCTGGCCAATGTAACCGCAACCAATTTCACAAGACTCTTGAAAATTGTAATCATGTTTATTTAATTGTAGTCTGCCTGGTTACTATTGTGGTAGATAGACCTATCCTATACTCAAAAGTATTTTTTTTACAATTGTATTAAAGTGTTGGTTGTGGCAATTAAAAACAAAACAGAAGCACAAACGTTGCTGTCGGATTGATTTCATCTTCTGCTTGCACTTTCAGTAAAAAACATAATAGAATCAAGCACGTGACATTTCATTTAGTTTTGTAAGAAGCAAATATGCAATGAAATGAATAACTGCCATTTTCTAGGTATCTAGAGAAAGGGTGTATTCGTTCTAATTGTAAACAACACACCCACGTGACCAACTCTCAAGTCAACCAACAGGTACACTTCTCTTGACCGTGTGTCAAGTTTGGCCACCCGTGTCGTTCAATAACCGCGTCCCAACACATATCTAATTTATTAATATTCCCATTCTCTAGGTAGGTCAATATAGAGCAATCTGTTCAATACATTTGGCTTATTAAATTTCTCACTGCTGCGTTATCAGGTGACATCACACAAAATAAATCGCCCATTGCAAGTATTCCTTTACGGCCACTTTACATGCTATGGGTAGAGTATCTAAGGCCGAATAGTACCATCTCGAGGGTCGCATATTGCCCGAGGCCGTAGGTATATTAATCTAAATTTGTACCAGCATTGTCATGAATTAGGCCTTCGGTTCACCCGAGTCGTTTATTTAGCCCATTCGTTTAAAATATAGATTCCCTTTGGAGCTTATGTTATCGATTGGTAAATCCGGCCCCGATTCAGTACTTTACACAGATGAAACAAAAGAGATCAGTATTTTCAAACGGCCAATCAATCGCAGCACCAAACCGAGTCGGTCTCTAGCTTGACTTGGTGAAGACTGGGATTTTGAGCTTCGGGATTTTTAGGGCACCCCAGAGTCCACCAAACTCAAAGGGTACCCGACTTTAGTTGGGGAAAGTAAAGATCGTTGTGCTGGCCACATGGTAGCCTGCCCGTTATCCGTTGGCCAAAGAAACAGATGACCTTAAACATCATCTGCCCTATAGATCCCATGGCCAGAAAAGGAAATTTTTTTTTTAATTTTCAAACAGCCAAAACAATATAGCAGGACCAGTATTAGCCTACTTTTAGTGTATCCAAGGGTCCAAAGTTTATCCAAGTAAGCGTTATATTAAGCTGGCTAAACGAAACCTGTGTTCCTCCAGTGTCATAGAATGCGTGGAAAGATTTAACGAAAGAGAATGGAGGATGAAAAAAGAGTCGATTTCCTCTCTTTAAAGACACCACAGATGGAAAGAGTATCTGGCTAACTGAGAAATGACATTAGGACGAAGCTGGTATGGATCATAAAATGTTCACCGACAAAGTGGTCGAGCAATCGTAAAAAATCTGGCAATGATCAGAAACAAAGTCCCATAATCGTCACAATTTTATTGGCCATCTTGACTTGGAGCTATTGGGTGAAGGTGGTGTATTCGTGTGCGAGTGAAGGTGTGTCTACATATGTGTGTAGATGTGCGTGAGATCAATCTCTGTTGGGAATAATTGTAATTTGGCGACGATTTTAGTTTTTGGTGAAGGGAATTTGTGAAAGTAACGAAAAAAAAAAAGGTGAAAAGTCTGAGATTCAGGAAGTGAAAGTTTACGAGAGAGGGACAGACAGACAGACAGGCAGAGATTCAGAAAAACAGACATATTCTGAATTTAGTGAGAGAGAGAGAGCGAGAGTAAGAGAGAAACACAGAGGGAGAGAGAGAGAGAGACAGATTCAGAAAGCAAGAGATATTCTGAATTCAGAGAGAGAGAGATTCAGAGAGAGAGAGAGAGAGAGGAAGATTGAAAGAAAGAAAAAGAGAAACATAAAACATACAGCAAGAGAGAATACGACATACAAAGAGAGATGTACTAAGAGACAGAGAAAGAGTGACAGACAAACATATAGAGAGAAAGAAAGATAGAAAAAAATAGAGTAACAGAAGAAGTTGAATATATCATTTTCGTTGCTTTATACACATGAACGAACATTCGGTTCTTGTTGTATAAGAATAAATGTTCCCCATTTCTGTGTGTGTAACAAAAGCTCGTCTTATTTATTAATCGTCTGAAATAAAGTCAATGACTAATAATGTTATAGTTATGTTCTACATAAAAATAATTGTTATAGCACTCATCATTTTAAGCTCCAGCTAAAATAGCTTGCCCAGTGTGCAGCCATGCATTTTGGGGCCCACCACATTAGCCACATAAAATCTCACGAAAATGCACAAATCCGCAATGCAAAGCCTCTCAGTTCCATGGATAACAAAAGCGGCCAGCATCGTATTACAATTGTATTCTTTACAGTCGTGGACACCGAACTGCTGGTAGACAACTCAACCCCTATAGGCGTATTATATTTTAAGCCTAAGACTAAGACTGCTTTATTGGTTTCTTTTGGAAATGTGTTGTGATTACGAGGACTCTTTTCTCATATCAAGAACACAACTTGTAAAACTTGAAAGAACTTGAATTACTTCTTTGTGAACCATACTAGAATTGTCGTCGTCTGCTCTAAGTCCGCTGACGACAATGTTTCTTATCTTGCATCATTCACAACCAATCGCTAACCGCTTCCCATCGTTACCATAGAAACACGAACACACACACACACACACTCCACAACATAAACTGTTATATTGCTACATTTAGCTATTTTTAAATCGCAAAGCTGTTACAAAGTTTATTATAGCTATCTTTAGATCACAGTTAGTAGCTAGCTAACTATTGTAAAGAAACGCAAGCTTAAAATATATGGCCATATTGCAAGATCCACGGGGGCTCGCAAAGACCTTCCTTCAGGGAAAAGTACCAGGGGGAAAAAAAGAAGAGGCAGACAGCGAAAGCGATGGGAGGACAACATAAAAGAATGGACGGGCCTGCCATTGATAGAGGTTCTAACTAAGGCAAAAGACAGGGAGGAATGGAGAAAGACGGTCGACAAATCTTACTTGGTGCCCCAACGGTCCAACAGACTAAAGGACAGGTAAATGTACAAGGTAGGTCACAGAGCTGTTAACATATAGACTAAAGAGGATGTTTACGTCCTATGAATTTCATGTGTCAATCTAGTCATGAATGTTACTCAGTCTTCTCCCGGCCTATTCAAGCAACCCATTCCATTCTCTAATGGCACTAGAGAAGAAGAAGTATTTGTACGAATTCGCCCTAGCATATGTATATCTGGAATAATAAATGTGTCTCTAGAACTAGATATAGTTATCTTTTATCATCATCATCATCATCCATTTGAGAGAGGGTTTGGGACGCTCAAATCCTCTGTTGCAAAAGCCCTGGACAGAAACCCTGCTGTCTTACGTAGTGCGTCACCATACAGATCGAGAATTTTTAGTTTCCCAGACCTGTCGAGGCGGAGATCATCAAGTCCGGGAAAGTAAAACAGAATATGAGGCACGGTTTCCTCTTCATCCCCGCCGCGGGGGCACCGTGAATCGAAATATGAGGCAACACGACAGGCCATAATAGCTTGCTTTAATAGCTTGCTCAGGCCTGGACAGCCTCCACCATGGGGAAGTGCGGTCAGGGCTCCTCATGCGTTCCCAGACTCCACGGGCTTTTTGGGACTTGTCCAAGCACTCAACCCACTTTTCCATTCCTTTTTTTTTTAAATTATAGCCAGGGCATGATGAAAACTTACAGCCTGTTCAGTTGGTGGAATTTGCCCTCCCTGGTGGGCCAAAGAGTCTGCAATAGTGTTGCCAGTCACACCTACGTGGCTCGATGCCCACTGCATTATTACAGGGGTGCCATAGCGCTGCTATATGTTGTGTGAGGCCATGACGACATTGTCAATATTTGGGGGCATGGTCTAGGGCTTTGCAAAGCCTGTAATACAGATTTTGAGTCAGTGACCACAACAATCTGTGCTACCCTCAAATGTCCCTTGCCGAGTTGAGAGTCAATGACCTTTAAGGCTTCACAGACTGCCCTGGTCTCCGCATCAAAACTGCAAACACTAGCACATGGTCCAAAGATTTTAGTTATCTTTAGACCCCAGTGCTGTTACAGTGCTAAATTTGTCTATCTTAAGATTCTAATGTTGTTACAGCAGCAGACCTATATTTAGAATCAAGCGTTGTAACAGTGCCAGAGCTAACTCTCTTTTGGAGCCCAACTAACTTTAGTGTGTTGACCAATGTCTCCCGAAGATGCCAACTAAGTGATTACCGACCACTAAGTGACCACTACCCCCATCCCAGGCACTAAACTGTTTAAACACCGACAATTTTGATGTCCAGCGAATTCCGTAACTCAATCTAACTACCGATTACACCTAATTAAATCGACTACCGCTTAGGAAACGCGTAATCGGATCCAACATCCCTGAGAAATCGGATCTATTCTTTATTAGTGACAAGTACGATACATACTCTCTCCCTTGCTTTCCCTGCTCTTCAACAGCCAGCGATGTCTTATGATAGAAGCCCAGCTTCCATTCAATTCCTACGGCCCCCTCTCCGCTCCTATCCCCCCCTTTTTTCCCCGCTGGTTGGCGACAGCCCAAAAGTAATAAAAAAAAATTAAGAAGTCGATAAAGACGGCATCCCAGTCCAGGGGCTAGACTAAATCATATCGATGTGAATATGTTAGGATGGACTTATTAGGGGGTTAGGTAGTCGCATAGTTCATGGGCTTAAGTCAACGCTGATATAATTAGAAAACCATAAGCTTACTGGAATAATAGTGTCCTTGCAACAGTTCATAATATATAATACTGTAGCAATATTAGGGGCATGGTGGCCGAGTGGTAAAGCACTAAGCTTTAGAACAGAGTGGTTTGGAGTTCGAATCCGGTGAAAAATGTGATTTTGAGCTACGGGATTTGAGAGGGAAACTCTAATGGTTTTGACAATTTTTTTATATAGTAATTGATTTTTTTAGGACCTAATTTTTTCTGCGTATCCAAAAAAGGGTGAGATTTTCACAGGGTCTCTATGTGACGTAACACAAACCTCTTAATTTAATCTATTGACTTACTGTACAACGGAAAACCATACAGTAAAGTTTACAGTCTCGTAAAAGTAATAGATCTAGATCTTTGTAGTTATATCTAGATCTTTTAAGCAAAGAAAAAAATGTATTAAAAGTAGATATACATGCTTGACTAACCAGGGCAGTGTACATTTTCTCGCCTGACCACTCAACACACAGCAAACATTTCTTATCGCTTGGTTGTCTTGTCATGACCGACTACACGTGGCCTAGACTAGCCATACACTGACCAGTTTGTTCGAATCAGTCAGACACACGATCTATTTACTTTTTGGGACAGGGAGGGGTGTACATGAAAATGTTACTTTTTTTTCTGGAGTTGGTTATCCTAATGATTATATATATATATATATTTGGGGTTATGGACTAGGCCGTCTCAAAGCCTAACAGCCACTGGATGGGTGAAGAGATACGATTGGTTAAGTCTAGATTCGCTTTCAGTATTGTCGAGGGGAGTGACATATGTTGAACCTAAAAACAAAATCTCAAAGAAACCCGTTTTCCTTTTTTTTTTTTTTTTTTTAGTAGATGTCCAGAATTTACTGCTCAAATCTAAATGTTTGTAAGAATTAAAAAAGAAAAGGTAAAACGTTTATTTTAATTTTTTTACACAGAATTTAAATATGTCTTTAACTCAAATTTGAAAAACCATCGGTGTTTCCATATAACATGGACCGTCTCTCTCTCTCTCTCTCTCTCTCTCTCGTATCCTTGTCCCCTATCAAGCAAGGCGATGTGGCATACGTTGGCAAGTAAATACGGTCGTTGGGCTGGCCACATGACCCCCTCGTTATTCTTCGGCCATAAAAAAAGCGAGAATGACATTTGACGAGCCGATGTCGGAAAGGGTTAATTTTATGTTTTACTTATTTATTATTTATATTTATAAAAAATGAGCAATACATAGAGAAATGAGTTTGAATCAAATATGAAGATTTTCTGTATTCTTGTAATAAAGTTAATTTTATAATATAAAATGGCTGCCTGGTGGTATGATATGCGATCTGGACTGCCGTTTGAAGGCTTAGAGTACTAGAGTCTATATGGCCTTGGTTCGAATCCTGCAAGCCACCATCACCCGCTTCCTACGGGAGGTCTGGACTATGCTGAAAAAAATTTTTTAACTTTAAAGGAACATTAAGTACTTTTACAATGACACGATATACAGCTAGACTATAGCGCTTGTTCCTTTTACAAATTGTGTTTAAACTTCAACAAATCATATGTGTGAGTTAGGGCTTCATTGTTCGTTCCCCATTACTTTGCAGTCTTATCGAACTTCTGGTCATTGAGAAACTGATCATGAATAGCACACGGGGCTGTGATATCAAAGTCAAGGGTTTCTCGAGGATAGTAGCTGGGAGGGGGGTATATATGTATGCTGATGTTCAATATATTAAGCAGTAGTGTAAAACAAAAAAGATTTTAGTATCTGTAATATAATAGATCAATAAATAGTTTCAACAAAAACTAGTTTCTGTTATAAACAATAGCAAATAGTGATACAAGTGATCTTTAATACCAGTATCAGAAGTATGATTGATCAACAAATACTAGTTTCCATTGTAAATAGCAAATAGCGTACCCAAGTAACCATAAAGTCTAGTATCAGTAGAATGATAAGCAGAACTAGTTTATGTAGTCAATATAATTAGCATATACAATAAGAAACAAGTATAAACTATTATAACACATTCCGTCGGCAAAATACTGGACTGGGGTTTGTAATCTACTCGCTAGCAATCAGAACAAGACGCGCCTGTAGAGTCACCCCAAAGCTACAGATATAGAGACGGTTTATGACGTTCAGTTATAACGAATTAAAAAAACAACAACTCTTTATTGCATTACTGGTCAGAATACCTAACACTTACAATGAGATGGTCAGACCACGGCGAGGCAAATTTCAACATACAAATATGTGAATACATAAAACACATTTCTCAACCCTCCCGAGTGATAAGAACAAAAAAAAAATTGCAGCACCCCCACCCACCCCCAAAAGGTGTTTCTAAAAATAAATAATTCAAAAAAAGTTCAAGAGCACAGACATTAATTCCCATACTGCATTAATTCCAGCACCGCATTAATTCTCACGTGGCGTAATGGCCTTTCTCGGCCTGTGAATTAATCACATTATGAAACTGCGTTTCAAACTAGATCTAGTAATTAAGCTTTTGTTTTTTTAAAGTGATGCTTTTATCTTGAAAAAAAATGGCGACGCTATTTAGCAAAACAAATAGATAATAAGCCAACGTATTTATATTGTATGTCCTTGATTCTATTAACCTTTCGTTTTCATCTAGCATGTCTGGGAGCAGACATAGGTGTCAATGGGCGCACAACGCCCTCATCATTTAGGGCATGATAGGATGTTCTTGGTTCCCTAATGGCCATTTCACAAGCCACAATTTCAACAGTAATTGTGTTAGCAAAGAAAAGGGGAAACAATCCGGAGCTAATTTTGTTGTTGCATAACAATCGCGTTAAAAGTGTAAACGACAAGCCGGCAATAAACAGGGGAACATTTAAAATTTAAACACTCGTTTTGGCCAGATAAGCGGTCATGCGTCAAACCAAACATCCCCTTTCCTATGTGTAATTTAAAAAAAAAATGTAGCTATTTAAGAAATATTTTAAGATAGCTTTCCAAAAGCTTTTCATTTTTATTTAAATATATATATCTATACAGCCATTATATACGAGGGCTGAAAAACTATATGAACCATCAAACTGAGATAAACTTATTGGGAGAATTGAAATTAACTTTAAGGCAGATTAAAAACAGCGATCTACATTTCACACATTTTACTTCATGCATTATTAGTAATTTTAAGAATCGTAAACACAATGGAACGCAGAAGCTATTTAAAAACAACAACACTCTTTCTTTATTAATATGATTTTAATAGTATAGTTTTTATAGTTAAAAAGGTGTTAGGGTTATCAACAAGCGCACACCCATAGGTGGACAGATAAGGGTGACGACACAGCCTTACACAGGAGGACATGAGAACATTAGAAAGATAAAAACAAAGAGAAACAAAGCCTTGGCTCACGATGTGTCGGATGACAATCAGTTATTCAAACAAAGGCTGCGCAACTTAAGTTTCTTTATTCTCAAACGAATCAGCTTATCGATTAGTTTGACTTCTTTAGTATTTATTTTTCATGCAAACATTCACATGGAACTCCATGCAAATTTTTTAAAAAGATAATTACACTATAATTAATGCAGAAAAAAAAATGGAAAGTCCATATCTCTCTTTCGTCCACTGCGAGTTTCTCAATAAAAAAAAACAACTCTTTAATGTTTGCATAACGACAGGGAATGCAATGCAGATCTTAAGAATCTGAATGTCTTCAAATAAACACAGTTTTCTGTATTTGCGTGTGTTTTGAACCAGAAGATACGAAGAAAAAAATTCGGTTGATGGAGAACATTCCAGAACAGAGAGATAGAGAATTCGACTTTTTCACACTCATTCGGCCGGAAATCACTCATTCGGCCGAAAATCTTGTAACCATTATTAGGTGTAGACCGCATATATCATTGACTGTGTTCTCGCCTACGGTCTCTTATGTCAACCTGTAAGAATGAAATGTTTATAAGTGAAGGGATCCGTGCTGCCTCTAGGCGCCCAGCAATCACAGCTCGGGCTCTAGTCAAACCTCCAAATAAAGCTACACCAAGTTTCGAACTCTTGCACCTGAGGGAAACAGATTGGTTTATGCCACACAGGCATCCCGCAAGATATATAACACTACAGCTGCCAGTGTCTGATCCTCTGCATTCGTCTATTTTTACCTCAGTTCTCTTGTGACTGCACTCTCTATTTTTAAGGTGGCACTTGCCTATATGTAAATATATTGTGTATGTTGTATAATGCGCTTGTTGATCCATAAAATAGAGCTGCACAGAAATAGCAATACATCATTCACTCTTTGCATCGCCTTTCTCTCATTCCTTCTTCCATCTCTCTATCTCTGAGCGTCTCAGGTCACGCAGCAGTGACCCTTGGGCAAATAAAGATGGCCGTTCATATCCCAGTTAGCGTCCATTCCACGCACAAATAATGGCGCTTGGAACAAGATTTATTCCTAACCTCTGACCTGAATTAAAAAAAAAAAAAAAAAAAAAAGTAGGGGGGAAAAACAACAACACAAAAAAGAAACTCTTGTTGTTCTGAAATGTGTCTTATGTGCCCCCTATATGACCTTGAAATGTTCGATGTATGACCTGTATGATTCTGGTTTGCACAAGGGAACATAAATTGCGTGGAAACGATGTTCCCTCGTGATAGAGAAATGAGAAGAATAAAGCCACACTGGCTGCCTGGTCGTGCGGTTCGCGCGCTGGGCTGTCGTTCAGCTTTATCGATGGTCCCTGGTTCAAACCCTGCCCGCTCCCATCCCCCGTCGTCCTGCGGGAGGTTTGGACTAGGAAGTAATTATCTTCAACTCTGAAGGAACATCCGAAACATGTCAAACATTTTACAAGGAAAACGAGAGGAGGTAACTCTTTGTTGTATGGTCCAATTTCGCCTCTATAGTATCTTAATAACCAGGGCCAGTTCTAACAGGGTGTATGACGTGGCGCTCGGTCTACTCCAATAGTTAAAGTCGGTAGGGCAAGAGAATTAGGCGACCTGTCAGAGTTACTATCACCATACTCTAGCGATAAAAGTTTAGTTCTAATTTAAAGACCGTCGTTCAGAAGTCTCAATGGTCTCGAGATCGAACCCTGCTCGTGGTCAATCAACACCCTCCCCTCTTCCACTAGGCCCTGCGGGAGATGTAATTATCTTCAGAATCTGAAAGAACAACCAAGACATGAAACGACGTCACTGAAATTGTACCACTTGGTTATTTCCCATTAGTAATACTGTCTCTTTAACTTGAATTAAAAAACAACAACACTACTCTATTACTATAACAAATACAACAGATGTTCGATTTGTTCTTCTACGGCGCCACCTACAGTTTGAGAATCCTGATGTATCAATAAAAGATTTCAAAATTTAATTTAAACATAAACATCAAACCGCATGTTGATTTTATTCTGCCTGACAAGGTCTGCACTTTGTAAGTCGCAGAATGTTTTTTGAAAAATGCACCTTTATAACAAATAATGTTTAAAACCAGTATTTTGTTTACATCAGAAATAACATTGTTGGCAGATAATTATCTCAGAAGACTAACTGAAGAGAATAAAATACAATAGAAAGAAGCTTATTTTAAAAGTTAAAACTAACAGAAAGTACACAAATCCTCCTCCGATGTATTTCCTTTCGCCGAAGAGAAACATTCAAAGACAACGAGGTCAATTCAAATTCTTTGGAAAAATTTGGAATTAGGATTTTTCCGATTTTTGAGAAAGAGAGAGACAGAGTGAGAAACACAGAGAGAGAGATGGACAGAGAGAGAGAGACAGAGAGTGAGACAGAGAGAGACAGAGTGAGAAACACAGAGAGAGAGAGGGACAGAGAGAGAGACAGAAAGTGAGACGGAGAGAGACAGAGTGAGAAACACACAGAGAGAGAGAGAGAGACAGAGAGTGAGACAGAGAGAGACAAGAGAGAGACAGAGAGAGAGAGAGATAGAGAGAGACAGAGAGAGACAGAGAGAGAGTGAAAGAGAGAGAGAGAGACAGAGAGAGACAGAGAGAGAGAGAGTGAAAGAGAGAGTAAGAGAGAGAGAGAGAGTGAAAGAGAGAGAGACAGAAAGAGAGTGAAAAAGAGAGTGAGAGAGAGAGAGAGTGAAAGAGAGAGAGACAGAGAGTGAGAGAGAGAGATATCTTTGCTTCGTTTTTTTTTTAATCCAACAATTTTATTAATTCTAATTTTTTAATTATTTTGAAATGAAACACAGGAATATGTGTTTGACTGGTGAAGCTCGTAACCTATCCCGCTTGTTCACAAGGCTTCTATCAAGTCACTCCGTCCGTCTGTCTGTCTGGTACAAATTTTGAACACGTGATTTCTCCCACTTCCCATTCCCCAATCAAGTTGAAACTTTACGAAATTATTCACACTGTTCCTAACAAAATATAAATCAATAAAAAAAAAGTTAAACCAATTAGATAATTAATTGGTTTTATTAGATTTATTCTGGGGGATATCAAGAAAATAAAATAAAACTTGCATATTGACAATTATGGTTGTAGATATGATGTTCTTCCCCGTGAGATAAGCGTTGTTTGTTTTAAAAGCACAAACACATTCTCTCTCCCACTTTCTACCACTCTATCCTCTGCAAACTTATCCTCTCCTCTCTCCTTTATCCACTATCCTACCATAAGCTTATATCAACTCTGTCTGTCTGTCTGTCTGGGTAAACATAATTTGCACATTAAATAGTTTGCTCACATGTTGCATGTTTTATTAAATTTTAAACAAGTATTTACAGTGCTCTTTTGATCGAGGCGCGGTGACCGAACTGAGGGTACAGGGTTCGAATCCTGGTGAAGACTGGGATTTTTTACTTTCGGGATCTTTGGTCGCCTCTGAGCCCACCTAATTCCATCTCTAACGGGTACCTGACATTAGTTGGGGAAAAGTGGCCACATGACACCCTCTTAACCGAAGGCTACAGAAACAGATGACCTTGACATCATCTGCCCTATAGACCACAAGGTCTGAAAGGGGAACATTACTACATTTAAAATCGCATATGGATGGTGAGCGGGCGGGGCATCAGCTCTTTTCTTCTATATTCTACGTTACTTTAAGCCATAGATGGCAACTTGCAACCCCCCCCCCCCTTTTTTTTTTTGCAAAAAATCCGACGGACGCCCATGGAGTGATCAAAACTAATTAATAAAGTTACAATTCATGGAAATCTTTTTTAATATATTTTATTATTTGTGTGTGTGTGTGTGTGTGTGTGTGTGTGTCTTCATCCGCGTCTCACTAATTGTCTCACTAATGTGTGTGCGTCTCACTAATGTGTGTGCGTCTCACTAATGTGTGTGCGTCTCACTAATGTGTCACTAATGTGTACGTCTCTCGTGCTCTCGTCCACTCCACGACTGGTCAAACTCAGCTGGCCGCAAACGCTGATTAAGCTCAGGTCAATTTAGTGGGCGTTGGTCAAGCCAGTGACACCCGTGCTGATTTGGTCACTCTGCAGCTGACCCCAAGGGGAGTTAACACAAACTTCTGCTTCATGTCCAGGTCAGGGGACACAACTGAAGTGGTTAGTAAGTGACGCTTCTAAGGGACCACTATTGACCAGAAAAGTAGCCGTTACTTGGGAAGGAGGGATGCAGAAACAGAGGCGTAGCCCTTGTTGGAGTTTAAGAAGGTCGTGAGGGTTTCTTGTATCTAAAAACGAAAGATAAACTTTTTTTTTCTAAGAGACTTATATATATTACAGAGGTTACTTACAAAACAAGAAGATTGCTTGATTGAAGGGAATGGAACTGATTAACAAATGTTCGCCCCTATCGAAGGCGGATTTAAGGGAGTCGAGTGAGGTTCTTAGCGAAAGGGAAATTTAATTAAGATAAGATAATTTTTATTGATCCAATCAAATGGAACTTCAGTTTGACAACAATTGACAACCTCAGCGTAACTAGTACTCTAGCAACTATTAGCTCATTATGCAAATATGTCTGGGTATCTTCCGCATTTGCTAATATGACAAAACGATCGGTTCTAGACTGAAACTAAACTGTCGTGGATTACTTTAAAAAATAGCCCACTTAAGCCTAGGTTTGAGGTTTGGTTGACTTTTTAAACCTAGTCTCGTTTTCCCTGGCACATGCTATTCCAATAAAGTAACAGGTGCCAAGTGAGTATGAAATCTCATATTCCTTTCTTATCTTATAGATTACAGACGTTACTTTAAAAAAGAAGATAAATAAGTCCTACGTATTTTATGCTTCTATCTAGTCATGCATGTTAATCAATGACTTAAAACTCAGCCAAGTCGTTGATTTTCCTGGCTGATTCAGGCAACCCATTCCATTCTCTAATGGCACTAGGGAAGAAGGAGAACTTGTACGAATTGGTCCCAGCGCGCGGAATAAGAAATGCGCTTTTATCTATGTGTCTTTGATTATTTTATTAACCTTCGCAAACCTACATCAGATATAACAAGACCTGGAACACCAAAGGAAAGAGACAGGTCGGCAGCCCGGAAATACATGGTGCCGAAATTTGGAAGCAGACGTCAAGCAGATAGCGAGAGTTGGGAACAACTGGTGAGACTCGCCGGAACCGACATGCCTGGAGATGGTTGGTTGGAAGCCCCACACGAGACCAGATGTTATGAGCGGTTAAATAAAGAATATTGGTAGTCAAAGAGCGCTGAAGTTGAGAATGGCATGTACTCTCGAGAACGGCGCATACATATAAATCTTTAAATATGTATTGTTTTTAAACTCGTGGATTTCTAGATTAAAAAAAAAAAATGGTTTAAATTTTTAAATTCAATAATAGAAGTGTTCATTTTTAGAAGACAAAATTAGCCGCTGGATTTCTTTTTCTTATCATTTTATTTTTTTATTTTTAAGGATAAAATCAGATTTTCTATTGTGCTTTTATTTTTTGTTTTTTAGACCTAAACGAGACATACACGACGACGAACAGACAACATAAAGTAGCAGTTTTCATTTTTATGCCTAGCTGCTAATAAATGGAGTCAAATACACATATAAAAGTATATGTTTTTACAATATAAATCATTTTCTATAAGCTTCAATTTTCTCTCTTATAATTCCTGATAAGAGAGGAAAGTTTATAATAATTTTTCTTTGAAGTAAAATTTTGAAGGTCTCAAAATTAAAAAGTAATTAAAATATTACTTCAAACTCTTTAATAACTAGATTTATAACACGAATACTCATGCCACAAGTGGGATTTCTTATAAACCTAATTTCGATGAAATATGCAAACACTTGTTGACTTGTTACATGAACATTATTTTTTTGAGTAGGTCTAGCATACTTACAATCGTGTTAATTGATTACATGCTTTTATACTGTGCGTAGAAATTTAAAAAATCAACCTATCTCGCACAAATCGCTAAAATCTACTATTTGAGTAAAAGTTAATCATGATTTATACCGGTACTTTTGTTTAATTCATTCCATTCTAAGCATGCCTGCAAAATGTGAAAATTAGTTAATAATAATTTAAAAAAAAGTATATTGGAAATTCGATGACGCCACTTACACATGTACGTTACAGTGTTCCCGCCTTTTTTACTATACAAAAAGCATGGCATAGTATGACATGAAAAAGGCGACAGCATATAGCAAAACCTTTTATAAACATTTTCAAACACAAGGATTCACACTGACTCAACTGACGTCCAAGAAAGGAACCCCTATATGGCGTATCAAGATTGAGTGTAATTAAGAACTGATAAATGAATGTCTATTTTATATTCAAGTGTAATTAAGCATTGATAAATTTATGTATATTTTATATTTGATACATTAAATTATGCAAATGTTAAAAAAAAAAACTAGGACAATTGGAAAACGTTGGACGGAACTAAACGGGTTGTCTCTATACAAGTTTATAATCAAATTTAACCTAAGAATCACTGAACACATTCAGTTAAGACATTATATATACATATAAATCTAGGCTCAAGATTGAACCTCTGTAACTGGTTCACTTGCTAAATGTTGTTATCCTTATTCAGCTTGTTGCATTTAATGTTGTTGTTGTTCTTGTTGTATTTGTTGACACAAAGGATCCAGCTCTCATCTTGAAATTTTGCTGTCTGTGCGTATAAGAACGCCTTCCAGGAATTAATGTTGCCATGAACACATCTTCATCTAGATAGCCAAGGTTGTACTTATATTTAAATTGCTTCAGACTTGTGTAAGCAGGTAGAGGTGGACAGTAAACATTGGTATGGGGAACGGTCAATTAAAACTGGGCTCCACTTTCCACACATTCTCAGCAAGAACTGAGCTTCATGCAATCAAACAAAGCTCATTGTAGCTTCTCTCAGACACCTACCTGCAAAGCTCTTTGCGTAAGAGACACTGCTACTGGTGCTGCAAACTGTGCACATTTCTAGCGAGTAATTCGGGGTCTTGTTCCTTCGTCTGAAATAATAGCAGCATCAAGACATTATCATTTCCCATAAGGGCAGCTATCCGGCAGTGTGATGTATGCTTCTGACTGACCACACAGTTCGCTAATCTCCTGCCGACGTTCACTTCCGTGATACAGGAGGATAAATTGCCTTATTCAATTCACTTCCGTGATACAGGAGGATAGATTGCCTAATTCAATTCACTTCCGTGATACAGGAGGATAGATTGCCTAATGCAATTCATTTCCGTGATACAGGAGGATAGATTGCCTAATTCAATTCACTTTCGTGATACAGGAGGATAGATTGCCTAATTCAATTCACTTCCGTGATACAGGAGGATAGATTGCCTAATTCTATTCACTTCAATGTCAAACGACTCATCTCATCTTTTCATCTTTGCCTGTGGTCCCTTCTGGGGCATAGGCCACCAACCAGCTTCCTCCAGGCATCTCGGTTCAGGGCGAGTCTCTCTAACTGTCCCCACGTCTTGCCCATCTTCTTGGCATCTGCTTCAAAATCGCATCGCCAAGTATTCCTGGGCCGTCCCCTCTTCCTCTTTCCTTGGGGGGTTCTTTGTTAGGGCTTGCCTTGTTTTGTTGGATGCAGGCTTGCGAAAGGTATGACCTATCCATCTCCAGCGTCTCTGAAGGACGTCTACTTCAACGGGCAGCAGCTCATTGTCACACTACTGCTAAGACTGTAATTATTCGTATTTCTAAAAGCACGTACGAAAGATACAAGTCAAGGTCTGTGTTGTTAATGAGATTAAATTGGCGCTAGTTTTTTTTTTTTTTTTTTTGAGTTGTCGCGCCTGTCTCTGGAACTGTGCTGAACAAATATTTTATTGAGTTTAAGACATTTTTTTTTCTAAAGGAGACAAGCGTGTATTTAAAATTAGCTTGAGCTTATTTCATGGCTTGACGTCTTCCGATGAGTACATTTATTATTATTATTGCTATAATTATTATTATTATAACTGTTATTATTATGACTATTATTATTACTTTTTAAAATTTCATTTCTTTCTCATCTCCCATCTATTTGTTGACCTTTGACCTAGGGGTCATTAAAAGGTTCAAAGTTTAAAGTAATCAAACATTTACTTCAGCGTTCCTTCCACTGTACCTTAAAGGATGTGACCTTTGACACGTGAGTCGTGTCCTACAATAGGACCAAACCAGCTCAGCGTTCATCTCTTCGTAGTACTGAGGAGTTTCTCCTTTTGTCATTGAGAGTGTTAACTCGTAAAAGTACAAACTCGTTAGTCTGTTTTATTCTGGTACCTGATCACTCTAACCTGTTCTTTTAGTCTGTTGAACCGCTGGGGCACCACTCATGATCCTTTGACCGCCTTTCTCCATTTTTCTCTGTCTTTTTGCCTTGGATAGAATCTCTTTCAATGACAATTTCATTTTCTTTTGAGTTGTCTTCCCATCGCTTTCACTGTCTGCCTCTTCTTCTTTTTACTGGTACTGTTCCTTGAAGAAATGTCTTTGTGAGGCCTGAGGACCTTGTGATGTAGCCATAGAGTTCTACATTGCGATTTTGACAGCTGTCAGAAGGCCATCGTGAAGTCCGATCGCAGTATTAATCTCTTTGTTTATATTGCTGTCTTTGTATGTTTAATCAATAGGTTGATAATAGCTAATAGTGAGGAAAAATTAAAAAAACAACAACATACAACAACAAAAACACCAAAATCTACTTTCCTATAGAGTATAGACCCATCTATCTATCGTTGAGTGGCCCTGTGCGTTATAACATATCATTGAACTATTTTAAAATGTAAGTAAGACCACATATATGAATAGAATTATAGTAGCTGCTTCTTATATTAAAATAGGGAACAATAACAAGTGAAAGAAAAATAAAACCTAAATCTAGTGTCCTATAAACCCAGCCATCTCGTTTCTCTTTTAATTTGTCGTCTGGCAAATATTTACAGGACTCAGTCCCAAAATGAAAGGATAATATTAAAACACAGACGAATTCAAACACGCGTCACTGGGCAAGCACCCACCCACACACTTATCAAAATGCCCGTTTCATAGACACGCGACCAACAGGAGACACTCTCGGACCCAAATGTAATCTCAAATATGCCCAAATACATTAATTTACTCTCGACGAAAGAGCGTTAAAAAAAAAGTAGCCGACAAGAATCTACGAAAATGGGAACTGTTGGCAACAGTGTAGATAAACGTTTCGAATGTTCTCAATCAGACAAGGCCTCGCTTATTTTGATAGAGTCCCCTTGGCCTCGAGTGGCGTTAAGAAGCAAGACAAATACAGGGCCACTTGTTGATCAGCCTCTTAGATCAACAGTGATCTACACTGTGAATAGACCGTCAGTCTACCCTGTCTATTGGGCTCCACAAAGTGTCGTGTTTTTGTACCATCACTGCGCGAGCGCTCAGGACCCACAACCAGCACTTGCCAACTCTTCAAATTGACTCAGTTTATCCCCAGTTTAACGCCCCTCTTCCCCCCCCCCCCACCCCCCATCTTCCCTCTCTCATTTATCCCTCATCCCTAATTGGCGCCTGTGTCTACAAGTATTTCTCTCTTTTTGAATCTTCTTTTAAACTTGGTCCTCACTTTAGTGTGGCACTTGCAAGGGAAGTAATACATTTTCCCCTCCTTGCATTTACACTGTTAAAACTAACAAACAATATTTCATGATTTGGTCAATTGCAAAGTTGTTTTCCTTGTTCTAACCATTCTATTTTTTTTTCGTTGATTGTACATTCGCTTAGTTCTTAATACAATAAACAACAACAAAACTTATGCGTGAGACGTGCATATTATATTAATATATCAATATTCACACTTGACTAGAGTAACACTTATAGTAAAATCACTAAATTTAGAAAGCCTTCAGGACAGAAGACTCAAAAGTAAAGTTAGCAATTATACATAAAACACTGAACCAGAATCTTCAAATACAAAAACAAAATTTAATAAAATACTCTGAAAGACACAAAGATACCACAGTATTCCACATCACATATGCTAGTACAAATTTGTACAAATACTCCTTCTTTCCTAGTGCTATTAGAGCATGTAATGGGTTGCCTGAGCTAACCAGGAAAACCGGTCAGAATTTAAGTCATTGGTTGATATGCGTGACTAAATGCCTGACGCATAGGACGTAATCATCTTCTTTTTTGAAGTAACATCTGTATTATATAAGATAAGAAGAATAGTAATACAGTTTTAACATCGCTTACTAGTTTGCGGATAGCTGCGTGACTTAAGAAGTCTTTAGCTCAGATCTTGATGACGGATGGGACACTGAATACAAGATGTCAATTTCGATTCGGATATTCCACCAGAATTGAAGAATTTTACATCCATGCCCAAACCTGTACCGGAACGGTAAGGGATTGACTCCCGAGTCCGGGACGAAAGTTCAAGGCGCATACCTAATTTCGAGTCCGGAAAACAATTGGCTAGTAGTTGTACTGACCACATGACACCATCGTCACTTATTGGCCACAGATAGATGGGATTCTTCAACATTAGCTCTACTCTTACGTTTAGACACACCATGGACATATGGTTTAAGTCGGATAATCGACATCCAGTTAACAACAAAATTGGCCTTAGGAGAGACAAATGCATATTAACTAAACCATAAACATTTCATTTTTCTTGGAATCATAAATTTATTTTGTTCACGTTTAATTAAAGGTGCACTACCATCCAGCTTATAGTACAATAAATTGTGTGTACACTATTAGTTTATCTATAATATAAACTACAAAGCGACATTTCATTAGAACAAATTTTAGAAACACAGTTGTATAATTGCAATAGACCTCATTCACCAATCGTAAACAAACAACATTTAGCCAACTTGCTCACCGACAACTTGCTCACCGACAACTTGCTCACCGACAACTTGCTCACCGACAACTTGCTCACCGACAACTTGGCCACCGACAACTTGGCCACCGACAACTTGCTCACCGACAACTTGGCCACCGACAACTTGGCCACCGACAACTTGCTCACAGACAACTTGGCCACCGACAACTTGCTCAACAACAACTTGCTCACCGACAACTTGCTCACCGACAACTTGCTCACCGACAACTTGCTCTCCGACAACTTGCTCACCGACAACTTGCTCACCGACAACTTGGCCACCGACAACTTGGCCACCGACAACTTGCTCACCGACAACTTGGCCACCGACAACTTGCTCAACAACAAATTGCTCACCGACAACTTGTTCACCGACAACTTGGGCCACCGACAACTTGCTCAACAACAACTTGCTCACCGACAACTTGCTCAACAACAACTTGCTCACCGACAACTTCTTCACAGACAACTTGTTCACCGACAACTTCTTCACAGACAACTTGTTCACTGACAATTTGTTCACTGACAACTTGTTCACAGACAACTTGTTCACCGACAACTTGCTCAACAACAACTTGTTCACCGACAACTTGTTCACAGACAACTTGTTCACCGACAACTTGCTCAACAACAACTTGCTCACCGACAACTTGCTCACCGACAACTTGCTCACCGACAACTTGGCCACCGACAACTTGCTCACCGACAACTTGGCCACCGACAACTTGCTCAACAACAACTTGCTCACCGACAACTTCTTCACAGACAACTTGTTCACCGACAACTTGTTCACCGACAATTTGCTCACCGACAACTTCTTCACTGACAACTTCTTCACCGACAACTTGTTTACCGACAACTTGTTCACCGACAACTTGTTTACCGACAACTTGCTCACCGACAACTTGTTCACCGACAACTTGTTTACCGACAACTTGTTCACCGACAACTTGTTTACCGACAACTTGTTCACCGACAACTTGTTTACCGACAACTTGTTCACCGACAACTTGTTCACCGACAACTTGCTCACTGACAACTTGTTCACCGACAACTTGCTCACCGACAACTTGTTCACCGACAACTTGTTCACACGTCTTCTTCTCTTCTCCTTACTCGATCTCTCTAACATCCACAAATTCACTATTCCTCCACAATTTTAATAAATAGTAGCAAGGTAAAAAAAAAAGTAAAATAATAATATTTGTTGCATACGCACCCAATCGCACCAATTCGTCATACACGCACATTTATCCTTTTTCGTTGCACACGAGTATTCATTGCACACGCACCCATTTTTATTTTCACGATTTCTCGGTCACGTTCGTGGCTGTTGCGGAGATGTGTCAAAGGTTTCTGGTCCGCCTCCTCCACCTTGGTTTCAGCTGCAGATGCCGTCTGCTCTTTCTTCACAGTTTCTCCAACTTCCGCTTTTCAAAGTGAATCTGAGTGTAGGATTTAAGCGTAGGAGTGCGTAAAATGAGAATATATCCCGTAACTATAATTTTCTTTATAAATTTTTTTTTTTTCTTTTTAAAGGAAACCTCAGAATTTGCGCTATTCAATTTTAGCTTTATCATCATAGGAATCCTTGGGCCTTAGGCCTCTTTTCTTCTCTTTGCCTCTTTTTTGGGCTTAATGTGCCTCTTGTATGGGCCATCTTGCCTCTTTTGTGGGCTTTGTTTTTTTTTTTTTCCAAATATGTTTTTATTTGTAAGTTCTCATAATTCACAAGTATTAAATCATAAACAATTGAAAATTGATTAACCCAAAAATACAACAATAGTAACAGAAACATTATTTAATATCAAAGACATACTACCTAACCATCCTGGCCATTGAATCCATAAAAGACACAACAATGATACAAGTATCCTCTACCCCAGAACAATCAACACAATATCAAATATCCCTGACCCCCATCACCCCATTTCTGGAAAACTACCTGAGCATTGTACAAGTATATGAAAATCAAACTAGATAATTCTCTACCCTAAAATCTATTATTTTTCTGAATGTCAATTCTAAGTGATTGGGATGAAAAACCTTATTATTATGTAGAGCTTTGAGCCAGCTAGTCCAAACAAGGTTCCTGTATTCGGAAACAATAATTAAGTTAAAGTTATGTATCATTTTATTTTTTAGTTTTGGCAGCTTGTTAAATACAATTGACAAGTTAACATTTACATAGTTGCCACAGTTTGCTTCTAATAAGTCCCTTACAGTACTTCTAACTTGAAGGAATAATGGACATTCCAAATACATATGTTTCTCATTGTCAGCATTTTCAAGAAGGCATAATATACAGGCACGGTCATTTGCTCGTCTTCAAAAATATGGAACGCTTCACGAATTTGCGTGTCATCCTTGCGCAGGGGCCATGCTAATCTTCTCTGTATCGTTCCAATTTTAGTATATGTACTGCGTTATAAATTACAGTACTTTGAGCACCGATGGTTATGAACGAAAAAGACACCGTTAACTTATAAAACTAAATCATGTTTCTAAACGAGTACAAAAGTGCGGCAATAACGAAATGGCTAATAGCTAAAAAAAAATGTCATCCTTTTCTTTTTTAATCCAGTATATACTTGTATTTTATTAAGTTATTAATTAATTATTTATTTTATTTTTCTGATGTATCTATTTATGCATTCCTCTCTAAACAAAACAACGTTCTTATTTCGCGAATTTCAAGAGTTACGTTTCTTTACTAGATTGCATACTACCGGAGGATTGTAATAAGATTTTATATGGTTCAACCCGGAACACAGTTTAAGAGATAAATACGAGATAAGATCATTTTATGTTTCCTCACAGATGGAAATTCAGTTGGACTACAATTTTCCACCTCAGTATAACTAATAGAACTATAAAAATATAGGCGAATATCATTCACACACGAAACACACACACATACGCAACCACTAAACCCACAGGGCTTTATGAATCAGGCTTCTAGGCCCTTCTCAGTGACGACAGGTGACCTTGCAAGGAGTTTTTCAAAGCCTTAATGGAGAGGATACGACCACTTCGTTCAGATCTGTTGTAACAGTGGTTTAATGGGTGCTGGTTGCCTTCAAAGTTCGTGTGCTTTGGAAAGGCATATTTCATGAAAGATTCTTCAAGAGATGGTACCACTGTTTGACTAATATACGATGCTTTTTAGTCAATTATCTTATTATCTTATATGATACAGACGTTACTTTAAAAAAGAAGATGATTACGTCCAGCGCGTCATGTATATTAACCAATGACTTAAATTCTGCCAAGTCACTGGTTTTCCTGGCTAGCTCAGGCAACCCATTCCATGTTCTAATAGCACTAGGGAAGAAGGAGTATTTGTACAAATTTGTCCTAGCTTATGGGACGAAAAATGTGCCTTTATCTTTGTGTCTTTCTGAGTATTTTATTAAATTTTGTTTCTGTATTTGAAGATATGGTTCAGTGTTATATGTATAATTGATACTTGTCTTTTAGTTCTTTGGTTCTTTTAAATGTTTTTGTGCCAGTGAAGTATTACCATACCAGCAGGCGATGGCAAAGTTAATTAGACTGCATATGGTTGAGTTTCGAAAAGTTAAATTATTGTTTTGATTTTAAATTGTCTTAGCTTTCTAAGATGGGAGGGTCGTTGATGAATGTTGGTGAAAACTATTACTACAGTGTTCACGTAACTGTAGCTTCTTGTTGATGGCTGTACCTAGGTATTTTTATTCTAGCACTTGGTCTACGATTAGGTCAGCACATTTTATGATGGGAATATCAACTGATTGGCTCTGATTGATCTATCATTGATGTAGATTAGGGCAGGTCCTATGCGAAACGATTGCGCGGGGCCCAGTCTGTTTAGGAATAAGGAGAATAGGCTCTATCATTGATGTAGATTAGGGCAGGTCCTATGCGAAACGATTGCGCGGGGCCCAGTCTGTTTAGGGATAATGATAATTTGTGTAAATGGAGATCTAGATTCCAGAAAAACTCATTCTTTAGAAAATCAAGATCAAATAAAAATAAGTATCGCTTTTGATTTTTTGAATAAATCAAGGTTGATTTATATCTATATTTATATCTATATTTATATCTATATTTATATCTATATTTATATCTTAGTTATAAGCCAGCGAATATTAAAGTAAATAAGGTAAAGCGAATTCCGGTTTTGGTTAAAATTCGATCATTATTATATTTTAATTATATGAAAACTGACAATGCCTTTTTTTAACGCCCGTAGAATTGATATTTTCCATATTGAATGACACCACAATGGTTTAATTTAATTAATAATTTATACCTAGAATTAACGCGGGGCCTAGGAAAGTGCGGGGCCCACTGCGACCGCATTGGTTGAAGTGACCTAAGGCCGGCCCTGCTGTAGATGGTAAACAATACTGGGGAAAGAAACTATCTCTGCGGTGCTCCAGTGCTAGATCTCTCTAGTGCAAAGACACAGACCCGTTCGCTTTAATATATAGTGGGCGTTTAATCCGAACATTTAGAACACAAACTTGAATGTGTTTGCAAAGGTTCAACTCAGTAGCTGTATCGTGACATGTTGTTGGATGGTGTTGATAGCGGATGAGAAGTCTAGTGTTTCTCAGTATTAAGTTGACGGTACAGACGATCCAGAATGAATAGTTGGTATTAGTTGCTACCTTCCCCTGTGTTTAGTTGGTTAGTTGGTATTAGTTGCCACCTTCCCCTGTGTTTAGTTTGTTAGTTGGTATTAGTTGTTACCTTCCCCTGTGTTCAGTTGGTAAGTTGGTATTAGTTGTTACCTAGGCCTGAACATAGTCAACACTCAAGACACGGCGAAGAGGTGTCCAACAGTTGGAGCCGATCTTAGACAAAAGTCAAACTAGGCAGCCGCATAGGGCCTCCGATTGCTTGGGACGTCGAACAAGACTCTGAAACAACTTTTTAGAGAGACTAGAGCAAAACTTGAGCCCAATGGTATTTTTAGAGTCACTAGGTTTCAAATAAATGGTGGAATTTTTTTTTTTCGCTGTTTAATGTCGTTCTATTTCAGTTGGGGCAGGAAAAAAAGCTGAATGTTTTCCACCTCCGATGCCTAAGGCGGATCTTTAAAATAAGGTGGCAAGATTAGATAACCAATGAGGAAGTGCTACAAAGAGCAGGGTGCCAGGACATCCGCTCTGTTATCAGCAGCAGACGCCTTGGCTGCATTGGCCACGTTGGAAGAATGCCAGTAGGTCGACTCCCACAGGACATCCTGTTTGGCGATCTAATAGTAGGCAAGAGAGCCGCTGGTCGCCATCTTTTACGTTCTACGGATGTATGCGAACGCGACATGAAGCTCTTCAAAATCGACACTGGCAACTGGGAAGAGGTGGCACTGGACAGATCCTCATGGAGAGAGAGCTTAAAGGAAGGGTCAAAGATTGCAGATGTCATACACAACAGAAGCAGAAAGAAGGGTGAAAATGCAACAACGCCTAGTGATTATATATGCCCAACCTGCGTTCGCAGCTGTGTATCAAGGATTGGCCTCTTTAGTCACACAAGAAGTTGCATAGGGAAAAGATCGTCTCTCGAGACGTAAAATGCCACAGATTTAAGTTGGGGGCCACCAAGTCTCTTCACCTAGGGCCTCCAATTATTTAAGACCGGCGCTGCCGACATAGCCTAGAAACGTATTTTAAAGATCTCTGTTGTAACTAATTTTACAGAAATGCAAATCAAAGTTAAAAAAAAAAATCTCAAACTTTTTTTTTAAAGTATGCCCCCCCCCCCTCTCATGCACCCTCTTCTAGCGGAGCTGAATTATGAAATAAATGTTCTCTGGTTAGATCACGCTAGTAGAATCGCACATGTGTAGGTAACATTATCTATATTCACAAGCTTCAAGCGACTCTCCTAGTAACAGCTATTGCTGTATCTAGAATGCAACTGTATTGAATAGTGCTGTGATGTTTTTAGGAAAGAACATAACTAACTTAGAGAGTTTGTGTGAATGGGATTTACACGTGGAGATGACGCCATCAATACATGTGTGTGTGCTTGAGATGCAAGTTTAAATATAGCTCGTCGCCCTATTTTCTATCTAGACGTGTCGACCTCCTAGTGAGATTTTGTGTAGATCAGTGTCTTTTTAATCAGGAAGAAGAAAGATGCGCAGACAAAGAGAATCTTACGTCAATAGATGTCAGAGAAAGAGATATAAAGAGAGAGATTGGGAGAAAGAGAGAAAGTGAAGGATTTAAGAAAAAAAGAGATATACAGATAAAGCGAAAGAAATAAAGAGAAAGACTGAGGAAGAAAGGGGTGAGAGAGAGAGAGAGAGAGAGAGAGAATAAAATAAAATTAAAGAAACAAGAAATATTTAAAACCTCCGATTCTTCTTTTCCACAGTCCAAGAAACATATCAAATGATTAGAGAATCTCAATCTTGAACATATCATAACAAAATTAAGCGCAAACATTTTTAAACCTAATTGACCTTTTTGCCCAAGATTGGGGACCTTTAGAGTGGATTCAAATTATTTTTAAGACTGGTTTCAATGTCAACTTTTTGGTCTAATTAAGTACACTCTTACAAAATAGAGAAAGAAACTTAAAGAAACTTTGTCGAGAAATAACTTTATGCATTGTTTCATTGACATCTTTAGAACCTCAATTGGAAACAGAAAATGTACACCTGTGTGGGCCATGACGCCACAAAAAAATTACCTTTGAAGATCTTATTTTAAAAGAGAAGACAATGATGTCCTAGGCATTTCGTATCTTATTAAAAAATACAGCTACATATATACAGCTCTTAGTTTCCTATGTCAATCTGCTAATCAGGCAGACTCGGGCAACCCATTCCATGCTCTAATAGCGCTAGGGAAGAAGGAGTATTTGTACAAATTTGTCCTAGCATGTAGAACGAGAAATGTGCCTTTATCTTTGTGTCTTTCTGAGTATTTAATTTTTAATAAATTTTGTTTTTGCATTTGAAGATTATGTATGAGTATTTTGTGTATTATTGCTACTTTACTTTTAAGTCTTCTATCCTGAAGATTTTCTAAATTTAATTGTTTTATTAAATGGGAATTTTCGTTTATTATGAATCGCTATTCTAGTTTCTTAATGTTTTCTTGAGTTTAGGGGTCCCAAACAGAGGAGGCATATTCTATTACTAGCCTAACTAAAGTTAAATACCATTTTGGTTTATGTTTATTTTTTATTTTACCTGGAATCCACAAGGGTTGAGAAACGCATAAAGACCAAAGCAAGCATGGATCAGTAGACCAAGAAGCCAGGATGGCAGGAAGGACACGGACCCAACGGATGGAAATAGCCCAACGTCTGGTCAACGATGGCGAAGTGCTGTTGCGGCCCTATGCTCCACTGGGAGTCAAAAGGACTAAGTCAAGTCACAAAGCACTTATGTTAGTACATTTTTGTATTGCCGATCAGTTTAATTTTTGAGATGGAAGCTGGTTTCTAGAACAGCATGAGCACACAATTAAAAGCCAGTAAGTTATTGCACAGCATCTACGTGAGTGGATGCGTATGATATATCTCCACAAACGTTAAAAACATTATATATGCATATTTGCGTTACCTTTTTTGGTTTGGTTGTATGACAATATAAATTTTAAATAACACAGCAACAATACAGATCGCTACACGTGTATCTCTCTCTCACGTAGAACAATGTCGTCTTGTCCTAGCTTGTGCACCGTGGTGCTCAAGATGCGATGCGCATGTTTCTAATGTGCAACACATAACCAAGCAATTTCAGTCTCTCCCCAGAAATACGTTTTCAATGTATTTTTATATAGCAGCGCTACTCATTGATTGAATAGGAAGACAAGATGAAACATGAAACAGCTCAGACGACATTTTATTCAACGACATCCAGACCACATAAAACTTTAACCAACAGAAATAAAAACACAACCTCTTCAAAACTTCTCTTTGCCATCACCGACAAACAAATAAAAATAATATAAATAAAACAAAAAGGTCAACTCTAGGAGCATTTAGTGTAACCATAAGATATTCCGTGGACGGCAATTGATAGTTTGACATGTTGAAGGTTCGCCTGTCACTATTTGTTGACATATTCAATTCTAGGAAGTAAGTTTGGGTGAATCGTGAGAGCATCAATTAATGTCTTCCTGTCTGAGATACAGACATCCGACAGATACAAGAAACAAAAATACGTTCTGTCCACAAGGGCAAAGATCTAGTCATACGTGTGCTTCTTTCGTCTTAAAAGAAGCGGCGAACTCCTCTTCTATTACGCCTACGCGCCAAAAAATAAACACTGTAATACATCTAAAAATGGGTAGTGAAAAGGACAAAATGAACTAATACACTTTCATTTCAGTGTCAACCGATTTATTTGACACCACACATGAGAATATTGTTCGCTAGGACGCATTGCAATAATGTTGTAAAAGTGTTGGTATAAATTGCCAATTTGGGACGACAGTTCAAAGAGAATTGCGTTATGATGATAGGTGCATAATACTAACATACAATTTATCAAAAAACAATTTTTGAAAGACAGTCAAACAAAGCGTTTTTGTGGGCTAATACCTTGTTTAACTTCACTGCTATTTTATTAACTAGTTTATATTAGCATCAGAACATTGCAGGCTAATAATGTCAACTTGATAAAGACTTTTCACTGCTGTAAATAACATATTCATTCATAACTGGAAAGTATGTCTAGGCTTCTTAAACGTCGGTATTTATCTACCTATACTACTAAACAAACCTCTACGCTATCGCCATATTGTTCGCCTATTATACTATACTAGTCGACCGGCGGCGTAGCATACGCCGATATTTTGCAGGGCCGGCCTTAGGCCACAGATACCTATGCGACCGCATTGGGGCCCGCACTTTCATAGGACCCGCACTTTCATAGGACCCTCTCTAATTCAAGGTGTATACATTATTAAATTAAACCATTTTATAACAAAACAGATTTCCCGCGCCCTCCTGTCGATTTACCAGGAGCTCCTGGAAATCTCCTAAAATCGCAAAATATACGAAAAAGTCCTTAAAATATACGGAAATATATACACAAAAATTGTCATTCAATATGGAAAAGGCCAATCTTTTGCGCGGCATTATGCATCAGCCTTAATTGTGTAATCTGGTGAAAGAAGCTTTTCGCGCCTCAAACTAATGGAGAATTACTTGAGGTCAACAATTCTCGTATATAGATTGAAACATTTGGTGATTTTTGCTATTGAGCGTGATCTATGTTGGATATAGATGTACTGCACGACTTCGCTACATGCAAGGCTCGTAAAGTAATTCTGTACGTAGTAAGGATGAATAAAATGCAAAGACGAATTTATTTTCTAATACAAACTCTTAAATTTCACTTATTATCCGTATCCGTACCCAAACTTGGCCCCGGAAAATCCGTTTCGCATAGGGCTCTACAATGGTTATATCCGGTTCTTGTTCCTCGCCCCTCTTTTTTCTTTTTCGACTCTTAAATTACCTAGGATAACTCTCTCCGTCCGAGTTGCAAAACTAAAAGAGTCATCTTTCTATGGTGACCAAACTCTTGAGCGTGCTCTGTCGCCTCGATAGTTACTATAGAGTAGATTACCCCCCCCCCCCTTACTTTAAACATGGGGTAAAATTTAAAAAAAAAGTGATATTTCTTGATTACAACGGTCCGGCCTTGCTATTTTGTGACTACGTTTAAACTGTTGAGGGATACGCCGATATTCTGCATGGCCGGTCTTAGGCCACTGCAACCTAGTGGGCCACAGTGGGCCCCCACTTTCAAAGGATCCGCACTTTCATAGGACCCGCTCTAATTCAATGTGTATACATTTTTGATTAAACCATTTTATTGTATAACTTAAAACAGATTTATCGCGCCCTCCTGTCGTTTTACCAGTAACTCTTGGAATTCTCCCGAAATCGAAAAATATACGAAAAAAATTCATTAAAATATACGGAAATATATACAAAACAATTGTCATTTTGGGGTGTCATTCAATATGAACAACAATTCTCAAAGATAGATTGAAACATTTGGTAGTTCTTGCGATTGAGTGGGATCTATGTAGGAAACAGAATTATTATGAAATATAATGTATGACTTTGCTACACGCAGTGGGTCTCACTTTCAAAGGATTCGCACTTTCATAAGTCCCGCAATAATTCAAGGTGTATACATTATTTAATTAAACTATTTTATAACTTAAAACAGATTTCCCGCGCCCTCCTGTCAATTTACCAGGAACGAAATTGCAAAAAATACGAAAAAGTTCTTAAAATATACGGAAATATATAGAAAAAATTTGTCATTTTGGGTTGTCTCCCATTACACGTTTTATCTTTTATGTTTAAAAAAAACAGCAAACAATTATATATCAATTAAGCAAATAAGCTGTTTGAAAAATATTTAGGTCAGACAATCTTTGATTTGCCAACACGTCTTATGAGATAAAAATAAATTGAAAAAGGGGGGGGGGGAAGTCAGTTTAAAAAAAACTCCGCGGACGAAAAAAAAAGTCATGCGCCAAAAGGTCTCAAGGCCAAAAATGGGGGGGGGGGGGGAACGACATGTGTAAAAAAAAAAATAACGTCATGAGGCTAAATGTCGAACGCCAAAACGCCATGCATTCAACGACAAGAACTATTGATATAAAGAAGAAGACCCTACTACCACTCCAGCCCAGCATAACCAACACCTTGTATGGCAGTGCTGAACAACTGAAGAGAACAACACACTGTTTTTCCTTGGCACAGTCTGCAAAAGAGCTGACAGCTCAGCAGCAAAAAAGCTGGCTAGAAGAAGAAGGAGAATATATAGAAGAAACTAGAAACAAACAATGCTATGACTGTTCAGCATGTCGAGGACAATATTTTGAGAACACTCTATCAAACTTACTGGTTAGAGACTCTTATACTGCTGTTGTCATACCCCCCTGGTACTTATTCTCCTCGGTTGTCCTTCCCCCCCAGATAGTTCGGGAGAACGCCAAAGTCTAATGTAAGCTAAGTGAAGTCTGTCGTAATTCGGCCAGGAAATGACCGGAAATGGGTGAAGAAAACAGAGGCTGACATAGTTAATTGATGACCAACACGCCATGAGACCAGACACCCTCTAAAGAAGGATTTCTCTCGCTTCGCTTTCTACAGCTTACTCAATAATCACGGGGATTAGTGCCGGAGTAAGGGAGAGCGGCGCCTTGGGACTTTAATTTTACAGATTTTCTTTTTTTAAAGATAAGAATATTATTTTCCAATATTTTCTACTCTGGATAAATACAGATTTTTTCTTTGAGGTGGGAAGGGCGGGGGATACGGTGTATTAAGACTATCAAGTCAATTATCATGTGCTTGTTATGCAATCTGCATATTCGGGATATTTTTTAGAACTCGATTATTATATTAGTATTCAGCTGATTAGTTAAAGGAACATCATCATCAGCAAGAATTGAAGAATTGGTCCTTTTGTATTTCACCAAAAAAAAAAAAAAAGTATTTAACTGTTTATCAAAGATTTTGTGAATAAAAATTTTTTAACAGAGATGCCCCCTGCAAATGCTATAAAGATCAAATCAGGTGCCAGTTCGCCCTAACTGGCTTAGAGGAAAGTAGATGGCAGCCAATGGCCTCTGGAAGAGATAGTCGGAGAGCTCTCACGTTTTTAAGACCCAAACCCTTTATTGAAGACAGGCGCAGAAGACGAAAAGAAAACTTAAATAGACCACCAGCGGACAACGGCTTTGTCTGAACTAGGTGCGGAAAAATATGCAGGTCGCAATTGGGTTTGCATAGTCACGTGAAATACTGCACTCATCCTTAATCTTCGGAATCGAAGACATTGCCATTATTATTATCATTAGTTCATTAATATAGTTAAGTTCCCCTTTCACACCTAATGACCTATAGGGCAGATGATGTCAAGGTCATCTGTTTCTGTGGCTCAAGGTTAACGAGGGTATCATGTGGCACACAAGACCAACCGTCTTTACTTTCCTCAACTAAAGTCTGGTACCAAACAGAGCCCGGTGGAGGGGCAGTCTAAATAACCAAAATTAAAAATCCCAGTCTTCACTAGGATTTGAACCCAAAAAAGCTTCGGTTGGGAAGCTAAGCGCTTTACCACTGAGTCAACGCATAGCATAATATTTTTTACTTTCAGAAATGCTATCGGCTTCAATGGCCACCTTCAGTCAAAAAACAACCCTGATTGAACTCACAGGTTAAGACGACAGCATGGGTAGTATCCATAGTCAGAGCAGTGTCGCCCACACAGATGGGTATTCTCTATAGTCAGAAAAGTGTCGCCCACACAGATGGGTATTCTCTATAGTCAGAGCAGTGTCGCCCACACAGATGGGTATTCTCTATAGTCAGAACAGTGTCGCCCACACAGATGGGTGTTCTCTATAGTCAGAACAGTGTCGCCCACACATATGGGTATTCTCTATAGTCAGAACAGTGTCGCCCACACAGATGGGTATTCTCTATAGTCAGAACAGTGTCGCCCACACAGAAGTTCTCCCATTCCCCGCAGCTGATGAGTGCTAAAGAAAAGGCAGAGAACAATAATGTTAAGTATCATCAGGCTTGATAGATCTGCCAGGCCGTGTGCTTCAAACTACGTTATAGTCACCAGCTCAACATCATTCTAGGTCAAGCCTAAGGCAATTTTTAAAAATATGTTACAGGTGTTCTATTCTTTTATTCAAGCCCATACCTCTCTGAAAGATGAAGAGGTGTAGTGGAGGGCGGGGTTCCAACCTGGACCAACTAGTCAACAGTCCAGAGAACATACCACACGACCATGCAGCTAAAAACGACACATTCTGAAGAATTAAAAAGTTATTTATTTGAAAAAAAAAAGTATCCTAACTCCCCACCCCAGCCCTAATGCTGAAATCGGAAGGTGGCTTGGACTTACATTCTTCGAAAAGTAGTTCGGCGCATTGGGCTACATGTAGTCTTCATAGAAATCGCCCTCTAGTGTCTTCGTGTTCACTGCCCTGAGTTCTTTTATGCAGCTGAAACGGCTTGAAATGTTACAATCTGAAGCTAGCAAGGGACATAATCCCCTTAATGAAGACCTGCAAACCACAATTATTCAAAAAATGTATCGCTAAAGGTATTGTTTACACCAATAGTAAAATACGCAACCTCTGTTTGGGACCCCTCAACTCAAGAAAAATTTAAAAAACTAGAAAACACACAAAATAGAGCAGTGAGATTCATAAGAAAACGACTATCTGTGTATTTGATTAGAGTAACATCTATTGTAAAATCATTAAATTTAGAATGCCTTCAGGATAGCTGATGTACGATAAAATTAACAGTTATACATAAAACACTGAACCATAATCTTCAAATAGAAATACAAAACCTAATAAAATACTCAGAGAGGAACAAAGATAAACGTCATATTTCAATGTCCATATTCTTACACAAAATTATAGAACTACTTCTTTCCTAGCGCTATTATAGTCTGGATTGGGCTTCCTGAATCAGACATACAAACCAACAACTTGGCAGACTTGAAGTCATTGTTTAACCTGCATGGCTAGATAGACCTAGGGACACGTATCATCTCCGTTTTTGAAGTAACGTCTGTTTTTTTTATAAGATAAGATAGATAAGATAAACGTGTACGAGTACAAACATATGCCATATATTCTTGAAAGTCTATCCACGTGTCAAAGCCTTCCACTGTCAATGGTTAACTAGCTGTGCGCCCCGTTGCTTTGTGGGAAAAGTATCGCTCATTTCACGCTTCATTTCGTAACGTTCATATTTTTTTCCGCTCGGTTGAACGGCTCAACTTGCGAGAAGAGTGACTTTTAATACCAGTTAAGTTACACAGTAACGTTTGTAAGCCGATGGGTTACGAGGATATCATGTGACCAACATGTACCCGATCGATGTGGGTACATGCTTTTGTTTCAGACTTTAAATCGAAACAAATTAGAAACAAAAAACAACCAAAAAAAGTTATAAGAGGCTAAAATTAGCTACTAAGAAGATGGTTAACAAAATGCTCTTTAGTTTTTCAATTTAATGTAACATCATGAGTGGTCGGGTAATTTGCGCTCTGGACTGTCGTCTCCAAGATCAAGTATTTGAACCATGCCTCCTGCCATCCCACCAACCGACCTGCGGGCGTCTAGGATGTAATCATTTTCAACTCTGGAATACCATGTAAAATAAAATAAGACAAATCAACTGCTGACACCAGAAAGATAGTTTTTATTTTCCTTTAAGTCTTTTTGCAAGAGATAATTTCAGGTTTTAATTAAATAAAAAAATAGATTAATTAAGAAAAAAAAGGAAAGAAGACATGTTTTAAATTAACCTTTACACACGTAGGTTGGACAGAAATGTTCTTGGCAGCAATGTTGTGAAAAAATCTGTTTCAAATGGGAGGCTCGTTGGTTGAGTGGTAAAGCACTTAGCTTGTTAACCGAGGGTCCCGGGTTCGAATCCTGGGATTTTTTTATTTCGTTGACTTTGGGCGCCGGTGACTACACCCAGCTCTGACATCAGTTGTGGAGAAGTACAGTTGTGCTGGCCACATGACAACCTCGTTAACCGTGGGCCACATAAACAGATGGCCTTTACATCATCTGCCCTATAGAGCGCAAGGTCTGAAAGGGAACAATTGAAATGTTTCTAATGAAATGGTTTATTGTTAATGGCGTGGATATAGTGAATGTAAAATACATTTCCAATGCCAAGATGTTAGGGGCTATACATTAAATCTGGCTAGTGGTCCCCTAAAGGTAATAGAGATCTAACACGCTCACTCGATTTCATTGGAGATTTTCACGATCAATTCGCAACACAATTATCTCCTCTTTGTTTGCATTTCGATTATTAGGAACCGAGTTACCTTCTTTAAGTCATAAAGGACAGTAAT